>CM047750.1:13072316-14272316 GCA_026225825.1 Pistacia integerrima | reverse complement strand
TATACTCAAATTGGATTCTATAATTTGCAAACCAAATTTGCCTTTTAATTAGTCTAGCTTTGTCATCCTTTAAAGACAATTTCATAAAAGTTTTTAAATATTTAGAGTTTGTCCTTAAAGTGAATTCTTAACTGATTACGAACAATCGCTACTAAAACTTCATTTTCATGAACATTCTTTCGCTGCTAAAACTTCATTTTCATGAACAGGTAGTTTATCTCAGCAGGAGAGAATTTTCTTGACGCATATCGAACAATCCGTTCAATATTATCAATACCATTAGCCTTAAGCAGACCTCCCTAATACAAATGAGATGCATCGCTTTCTATAATAAGCGCATCATCATCTTTCGAGAGTCTTAAGGGTTTTAATTATTTTGTCAAGGCCTTGGTCCGCTTAACACAGTTGTTATCTTCAAGAGTCCAAACCTAGGGCACTTTATTACTGACTTTAAGTGTCAAGCCATTGATTACATTAGCGAGATTAGGAACATACTCGCGCATGTAATTGGCTAATCCAAGGAATTGTTGTAACATGTGCTTATCCTACAGCACATCGGGGAATTCTAGTAACTTCTTTGAGATATGTTTTTGGAGTTGAATACCTCTTTCACCTATCTCAACGCCTAAGAACTTCACCTTTTCTTAAACCATTCTACCTTTCTTTCAGATAGAATCATTCCATTATCAAGGAACCTTTTGATCACCAGTTTAAGATGGTTTACATGTTCTTCTCTAGTCTTACTAAGAACCAGAACATCATTAATATAGACTACACAAAAGTTAGATAAGTCTCCAAAGACTTTATCCATTTTCCTCTGGAATATTGATGGTGTTTGCTTAAGCCCAAAAGGCAGAGCCATCCATTCAAACAATCCTTTCGGACAGGTGAAAGTCGTCAAAGGAATGCTTGACTCCTCCATTCTGATATGCCAGAAACTTGACTTTAGTTCAAATTTTGAGAAGATTTTCCCAAATCTAACTTTATTCAAACAAGCTGATCTGTTTGGTATCTTATAGGCATCGTCGATGGTCTTATCATTTAACTACCTATAATCGATAACCATCTGCGCTTTTCCTCTTTCCCACTCAACTCTATTCATTACGATGAATGCTGGTGGATAGTGTGGGCTTTCGCTAGTGCGTATTAATTGCTTTCTAGCAATTTCGGTATTTGCTTGCTAAATTCCTCCTCTGCATCAAGAGTATAAGGATAGGATTTCATGGTCACTTTATCATCATCCTTCCTTAATTTGAGCAAAGCATATATACCATTCCTTTCCCATAGCTTTAATGGTTGATCATCAAAGCATGGAGAAAGTTCCTCTTTAAAGGATTTTACAAGTTCTTTAATCCTTAAAGAGTGCTTTTGGCTCTCATTTTCTACCTTCAAGATCTTTTCCTTATGTATTGATTCATCTGTGCTATCAGAGCATGCACTGGATGGACCAACCTCCTGCAATATACCCCATGTGATCTGGTTTATATGATGACTAAGATACAATCTTTGAAAGAAAACATTACAAGTCTCATCCACATCTTTTGCTTCAGAAGCCTTCGGCCACCATTGTTCCTATTCCAAAATCTCGAAAACAATGTGATCTATTTCTTGCCTTAGTCTCACTAATCTAAAATTGTTTCTTACTTTTGAAACTTTAGGCTTAGTAAGAATCGAGATTTTATGACCTCCAAGGATAATGTGGTTGTTATCCTGAGTGAATGACCTAACTTTTGCTTGCCCTCGCAGAAAGCTATTCTCGAGAATAAAATCCACTTTTAAGTAATCCACTATCAGGACTTCCCTTAGAGTAAATTTTTTCTCATTTAACAGTACAACCACATCCGTGATCAAACTTTGGCCTCCATCCGCAACCGTATTTAAGTTTGGTTTTTCCAATGGTTTCCAAAGCTCTCCTGGAAAACATTGTTTCCTTGCAATACATTTGGTTGCCTTGTGTCTACAAGAACGTCCATAGTATATTCCTCATATTCTGGAAAACATAGTTTAGCATATATGCATGTGTCAATAGTTCCCTGAACTATCGCATGACAATGCATTTCATGACTCATCATCATTTTCGTGCTTGGTGTTTCATCTTCATATATTGGAATCTATACAAATTTATATCCGACTATTTTCCTACTACTCGCTGTTTCTAGCTTTGCTAATATTGTCATCTGTTTCCAGTATATTTTTCCTTGATATCATGCGTTGGACTTCTTTATTCTGCTCTAGAGACACTGAGTTTCTAGGCGTAGGAAGAGTAACCTCAACCTCATTCTCAAGTTCTTGGATTTGAATTCCTCGATTTGGGTTAAATTCCACCACGCTAGGTTGCGTTGAATATTCCAAAACCCATCATTTTGGCCACGTAAGAGCCTTGGCATTGACTACCGTAGGTCGAATTGGAATCACAGAATCCTATCCCGGGCCATAAACTTTAGTATCTACACTGGAGTTCATTCATATAGGATTAGCCAAATTTATCAACCGATAAATCAACCTATACTGAATTACTACTCCGTCACTAGAAACCATTAAATCTTCTAGTCGTGAAGTATGAATTCGAAGAACTATAATCTGTTTGAGATTCAGATCCTTGAGACTAACCATATATCTTGGTTTAATAGTCCCATAGGCATCTCCCAAAGCTATGTTAACATGAAATCCGCCAACCAAAGCTTTTCCAAATGTAAGCCATCATCTGTCCAATACAGCAGCTTGAACATGTACATTCATTCCTCCAAAAATAATCCTTATACACGTATATGTATAGCACCAAGTTGTACATAGTTGTACTTGCCATTTGCCAATTTGGCAAGACCCCTAACCTTCTGTAGCCACTCATCGTTCAAGAGTATCAATTCACCTTCTCCAGACTGAGATAAAGCTACACGAACAATTTTTTCATGTACATCTTCCAAGCCTTCGGCTTTAAATAACCACTTAGAATGTTTCTCAAAAACTTCTCTAGGTGTTAATCTCGAAATTACCCAATGATTTGGATTACCCGAGTGATCCTCGTAATTATATGACGAACTAATTACTGAGTTAGGATTTTCATCTTCATTTCTAATAGGGATAAGATCATCCTCATCACCAATTCTACTATTCCTAGGATATTCATTAAAACTTCTAGTTTTTTGCATGAATATACCTATGCATTGAAGATTGTTCCTCAAAAGTAAAATCTTTTGAGTCATCCTCTGAAGAGTCTGACTCTTCAGAGTAATCCAAAATTAATTCATAAACCTCGTCATCCGAATCAATTTTGTATCCCCAAACTGGCTCAAATTCAAAAGTTTGGCTTTCAGTGTTGATTTCCAAAAATCTTATCCCTGCATTCTTCTTTCCCTTGTGAGGACATTTATCCGCAAAATGATTTTTGTTACCACAAATCCAACAACAATTACAATCTTTTGCGTTTTTGCTAGATGGGCAAGGTAGCACAATACTTGCACGTTCCGTGTTTTTTGGCATTGAGTCTACCTTTCCCTGTTCACCTAATAAACCTTCCATGATTTGGAAGATTCATTTATTAGTAACATGTTTTTTTTACCATATTACGAAAACGTTTTGGTTTAAAATTCCTTATACCAAATGATCATTTCTGTTTCATTAGGTTTTTCCAACCTTGATGTTTAGTCAAATTCCTTAACTCACAGCCATATTGTCCTAGTACTCCCTCAAAGTTTTGACAACAAGATTCATTGAACTCAAGTCTCTTGGCCTCTTTATCCAACTTGGCATTCAAACATCTTGTTTTCATGAGTTGTCTAACAGCTTCTATCCGTCCTCCCAAAGAATCAACAACCTGATTCTTTTCGACTAAAAGCTTAAACACCTCGTTTGATGCCTTGTCATATCCTTGGGGAAGCTTAGCAAAGAAACTATTCTTCATGACTTCCTGTGTACCACCAGGCAAATGATAAAAATATTATCTATATTCACAGACAAAATTTTCAAACAGACACATGTCACAAAGCGTAAGCTTTGTCAAAGCTTTTAAGGCGACTACCTCTGTGAGATTCCTACTGGTTATAGTTATCCTAGTAAATTCTCGACAGAGTATATCCTTGAAGAGTGCAAAAATATACTCTACATTCTTCAAGTCCTTTACAGTATCTAACAACCCGTACTAGCTTCTAAACTTCTCTAGAAGCTTTCTGCAGCTCCCTACAGAGTGGATCTTAGAAACTTGTAAGTATCACTGAGCCCAAAATTCTTATTTTGCACATGAACCCAGTTAACCGTTTCTCGTGCCTCAATTGCATCCTTATCATTCGTTATGCAATCGATATCTAGGAAACTTCCATTGGACAGTATCTCCACCATACGAGGTATACCCCTAGGTACAAACTCGGACCTTATCTTTGTGGGATAAGTTTGTTTGTATTTGGGTTTGGAGATTTCCTTAAGGAATCCTCTGAAAGAATTCAAAGGGTTACGAATTCCTTCAAGCGGGTCATTTTTAAACTCAGATTCCCTGAGTCTAGAGATTAGCTCATCAAGCTCTGCCTTTTTAGGTCTTGGAGTAATTTTTAAATCTCTAGTTTCTTCCCCTTTCCTTTGTCTTTTCCTTTCTTCCTCATAATACCTGCTAATTCTTTCAGCATCAGAGGTAGAAATTTCTGGAATATCAACCTTTCGTTTGCCATCCGCTTTAGAAACAAAGTCTTCTTCCTTTACTCCTTTCATAAAGAGCTTTTTTGCCTTTTCTCAATCACCTTGGGTTTCTTTAGCAACGAGCTGTGCATACCCTGGAGGCAATCCAGGATATTTTTCCTGTAGATCACTTGTTGCAAACTTATCCAAAACATCCTAACCACCCATGGTCAATCTGAATCAATTCTTAAGCTAGCCACAAAGTCCGACTATTTATATGGTTCAGGATCTAGATCCAACTGGGATTCATCGTACAAATAGGAATTACCTCCTTAGCTTTTTCCAACCACTTATTCCGAAGCTCCAACTCGGCGAGTTCAATGGTTGAAATTCGGCAGATAAAGCATAAAACCTGTGAACACCCCTAACTCAAAGCCTTTTGGATAGCATTTAAAAGTCGCTTTACTCCGAGCCAACTCAGATACTCTTCTCAAATATCTAGCTTTCTGGTATAGACGTCTAACACAAACTGCTTTTCTTGTTCCGTGTGTCCTTCAATAGGCCATTCTTGTTCAATGTGACTTAGCACCAAGGACATCTCTTATTTTAACTACTTAGTAAAATAGTTAGGATGTGTTCCAGTGTTTTGACCTTTTGAAGTACATAATTGACCTTTTCAATATGTGTTCCGATCTGGCTCAATTCTTCATTTAGAGCAAATATACGATACACCGTATAATTCACTCTCCTGTCTAAGCTATCAAGCTTCTAGGTCAAAAGCTCTAACTTGTCAATGACAATATTTAACAAACCGATTTCCAGTTTTCCCTCAAGTCCATGATCCAAATGAAAACAGGTCTTATTCACACAAACTTCATCATTTGAACCATTATTCATGCTATAGAACTTTCAACAAGTTAACAGGTATTTGGGCTAGATATAACCCATGTTTTCCAAGGCTCTGATACCATTTACACCCACATAATATTTGTTAGCAGCAATGCTCAATGCTACAAACACCGAAAATTGGTACCAAAAATTTTCACCGAAATACGTGGCACTTGACTCAGACATCGCCACATAGGACACGATTAAAGACTTCCATAAATGGACGACCGTCTAACATTTTTGGATGGCCATTCATTCAGGAATGGACGACGGTCCATAAAAAATATTTAAAAATAAACAAAAATCAATGGACCACCATCCAAATACTAGGGACGGACGTCCTTTTAATATAAACGGTTGTCCAAATTATATGGATGGCCGTCCAAATAAGCACACTAGATGGACGGATGTCCATCTAATGTGGACGGTCATCCCTATAAAAGGGACGGCTGTCCACAATAGATGGATTGGCATCCATTTAGTGTTAAAAAATTTTAAAAAATAAAATAAAAACAAAACATTAGATGGACGCCAGTCCATCTAGTGTGGACGGCCATCCCTTTTATATGGATGGTCATCCACATGAGATGGACTGGCATCCATATTATGTTAAAATTTTCAAAAACAATTTCATTTATCTATTTCAAGACCTTTAGGGATTCTATTCCAAAATGTAACGCCCCGCTTGAGGTACGTTGTTATTGTTTCCTCTTTCGCCCTTAATCGAGTTGGTTTTTGTTATATTTGTTGTTTGAGTGTTATGTTGAATGTTGCCCTGAAATTGGTTGAAAACAGAAGAATTTCACTCGTGCTTGCACGGGCGAAGAAGAATTCGCCGCGGCGAAGAGAGGTTGAAGCCTCGGGGAAGGGAAGTCATGGCGACAGCTTTCGCCGCGGCGCAGAAAGGCGCCGCGCGACAACCCGAATAATTGTTGATTGAGTTTTAGATATTTTCTTCCTTAAGGGCAATTTGACCTTTCTACCCCTAATTAGCAGGAAAAGTGGGGAGTTAATTGTAAGGATATTTCATGGAGAATAGGTTGAGTTAGGGGTGAGTTTGTAATGAATCAAAGGATATGGATGGAATTCCCAAAGAAGAATAAGGGCAAAATGAGAATGCTTTGGGATGTATTTCATTAAAAGGAATTAGAATCAAAGAAACCCCTCATTCTCTTCTTCTCAAACGTGACTTCCCATCCTTACTCCTCTCAACTTCTTCTTCTTTTGATCAAGGTATTCCAAGGGGTTTTGAAGTGATTTGGGGTGGAAAAGTAACCTAAGGCTTCCTAAGGTAAGGATCTCTACTTAAGTTGTGTGATTTGGGAGTTTTAACCCATATTGAAATTTGAGGGTTTTCCTTCTTTTGGTTAAGATTAGAGGAAAAGTCAAGCTAAGCAAGTGAAAGGAAAGATTTGTGAAGTTTCTACATAGCAAGTAAGTAAAACCCAACCCAAGTTGAGATTTATGAATTTTTCTTGATTAGGGTTTTGATAGAAATGATGTATGTATGTGATATGCATGTATTATAGCATGTATGAAGGATTAAGTAGAGATTTCTATGCTTTGTGATTGTTTATACCTTGCAAATTTGAGAAATGGGTTGTTGGTTTGGCAAGGTAGTTGAGATGGAATTTAAGGGGTATTATGGAACCCTTTTTGGAAGTGTTTTGTTTGATAGGTTATTATGGCTTTGTGAAGGGGTTTTTCCCCATTTTGGATGGTTAAGAAAAGTTTTAGAATCATGGCTATGATAGAGTTTCATAGTGCACATGAGTTGTTTGATGAAATGCCTAATAGAGGTTTGAGTGTGAGTAATGAACCTTAATTCTTGCAACATTGCATGTTGGCATTTCATAAGTGCATTAGTAGTGATGAACCATCCATAGGCACTAATTGTGCATTGAAAAGTGACCTAAGAAAGTGTAAGGAAATGGTTTATACAATTACCCTATGAGTAGAGAGCTTAGTGGGTAAAATTACTCTAAGGGTAGAGAGCATTGAAAAATGCTACAATAGAGTGAATTAGAAGAGTAGTATAGTTGGGATGATGCTTTGTGATCATCACCCGACCGTTATGGGAATCGGATTGATGCTTTGTGATCATCATCCGAATAGCCCTTAGAGAAATGGGTCGACGCTTTGTGATCGTCACCCGATGAGTAGTAGAAATGGGTAGATGCTTTGTGACCACTACCCGATTAGTTAAGAGATATGTAGGTTGATGCTTTGTGATCATCATCCAACGGCTAGTAGAAGCGGGTTGATGCTTTGTGACCATCACCCGATAGTGACTAGAGACGGGTAAATGCTTGGTGATCGTTACCCAAATTTCATGAGGAACGGGTAGGTGCTAGGTGATCTCCACCCGATAGTTAGAAAGAACCGAGTTAGTGCTTTGTAATCCTCACTCGGTAGTCACTGAGAACAGGTTAGTACTGTGTGAATTCCACCCAATAGCCATAGAGAGTGAGATGGTGCTGTGTGAACGCCATCCGGCCGTACCTCCGGTAAGATGAGGCCATGATGTTATTAGAAACAGATTAAAAAAAAAAAAAGGAAAGAATTAAGAGTCACACACGGGGACAGACAGTTAGAGAGTTTTACTTACTGAGCATTATTTGTGCTCACCCCGTTATTTTCCTTTGTGGATGCAGGTTCTAGGTGATGATGCGGTTGGAGGGGTGTCGGCGCGCGAGGAGCAATAGCTACACTGTTCCCCTATTTTGTCTTTTGAAATGCACTTTTGTAAACAGTAACCTTTGTGTATAAAAGACATGTGAATTGTAATGAAAAGAAACATTTTGGGCCCAATTTTCTATTGTTATTATGCATGCATTGTACAGTTTTCAGTAGATATTACACAAAACAATTTCGAAAACGCTGAACAGCAGAAACACCGTATTTGCTGCCGTTGAAGCCACACTATCTGTTGCCATTGAAGCCACATTATCTGCTGCTGTTATTCACTTCTTCGTCTTCATCGTCTGGACTCGACTGTGAGTATTTTTTTTTTATTATTATTGAACAAAGTTGAAAAGTGTGATATGGAGGCTTGTTCTTTAACTTTCATTTGTTATGTGCAATTTAGAGATTTACACAATGTCTAATTGTTTGTTCCTTAATGATTTTTCTGTCACTTTCTAAAAAATTGATAGTAGAAGTTAAGGGAGCCAGTTGTGTGAATTGGGCAGAAACTTAACATTTTAGGTACCATTTCTACTCTAAAATTCTAGGTTAATGGATAATTGTAGCTATTAGTTTGCAAGTCTTTGCTCTATATTAAGTTTTGAAGAAATGCAAAGCTAAAACAAGTCGTTACAAATTAATAGTTGGTGATGATTGCAATAAGTTGAGTTTGGCAGAGTTAGGAATTTGAGAATTGTATTCTTTGTTGTTGGTGCAATTGGTCTTATTGATGTGGCCGATGAACTATTTGAAGGGGTGAATGTGGATGATGGACTAATGTTGAGTTTGGGAGTTTTGATGTTACTCACTTCTATATGTTTGACGCCCTTGTTTTTCTGTATGATCATGTGCCAAGTAGTCTTTTTGGTGATTGTTTGGGTGGTGTCGCACCCCCACCTTCGACTGGTTATTCTGTAGGTATGGATTCATTGTAGTTATCTGGGCGCAGAGGGTTGGGTGATGGTCGATGGACTGATGATGGTCAACCGTAGGTAGGACCCCAGGCTTTTGCTATTGCGTAGGCTATAGAAGAGCACTTTGTATCTCAGTTGCCCAAGCTATAGTATATACTACGCAACTAAGATAAGACCACATTCACCCTTTCGAATGGTTCAGTGGCCACATCAATAAGACCTATTGCCATAAATGATTGGGCATTACCTGGCTGAATTTTCCATTTCATACAAGCTTATGAAGCACGATAGACTTGGTATTAGTGCTACCCATTCTTCAAGGTTCATTCCTCTAAAGTTAGATATATGCCAGTTACCTGGACACTTAGTTTGTTGTTTTTATTTGAAAAGACATTTGTGTTGATCAAATTTTTGTTTGTGCCCCTTTCAACCTCTAGACAACATATTAATGTTTGATTTGTTAATATAGATGATGAAACTTCAAAATCTAGTTTAAAGGAGCTGGTTTGTTTTATGGTTTCTTCACATTCTATGGTAGGATAAGTTTCTGGTTTTCGTTTGTTAAAATTAAATTATTTTCAACACCATTAGTTAAATATAATAGTTATGCATGTCTCTGTTTTTCTTTTGTATCTGTGTTCTGCTCCTATCCCTATTGACGGATGGTAGCTTGCATCATTCTTCACGAACTTGCATCATTATTGCTGTTAAAGTCCAATTACCAGAGAGGTTCTCAAGTCCAAGTTGGCAAAATATGGGTATGTATATTTCCAAACAAACTAGTTACAGTAAGACCTAAAGAAAGACATAATGGTTGAGGGAAAGGATCTCCATAGAACTGTTTTCAATTTAAAATGGATCAGTCAAGTGTGTGGTAAAGCAGGCCACTCTGCTCTGCAATGCTACCATAGATTTGACTATGGTTATCAGGGGTTTCACTCTCCAGTACATACACCTTCAATGCCTCCTCAAAATTCATTTCAAGCTTAGCCAAATGAACCTGTTGAAGCATTGTTGGTAGCCAGTTTTGTGCCAGCAAAGTTCTCTAATACTTCTTATCAAGGAGTTCATGTTCCTCCTTCCAATGCCATTCCACAATGGTCTCAGTACACTTATGACTCTTTAGGAATTTCACATACTTATCTTAGAGTTTCACAGCAGCATCATAACTCTTTTCATCAGCTTACCAGTGTGCCTTAATCTGCCATTCCTTCCTTGACAAACACTACCTCCCTGGTAATTGGACTTTAACAGCAAGTTGTTTGTGTATGTTCTCATTATACTGAAAGACACAACACAAACACTTGAAATTGTAGACCCATAAATCTGAAGAAGCAAAAAATATGAACTTCAAACATGATTTTTCATTATAGTTCTCTTTTTTTAATATATGCAGAATTACTTATGGCTATGTTTTTTCTAGGAAGTTGCTGGTTTTATAAGAAAGCATAAAATGGTAAGAGCAAAAAATACAACCATTCCTCATGGAGGCACATCGTCATCTGGAGTCTAATTTCGAGATGTGCAACATAAAAACCAATACAAAGAGATGGCGAAAAGAGATATTTGTCTTGGAAGAAGTTTGGATTTAGGATTTATAGCAAGTTTGGGTTTAGGTGATGAGATTAATGGTTGGATCTGTAATTTGAAATGGGACCGGTTGGTGAGTATTAGATATGATGGATATAAGCATTTGATTTATGAGTTTTTTAGTAGTTTGGAAGTTGTGGAGATATATACTGATGATTTTTCGGCGTACACAATGTTTTTTAGATTAAATAATTAGAATTGTGTAGTGAGGCCATAGGATTTAGCAATCTGGATAAGGTTTGATTTTGAAGGTTTAGATGATGTATCCAGAATGTGGGATTCCAAACAAGCTTGGATGGATGTTTCTGGAATAGGGGTTTACCATCCACATAGGTGTAAATCTACAAAGTTAAAGAATTCTACCATGAGAGTTGTTCATAGATTTTTGACTTTCACATGTAATGGCAAGAAAGAAACAAATAGAAATGTGACAGTCAATGATTTATTGTTGATGGAAGCAGCAATAACAAGGAAGCAAGTAAATTCAGCAAAGTTATTGATTAAGAAGTTGGGAGAGAGGAGAAATTTATTGGGGGATGCTTGTTACGCTAATATGTGAGAAGTTAGGTTTAGAGATCACCCCTTCTGATGAGGCCAATAAGATAACATTTTCTGCAAATAATTTGTTGGGGGATGTCACATTGAGTAAAATGGGTTTGATTAAAAAGAATGTCTTAGGAGAATGGTTTCTAATTAGGGATGAAATGGAGAAAGAGGTAACGGTTCAAGAAGGTGTCCCTGTTTCAGAAGGGGAAAATCAAGGACGAGTCTATGTGCGCAAAAGAAGAAGAACGAGTCTATGTGCGCAAAAGAAGAAGAACGAGTATTGAACCTGGATCTTTGGATCTTCTCAGAATGTAGAAGAAATGTCTTCTCATACCTTAGACGAAATAGTAAGCAGATTTGAGTGGATCGAAAGGTTTCAAGAGGAGAGTTTTTCATGTATTGAGAGGAAAATGCAGGAATAACAGGATCAGTTGCAAAGTGATTTCAACTCGTTCGCATCAAGAATAGAAGAAACGGTTGACATTCCTTTGGGGAATGCATGACGGAAATATCCAGCATGATAAAGAAATTGTCAACAACCTCCTCCTCTTCCAGTCAGCCTCCACCCCCTACACTATGATGAAGAGCTTTTCAACAACCTCCACCTTCTCAACATCCTTGGGAAACGCACTATAAATGTTAATTGTCATTATGTACGTAGTTTAAATACTAAACTGTATGTACGCAGATTATGTTTGCCTTTTGTTTATAAATATGTTAATTAATAAAATTTGATTTCACAAGATGTTCTTAATTAGCTGAACTTCTCCAATATCAATGAATGTTAATTCTCAGTATGAGTGTTATGTACGAAGATTATATTTGCCACAGTATCATATCATTAATTATTGTTCAATACATATCTCAATGCATATGTATATGTAATACTAGACATACCAAAAGACATATCAAAATTAAAATCTCAAATGAAATGTAGAATAATATATGCTGAAATGTGACGATAATATATACTGAAAACATTTAGAATAAGAATAAGATACATTTACATTATTATTATGAACTCTAAACCCTACAACATACAGCCTATTCTTACCCAACCAAAAACAAAAATAATAAAAACAAAATAACTGAATCAACATACAGCTCAACTACATTAGTAAAAAATTAACCACAACGCCAATAATTTCTACCGAATACAATTTTATATGCTTCAACAGGTTAACGATATGAAATCTCTCCCAACGAAACATGTTCATCATTTACATCCTCCTGCCCAGTACATAAATTACTTTTTCCTGCGAGATTTTGAACTGGACTAGTGGACAATTGTTAATGTTTAACAACCACAATTTAGCACATGTTATAGAAAACTTAAGGTTTTTACAATTATACAACATACATAACACATACTTGAGTAGAAACAACATCATTTCACAACACTTGAGTTTCTGGTACACTTTCAGCAATGTTGTCTCGCTCTGCTGATGATTATTTCCCTATAAAGTAGCATAACACATTAATAATCAAGTAAATATTATTATAAACTTCAACTAAGTAAATAATGTTTCAAAAACAAATATCATGTAAGAATAGGTGTATATCTCATACCAATTCTTTGTTTTCGCAATTTTTTTATTTTTAGCCCTACGTACAATTTCGTCAACCTTCGATTGCCTTCTTTTGGATGGAGGATGACATTTGCTGCGAACTGCTTATGGATTAATAATTAGACTATTCCTCTCTTTGGGAGGACTGGCCCCCTCTTTACTACCAAGCCCTCCCTCACTTTCCTTCTGCTCCAACTTTTTTCTCATGCCAATCATAAATTCCATCAACATGTTATAGTCTTCCTCACTATTTGATGTCATATCGGCTACTGTCAGCATTATATTAGACAATTTCTCAAAACATTGTCCTTCAATGTTAGTGCTCCACTTATTAAAACTTACCTTGATTTTCGTATGGCATCTATTTATGTTTTTCCTCAAACGCTGTAGAATGTACTTATCTGGAATGTGTGAAACCCTTTTATGAATCAACACAATAATGGCATGTCCGCATAAAATCCCTCTGAACTCAAACAAATGACAATTACAATGAATATCACATGAACTTTCTTCAAAGTATAAGTAATAAAGTGTATAAAATACGGATATCGAACCCAAAGGAATTACTATTATCAATTACGAATTAAACTATCATATTACTATTTGATCAATCCAAATTTTATCAAGGAAAACCTAAATTATATAAACAATTGAATTTAAGAAGAAAACTGAAAAGAGAACAATTAAAATAAACCTTTGGGTAAAAACAAGATGACTAGACCTAGGGCATAGACTTCACACCAATTCTTATTCATATGTATCGATCTCTTATGCTAATTTTGTTAAGCTCTTCCTATAGGTCAAACTCCCTAAATTTCTAATAACTTTCTCTTGAACAATTATCAAATTAACCCCTAATTACTAACTCGAATTAACTCTAATCAGATTTAAGCAATTGGAGATCATTACGCTCTATGGAGTTTACCAAAACCTCATAAGTCGCGATAACCTATTTCTAGCATTCGCTCAACCTATGGTTTTACTACTATAGACCACCTAAGTATCATCTCTCGGTCTCAACCTAGTCCATTAGTTCATTTAATTCTCGGGCCCTTAAGAATCAAAAGCATTAGGAATAATAGTAAAACTTAGGAAGAATTCTTAATAAAAATTAACAATCAAAGATCAATACATAATCAAGAGATTGGGCTACATCTTAGCCCTAAAGAATAAATTTAGTTCATAATAAACATGAAAGAAACAATCATATTTATTAAAACAATTATCATGAGTTTATAAGAAAAGAACAAGGAAAACTTCTCTATATTGTGAATCAAATCTCCAGAATTTTTGTTACTTCTCTTCTCTGCAGATTTTTCTCCCTTTCTTCTCACCAAAGAATCCCTTTAATAATGCTAAAAGACTTCTATTTATCTCCCACAAGGGTTAGGGTTTGTTTTTCCTTAATTCTATTTGATTTAGAACCCTTAACCCTATTCTCCTACCTAAAAATGGATAACAAGTTAGTAACTTCCGTGGATCTGAGCCGCGCACCGTGCCGTGGCACGCAGTCTGGAAAAAGTGTGCCGCGGCACAGTAGCTACTGCCCTTTTCCCGTATCATTCCACTGTTCTTCAAATATATTGATTTTTGAACTTGATAACGATAAAATTTGGAAACATTTTGAACATATTAAACCTTTGAATCAGATTTCCAACGGTTCAAGAATCGTCTTAATCAGAGTTCTACAGCTTAAGATATTCTCAAAATACCGAGGCATGCGCAAGCTGGAACGTAATCTAGAATCTTCTCTTTACTTCAACTTCCATAACTTCTTCAATTCAACTCCGATTCTTGATCCGTTTGTTTCCACTCATCACTCATTCCATTGCCAACATGATTCTTCATCCGAGCATAACATTTAAGCACTAGTGACCTGAAAAACACTCAAAAACACCCGTGATCCCCGTAAAAGGCAATTATGAAAATATTAAGCAACTTTACCAAATTAAGCCTAATTTCCCACAATTAATCCCCCAAAAACCACTAACTAAATGTGTATTTTCAAGCTCTTATCATCTACCAGAAAGGGAACACGCCGATTACTATCTCCAAACCAAACATCTTCTAAAACTTGATACTCCTCATACGAATCAGACTTTTTCAGAAAAGATAATTCACAATAAATCTTCCCCGTAATCTCTTCTTGAAACTCTTTAAATT
Source organism: Pistacia integerrima (assembly GCA_026225825.1). NCBI lineage: Eukaryota > Viridiplantae > Streptophyta > Magnoliopsida > Sapindales > Anacardiaceae > Pistacia > Pistacia integerrima. Next base: position 14,257,357 of record CM047750.1, on the reverse strand, counting down.
TTGTAGTTGTGTATGCATTTTGAAATTGTTTCTCAATAGGGTAATTAGTTATGCATGGTATCCAAGACTTGAAAGATCTAAAATCAGCCTCCCTTTCTTTTTCCACTTTATCTCGCAATGCATTATCATATTGTTCCACAAATTGTTTTAATGTTGTTTTGCAATTTACATATCCATTGAAAAATGCATGCATACTTTCACCATGTTGGGTAGTAGACATACCTACCCAGAAAGTATCTTTAAGAAATGCAAGCATCCAACGAACTCTTTCTTTGTACAATCCACATAACCATTCATTCTCGTGAAGGTTATACACATCAATGAATTTGTTCCACCATTCTTTGAGCTCTTCACGTGTCAATGAATCATACACAATATTTTGTAACGTAAACTTTATAGTTTCAAATTCCTTATACCCTCTTAATTTCTCAGGCCGTTTCTTCATTATATGCCACAAACACCACCTATGTCCTGTACCGGGGAAAAAATCTCAATTGCATTTTGCATGGCCTTATCTTGATCAGTGATAATTCCATTAGGAGCAAAATCCATGCATTCAAGCCAAGAATGAAATGGCCATACAAATGTCTCAATGTCCTCATGGGAAATTAACCCACAACCTAACAATGTCGAATATCCATGATGATTAACCCCCACAAAAGCAACAAATGGCATATCATACTTGTTCGTCAGATATGTTGTGTCAAAGGTCACAACGTCACCAAAATCTTTATATGCGGCCCTACATCTAGCATTAACCCATAGCACATTCTTTAATCGTCTCTCTTCATCCACATCAATCATGTACCAGAAATTTGAATTCTCCTTTTGCATTTTCATAAAATACTCTAGTACTGTTGAAGCATCTCTAACTCCAAGTCATAGCCTTCTAACTTTTTCAATGTAGTTCCTACAATCTTTTTGTAGAAACGTCAAATTCTCTAAACCTCCTGCCTCAACTGAACATGACTAAAAATTTTTACACGGTCTAATCCTAACCTGATCATTAACTTCAAGCCTCCTTTTCATAAAAGGTTGTATCGTTCGGTTTACCTTGAAATATCTTCTTTTCGTCGAACTTGTAAGATCATGGTTATGTTCAAGCACAACTGATTTAATTTCCCATTTGTATTCACCATTCAAAGCTGCATTAATTTGACTTTTACAATCTGTTTTTGCAACAGGTTGCTTTTTCAAGGTATTTCTGGATTTATGTCTCTTCTTCCCAGAACAAGAACACGCCACTGTCACGTATCTCATCTCCCCATCATCTCCTTTCTTTGACATACGTATCATTGCTTCAAACCCATTTTATTCTCATACCTTCTGTAATACTTCACCAAACTATCAACTGAATCAAACACCATTCCAATATGAGGCTCCACTTCTTCCTTTGCACATCCCGTATCTTCTAATTCATCACATTCATTTCCCTGATTCAATGGTTTTATAATAAACAAAATTAGAATTTACTAATACAACACATCATGATAAACAATAAAATACAACATATTTAAAATAGTTTCGAACACAATTTACCTCAACATCATTGAAATGAGGCAAATTGGACTCTTTCATATTCCGTAATTTCATGCACAACTAATACCAGTTTTCGCGTTCACGAATCTAATTCACAACAGTCGCCAACAAATATTATCTATCAATTATTTTGTATTGTAACATATATTCAATCCAAAATAGAATATGAAACTAAATGAATATATAAAATAAGTAAAAAATCCTTTACCTTAACAAATATTTCGAAGCTTTAAAATGTTTAATATCCTTATTTTCGTTTCTACGCTAAACGGTTATCTCTATAAAAAGAGATGTTGTTGCTGCTTGGTTGTTGAGGAAGAAACCGGTGTCAAAGTAAGGAGAACACAACATGCAGTCGAACGAGAGGAGAAGAAAAACAAATAACACAGACGAACAAGAAGAGAAGAAAAACAAATAAAAATGAAAGTTTTTTTTTTCCCCCTTATTTCACATAAAATTTTGACGCTTATTTGTAATGTGTATTAGACAAGCTATTGATTTTTATAACCAAAAAAAAAAAAATTTAACAAAGTATGGACGCCAATCCATGTAATGCAGCGGCCATCCATATACGAGGGACAACCGTCCAAACTAGATGGACTAGCGTTCATATTGTGTGCATTTTATTTAATTTTTTTTTTTTTAATTTCACAAAGGATGGACGCCAGTCCATCTCATGCGGATGGTCGTCCCTATAAAAGGGACAATCGTCCACAGTAGATGGACTGGCATCCATCTATTAAGCTTTTAGGACGGTCGTCCATATTAACGGGACGCCCATCCATAGGATTTAGACGGGAGTCCATTGTTTATTTATTTATTTTTAAATACTTTTTATGGACCCTCGTCCATTCCACAATGAATGGCCGTCCAGAAAGTATGGATGACTGTCCAACCGTCCATTTACAGAAGTGTTCTATCGTCCTATATGGCGACATCCGAGTCAGTTGTCACGTATTTGGATACAAATTTTCGATACCATCTTTCGGTGTACATAGCATTTTTGTATTTGCTAGACACTTAATTTAAGATAAATGTTGAGACGAGTAATACTATTGTAATTTATATTTTGTATATTGATAAATTAATTTGTATAACATTTCCTGAGTTTTTAATCACTACCATCGTTTATAATTAATTTAGTGAACATTAAGGTAAACTTATTTAGAATTAATCAGTATAATGATTACACAGGTTTTAGTTAGAATCTAACAAGGGGGTTGGAGCAGTAAAAAGTTAATTATTTAAAATTAAAAAATAATTAATTAAAAGTGTAGTTTCACTTGCAGACTGTCCCTCGTCAATCACCAGTGCAGTCAGTGTGCAATTAATTAAGCAGCAGTTGCTTCTCAATTAAATAAAATCCTAAAATAAGCAATTAGGAGATAAGCAAAGCAATATCGTCATCTTTAAGTTCCCCAAGTAGCTGCTTTTAACTACACGTTTCTGACTGCTAAAAAACTGTCATTTCCCATATGGCAGGTCAGGTGATACACACGTGTAGTCGTGTGCACTCTTTTTACTTCTTGCCTGGGTAAACATTTCTCTGATTCCTGCATCTCCATCGGAGACTGGTGATGATGCTCTTAGGCCTTAGCAATGGACAAACCAAGTTTAATTTTATTAAAATAAGAATATATAAATAATGTTTATATGATCGTAAAATATCAAAACTTAATGTCCCATATTACCACAATATTCTATTTGAATAAAATTCAAAAGAAAGAATTTTGTATACTGATTTATTTAATTTGCTGGATTTAATTAATGATTCTTAGAAAATTTCAAATATAGTTCTCTTATTATGCATCCTACATTTTTTCTTAATACAATCTATTTTACATAAAATAAAGTGTATTTTATATAAAATAATGTTAAGTAAAACCACGTCAATTCACGGCTACTTATTTGTATCCATTGATTGTTACAATTAAATGACTTTGAGGGGAAAGTTTAACACTCATTATCACTCGGCCAGTAAAAGAGTAAAAATAGATTTCATGAGATCCTGATTTTGAGTTCTTTCAAGCACTAATAAGGGTGATCATCGATGCTCTTACTTGGTTGACAGTTTTAGGGCTTTGAGAAATTAGTTGAGTTGTGAGCAAACTGGCATGGACACCTCCAATGATAAAAAAAAAAAAAAAAAAAAAAAAATTAACTCAAGAGTTGACGACTTTTTCCTATCCAAATAATGGTTTAATGACACTTTCTCACTCATAAACTTTTAAAAAATCATTTTATTACCCAAATTTATACTCCAATAACGAACAGAGAACAAACTCGGTTCAGGCTGTTCGAGTTTTTAAAGAATGGAGGTCGATGAGCCTTTTAATTGTAGAAGGTTGGATTTTGGTGATTGAAATTAACAATAATTTGACTTGGAAGGGGCGACTGTACAAACCCTAATCGATTGATTACCTGCGACTAACAAGGTCGACGAGAATGGGGTTTGAGAGGTGTTAGTGAATGATGATCACGGAAGAGAATAATGGTGATGTGGGGTTATAATAAAACCGAAATTAGAAACATAATATAAATTTAAATAATGAAATGATATTTTAAAAGTTGATGGGCGAAAAAGTGTTATGAAGCCATAATTTGGATGGGAAGAAGTCATTTACTCTTAACTCAATTAAGATATAAATTATGCATAAAATTTAAATACACGATAAATTAGTTTCAACAATTTAGGTTAAAAAATGAAGTAAATTTAACACCAAGTGGATTTAACACAAGTTAATCTTCATCCATGCCAAATAAAAAAAGCTTAAAAATGGATTCCCCATGAATCCCAATCCTTCTCCCCGTAAAGATTTGTCTTTCCCGTAGTAGATGAAGAAATGGATAATGGATTCGAAAGCAATTCAATGGAGTGAAAAATCTATATTACTGTCACATGACGCAACCGTAATAAGAAGGAAATGATGTATTTTGGATTTCGAACATGGATCAAAACCCAACGAAAGATCTTCCGAGCTGGCGTAATTGCCAATCTCTCACCCCTTTCATTTGTCAGTAAAAACTAAAGAATTAATTAAGCGTTCTTCACTGTTCCCACGTTTTGATGACTTCTTTATCCTCCTTTCTTGGGCAACTTTTCAAAGCAATCCGGCTTAATCATCGCTGGGGTCTCTAGGCTTTTTGGTGTTTACTTGTAAAGTTTGTACATAAATAATGACGATGATTGATCATCTTTTAATTCAACTGTAAGCTTGTAGGGTTAATTGGAACTCGAAAACTACTATACTTTCTCTTTTGGCAACAAAACGCACGGAGCAAAAAGTTGACTCTGTATTTATGTACTTGAACTGAAAGTTTCCACAGTGGTTCAGATTTAAAGTTGTACTCTGCTTTATTCAAAGGTTCAACAGTGAAAACTCTGAAACTTTTTCTGATTATTACTCTCACTTAACTGGTGCTCGCTGTGTTTTCAACTTCAGAAATGAGAAAAGTCTGATTTCGTCAACCGAATGCATGAAATTGCATGCCACAGAACTTACCCTTGTAAAAACAAAGTGGATAGCATATTCAAATGCATATTCACAAATTCACAATCTCTGTAAATTGCATTGGACTTGCAAAAAAAAAAACTGCAAATATATTTCTAGTTAGTCATTAATATATTGAGATTATATAATTTATGTTACCAATTACAGCTTTTCCGAGAAAAAGATTCAAAAACTAAGAGAAGATTTTTTACTACAATATTTTCTTCTATTCATCTTCTTAGTTTCAAACTACGGGAATATTTCTACTTTCTTGCATGCACATGCAGTCATGCACAAAAAGAAACACCAATCCCATAAGTTTGAAACTAAACTTAAATACACCAAAAAGACCAAGCTAAAGAAAAGGAAAATTAAGTACTAAAAGCATTAGAGCTGGGAACTGAAAATACTACAAGAACACTAAACAGTGGCCATTGATGGAGCTCTATTTCTGTTTCGGTATCCAACTCCCAGCTTCAAATCAAGCTCCACAGCATTACCGTTCCCTTCCACTTTTAAACCATTAGAATTGTTGGAAAATAAATGGGCCACAGAGGTCACTACTGAACACTTTCTTGCGCTATTCACTTTGCCCTTCACTTTCTTCACCTCAGTAGAGGAAGAAGATGAATTAGAAGGTGATGAAAGGGGCAAGACTGAGGGGATTTCGAAGTTCGTCCTCGCTTTAGACCCCCTAAGCCTCCTTGCAGCAGCGTCATAAGCACGCGCTGCCTCTTCCGCCGTGTCGAAGGTTCCAAGCCAGTGGCGGCACCGCCCTATACGGTCACGTATCTCTGCTGACCACCTACCCCATGGCCTCTTTCTCACCCCTCTGTAGTTCTTTTGCACTGGAATAACATTATTATTATTTTTGCCACTTGACCCGAAACGTTTGGCACCGGCGTCAGAAGATTTCGCCTTGTTCGTTCCAAAGAGAACGTCTTGGCCAACAACAGCAGCGATTCCGTCAAGAACAGGAGTAGTTCGATCAGTTTCCGTTTCAGTCTCAAAATTATTCCTTTCCACCTCAGTTTCGGGCTCCAGTACTTTATTCCCAGGACCATAGAGAGAAACACCACCCGAGATATCGGTCAAAACGGAGAAACTATTCGGAGGGTAGAGGTGATTTTGATTGGTAAGTGAAGAGCAAGAGACAAAACTGCTACCAAAGAGAGGGCTATAGTTATAAAGGCAAGGAGTTTCGGGTAAGACACAAAACGTTTCAGTTGCTCGGTAGGGTTCAGGCTTGGAGAGGACGAACGGGAAAGCTTGAAACGTTTGAGAGTTGATAGTGTTCTGCATTTTTGTTTTAGACGGAGAAGAAGTAGAAGAATCAGAAACGAGAACAGACATTCATTGAGGTTGATGAATTGGTGTAACAGTTAGGAGTTTATATAGTACTAAATTAATTAATTATTTAAAAAAGGGCAGATGAATTAATTTAATAACGAAATTAATATTATTTATATGTTGCTGTCAATTTCGATGAGACCGTAATCCGTTTTATTTACATGCATGTCCTTCCTTGGCAGGAGGGATATACGCATTTAAATTGTCAATACTACCCTAGGTTTTGATTTCTTTAATTAAACAGAGGTTAAATTTGTCAAATGAAAGAGGTGAAGATGATCTTGGATATCACCTTTTGAACGGTGTATGATCTCGTTTTCACGGCGGGACTGATGTCCGGTTATTTGTACTGGTCTGCATGGTCCGATTTGGTTCGGGTTTTAGTGCACCCAAACCGCCCAGCTAATTTTTGATTTAAAAAAAAAAAAAAAAACTCAAACCAGACTATATTGATTAGAATAGAAACTTAAACTAAGTCAAGTTAAATCAGGTTGGTTTGGTTTACATTTATCGGTCTAAGTTTTATATATAATGATCTTTTTTTCTTTGTCAATTTTAAACTACTTTATTGTTTAAAATTTTTATTTTCAATATATCAATTTTTATTTTTAATTATAAATCCATCAAATTTTGATTGAAAATTCTAACAATATAATTTTGTGATTACAACAATAATATTAATTCATGATAAATTTATTTAAAATGCACTTTTCAATTCAAGGTCTATGGGTTGAAGAGTAAACCCTCGAGAAAGTTTGAAAATTTGCCTTAATAATCCGATCGTGTCTAGTGACAGGGATGTTGCTCAATGGATAAAAGTTATTCTAAGAATAATAAATTGATCTTTTCCAAAAGCTTTACATTGATAGGAAGGTTGCCACTTCAATGTTAACTCTTTGTCACCTGGGTTGTAGTATGTCTCAAGGGTTTGATTGTTTATCCATTAAAATGTTATAAAGTTAAGTTCAAAATGTCATATAATAAGTATTGGTTTATAATCCAATTTTATAAATTTTTTCTTACAATTTTGATGTAACAGTTTATAATTGGTCAGGTCATAGTTGGATAAATATGACTGAGACAAACAGGATCCATGGTGAACTCTCATATTGAGGTTGTAAAAAAAAATTTGTAAAATTAAATTATAATTATAATATCACCCAATATCATAACAAAGTTTGGCTCATATTAATATGGATGTTAAAGCATTGAGATGACCGTCAAATATATATTCAGTTCAGTTTTGGATTTTTGTTACTTAAAAGTTAAAAGTTAAAACCAACCAAAATGCTCGGGTTAGGTGTGGATTTTTGGGTTCCACTTCCGCATTTTCTTTTACCCAAGTTATTTGATGAGAGGGACATAAGTATAATTAAAACAAAAGTGAAGGGCAATGAAGAAGAAGGGGGATTTGATTTGGAATTTAAGGGTGTATAATCTTGAGGATTTGATACGGGTAGGCAGTACTGTATAAGTGAAAGATCGTCACGTTGTCGTCAAGGGAAAAGATTGTTTGACACTTTGCCTAGCGTCCATACAGCTACTATCGCATAATTAAATTCACATTTATTTTATTTGGTTTTGCTTGCTTAATAGTTAATACGTTGACAATGCTTATATGTTTCGCAGGCGCACCAGAATATCCGTGTGGAAGCACTTGATGGTCCGCCATGTAATAAAAGATGCCTTGACTTGATCCTGGCGTATAACGATGATGCATGAAAGGTTCTGCTCATATCAATCACTACTTCCTGGTAGTCGTTTTTATTTTAAAATTCATAGGGTTTTATTAGTTTAGGAGAAAATATTTGAAAAGGAAAGTTGCTATCCTCGATCACTTCTCTTATTCATCTCTGTTAAAATGATATATTATATCTATACTATATGTATGGTATCTATATTATATTATATATTTACAAAATTGAATAAGAGAAGTGAGTAAGGCTAACATTACTCTTTAAAAAATAGTTTTGATTCGATTGTAATTTTTATGATGATATAACGGGCGAAGGCATAGTATAGGCGGGCGAAGGCATAGTGTAGGCAGGCAATAATTTTTATTGAAAATTATTGTATCCGATGGTTTTTTTTTTTAAAAGTTAATTTAAAAAAGAAATGAAATCTTATTTTTTTTTTATGAAAAATATTTGCAGGATCGAAAATAAAAATAGGAAAATAACCACCAACGGTAGTGCACTAAATTTATGCACCGAATGACGTGATAAAATCCTGATCGTTAAATAATTTTAACTTAATATTAATTAACAGTCAAGATTTTATCACGTCATTCGGTGTACAAATTCGATGGCTGTAGCATTACTCATAAAAATATGGAAATCGTTTTTATATATTTGTATGTATAGCTTTTAAAATACATATTAATTTCTCAATATTATTAATTCAATAATGTTAGATTCATAACTCAATCTCACAGCCTCAGACGAGACAACTCGTATTTAACCAACTCACAAATGGGTAGATAAGACTAATAGAAAGCAAACGAGACCTATTTACGAGCTAACAAATTACGAACTGTTACGCTGGGAGTTGTGAGATTAGATTGTAGACCTAGTATTACTCTGATACATTTTGGATATTAAATTGATTAAATTTAAGTAAATAATAAAAATATCATTTTCTTTAAATTTAAACAGAATAACTTAACGGTTCTAAAAAAATAAGGTTAGAGTTGCATTTTTTAAACCAGTGAATACTCACTAAAAAAGACCAAACATATCCAAAAAAAAAAAAAAAAAAAAATAATAATAATAATAATAATAATAAATAAAAGAGAAGAAGACCAAACATACAAATGTTAGGATTTCATTTCCGAAACCAATGATACTCACTACAAAATGGTAAATACACGGGCTTTACTATAAAAATGTATCTTAAAGTTATTACTTATTAGTTAATATACATATAATTCTTTTTTTTTTTTTTTTATTAGGTGAAAGTGATATAATATATGTAATGTTTATTCAATAATAAATGCAATATAATTATATATCTAAACAAGAATAGAATTTTCTTAAAAAACTTAAACCATCACTATATTCGTTAAGTAAAAACTACTAGCATGCATGGCTGCAAAAGGAAATGCAAATGGTTTTTCGTTTTTTATCGGATTTTGTGGGGGATTTTAAACGAGGCTAAAATCTTAAACAGTTGATAGATGGAGATCTTTAGGAATTAGGATTATGCAACGATGGAGGGTTACATTTGTAGACTTGTAAAGTTTAAGTACAATTAATGTTTGATTCAAACTGTAAGGCAGTCAGACCAGATCAGACCCTTCTCAAATTACGGGAATCGATACGTACTAGACGTAGGCCAGTTTTTGAAAACGGGATTACAATCATTTAATTTGTAAATGGATGTATTATTGATGACAATTATTTGATTATTACTTGATCATGAAAATACTTTTTTTAAAATTTATAAAGAGCGTAGTTAGCAGTTTAGCTCTTAAAGAATATAAAAAAATATTGTTGAACTATAGTATAAAAATGAGATTTTACGCTTAAATACTGTAACTTTTAATATTTCATTTTATAGATCAACAATATTGAATATATGAATTGCATTTTTAATGAAAAATACCATACATCCTTTTTTTATAGATACGAAGTCAATGAGGCCATTATTGAACTGGCATCAAAATCGAAACCATTAAGTCATCAAAACAAATTCAATTTTAAATTAGGGTTAACCTACCACAGTCCCATCGAATTATTACTGCCATTCATTTTGTTAATTCTCTCAGTTTCAAAACATTATTCGATGATCATAAAATCCTTCAAATATAATACAAGTAGATGAGATTTTAATTATGTTTATCATATTAGAACAAATATATTCTTGACACAAGCACTAAACTCCTAAGAATAAGACGGCTGGAGAATATCATATCATATAATATATGATTGCACAAACTCAATTTTACTCTGTTTTTTACCAATAATAAATATTCACATTTCACTTTTCAGTAAAAAGGCTACTACAGATTGCATTTATTCGACTCTACCCATTCTTAAGAATTGTCTTTTAATATATATTTCTCGAATACAATATTTGGATTTTTAATAAAATAGACCTCAGTTAAATTAACTCAAACTTCTTTGGGTTGGGTTCTTGATTTGAGTTCCATGTAGAAAAAAAATAATTAATCCTAGGTAGATCCTGTTTCATCGTCTGCTGAGCTTCCCTTCGTCCTATTAAAGCAAAATTCCTAGGGTAAGCAACTTTTGTGTTGCTTGATTAAAATGTACACTGTAAACGTAATAATATAGTTATTTTAAGACTGATTTCTCATCTTTATGCATATATAAAATATAATTTTAGACAATTAACTAGAAAACCAAGGTTTAAAATTCCAAGTAAAGTGCATGCAAAACAAGGCAACTTTCTTTCTTAGAATCTTTACTTGAGTTAACAATAGAACGGTAAACACAATGTCAAACACCATTGATAATTGTACACACAAATGATCAGTGGTCCAATAAATTATCCCATTACTGATATCAGTCCAAACTCTGAAGTAAATCTTCTTCTTCTTCTCTCCTCTTTACTTCATGCAAAACCCTAGAAAAAAAATATACATATTTTTGTTTGTTTCTTTGTTGGTTTTTTTGTGGGAATCTTTCAAGGTGTTGGTGAATGTGGAGGAGTCTCATATTGGTATTTGAAGTAACATTCGTTTGGAACCAAAAAGAATGTCGGTCTACAAGTCTCTAAACAAAATAGCTCTAAGTGTGAGAGAGAGAGAAATTTAGAAGAAAGAAAATGATGGGTTTCCCAATATAAGAGAGAAGAGAAATTTTAGTGTAAGTTTAACTGTTTAAGTGAAAGTGAAGCACGCGAAGTTGAGATTTTGTCTTGGTAAGAGAGAAATATAGAGACCAATTTGATTTTTAAGTTGGGGTTTGAGAAAGAAAGAAAGAGAAAGAGAGAAAGAAAATCCCAAGAAGAAAGAAGACAAAGAAAGTTTGCTATGATGATATCTTTATGATTTCTTCTATTTTGGAAGTGTTTGTGTTTTATATTGGTGTAAGTGATGATATTGATACAGATACACTACTGATCTCGCTTTACCATTTCCATGGGTTATGGGAAAATGTAAAGAGAGCAGACCAGTTTTTTTTGGTCAATTCATAGGTTCACTTTTGAATATTCTTTCGTAACTTAGATTTCTTTTTCATAAGAATAGTAATTTTGAGGTTCAGAACTACTTTGGTCAAACGTAAAAGTTAAAATTGTCGATCATTTATTGGCCATCGCCTCCATTAATACCTTATTACTTTATTAGGGTTAGTCTTTTTAGACTTTGTATGAGGGTTTCCATCAACTGCGACTGTTACAAATCTGGATTTCTCAAATTTATATATATGTTGGGTGTACTATACATGAATACTTATTTCATACTGGGATTGCTTTAGCAGTGGCAATGGTTAATTTTTAGGGTAATGCAAATTATAAGGACCTGGATAGTCGAATATCAACACAAATGGGTAACACAAATTACGAGAAGCTGCTCTAAAGGAAAACAATTCGTCCCACATCGAGAAACAACACAAAGCACAATGCTTTATAAGCAACTTGGCAAAATATTTATATCGCCGGGCTCAGTAACGGGGGCCTGTAACCGAGTGGGGCATCAAGGTGGTTGGATGCTGGCTGGGCTTCTCAGGTTGGGCTTGTTGGGGCCTATACTGGCTCGCCCAATCCAAGTAGAGAGTTGAGCCTTGCGGGCCTGGCGAAGGCTGGGATCACGCGGTTCCTAAAGTGGAGGGTACAGCGTGAGGCTGGTCACAGAGCAGCGAAAACCTCCCTCTCTTGTCAGTGGATGGATAACGGGTCGGTTCCTACCAAGTCCATCAATGCCTGGAAAGCCCATCTCAGTTGGACAATCACTTTTTTTGAATTTGGACTTTTTTTTTTTTTTAATCATTAAAAATTCAACAAAAAAGACTACCATTCTTTAATGTGACATCAATGGAATTGAGTCACAATATTATTTAATGTAGATTTTTTTTTTTTTTTCCGGTAAGGTTTTGTTTAAAATTAAAGTTAATTTAGTAGTATAGATGTGTATACAATTTTAATTAATGAAAATAACAACATTATATTTATGTCATACCAATTCCATGAACTTGCATTATGCCAAACATAAGACAACACATTATGTCATGTTGCATCCGATTTAAATAAAACTTAGGGGCATTACATCTCAATCGTTGCATAGATCTCAACCAACACTTTAAAAATTCAATATAACAGGTTTTACTGCCATGAAATTTGTAACATTTATTTAAGTAAGCCCCAATATTTATTTATTTATTTCTTTCTAATTACAAATATTATTATTGTATAAAATTACTAAAATACACACTTTTCTTCTCATTGTTGGGTCATGGCACGAGATCAATATAAATTTTACAAAATCCATCACCTCCAACAAGTTTACTTTTGTCCCGATAAAAATTAGGCGCTTATATTTAGGTTTGAAACTTTCTAATAAATCCATTAAAGATTAGAAATCGTTGAAGAAAGAAGAAAAATATATTTTTTGTCCCATCCAAAGGATCGAAAAATAAAGAAAAGTTAATATGTTTAACATTTACAAATACCGTTTCAATTTATCCTATTTTATTAGATATGAGATGTGTGACATGTTAAAAAGGATGAACTGGATATGAACATGTTCATCAGAATTTCATTCTTAAACAAAAATGATTGGGATGATAATTTGATTGGTTCATCATCTTTGCTATTTGTGGTTTTGGAAAAAAAAAAATTTAATAAAAAGGAGAACAAATAAAGCTACCTCAATCAAATTTGGTATTTGAACGATAAAAAATGAAGTTTTTTCAACGGAAGAAATTGAATATCAATAGAACTTATCGTCCTTTGGTATATTTAAATAAAAAATCACTTATAATTACATAAATGATAAGAATCTCTTTACCATTAATTTTTTGGTATTAAAAAAATATGTAAAGGGACAATTAGATAAATACTTATTAACTTATTGTATTATAAATTTTAACAATGCACTAATGATTCAACAATAATAAGAATGTAGAAAACCCTTTACTATATAAGCTTTTTTTATAAAGTAATTATAAAAGAGGCCTTTATATTATCGGATCTTAAAGTGGCCCTTGATATTTTTTTGGATCCGGCCCAATTACACAAATAGATATTTTGGTATGCTTCGTCATCAATCCTCTTCATCACTGAGATATTTGAAGTTTCTAAAAACAATGCATCCCAGTTTCAATCGACAAGTCATTTATTAAGCAACACAATCTTCAAATTAAGTAATTTGTGTCACCTTAGCATTGATCTTATTCCTTCCAGGTAAAGTTTCTATGTTTAATTCATTTACCATCAAAATTTTTAGACACCGTTTGATTTTGATGAATCCATTGTTGGTGCACTTTGCCATGAATTTTGTCATCTGGGTTCTTTTTCTTGGGTTGTTTCTGAATGATGGTAATCGGGGTATTTTCTTTTTGGTGAAATTATTGATTTGTTTTTCAATGTAAGTTTCTCTGATTTTGTTTTCATGTTTTGGTATTTTATTTGATTGATGGATTGCTAGTTTTCATTATGTTTCTTTTGAGGGAGTATTGTGTTGGCTTCTTGGAAATTAAATAATGTTATCTTTGTATTGTGTTATGGAATTTATGTTGAAGATCTAGTAGAAACATTTTTCACTGGTGATCGTTTTTGTTTAACAATTATTTAGGTGAGAAATTCGATGTTAAGCGTACACTTTTGTTTATCATGTGTTTTGTTGTTTGAAAATGGCTTGGATTCTTTTATGGACTAATGGATTCTTTTTAAGTTCAAAATGTAAACGATTGTATGACATTATCCTCTGTTCAATTTTTCGTTTCTTCATCGTGCATTGTTTTAAACCATAAATGTAATGAAGTGTGAAATTTTAATGATGGGAAAATTCTGCAGATATTATTGGTTTATGTTGCGAATTGCAGGAGGTCAGTGATGCTCCAGTAGTAGGGTGAGAAGAAAGTTGCTATGGAGGAATTACCGGACCATATAGTTTGGGAGATTTTGGATAGGATTGAGAAAATTGTGGACAGGAACTCTGCTTCATTGGCATGTAAACGCTTTTATGAGCTGGATAATGAACAGAGACATTTTCTCCGTGTTGGCTGTGGACTAGACCCTGCAAATGGAGCACTGACTTCCCTTTGTAACAGATTTCCAAACTTAACAAAAGTGGAAATTACTTACTCTGGTTGGATGTCAAGACTAGGTAAACAGCTAGATGATCAAGGGCTTTTCGTTCTTTCTAACAACTGTATTTGCCTAACTGATCTCACGTTAAACTACTGCACTTACATCACCGATGTGGGTCTCCGGTACTTGGCTGCTTGCTTCAACCTATCGGCTTTGAAGTTGAATTTCACTCCAAGAATCACTGGATGTGGTATATTATCTCTTGTTGTTGGTTGCAAGAATCTTACAATTCTCCATCTCATACGTTGTCTAAATGTTAGTAGTGTTGAATGGCTGGAGTATCTTGGCCAGCTTGGAATACTAGAAGATCTTATGATTAAAAATTGTAGAGCAATTGGGGAGGGTGATTTAATAAGGTTAGGTCCTAGCTGGTGGAAGCTTAAGCGCTTGCAATTTGAAGTGGATGCTAATTACAGATATATGAAGGTTCATGATCGATTAGCAGTAGATCAATGGCAAAAGCAGTTGGTTCCATGTGAGAACATGGTGGAGCTTAGCTTAAGTAATTGTATTATCAGCCCAGGGAGAGGGCTTGCTTGTGTGTTGGGGAAGTGCAAGAACTTGGAGAAGATTCATTTTGACATGTGTTTTGGTCTAAGGGACACTGACATGATAAACCTGGCGAAAAGTTCAAGTAAACTTCGGTCTATTTCCCTTCGAGTGCCTTCAGATTTCTCCTTACCACTTTTGATGAACAACCCATTAAGCTTGACTGATGATAGTCTACGAGCCTTGGCTCACAACTGTAAGATGCTTGAATCCGTCAGGTTATCATTCTCCGATGGCGAGTTTCCTTCTTTTTCATTGTTCACTCTAGATGGAATCCTTACTTTGATTTGCAAATGCCCTATTAAACGACTCACTCTCGACTATGTGTGTTCATTCAATGATGCTGGGATGGAAGCTCTTTGCTCAGCCAAGTATCTTGAAATCTTGGAACTTGTCGGATGTCAAGAAATTAGCGATGAAGGGCTGCAGCTCGTGAGCCAGTTCCCTCAGTTGTGTATTTTGCAGTTGAAAAAATGTTTGGGGGTAACAAATGATGGATTAAAGCCGCTTGTGGGTTCATACAAATTGGACTGGTTGACTGTGGAAGATTGTCCTCGAATTTCTGAAAGGGGTGTTCAAGGAGCTGCGAGGTCTGTAACTTTTCGGCAAGACCTGTCGTGGATGTATTGAATAAGCTCTGAGGGTTTAGTTACCCATTTGTGCAGTGTAAGTTGTTTCTTTTTCCATTTGTTATTGTTGTGATTAATCCATAATGTATTGTAATATGTTGCTAGTATTATTCTTGTGTAAGATAATTGAAATTATGGCATTGTACTTGTGATGCATTTACTATTGTAATCAAAACTAAATTTGTTGGAATAGACTATCTTATTTACTTACGTATTTCTGTTCATCTTGTAACACTTTTTGGCATTTGGAAGCTAAGGTAGTACGAACTTGCTGCTGTATCATTGTAAAATTATTGTGTGTAGCTCTTAATAGGCCACTTGGGCACGATTTCCCAATAACCCCCCAACCTATTTACGATATACAAAGCACTAACCAAACACTAAATTCGTTTTCTACGATTTCACTAGATCCATTTATCCAATTTTCCTGTTCATTAAAAGGGCTTACTCAGAACGAAGAAGTTCAGTTTCTTAGGCTTTGCAGCATCATAATTCTCCCGTAAATGGAGACAGCATTCAGACCTTCAAAGCTAAGTCCAAATGAAAGGGAAAGGAGGGGTGTCGAAGGCCAGAGTTCAACATAAACTCAGCAATCTTTATGTCATTTAAATATTTGTAAGAACACAATATGAACACAAAATTGAAATCACCCAATTTCTGTACGGTATCAGTTACTTTTGTACTCATCAGAAAAAAATGTGACCTAAACACAGAAAAAAGAAAAACCGATTACAGAAGTTCTGTAATTAACCAACTGCTTGGTCAGAAAACTGAGTCCGCATACTGTCATGCATTAACCCGTATGTATTGACAATGTTTGCTTCGGCAAGCCTCCATGGTTTGTTCTTGACGCATGCTCAACATATATCCATCGTATCCACAAAGCTGGAAGCGAACTTTATCATCAGAACAAATCTTTAAAGTCCTTTTGCGAGGAATAAATCTCAAAATATGAAGCCATTTGAAGTTCTTTTGTTTTGCTCCAAGAACAAACCATATATGGCTGGTGAAAATGGATAATCTCAATTTCCAGGGGCAGGGGCATCATACAAGCTTTCTATATCGACCCCCAGAATTGGCAAGTCAGAGAAAAGGATAAGAGCTACGCTGAACACTGGATGCCCAAAACCTGGACAGCGCCTTCAAGCACAAATGACCGTCCATCCTCTATCTTCAACCTCTTCGCTCGCTTTTTGACTTTTTTCCCTTTCCTACCTTGGCACCATTACTCGTAGAAGACTCAACTGATACTGGCAAGGCAGTACCATCCTTAATTTCATTTGATATTGATAATTGCTCCAGCGTCTTCTCTGCTTCAAGATCTGCCATCAATTGCGCAAGCTGCAGGTAGATGGAAGAAAACGACATTGAATGCTAAACACTTGCTGAAAACAGTATGCCACAAAAGAAAATTATGCCTCACCTGCTCTTCCAACTCCCGTACTCTATCATCCTTCACTCTCAAAGCCTTCTTTTCCCTAAGAAAGGTCAAATCAAAGGCAATGAAATAATGCAATCCATCAGGTAGCTTCACAAATTGAGCAATAGTCTATAATTGTAGTGAGTTACTTTTGGTGATTAAAAGATGGGAGGTTCAAGCATGACTTGAGTTCAGCTCCCATAATCCTTTGGGATAATCTTGGCAGCAAGTACAGACAAGTAATTTCGTCTCCCTAAAAAGGTTAAATCTAGCCCATAATTCTCACAAGTTGCCAATGTTCAATTAACCAATATTTGCTTACAAATTTCTCTGGCATTTAATGCAATAGTGATCATTGACGATGGTGCCATTGCAGAATATGCAACAATTTCAAAAATGATGGTAAAATTTAAAAGGTTGTCAAGTTCCCAGCAACTTTTGAGGTCAATTCATAATAAACAATTTTGAAATTTACCACCAAATATGCTTTCTAAAATACATGGGACCCTAAACAAGAATTGGATGATTAAAAATGACCATACCTCTCTTCAACTTCCACTATCTTTGCTTTCCATATCTCTTGATTTTTCAAAAGATTCTCATTAAGCTACATGGATAAGAAATTTTCATTGTTAACAAAATAAAGGGTTTAACTTGGAACTTATTGTTTAAGCCACACTTTGGAATAACTTACAGCATCAAGCAATTTCTTCTCTTCGACACATCTATCCAACTTGGATTGTATCTTCTGCAGTTTTTTAGAGATAGCCTTATTAACAGCTTCAGAAGTACTTTTTTCAATTTCTTCTTTGAATTCTTGTAGCAAGCTCTCATAATACTACAGTCAAGACAGAAATATTAGTTCACCAAGCAGCAACCACGACAAATCCAATTCAAGCTCAAGGTCAAGTATAGGCTCAGAAGGCGAAGTCATTTAATCATTGAAAATGGAAGGGTGCACTTACTAATTTTTGATTCTCAAGCTGGGTGGCCAGGAGTTCATTATACTCGTTAACAATCTGCACATAGTTTGAAATGAGGAGATCAGATTGCAATGTATTAAGGAACATATTACCACTAAATGGTGAACAAATTCTTAGACAAAGTTAACAGAAAACACTACCGCTTCAACTTTGCTGTTTAAAAGAGCCTCACTAGCTCCAGAATCACAATCACAGCTTCCAAAATTATCTTTAGTATGCAAACAATGGGAATTCAACTCAACTAGCTTTCCATCAGTTTTCGATTGAATTAGTCTGTGAACATAATTGTCGCCAGCATAATCCCAAACACGCTGTGTTTCCAATTCAAGAGAATAGCAGTGTTCTGTTTCCTTCCAGTGAATTATAGCATGCCCTTCTTTATACCTACACCAATATTTTCAGCAAGAAACAGATGAGAAAAAAAGCTACATCTGACTAAAGGGTTACAATCACTCAGAAAAGAAATTAAAATTATACCTCCCACAGCCTACAAAACCGCATATAACACACATCCAGAGGTTCTCAGAGGTTTGACAAACAAAACATATTGACTTTTCAGGCTGCTGCTGGCAATATCGGCAAACCTAAACAAAATGCAGAAAACTAGTCAACGACTCTCAAATATGAGCTCAATCAAACTTTATTTAGGGAAAAAACTTTAGAATCAGTAATGCTTAATTACAGTGACTGCTGAAATAATTAGCAAAACGTTAGGCAAAGAAACTAATTAGCAATTGCAACTATGGCGAAACCTCAACCAAATACCAGGAAATTTAAGCTCTGTTATGCTTAAAATCGAGTTAAGTATTTGGATCATTCATTCATAAAAGAAGATTAAGAAAGAAAAATATAAAGTTTACTAAATCATTAGGTATCATCCAAGTCAAAGAAGTATGTCATCGTTCACCACAAGGTTTTCTCAAAATTTAATTAGCGAGTGGCATCTACATTGAAAGATCAGTAAGACCACATTTAGACTTCAAATTGTCTCAGCACTAAAAATCCCTAAACTGAAAGTACCACGATCATCACTCACACACACACACATAAAAACATAAAGAACAAGAAAATTGGAACCACTTACGGGACAAGAAGAATCTGTCCATCTTGAAATACAAGAGCAATGGAAAGAATGATTACAGATAGTTGTAAGAATTCCACTGGTGTCTTGGTCTAACCTCTCTATATTAAACAAAAGTTGGAGAAATAGAACAGTTGTAAGAATGTATACAATTTTTGTTCATAATCATGAAGCTTTCTGACAACTCAGTTTGAAAAAATCACACTCGAAGAGGGAAGGAAATTAGTTGCTTAAACTTATACTGAGATATTACCAAGACAAACTGGACATGAAGGCTGATCTGTTGAGCTGGCAGGAGCGGGCTGTGTATCAAGAGAACCACTGTAACCAGTAAATTGTACGTCAACTGTAAAAAGCACACCGCAAACCCCTGCCTTTATTAAAAAAAAAATAATAATAAATAAATAAGAACTAATAGAAAAATGATTCAGTCAATCAATAAGAAACAATAAATAATTCTAACAGCATCATCATATATAAATTTTCTTAATCAAAATACCAATGTTATTTAAAGTTTTGCTCTAGCACATATCCGTACATTAGAAATAACAAAGAGCAAAGCATACCTCCAGAGAATTAAACTGTCTACCGTTGAAATGCTGATAGAATTTATCTGCAGAGTCTTGGCTATCAAATCTTATCAAAATACTGTATCGATCCTCGACCCCATCATTCCTAAACCAACAAAAAAATCAATAATGTCATTGTATTCCTTCTAATGAATTCAAAGTATTATTGATTAGGGCAGAGACCTTGTTTTCATGTTCATTTTGCGATCTTAAAGATTACCAAAGCAGATCCAATAGAGAGTTAAAGTCTATCATTTTAGTCCCACGATAATCAAAGTCATTACACAATAGCAGTTTGGTAACTCAGTTGCCTCTATCAATCCACCATGCTTTGCATCTACAATTCTCCAATAGTTAAAGACTAAGCTTTTAAAAAGAATCATTTCCAACATAAACACTTAATGTTGAAATAGATGAATGAATTAAATTCCTGTCACACAAGTTATTTCTAGAACTTCTTCCATTAGAATGCAGCTGCAATTCAATGATGAGATGACAAGAAAAAATTACAGTTAAATGATAAATCTGCTTCAGTTCTGGTAAAGTATATTTCCACAACCTAAATTCTGGGAGAAAAAAGGTGCCACCACTCTGCTGGGCCACTAAAAAACCTCATCCTATCATCTTACAATATATAAATAATTATCATCCTTTAAAAAATATGTGCGTCAGTTAACGATCCCCTGTTATCAGCCAGTACAACCAATTATCAAATGGTAATATTTGCCCAAGTTTAAAACCATATTTTGCTAGTTACATGTAATGGAGTTTCTCTAATACCTCCATGTATTAAGATCAGGCCCTTAAGAAACTTTGGATAAATGTAAACAGCGATGATATGATCTTCATCACTGTTTCCACAGGTATTGTAGAGTGATCCTACTTGCATAGAAAATATGAGAAAGGTTTTACCTAACAATGCGCATCTCCAATATATTTTGAATAAATGAAGCACAAAACTGACAAAAATCTGCATATGTCATGTGGTTTGGCACTCCAAACACACATACAAGAGGTTTCCTTCCCACCTACACAACATCAAACAAAAATTCAAATAATATTAAAAAAAAAAAAAAAAAAAAAAAAACACTCTACATTTTCATATTAAATTAAATAAGGAGCAGGTGAGTGACACCTTTTTTCTATTTTCAATAAAATTTAATACAATTGATCAATGTAGTTTCAATGTTGAGATTACCTCTAACAAAACACATAAGAAATGACTCAATGGCACTGTTCGATAAAATCTCAACTCATGGTTTCTTCCAAAAGCACTAGTGATTTTTTAGTGCAAGCAATGTTACCTATTTCAGCAAAAACACTACGTAATAGACCTATAAGACATGTTTGGCTATTTAAAAGCGCTTTTAATGGTGCCGAAGTACTTCCGAACTCGGTTATTGCCTACACAAACTTTTGTAAAGTATAAATAATTCAATTTCCAATTCAATTTTTTTTATTAAGAAATTTTTTTTTTTTTAAATTCCATGATTCTTTTACCAAACAAAAATTTAATTGAGAAAAAAAAAAAACCGTTAGAGCGAGGAAATGAGCTTACAGGTAGATTGTGATTGGAAGAGGAAGCTGAAACGACACCGCCGCCATCGTCGACGTTGTTGTTGAAGAGATGCATAACGCCACGTGTCTCTTCGATTCTAGGGTTTCCGGAAGAGAAAGCGAAGGCCTGAGTCATTGAGTTATTGGACGCTGATGAGTCGCCGGAGATCATCACCGGCGAAGGCCGGAATGTATCGTCGTCGTTGACGATTGCTGTTCTGGAGCTTGATGACATGGCTGTCAGAATGGTATGTGACGGTAAGTCACAAGATTAAGAAAGAAATGGCGGTTAATCTTATATAGTAGACATCACTATCGTGTACGGTTGCGGTACACTTCGTGTTTTTAAAGAAGCAATAGCAAGCCGCCACGTAATCAATACAAATCAAAGCATATAATTGATGAGGTTTATAATCTTCCGAATGCAACTAAATAATAAAATTATTGTTAAAATCTGTTTGATTTTATAACTTTTTTTTAGCATTATTTTGAGGTGTGCACAAACAATAAATTAAGTAAAATTTTAAATAATTCATTGATTATATATATAATTAATTGATTTTTATCTTGGTCAATAATATGTAATACACAAGAGATCTTAAATTATAAATAAAATATATGTACGTAAATTATTATTAAATAAATATATAAATGATATGATACGTCTGTCTCATCTAAGATTTTCTCTTTAATAGAATAATTTTCAATCATTAATAAACAAAAGGCAAAAGTTTTTCAACTTTACAAGATTGTTTAGTTTTCTACTTAACTTCTTTTTTATTAGGGTTTTAGAAAATTCCTCCAAATTAACCAAACAAAATCCTCCTCAAACTGTTGGAAAAATAATCACTTGTTCATGGCTAATCACAACAGAGGAGATAAAATATGTAGTTTCTTAAACTTATTAACACTTGATCCTCAACCATTCCCGATTCTTCTACTTGTAACAGTGACCATAGTTCTTCTATTTCCTCAATGGATATTCTTTTCCGAGTTCAATAATGTAGCAAAATCCACTAAACCGATAACTCATTTTGCACTTCTAGCAATATCTATACTCTTGGTAATGTTGATTCGATGGCTACTTTCAGATGACATTCCACCACCTTTACTCTCGACAATGCACTTTGATCGGTGTTGCTGGAGCTTCAACTGCTGCTTCTCTGAGGGATTCTTGCCGTTGAAGGTGGGTGGTTTGATCTTGGTGTTACTTTTCATGGGACAATATCAGCATGCCATTCATGAGAGATGGTTAATTAGATAGCAACATTAGAGGATTTGTACACATAACAGTTTTGAATGTTGAGATAATTAGGATCATAGGATTAGGATGTTAATTTTTTATGTATGATTTGTTTGTTAAGAAAATATTTTGTATTTGAGTTTTATATTCTTGGTTGTTATAATTGATTTAAAATTAATTACAGTTTTGAAATTGAATCTTGTTATAAAAAGTGCTAAAAGAACAAACTTTCTATTGCTTTATTGTTTCTGATTATTATGTCTTTAGGATTAGTGAATAAATCATATCCCTTATCCTTTTATTTTTCTAGTATCCAATTGATTGGAATATGAAATATCTAATCCTCACAATTTATTTTTCGAGAACCTAGTTGTAAGTTTTGAAATTGAGTGATTTTTGTGTTTTCGCATCTTAAAAAAAGTTAATTAGGCTTTGACAATAATTTTACACGCAAAAAAAAATTGATTTTTTTTTAATGAATAAATTAAAACACTTTAGATAGAATTTTTATTGGTTCTTTTTAATTGTGCATATTATCTAGTTAATGTTACTCGTATTGCCAAATTTGAAAAATAAACATGTCCTTATATAAAAAAATATAAAGTAACAAAATGGTAAAAATAAAACACAAAAACTATCTGCACCAAACATATGAAGAAGACAAACATTATTAAATCAAATAGCAATTAAATATAACTCTCTTATATGCTATTTAATAATTTTAATGAAAAAACTATAATTAAAAGATAATAATAATTAGAGTCTATAATATAAAATAAAATATGAGGTAAATAGCAGCACTCTTTGAAATTATCTTATAATTGTTTAATTAAGACTTTACAAAAGAGATATGAGAAATAATCCTAATTTACTTATTTTTACCATCTAGTTAATTTTGACAAATTCAAACAAAAATATTTCTGAAATAATAGTTAATTTCATTGTAATTGGTTACTTCAATAATTTGATATAAAATACTTTACGTTACAGATTGGGAGTTTCATACTTAAAAGATTAACTTAACATCTCTCTAATGCGCTTCTAATTATGGGATTTGTAACACTTGTGACCCTATTTGTTTGTTCATCTCACTTTCGAGGAAATCTACTATCACATGTGGGCGCTAACCCATTATGTGAAAGGATTCCTCCATATGCGCTTTTGATGTAGGATGAGTGGCATTTGACATTTATGATAAAAAAAGAAAATATAAAAAATTATACTGGAATCAAAATCATATTACGAAGGATGATGCTAAAATTTAACTTTAAAAATTATATATATATATATATATATATATATATATATATTTCCTTTTGAGGATTCTTAAAATATGAAGCCTTTTGATGGAGATTACAGTAACAGAGAGTGATGCTGTAACGGAGAACCTTGGAGCCGTCCTGCCCAAGACGGTGCCGGATTCGGGGTCTGTTTGGATGTGGGTTTATGATTAAACTCAGATTTTACTTTCTTCACATTCAGCTTTATAGAAGCCGCCGCTATTATAGATACACACAGAACATAACAGAGTAGAGTTTAAATGCTCTCTTCAACCATTTCTCGTTGCGTTAACCCAATTCCTCTTCTCTCTCGCTCTCAATTTGTCCTCTTTCCCACTTCCTATATCCACTCTCAAACCCCAAAACCCCACTCCAATCCCTACAATTTCGACCAAGAAACTGTCCACAATACTCTCTCCTCGTACGCCAATGACTGGAACCGCGCATTCGAGTTCTTCAACTGGGTCGAAACAGACCACCAATTTAATCACACCACAGAAACCTACAATCGCATGATTGATATCTTGGGTAAGTTCTTTGAATTCGATCAGTCTTGGAACTTAATTCACCGCATGAAACAAAATCCCATTTCACTTCCTAATCATGCCACATTTCGTATCATGTTTAAGCGTTATGTAAATGCACATCTTGTTAATGAAGCAGTGGATACGTTTAATCGGTTGGGTGAGTTTAATTTGAGAGATGAGACTTCGTATTGTAACCTTGTTGACTCACTTTGTGAGTATAAGCATGTGATTGAGGCTCAAGATTTGTGTTTTGGGGAAAACAAGATTGTGGGGTTTAATAATAATAATACAAAGATTTATAATATGATTCTTAGAGGGTGGTTTAAGATGGGGTGGTGGGCTAAGTGTAGGGAGTTTTGGGGGGAAATGGATAAGAGAGGTGTTGTTAAAGATCTGCATTCGTATTCAATATATATGGATATTGTGTGCAAGAGTGGGAAGCCGTGGAAGGCGGTGAAATTGTTTAAGGAGGTGAAGAAGAAGGGGATTGAGATGGATGTGGTGGCGTATAATACAGTTATTCGTGCCATTGGGCTATCGGAGGGTGTTGATTTCGCAATGAGGGTGTATCGTGAGATGAGGGAGGTTGGTTGTCAACCTAGTATTGTGACTTACAATATTATTATAAAGCTTTTGTGTGAGAATGGGAGGATGGAGGAAGCATATGAGTTTCTTGGCCAAATGCCTAAGAAGGGTTGTGCGCCGGATGGTTTTACTTACCATTGCTTTTTTCGGTGTCTTGAGAAGCCAAGGGAGATTCTTAGATTGTTTGATAGAATGATTGAGAGTGGGATTCGGCCAAAGATGGATACTTATGTGATGCTTTTGAGAAAGTTTGAGAGGTGGGGTTTTCTGCGACCGATTTTTGTGGTGTGGAAGAAGATGGAAGAGCTTGGGTGTAGCCCAGATGAATTTGCTTACAATGCTTTGATTGATGCTCTAATTCAAAAAGGTATGTTAGATATGGCTAAGAAGTATGATGACGAGATGTTAGCTAAAGGTCTTTCACCAAGGCCAAGAGCAGAGTTGGGAACGAAGCTGGTGAAAGGAGAGGATTAGATGGTGGATAGGTATGTAAGAATAATGTTCATTCAGAAGATGATTCTGGTTACTCCCAGATTCTATTAATGGAGAAGTTGATGCTGCATTATGATGATGTTAGTGCACGGAGGAGTGAATGGTGGATTTGATGGGAAATTAGGAAGGCGACTTTGCAATCAAGATCACACTCAGCAAAGAAGGGTGAATTATCGTGACAAAACAAGTATATGATCATGCTGTAGCTGCAAGAATTTTGGCTATGTTAAGAAGGGGCTATCCGCATGAGTATATGGGAATGCTCATTGTTGATGATGCGAGCATTGCATCCAAGGATGGACATGATAAAAGATGTAGCTTGCGATTGTTACATGCTGCAACTATCATCTGAGCTTGTGAAAGTTTTTCAGTGTGTTCAGGAGAAGTGCTGTATCACCTCTATTTTTCTTCATGGAATTCAGGCACTTTATATGAAAGCAAGTAAGAAGCTCTTATTTGTTCTTTTTTTGGTACCCTGGCTTGAATTTGAAGTTTAGAAATGACAAACCAGCTTACTTTGTCAATCCTGTGGCAATTCATAAACATGTGATTTTTTCTCTACTGTAACACTATAAATTAGTTGTAATGTTATATTTGTGTAAAATAAGAGAGAAAATAGGTCTTTCTTTGTAACAACGTTAAAAAGTATTAAAATACCACTTAGGTTTTTAGATTATCTCTAAAGTTTTATAAAGTTATATTTCGACCAAGAAATGTTCAACAAACTGCAAAAGAAGAGTTATATGTTCTCCATAAATTAGACATTCATTTCCATGTCACACAAGCTCCAGTTAAATGAGATTTCAGAATGATGAGTGAGATAAAACACCATAATAGAAAGCTGAGAGACCAAAAGACTAATGAACCTATTAAGTTAAAAAAAAAGATCCTAATGAGATTTAACATAATTAGTCGATACTCAGTATCCTAATTGCCGGCAGGACGGAACACTTATAAATTTAAACCAAAAGCCTTTCAGTCTCAATGTGATGAAGATCTAATTCCAAATCTTCTTGTACACCAACAACATCTATCTTACTAGTTATTAAGCTAACCGGTAAAATGTATGACTGTAGTTTGAAAGATTCTATTGTAAATAAGTGTTTAGAAAATCAACCCAAGATCAAGCACTTGATAAACAATCAAATATGAATAGAGATAAGAGGAAAAAAAAAAAAAAAGATTTACCTGGTTCACCGATTTGGGCTACATTCAGGGCAATATTATGGCTGAATTTTTTTGCTATAGATCAGAAGATTACAATGGTACAGTCTCTTTCACAATGGTATGAGAAAGGCACGTCATCTGAGCTCCCCTTAGATGACTGGGATGACAATACAGGTACTTAATTCATTCCAAATCTCTAACATCAACTTGTGCCGCATTCTAGTTATTCTGAACTAGCTGTGACGTTTATTTTTGTGCACTTCAACTACCGCTTGGAGGTAAGTTATGTAACTTTCTGTCGAGTAGGCAGAGTTCTGTGAACATTGAAAATGAATCAGATAGTTCATGTTTCACATCAACTGATAAGAACAAGTTACTAGATTATATGCATAGACTCTGGTTCTTTACTTATCATATGTTTGGAAACTGCAAACCTGAGAAAGACTCAAGTTCTTGAAACAGGACATTTGCTTCATGTAATTAAGCATCTAGTGTATTATAATCATGCCAGTTGGTGGAAGAGTCAGAGCTCAATCAATAACTCCATGTTACTGATTGTGTATCTAGAAAAACATGATGAATTATATTAGATTATCTCTGCTTACTTCTGTTCTTCATAAATGAAAATATGCTACGACACTTTGAACCTGAGTAAAAGTTAAGTTCCTGAAACAGGTCTTTTCCTTTATGCCAATGAACATCGAGCACACTCTGACTGGCTAGTGCCACACCCATGCAAGGGATATCTTCAATTTTCCTCTGATGCCCCATAGACATATTTTACAGGTCGGAAAACACAATTATTGAAAATTGTAACTGTGTGGACTTAGACTGCAAATTTTGGTAGTTTCTGTCACAGAGGATAAAGAAGCTGTGTTACATGTACACAAAACTATTGAGTCTGCATATGATATAGTAATCTAAATATGTGAAAAAATTGCCACAGTGCATGTTTACTTGTGAATACAAGTGAGCTTGGCATCTTATCATGAAACAATTGGATTTTGAATGACGATATGTTCAATGCTGCCATTAAGAAAATCAGGTTAGAAGAGTGAAAAATGTTGAGAATATATAGATCAAATGATGCATCAAGATTTTCATTCCAGGATCAGTACCATTGAGCTATTTTCCTGATAAAAAGACCAACAGATTTTCCCATAATTACTGTTTTTGGGTAAACAACTTTATAACCAAAGGACTCTTTGTCAATATTAGTTTATTAGCACTCTAAAGCATAGGTAGATGGCCAATTACCTAGTCCATGCTCAAGCATCAACAGCGAAGTGATGGAGGATACTCAAATTGCAATGGTACCCAATATAAACATTTGTTTCAGTAGATGTCTCTATTGCATGACTGCTGGATTTTGAGAGCAAAAGAAAAGAAAATAATTAGCAGGGGATAACTTTAAATAAGAAGATTAAGAAAGAAAATTGATATCTGATGGAGGTGGTTTGGTAGTAACCTTAAGAGACAACATAACTACATAAGACAACAGTTGCTTGAAAAACACCATGGTAAGTTGATGGAGCCTTTTTAGTTTTCACATTGCAATAGTATTCAACATTTCTTTCACAAGATGTCTTTAATGCATGATTTTTCGGTTGCTGCAGCTTGAAATTGAAAAGAAAGTAAAAGAAGATTTTAGCAAAAGATAAATTTGCCACAGAACAGTAGATCCGAAGAAATCATATCCCTCTGTAATATTATACTATGATAACTAGAGTTAGGAGGATGATTAAAACACAATACGAACGAAATTAAGAATGCCCTATGGCCAATTACCTAGTCCATGTCCTTCTCTCCCCCCCCCCCCAAAAAAAACCTAGTCCGTGTCTCAGGTTCCGACCTAAAACAACAATTACTTCAAATAATTTCATAATTAAGCACTTCTTAGAAAAGGGTACCGCTGCATGACTGCTTCATGGAGCTTGAAACAGAGAAAAAGAAAACATTTAGCATGGTACAGCTCGTGATTCTATAGAAACGATTTTTGACAATATATTTGTTGCAAAATCATTTATATATTCCTTTATGAGAGTTCATTCCCAGAAAATACAACAAATAATGTCAAAAAACAACTAATTAAAAAGGAGAAGAGAGGAAATTATCAGCGGGACGCAGACGCTCACAGTTTATGAAACCCACGTACATAACTTTCTCAAATTGCTTAACGACGTCATGCAATCAGGTGACATAGTTTTACCTCTGTAATTTCGTAGCCATAATATCTCCGAATTTGGAGTTTGCAAGGCCACAAAAAGTTCTTTATGCCGTTCATTCATCCTCCCATTGAAGTCTAAATCCAATCACGCAAGTTTTTCTTATTGTTTAGTTCTATTCCCTTGACCTTACCCACATCTCTTAAGTTTCCCAATCCTTCAATGCGAATTTCTCCAAGGAGTTTGAAGTTTTTCAGACATTCAATAGAGTAAAGCTTTATTCCCATAACTGCCATCACTTACAACAAAGTCGCCTAAGTTAATCGCTTCAAACTTTTTGGCATGTAACTTTCACAAAGTATCCGAATTTAACAAATGTCTCAAGTTGATTTAAGTTTTTGGAGATTGCAACACCTTCTGATGTCCAAGGCTTCTAAATTGAGCAACTCACACGATGTCTTGGGCAATTGTGTTATATCTTCATTATCAAAAGATTCTGATTTAAATTTACCATCTAAAACATTCATTTTGGGTAAGAAACTGAGCAAAATCATGTATTTTTTGCAAGATGTTACACTGTTATCATATTCATTTACTTGAAAATCTTGAAAAAAAGAATGCATTGCTAAATTTTCAAAACACTCTTTAGTCTTTACCAATTAACTCTATATCTTTGTTTAGTTTTGACCTTACATAAACTTGAACCATCCATAACTTAATCAATTGTACTCTCTATATGTCATAATTCTTTGGAAAAATTGAACAATGTGAGAAACATTTTCTTCAAAATAGGGGGTAAATATAATGGGTCAAAAGTAGAGGTTGAAAAAGCTCTTGTTCTACTTCTAATTCCCATATTCTGCTCTCGACGATATTTTTCTATTTGTCAAATCTTTTCAAGCACAAAAGACCCGCAAGCCTTTACACTTTTGAACAATTTGTTTACCAATTTCTTCAAATCCTTTATTGGCTTTTCTAGAAAATGCAACTTGACTAAATAATAACCAACATTCCTCCTTGGATAGTATCAATCCCCGGTGAGATCATGTTGGTGGTTTGAATGACATTTGCAACATTCTCCTTCATGTGGTTACCCAAATTCTACTTTTTGGAGAACCACACTTGAGAGACTTCATCAGTTCTTCCCAAATTCTGGAATTTTCGGTCCAAATGTCATCTAGGACAAGAAGAAACTTATTTCCCTCAATATGTTGACATATATTTTGCATTATAGTTTCTAGCAGAACTAACTTTGATGCATCATTTGTAAGAGATTCAAATTGATTTAGCAATACTAAACTCATCAAAATGTTCATAAACACACATCCATTATTTTTTCATTAAAATGGCTTTTGACCTTATCATCATTAAAAACTAATGGGGCAAGAGTGGTCTTGCCCTCCAATCCCAATAATTGAGCTTACGGAGGTCTTGTTGTTGAATACTTGGACTTAACAACAAATTCACTACTCTATCTTTATCTTCATTTCTTCCACGAACCTTTGTTAAATCAACTGAAGATGTTGTCATTGGTTGTTCCAGTTCTTCTCTACTGTTTGTGCTTGAGCTAAAGTTGGACATAGCTTTCTCCGAAGCAATTATATCTAAATTTTCTATCTAGATATTTTAAACTTTGATAGCAATGTTATAACGCTGAATATATGTTCTAGAACTTAGATTGTGAGAAATGAGGGAACGTACCTTTTTCAAACGCTTAGAAGCATTTTCAGCTTCCTTCAATTTTGCTTCCAGAATCTTGGTGTTCCACTCATCCAGCACATTATCTACGTCTTTAAGCTTGTCTAACCAAACTCTCGCAGCGCTCTTATCGGTTCTCAGCATCAGCAAGCATAGCTTGAATGGCCACGAAATTACTTTGAAGCCTCTCAACTTCTAGCTTATCCCCCGCAATCAGTCTTATCCTTCCTCTAACTGTTGACCACCAATTGAAGCAAATTGTTCCAAGCCATAATGAAATTAAGAAGATAATTGGTCAAACAGAGATTATTAAGAACTCAGAAAGCTTGTTGTGTTTTATGTTGTGATATTGCCATGCGTTCTATTTAGCTTTTATATATCGTAACAAAGAAAGAGCCATATTATCTTTTTTACTTACAAAGGGCAAAAACTTCTGTAGTATCAAAGCAAAACTAGTCAACAATGGCGGGGTTAACGGTTGTCCTGCCCCCTCAACTTCCATGTTAGTTTTGTTATTTTGTTTTCAGGACAAGTAAAAGCTATGGCTCCCTGGTCCCTACGATCGACCATCAGTAAAAAAATCCAAGTTTCCAACAACTTTTGACAAGTATTTTCCTATTCACATATGAACACCTCTTGTATTACATAAAAATATAAAACTAAACATAGCCTGTCTTTTGTTTAATAAGCTTACATCCATCATGTAAATCCACATCAATGATTAATATATATTTAACATAAATCAAGAAAATATCCATTTGTTTATTAATTTATTTCCTTTGCTTTTCCAGTCTACAAGCCAAATCTACCTTGCTTCTAGCTTTGCTAGTCATGGAAACACTTGGCTTACTTTGTTGCTTATGACTGATTCAAATTGTGGGATGTAGTCTCCTTTTTATTTGTAGTAAAGCCATTTCACGTCTCCTCTTGTGGTTATATGACAAATTTTTTAACTACTGAGGATAATTATACTTAAAGGGTCTTGTGTTCGAGTCTACCACATTTATGCAATTACTAATGGCCTGAGGATTACGCTATATGGAGCTAGATATCTCGTATACCTAAAGAAAAAGCCATTTCATGAATGCTCTGGTGATTCATACATGCCTCGTCATGTACATATAGTATTATTCAATTAAGAAAATCTAAAATCTCCTAGTACTTGGTAGAAGAAGCATAGATATCGACCATCTGAGCTTGTGAAAATCTGTCAGTGTGTTCAGGAGTCGTGCTGTAGCAACTGTTGTTTTCCTTCATAGAATTCAAGCACTTTATATGGAGGTAAGTCAGAAGCTTATAATTGTTTTTGGTACCCTGGCTAGCATTCAAAGTTTTGGAATGACAAACCGGCTTACTTCGCCAATGCTGTGGCAAGTTATAAACATGAGATTTTGTCTCTACTGCACTATAAATTAGTTGTAATGTTGTATTAGTTTTTCAATAATATACAAATTTCTTTCTGCATTTCTCTCTTCTTTGCACCAGGCTGTGCATCAGTACTATTCAATTATAGACAGCAATTATGGCATGTTCCTCGAATTTAAATAAAATATAATTCTCAGTTTCTGGAAATTATTAAATACAAGATATTTTAAGAAGATTCATTAGATTTTAAATGTAACATAAGAGGGGAAAAAAAGAAAGGGTTTTGTGTCTCCGACCATAGGCATGAAATTCACTTGAGTTCTAGATTATATCTAAATTTTCAACAAACTGCGAAAGAGGAGTTCTTTATTCTCCATCAATTAAACAATCATTTCCATGTCACACAATCTCCTGTTAAATAAGGTTTCAGAATGATGAGTGAGATACAACACCAGGAACCAAAAGACTAATGAACAAATAAAGTTACAAGAATAAGATCCTAATAACATTCGACATAAATAATAAATACTCGAGACCCTAATTGCCGCAAGGATGTGACAAATTATGAGGCAGAAAATATGGTGTTTTTCTGCTAGTTGCCGCGGCCTTCAAGGCCATAGATCCTCTGAAACGACAGAAAAATGGCAGAAGGTAGAAACTCCTTGTGGTGTCAATTCAAACAGCAGCAGGAACTGGAGTCTCTACCGATTTCAATACCTCTTCACCTATCTCCTTGCATCCTACTAATTTCTGTAAATGCAAGTGTTATCTATTAATCCTCCAAAAATAAATAAATAGAAGCTTTACATTAAGAAGAAATTCTCAATAAAAACTGAGTCAACAACCATGAATATATAACATTCTGTGCAAATATTAAAAAGGAATATCCTGTCTATGATTTTTCGGATACCAAAACTGCAGTAGTGTTGAAGAGAATTTTGTAACTGACTCATGTATTGCATGGGACTAGAGAAATGAAATGAAAATTAAGGACAGTTTTGCTCTACATAGAGAAAGTAGAGCAAAAGAAATTGTGTACCCATTTATTTCAAACACCCTTGATTCATGACATCTTGACATGGAGATATACAAAGCAAATGGGAAACATTAGTTAATCATAATATGATGCCAAACTCAGAAAATTTCAAGATCAGAAGGTTCTATTGGCAATCACTGCTTTTACTTTTTACTCTCCTATTTCAATCATGGGAATTTGAACCAGATTATTTTCGTAAGATAAATTAACATTGACCTATGAAAGAGAAGAAAAATGGAAGGGGAAAGTCTTAAACCATTTGCTATACAAGAACATCACACAACAGAGATCTATAACAAAGGTAATGGATCATAGAAAAAAAGAACACATACATTTCCAGCTGAGTATATATCACCCGTTCGGAAGCCCTTATTTAGGGTATGCAAAACTGCATTCTCAATTCTCTTTGCAGCATTTTCTTCACCCAAGCCATACTTCAATAGCATAGCAGCACTAAGTATAGTTGCCAATGGGTTTGCCTTATCCTGCATATTTAATAATAATGTTGCCCATTAAATGCACACTGTTCATTTCTTTTTAGCAGAGAAATAAAGGAGACTTTATTTTGACAGAAAGGAGAAAATCCAACCTGTCCAGCAATATCAGGAGCAGAACCATGTATTGGCTCAAAAAGTCCAGGTCCCTGAGCCAGTGAATTAATAAATCCAACGTATGCCAAATGAAAACCAAAAAATGTGTAGATAAATTACTCTAAACACAAATGAAAGAAACTAAAATAAATTCTTTTAAAACCACTGATTTAAGAAGGATAAAATGATTAGCCATACCGATTCACCAAGACTAGCAGAAGGAAGCATCCCTATACTTCCAGTAATCATTGAAGCTTCATCAGATAAAATGTCGCCAAATATGTTGTTGGTCACAATTGTATCAAACTGCAATATTTCATTTTCAAACAGTAAGGGTTCCACATTTCATTAATAAGGCTCTATAACTGAACTTTTCTCCCAATCTAAACTTCTACGCGTCTCACAGAAAGTGAAGAGAAAGCCTGTGCCAATTCATTAAAAATGTAACCTGTTTCGGATTGCGAACAAGTTGCATTGCAGCATTGTCAACATACATGTGTGAGAGCTCAACATCAGGATACTCCGAGGCTATCTCTATGACTCTTTTCCTCCAAAACATCGATGCCTAGACAATTCAATAAGATGCTTTAAAGATTACAATAACATACTTAACATTTTAACCATTAGCTAAATATAAGATGCAGGGCAATATAAATTCCCTCTAGTAAAATCCAATCTGACCACAAAGTTATTAACTCAAAGTACAATAGCTTGTTATCAAGACCTAATTTAATCCATTATCACATGCACATGAGGATTATGTAATGGGCAGTCTAATAAATTTAACATGGAAGGAATATCCTATATCTAATAATGGTACTATCTAATCATTATGTTGACTCTGAAAACTTACAGTGTTAATGTTAGAATCCCACATTGGAAAGGAAAATTTTGGACATGTGGGTTATAAAGGGCTTGCACACCCTCCCTTAGCAAGTCGGTTTTCCAAGGAGAGTTTTACCCAAGCCCATGAAAGACTCATGGCCCAACCTAATTGTTTGAGTTGTTTGGGTGGGTTTCTATGAATTGGTATCAAAGTATGATCTTATGCTCACATAGACGTTGCCTACGTGGCAGGTTGACCTTGGGCCCGAGCTGCTACCTCAAGCAAGGGTATGGAGGCCTAAGGGAAAGGGGATCCGCATGGTCACCCAAGGAGTAAAGAGGCTGACAGGGGTAAAGAGGTTGACATGGACGTTGGCTGCAGAAGTGTGGAGGTGTGTTAGGATCTCACATTGAAAAGGAAAAAGGGTGGACATGTGGGTTATAAAGGGCTTGGGCACCCTCCCTTGGCAAACCGGTTTTCTAAAGAGAGTTCTACCCAAACCATGAAAGATCCATAGCCCAACCCAATTGTTTGAGTTGTTAGGGTGGGTTCCTATCAGTTAACTTCTTTAATTAAGAATAAATATTATTTTCCTTTATCCCATTTTAAAAATCACAAAAATATAGTATAAGGACACTTCAAACATTGTGTTTCTTGCCATTACATCAGGAGTACAAGCATTCATCTCATTCATGAAACAACTACAGTGAACATCATGTTACAGACTTTTTTTTTCAGTGGCAGCTTGAATGCCTCCAATCCCATCCAATCTCCATACACAATATATGAGAAAAATATAGTTTTGCGCCCCAACACCACCCCCCCTTCTTTTTTTTCCCAACACTTAGCACTCTCGTGATTCATGGAATGAGACTGACAACAGATATACACAGATCATAGAGACCACAGCTTCCAATATAAAAAATAGTTCACTACCTTAATCACTAAAATCTATGGAGGATGTGCCCTTGCGGCAATAGTTCTTTGACAGTATTACAGACAGAAATAGTGCACTATATTAAGCAAGTGAAAACTTAGAGTCCAATCTTAAACAGAAAGAATAGATAACACAGCATATAATAAAAAAAATGAGACTCAATATTTAGCAAGCAAACTAATAAATCACATAATGGAAGGCTGAATGATCAGAGGAAATTTCCAACCTTCACCAATTCTTTAACAAAACGCTAATACAACATCTGTATAAAAGTAACGATGACTTATACAAGGGTCCAAAGACACAGATATCCAAAAGCGAAGACGAATATAAACACAAAGAGAAGTTCTGCTTATAGATCATACCTCTAAGACATTTGCTTTATCAACAGAGCATAGTTTCCCACTTCTCTTCCTAGCAGTCTCAAATGCAATACGAGCAATACGATCCACCTGAGAATGCAATTTTCTTTTCCTTACATTAGATATAACATTGTATTGACCAAATGAATTTGAATCTGGAAAAAGAAGAAACTGAATTTTTATATTCAATCTTTAAGAAAGTACGTAGCAAATTTGGAAAACAACATTCTGAAAATTAAAACAACAAAGCATGTAGGTAGATATTTTTGAAAATGACAAACATATGTTTCGAGTATATATTTACTGAAAAACCCTATTAGTATTCTTCATAATTATAAAAATCAAACTAAATTTACTAAGAAATATTAATTAAAAAAACAGCTTAAAAGTGCTTTCTAGTTTTTAGAAATGAACTCCGGAAAAATGGAGAAAACAGTATAAAAGTGTTTCCCTCTTTTTATTTTTTTATTTTTTATTTTTTATTTTTTATTTTTTATTTTTTTTGGGGGTTTGAAATTGAAATAGAAGATTATATTTACAGCAAACATTTTCTGAAAATGGTTGCACAACACATTTTTCTTATTTTCCAAAGTCAGAAAGAAAATCTTTCTCTAGAAACATAAATGAAGAGACCAGAAGTTATAAAAAAAGATGAGGACGACTTAGAGAATCAAATCAGGACTAACAGAGACAACAAATCATTATATAACCTCTATCTATAAGTTGACATTTTGAATTCCCTACATATAGATAAGTATACACATAAATCCACATCTTTATTTTCTTCAAGACTACAGATTAAATAGAAAGCTTTTGGAAGTTTACTGGCAAGAGAATTTCCATCATAGACTTACCTCATAGGCAGCATAAACCTCTGTATTAAAGCCAATCTCATCACCATTTTCATTGGTGCCAAATCCCCTTGGCTTTCCAAAATAAATACCTATTCCAGTAAAATATCATTATACCCTAATAATTTAGAGAAAGAAAAAAGTAGAAGACCCAATCCATGTGACTGTAGTTACAACAAATGCAGACCTCCAGTCAGCTCCCGTACAACCATAAGGTCAACACCTTCAGCAACCTCCTTCTTCAATGTTGAAGAGTCCACTAACTAAAAGAGAGTTTAACATACAATAAGACTCATTTGCAACAGGAATAAAATAAAAAATGGAAACACAAATACACACACACATATATATATATGCACATAATTTAACATAAAAGCATTTTTGAAGTAAAATTTTTAACAGTTACCCAACATACTATTTTATGATACAAACAAAAGTGTCCATTCAATCTGATGAATGATACTATATTCACACTGTTGCGCTAGTGAATCCATAATTTAATATCATACCAACACATAACATACAAGAAATTAAAAACTCCAACAAATCGAATCATTGAGACACATTATTTTAATTTAACTTTCTTTATTTTTATAAAGGTTACTTGCTTAAGGAAAAATAACAATTTCATGCTGCTGATTACAAAAAGCCAATCACAATTCAAAGTAGGCTTGCAAATGCATCTATGAAGAGCTTATTGCTTTAAAATATTATAAGCCAGAACCTTTTTATGTCAATTTTCTTTGTATGCAAGTAAGAAGCAAATCACTAAAACAGGATTTTATTTTACACAAATGCCAAATCCTTGTCCAAAGAGGAAAAAAAGAAAAGAAAAGAGGAATAGAAAAGTCCAATAAACTGCACCTAAACAAATATCACCTGTGGTAAAACAGTTGCCGGTCTCAAATTTGCAAAGACTTTAAGACCTTCTCGAAGTTGAAGCAACCCAGTTTCCGGCTTCAAATGCTTTAGATTATTATCCCATTTATAACTTGAAGAAAACAATCACAAAATTGATGAGTTAATTTATAACATTCACGGAGACTTAATAGAACAACAAAATAACAAAAAATCAAGTACCCTCCGATTGCTCCAAGAAGAACGGCATCAGATTGCTTGGCTGCTGATAGAGTCTCATCTGGTAGTGGAACTCCAACCAAATCTAAGGCTGATCCTCCCATAGGCATCTCTTGAAACCGAAATTCAATTCCTAATAGAATAAATGAAAAAAAAGGGGTAAAGTTAAAATGCACTATAAAAAAAAAAAAAAAAAAATCAATTCAATTTTATTTCAATTTTTTCCCCCAATAACATGTTAACCTCTCTCGTTAGAAAAATAGGCAGCAACCTCCCCTCCAAAAAGTTTTTAATAAATTTCAGGAAAGTTTAATCACGATTTTCAAAATTTAATAGAGATTTCATCAACCTCAAAGAATAAAGTTTCCAAGATATCACAATGCCAATAAGTTTCAAAAACTGACCAGTTTAAAAACTAAAGCCAAAACCTAAAATTAAACATTTCTACTGTAACATCAATTTCTCCTCCATTGTTTTCTTTGATTTGCCTTAATGAAGCAAGCAGATAAACATTCAGCACCGACAAAGGTGAGCTTTTGAGAAAAATGAAAGGGATGGAACCTTCGAGGGAGCCAGCAAGCTTGAGGACGTTCTTGGCGACGGAAATGACTTCGGGGCCGATGCCATCGCCGGGGAGAAGACTGATGCTGTAGCGTCTGGTGGAAGCGGCGGCGGCCGAGCAGCGGACTCTCGCCGGCAGCTTGGGGGAGTGTTTGGATGCGGATTTAAGATAAAAAGCGGGCTTCAATGGCTTGACATTTAGTTGCATAGAAGCCGCCATTTGCTGAACGAAGATACACAATTTTGTGTGTGAAGAGTGTTCAGAGAAAGTTTGAGTTTTATGACGACGAAACCTTTTATTATATAAAATTTCCAATTTATCACGTAAAATATACTTTCTTTTGAAAAATAAGAATAATCAAATAAATAATTCACTTGAAAAATAACGGCATGTATAGATGATTTAAAAATTAAAATAAGCAATTTTATAGTTTAAAGAAAAACTCAGAAATTCAATAAATCCTTTTTGAATTTATTTGAATTGTTGAAATTTCTAAAATATTTTTATTATATTTTATAAATTAACTTGATTTGTTTTTATATATTAGAGCTATTTTTGATACATTAATCAAACATCTAAGAGTTTTTTCATAAAAGCTACATTTTCATAAACTTTACTCCAATATGTTTTTTTTCAAATGAACATTACTCGAATAAATTGTAACAAACAAACTTTAAGAATAAATTTTATTAATTTCAAATTTTGTTAAAATCTATATATTATATACCCTTTAGAAAATCTTGAAAATAATCATAAAAATCTTTTATTAATAATTTCTTTTTTCAATAAAATACTATCTTTTAAACTAAGAGTTATTTTCACAATTTTCCTTAGTTATTAAAAAAAAAATATTTTTTATATTTTTTGCAATTAAAACATATATGTATTATTTTTTAACATTTTTAGTTCTATTTTTAGTTTTTTACAATGTTTATCGAAATATCTGGTCCGTTTGTTTTGTTATTTTGAATAAATTTTTTGATATTTTTAGAGTTGGGTGAGAATAATGAGGTAGAATTTAAAAATTAACAAAAACACCTCTTTAGGTTTGCTAATTTACTAAACACCCCAATAGATAAAAAATTTGTAAAATGACAAAAACACTCCCACCCACAATTGCTAGATTCCGGCCACCACTGCTGGAATCTGGCGTTACGGCCCTGACCGGCAGGTTAAGGCGGCGATTCGTGTGCCTACGGCCATTTCTGGCAATCGATAGCCAGATCTGACCGTCAACTATGGCCGTTGTTGACGACCAGCTACGGCCAAAGATCTGGCCGAAAAATGATAGATTGGCACACTACTGGCTAGATCCAACTGGTAGTGTGCCATTATACCAGATTCCGATCACCTTCCGGTGGTGGTGGTCGGAATCTGACAAATGTGGGTGGGTGGGGGTGTTTTTGTTAATTTTTAAACTTTTTTCTGAGGGTGTTTAGTTAAATTAATAAATTTAAGGGATTTAAAATATAGTTGAAAAAAATATATTTTGAGGATAATGAAATAAACAGTTATTTTGAGGATATGATCCAAAATAGGATCTCAAATAACAAAACAAACGAAACCTAAACACTTTGGGGGTAAGAAAATATGTGAAGTATTTTTTCCGCTACTTTCAAAATAAAATTCTTCTCATTCAAGATTTCCACGTTTAAATTAACAGAAAATCATGTTACGGCTGTGTTTGTTTCCTTGTTTTCAAAATATTCTATTCTTATTCTGAAAAAAAATGCGAGTTTGTTTCAGTATTCTCAAAATCATATCCTATAATATTCAACTATTTTTAAAACCCCATAGGTTTGTTAATTTAACTAAACACCCTCAACAAAAAAGTTTTATAAATTGACAAAAATACCCCCACCCACCCACATGTGTTAGATTTCGGCAAACACTGGCGAAAGGTGGTCGGAATCTGGTGTAATGATGCACTACCGGCTGGATTTGGCCAGTGGTGCACTGGTCTGGCCTTTTTCGGCCAAATCCAATGTGGATCTGACCGGAAAAGGCTAGATCCACAGCCAAAAATTTGGTCGTTGATGGCTAATATATGACCATGTTGACCGTCAACAACAACCATATCTTTGGCCGTCGTTGACGGCTAGATGTGGCAGATCTGACCGACAACGGTCAAATCTAGTCGTAGATCTGGCATTTTTTCGGCCAAATCCACTACAGATCTAGCCGAAAAAGGCCATAGCGGCGCATAACCGGCTAGATCGGCCGATCGTGCGCAATGACACCAGATTCCAACCAGATTCTAGCGGTGGTGGCCGGAATCTAGCAACTGTGAGTGGGTGGGGGTGTTTTTTGTCAATTTATGAACTATTTATTATTGGGGGTGTTTTTTGTTAATTTTTAAATCATACATCGTAATAATAACTCAACTCAACTTAACAATAATATTTCAAAAATACTACTCAAACTAATAAAAACAAACACACCCGTAATGTAACGGTCAGAAAGTAAAGTAGCAATTTTCATTGCATTAAATCTGAAATGAAAATAAAAATTTCAAAATAACTCTCCATATCTCAAATTGCCCTTGAAACCAAGGGTGGGTGGCGGATGCATGCATGGGGCACTGTAGCATAAGGGCGGATCCAACCCCTTTGAGGGTAGGCCACATATTTTTAAAAAAAAAATTTATTAATATATAGGCATACAAAAAAGTGACGTTAATATATATGCGCAGGCTTATCTTTAGATTTTTTGAAAGTGAGAACTATTATGCATATATCCAAGCCCACAAAAAACTTACAATTAATATATATGTTCTAAGCTCACGTCATATTAAAAGTTTAAAACTCTCTCAACTCTTCTTCTTCACAGCTCCACTTGCTTTCTATGATTTTATCCCAAATTTTTTTTACTCTCTCGTCCTCTCTTTTTCTTTCTCATGCTATTTGCTTTTAAAACTTTTGAAGATTAAAATTGTTAAAGCTTTAACTACTCAAGGTGCCACCATTAGTTTTGTTTTCTGTTTTATCAGTTTTAGGTATGTGTATTGCTTATTTCAATTTAGTTTATTTTAAGGTTGAATCATGGTTGTTTTTTACAGATTTTTTATTCTAATTTGAGGGAAAAAACAATGGATCTTGTGAGTTTATTTTGTGTTTTGTGTCTAAGAATGTTCCTGCTTTCTTAAATTAAAACCTTAACTATATTTTAAAGGACATTATTCTTCACCCTTCACCCACTACTTTCTTATATTTCAAACATTACCATTTAGCTAATCAAAATTATTAGAGAAATTTGAGTTATTATCTATGTTTATACCAAGAAAATTCTTTATTTTTTTATTAATTCATATTATAAGTCAATGCAATGTTGACTTAATTTAAATTTTGATTGACTTTAACTTAGGCTAGGTCCGATCAAAGTCAAGTAAATTTATATTATAATTTTTGGAAGCAAAAAATAAAAATAAAATAAAAATTAAAAGAAGGTTTTGCTCAAGTTTACTCAAAACATTTACTTAAAATTTTGCTTCTTATAGATTTATTCAAGTAGGAAAATATTGTATTTCTATATTCTTTTCTTTCAAGTTCTTCATATTGTATTATTTTCTTTACTTAAGGTTTGATGATTATTTAAAGTTTTCATTAATTGTTTGGCAAACAATGACGGAACCGTGGATGCCCCCTTGCCAAAAATCCTGGGTCCACCACTGCTGTAGCATCCCTGTCTTTTTCTTGGTTCTGTGCTCAAGTCTTCTAATCATTCCAGGCTATGCTCACTGGCCGTCGCCCAGAAAACATGTTGCAGTATTCATCCTTGGGGATTCATTATTTGATGTTGGAAATAACAACTCTATCAACACCACAGCTGAATATCAGTCAAAATTCTGGCCATTTGGTGAAACCTTCTTCGAAGTTCAAATACCCTACTGGGAGACGTTCTAATGGGCAATTAATTCCAGATTTATAATGGTATGATTTGTTATTATTTAATTATCAATATCATGTACGCTGTGCAGCTAAAACTATTGTCACTCTCTTTTATGACTGTTGCAATAAACTATCTATTGTGGCTGAGTATGAAAAATAACCATTGATTCCAACATATTTATCATCCGACAATGATCGATTTATTTATGGAGTGAACTTTGCATCCGGGGAAGGATATGTATGCTTTTATTCCCTCTGTTTCTTTTATCCACAAACCACCATAAAATTAGGAAAATTCTGTTTGCTTCACATTCTTTTTGTTTAAATATCAGGTGATAGTCCTGAAAACTCAGCTAAGCTATTTCAAGAATGCGGGGAAGCAATTGAAGCAGAAACTAGGTGAAGCAGGAGCACAAGCATTGTTATCGAAGCTGCTTACTTATTTAACACAATCAAAGTTATAACATCTTATATTAAATTTTACATGTTATTTGTTGATGCTTGATTTTAACACCAACGGTCTCGCACATACAAAGTGTTAAAAACATCTTAGAAGCAATGTTTTGAAACCCGGATCAAAAGGTGACTCGACCAAGTGACCGATTTTCGGTTTAAACGATCCAATCGGCGGGTTAGACCACACACACACACACACACACACACACACACACACACATATATATATATATATATATATATATATATCTTTTCTCACAATATCACCTCATCTTCTCACCCGTCACCTCATCTTCTCTTCCTTCTTCTTCTCCTTCACCTTTTTTTTTTCTCTCTTTCTCCCTCCGTCATCTTCTCTTTCTTTTTTGCTTCTTCTTCTACTTCATTTTTATTTTCTCTCTCTCTCTTTCTCCCCGTCCTCTTCTCTTTCTTCTTTATAGATTAGATTTTGCTATTTTGAAGTTGAAAGTGCTGAATGAAGAAGGAGAGATGGGGTAAAATGATTTTAGGGATTTTGATTTAATGGACCAAATTTGCTATCGGGTCGGCTGGACCGGTGATCTATTATTGTTTCATTGGTCCAACAGCGGTTTAAAATGGTCTAAATAACAAATCCGATTTCATTATATTAGTGAACCAAAGTCTTGAACGAAGCACGATTGGACTGATCTAATCGACCAGTCTGGTTTGGTTTTCAGAACATTACTTAGAAGTTACACGTGATTGATTATGGGATTTGGTTAAGGGTCACAGTAGCATGCAAAGACTTAATGTAAACGAGACAGTGATAATTTTTATAGTGGTTCAGATACTTAAAGTGATTCCTACGTCCATTGTTATCTTTTAGGTGACGTGGCAGATTTTAGGCGACACAAAGCCTTCCTGAACTCTGATTGGTGCTTGCTGATGTAAGCTTACATCAGCCCTAATTTTTTAGGCTTAACATTATTCTTCAAGTAATTTATGATATATTTTCAAGTTGTTTTAATCTTTCAGGAAATATATAAAGAGTGGAGGAAGAAAATTTGGCTTCATAAGTGTGGGACCTTTGGGTTGTTCACTAGGCATGAGAGCACTTGAAATAGTACTTGTACCAGGAAGCTGAGGATCCTGCCTGGAAGTTGCTCCAGAATTAGGTAAACTACACAATACACAACTCTATAAAGTCCTGCAGGAGCTAGAGAGCCAACTAACAGGAATCAAATATGCAATTCATAATTTATATAGTACTATTATTTAATTAGTTTACTTTTTTAAGCAAATAGGTTCATTGAATATTGAATAAGTTTGGAAGATGATTGGATGATGACTAATAAGTTAGTTGTTTAATTTGAACATTATCAGCACTGATCTATTGATGATGAAAGCAATAATAGAGAGTTTAATTATAAAATAATAACAGAGTTTACTGATGTATATAAGTGACATAGTACTTTATTTTCCTGTTTTCGCTTCAGTGCAATTATATCAAAAAGTCAATTCAGGCTTTCTCATAGAAGGATAAATGAAAGGAATAGAAAGTAACAACTGCTCGAAGCAGAATACAGCCACAAGAACACAGGAAATCCTCCAAGCTAAGTAGATTCTGGATGAGTAACTTAAAACTTGTTACTCCTTTAAAAACCATTAGATTACCATGGATCAATGAAATTAAATTTGGGTTAACAATCTAAGATAAAATTTTAAGTTACGCTAGCCTGACTCGTAAATTCTAATTGCCGGCATTAGAAGGAGCTAACAAGCTCTCAGAACTAGTCAAGATGGTATCTTCTACATTAAATTCAAGCTTTCATTTCTGTCATGATGATGAGCAAGAATTGAATAAAAAGAATAAAGAAGAGTAAAATGGCATAATTTATAAAAGTTCAACAGTATCCAAGGAAACTTAAAACTGGGTGAA
This sequence comes from Pistacia integerrima, assembly GCA_026225825.1. Classification (NCBI taxonomy): domain Eukaryota; kingdom Viridiplantae; phylum Streptophyta; class Magnoliopsida; order Sapindales; family Anacardiaceae; genus Pistacia; species Pistacia integerrima. The sequence continues at coordinate 14,212,912 of CM047750.1, read as the reverse complement.
CATCTTGCTGTCCAAGTTTCAGCAGAACTATAAATAAGAAATACAGATGGATAACTTTAGTCAAGGCTTATAGATTTAAAAAAAAGGAGTAATGGAATGTTACAGGAATATTACATGAAATTACTAGTGTATTTCTTCACATCTGTCTAGTTTGATCAATGGAAATATATTACTGAAATGTTTGAAAATTCAATCCTGTGAGTTCATCAATTTATTTTTCTCCAAGTCAACAACCCTTTAAATGACAGTGTTAAACAATCCAAAGGAGTAATAAAAAGAGGAGGCTAGGGTTTCATTGATACTGCACAATTCAATTGAATACAAAAAGTATGATTTAACCTAAATACAAAGATATATATATAGGCTAAACAAAAGAAATAATGAAAAGACAAATCTACCCTTAATAAACAATAAAACACAATAACCCATATTTCTTAACATCTCCCCTCAAACTCACGATGCGGCGACTACAAGCATCGAGAGTTTGCCAACTAGAAAACGAAAACGGGAAATAGAATGCGACTTGGTAAAGAAATCTGCAATCTGCAAAGAAGAAGAAACAAAGGGCAAGGTAATGGTGCCACGCTTGAGATGATGACGAGTAAGGTGACAATCGATCTCAATGTGCTTAGTTCGTTCATGAAAAACCGAGTTGTGAGCAATCTGAATAGAACTCTGGTTGTCACAATACATAGGAGTGGGATGAGAAAAAGAAACGCCCATATCTGCAAGTAACCAACGTAACCAAACAATCTCTTTGGTAGTAGATGCCATAGCACGATATTCTGCTTCGGTTGAAGATTGAGAAATAATGGATTGTTTCTTGCTCTTCCAAGAAATAAGAGAATCACCCAAAAAGATACAGAAACTAGTAACAGACTTGCGATCCGTGGGATCACTGCCATGATTAGCATCAGAGTTTGCACGCAGCTCCAAGGAAGAGGTGGATGGAAGTAAAAGAGTCTGAAAGACTGTACCCCGAAGATACCGCAAAATACGAAGAACAACTGCCCAATGAACTGTAGTAGGAGAAGCAACAAACTTGCTAACAACATGAACAACATATGCAATATTTGGATGAGTAATAGTGAGATATACCAAACTCCCAACAACAGTACGGTATAAAGTAGGATCTGACAAAGGTAAACCATCAGAAGAAGAATACTTTGCATTAACCTCAATCGGAGTATCGACAGTCTTATTATCAGTAAGTCTAGCCCGTTCAAGAATATCTGCAACATATTTCGACTGAGAGAGAAGATAACCTCTAGGTGAGTAGGCTACCTCAATACCCAAGAAATATCGTAGAGAACCCAAATCCTTCATTTCAAAGCTTGAGCTAATGTGTCTTCAAAAGCGAAATACCATCAATATCATCACCATAATAATCATGTCATCAACATATAAAGACATAATGATACGACTGCATCAGTGCACTTAACAAAAAGAGCAGAATCATGACTACTAGAAGCAAATCCAAGGGAAGAGATCACAATAGAAAATTTCTCAAACCAAGCATGAGGTGCTTGTTTAAGACCATATAACGCTTTCTTCAGCTTGCAAACATACCCAGAATCATGTGAAACACCAGGAGGGGCGCCATATAAACTTCTTCTTGAAGATCTCCATTCAAGAAGGCATTTTTAACATCAAGTTGAGAGATATGCCACTGACGAACCGAAGCTACTGCAATAAGAGTACGAATAGTAGTCATTTTTGCAACAGGAGCAAATGTCTCCTCATAATCCATACCATCTTGTTGAGTACCCTTTTGCAACCAACCTAGCTTTGTATCGCTCAATAGATCCATCAGAATTAGTCTTGATCTTATACACCCAACGACAACCAACAACAGTCTTACCAGGAGGTAGAGGAACCAAATCCCAAGTACCTGTCTTATGCAAAGCAGAAAGTTCCTCATCCATAGCTTGCTGCCAAAGAGGATCAAGAATTGCCTTTTTATAGGAAGAGGGCTTAGAGAGACAATGAATATTAGCTAAAAAAGGAAGCAAAAGATGAAGAATAACAAGAATAAGCAAAATCTGGTAACTTTGTGGACTTACGAATGCATATGGATTGACATAGAGGTGGATCCACAATCTCAGACGAAGCTTGAGTGACCATAGGAGAAGAGGGAGCTTCGGGTGTGTTGGAGAGTAAAGTGTCAGTACCTGCAGAATGATCAGTACTAGGAACCTAAGATGACAAACTAGAAAAAAGGAATCCTTAGAAAAAATACGAATTAGATCAGATCTAGTCAAGGTTTGAGTAGTGGATGGAATAGAAAAGAAAGGTACATGCTCAAGAAAAACAACATGACGAGACACATAAAGTTTCTGAGTTATTGGATCAAAACAACGATACCCTTTTTTACCTTCACCATAACCAAGAAAGACACAAATAGCAGATGGAGAGGACAACTTGCTGCGTTCTACATGAGGACGAAGAACGAAACAAGTACAACCAAAAACTTTAAAGGAAGAATAATCAGGGGCATACCCATACAACTTTTCGAAAGGAGAAAAAACCTGAAATATGAGAAGATGGAATTATATTAATCAAACCTACAAAGCAGTAAGAACAGCTTCACCCCAAAACACACAGGAAGGCAGAGGCGACAATAAGAGAGCAGCGGTTTCAACAATGTGCCTATGTTTTCTTTCAGCAACACCATTTTGCTCAGGAGTATCTGTACACGAGGTTTGGTGAACAGTTCCATCTAATGCAAGCAACTCACAAAATTTATTAGACGTGTATTCCCCACCCAAATCAACCTAAAACATTTGATAATAGCAGAATGTTGAGTTTTGACAAGAGCTCGAAAGGCTGTATATATCTCAAAGAATTCAGAACGATGTTCCATTAAATAAACCCAACAATAACGAGTATGATCATCAATAAAAGAAACATAATATCGAGACCCTCCTTTTGTGGCAACAGGAGAAGGTCCCCATACATTAGAATGAATCAAATCAAATGGAGAAGAAGAAACAGAAATACTTCGATTAAAAGGTAAAGCTGAAAATTTTGCCAGTTTACATCCACTACAATCAGAAATATCACAAGTTTGCAAATTTCCTAAAGCCCTTGTGGATGCCAAAAATCTCAAACGAGAAGACGAAACATGACCTAAACGAGAATGCCATAAATAAAAACTAGAAGAAGAAGGACTCAAACGAAAAGAAGACAAATCAACACTAGTAGCGGCATCATCGGCACTAGTAGCAGCAGCAACTGACACTTTTAACTCATCCAAAATATATAGTCCCCCTTCCTACGGCCTGTCCCAATCAGCCTTCGAGCGTAGATCCTGCACATAACAAGAAGAAGAGGAAAAGGTGACCAAATTACCAGAATCACATAACTGACCAACAAAAGCAAGATTTAATGTAAGTTTTAGAATATGATAAACATTAGAGAGAGACAAGTGAGGTGTGACAACAAAACCAACACCTGCTAAAGGCATAGGAGTGCCATCAGCAGTCATGACAGGAATAGAAGACGAAGGGGACATAGAAGCAAAAGATGAAGAATCTGGAGACATATGATGTGAAGCACCAGAATCCAAAACCCATACAGAATGTGACATACCTGAAGAATTATAAGGTAACTGACCTACGGAAGAAGAAGCAAACATAGCTTGTGGCTGTAAGGAGAGAAACTTCTGAAATTGCTCAGCCACAGTACTAGGATCGTTGAAAAGACCTGATGAAACTACTATTGCAGTATTAGACTATGGTGGTTTGTAACCTTGAGGTGGTCTATGAGCATTAGATTGTGACTGGTTGCCAGGCTTCCAAGCTTAAGATTGCTGCCGCGATTGATTCTGTTGCCTCAACTTAGGACACTGAGCCTTCCAATGACCTTTTTGCTTACAAAAACTGCACTCGTCGAAGGCAACCCTTGTGTAAGGTTTATTCTGATTATTAAAGATTGGCTTCGAAGGTACTACTAATATAGAAGGATTAGAAGTAGAAGCAGAAGGAGTTCTCTTTTCAGAATGAGACTTAAGACGTATTTCTTCAGCCAATAACTCACTGACAACTGAGTCAACAGAAGGCATTGGAGAACGATGCAAAATTGAACCTCTAAGTCCTTTAAAATCACTGCGAAGTGCCGTTAAAAACTGTACCAACCGTTGCTGCTCCCTATGAGCAATATAGGCACCACATGCCTTTAATTCTGCAGATTCTGTAAGAGCCAATTGATCCCAAAGATCTGTCATAGCAGAATAAAACTTATGAACACTTATATTCTTCTGCTGAAGAGCTCGTATGTCATTCTCCAATTGATACTGCTTTGCAAAATTTGACTGAGTAAATAACCTTTGTAGATGATCCCAAACCTCCTTTGCTGTCTCATACTTTGCTAACTGTGTTCCTATGGAATGCCCAATAGAATTATTAATCCAAGTGATAATTTTTGCATTGTTTGCTTCCCAGGCATCTATCAAAGCATCATAACCCTCCTCGGTATTCTTAGGTTTCACAGAAGTTCCACTAAAATATCCCCACATCTTTTTACCCTTAAGAAAATTTCTCATCACATAACTCTAATACGAATAATTCTTGTCATCTAACCTCACACTTACAGACTGAAGCGAATCGTCTCTTTCAGTAGCCATATTCAAAAAACAAAGAAACCGGAATGCAAAAGAAAGGAAAACGAAATACCAGATTGCCGAAATTGAACGAATACCAACAAAATATCAGATTGCAGAAACTGGATCCGCACAAGCTGTGTTTAAGATTAAGCCTCGTCCCATGAAACTTTGCTCTGATACCATGTTAAACAATCCAAAGGAATAATAAAAAGAGGAGGCTAGGGTTTCATTGATACTGCACAATTCAATTGAATACAAAAAGTATGATTTAGCCTAAATACAAAGATATATATATATATATATATATAGGCTAAACAAAGGAAATAATGAAAAGACAAATCTACCCTTAATAAACAATAAAACATAATAACCCATATTTCTTAACAGACAGTTCAATTGAGCAGAAGGGCACAGGACATTAAGTGAATGAATTTCAATATGACAAGACCAAGCTTCCTTCTCTGTTTCTTGATGCTGTGCTCAAGTCTTCTCATCCCAGGCCATTGTCACCGGATGTTGCCTAAAAAACATGTTGAACTATTTGTCTTTGGTGATTCATTATTTGATGTTGGCAATAATAACTATATCAACACCACTACCCATTATCAGGCAAATTTTGGGCCATACGGTGAATCCTTCTTCAAATACCCAACTGGGAGATTTTCTGATGGGCGTTTGATTCCAGATTTCATAGGTATGACTGATTATTAAGTTGTTAATTCCAAGTAGGAGTATGATGAGCCTCTGAATTTTTACCACTCTATTAATTACACTTGTAAATAATTCTGTTGCAGTTGAGTATGCAGGATTACCATTAGTACCAACATTTTTGCCCCCTTACGAAGATAAATTTATTTATGGGGTGAAGTTTGCATCCGGAGGAGCTGGTGCTCTAGTTGAAACTCATCAAGGCTATATGTGTATAAATTTGATTGGCTTATTTGAATCTTGAAGAGTTAATTTTTTGACTTTGCTTCCATTTTCTCTTATTAAACTTCCAGGTGATAGACCTGCTTCAAGATCATGGAGAAGTAGTTGAAGCAAAAACTAGGTGATGTAGAAGCCAAGACATTGTCGTGCAACACAGTTTACTTATTTAGAATTGGAAGCAATGATTATGTTGTGCCTCTGACAACAAATTCAAGTATGCTTCAGTCGGATTACTCTAAAAAAGAATTTATAGGGATGGTGATCAGCAACTTAACAACTATAATCAAAGTAATAACATTGACTTTTGTCATATCGATCGTTTGAAATTTTTTCTACATCTTTTAATGATGTATTTCCCTTAATCTTTCAGGAGATATATAAGATAGGAGGGAGGAAATTTGGGTTTGCAAGCTTGGGAGCTTTGGGTTGTTCACCACGCATGAGGGCACTTGTAAATGGAAGCTCAGGTTCCTGCTCGGAGACTGCTACTTCAGAGTTAGCAAAACTACACAACATAGAATTCTATAAAGCCATGGAGGAGCTAGAGAAGCAACTAACAGGACTCAAATATTCAGTTCACGATTTCTACGATTCTGGTGTTGAAGTTATGAACAATCCTTCTAGATATGGTATGTTATGTGATCTTCCTGTTGTGTTTTGTGTACAAAGAACAAGCATCAAGATTCTGATATACAATTTTGTAATTATGAATTTGTTTTGTGCAGGTTTTAAGGAGGCTGTGATGGCATGTTGTGGCAGTGGACCATACAGAGGAATATCAAGCTGTTGGGGGGAGAGAGGGATAGAAGAGTACGAATTATGTGAGAATCCTGGGGAATATTTATTCTTTGACTCTGATCATCCCTCTAAAAGGGCAAACAAGCTAATTGCAGAACTAATGTGGAGTGGAACTCCAAATGTCACTTGCCCTTGCAATCTGAAGAAACTATTTGAACATAGCTGAGCTTGAATTGATGTAGCTAGCTTCTATAATGAATAAGGGATATTTGTTGAATAAATAAGTTTGATATATGGAATTTTCCTATTCTGTTTATCAAAGAGCACACTGATGACAATTGACAAGAGAACAACAAAGATCAAACCAATTACTAGCAGAAGATGTGAATGAAGTGTAATACACACTACTATTATCATTATTGACAATAAAATACAAGCACTACCATATTTCCAACAAAAATTGCAAGTAAACTGATAAAATATTCATAAATCCAACAATTTCTTGCCGCCCAAGTTTTAATTGAAGTGTACAAAAAATTCAAAATGAACACCTTAGTAAAAAATCATAATATAGCATGTTACAAAATATTTCTAAGTCAATAGAACGTTATGATTTTGTTGAAAGCCACTTAATTTGACTAACTTTATAATTTAGTCAAAAATCATAAAATAGCATGTTCCAGTCTAAAGCCACTTAATTTGACTAACATTATAATTTAATCCTATGAGTTCCCATATATAACTGTGAAAACTAAGGAGAAGGGCATAGAACATTAACAGAATGAATATTAAAATGACAAGATCAAGGTTCCTTGTCTGTTTTTTTGTTGTGTGCTCAAGTCTGATCATCCCAGGGCATGCTCAGCAACCATCGCCCAAAACACATGTTGCATTATTTATCTTTGGAGATTCACTATTTGATGCTGGAAACTATTGGAGTTGTCGACTACTTCAGCATTAATGGGTAACAGAGATGCACTCGGGGGTCCCGCTGGGTGTGAGAGCAATTCATTCATTGTAAACGAGAGAGGTGAGTCATATTGCAATAATATTGACTCAGCTGGACGTAGCGCACATTGGGTGAACTCGGGTACATCGCGCATATTATTTTCTTTGTTTACTGTTTGATTTGTTTTACTATTATATTTTGTTCTTGTTGTTGTCTCTATTTCGTTCAATTGGTATCAGAGCAAGGTTCTGTTAGATCGTGATTTAGAGATGGCGGGATCAAAGGTTGAGATTGAGAAGTTCGACGGCAAACGCTTCGAGCTTTGGAAATTGTGGATGGAAGATCTACTCGTTGATAGGGACTTGTGGGGTGCAATTGTGAATGATAGGCTGACAGTCGGGACTGCCGTTGTTATGACGAGTGAAACGTCTGGACTGTATTGTCAAGTACGTTTGGGTCTAAACCTGCTGAAGGAGAATTATTAGCGACTGATCATGCCGCACTTGCTGAATGGGACAAGATGGATCAGAAAGCCAGAGGTTTGATTCGCATCTGTCTTGAGGACTTTGTTCTAACAAATGTGATGGATCAGGATACGGCTAAGGGTTTATGGCAGAAGCTGGAAAATATGTATCTGAGTAAGTCTTTGGTGAACGTGTTGTTCCGTCGCAAGAAACTCTACAATCTCCATATGCATGATGGGGATTCTCTTGCTACACATCTGGATGAGTTTAATACTCTGGTGAATCAACTGCTAGTTGTGGATATACAACTCACCGAATCTAAGAAAGTGGTAACATTGTTATGTTCGCTGCCTGATACGTGGGACAACCTGATTGTTGCGATTGGTGGTAAAGGATTGACATAGATGTCATGGGAATCTGTATGTTCTACATTGTTGGCAGAGGATATGCGGCGAAGAGGTTTAGAGGGTTCGTCTAGGGATGCTTTAACTGCTAGGGGACGAAACCTTGATAGGAATTCTAATAAGTCTCGCGACAGGGGAAAGTCGCGAGGTAGATCTAAGAGCAAGGATAAAAGTAAGATTAAATGCTGGAGATGTTAGGAATTTGGGCATTTTAAGAAAGATTGTAGAAACAAACCGGTGAAAGGGAAGGAAGCTGAAACTTCGTACAAATGGGAATCAAATGGTGATATGTATGTGGCTGCTGCATGTATGGCTGGATCGATCAATCGGTCTAGTATGTTGATACTGGTGCGTCGTTCCATATGACACCTTATAAGGAATGGTTTTGTGAGTATGAGACATACAATAGAGGAAACGTTCTGTTAGGAGATGATACTGCTGTGAAGATTATTGGCCGCGGGAAAATCAGGCTAAGGTTGCATGATGGTTTAGTGAGGACGCTCCTTGAAGTGATGCACATCCCTAGTATGAGTAGAAATCTGCTCTCTGTTGGAACAATGGTTGACGCAGGTATAGTATTCAATTGTGATAGAACATCCTGTAAGATGACTCGAGGATCTATGGTTATTGCACGAGGAGTTCGACATGGTACACTATACAGGCTGCAAGCATCAGTTGTAAGAAATTCCTCTTTGGGTGGTTATGTTTCGGAAAAGGAGGCGGAAAAAGAAATTGAGTCTGCAACATTGTGGCATCAGTGAATAGGGCACATTGGAGAGATGGCTTTGTCTACTTTGGTGACTCAGAATATGGATGAAGGTATTCCTAACTATTCCATGAGTTTTGGGTTTTGTGAGGAATGTTTACAAGGCAAGCAGAATCGGGTTAGTTTTCAATCGACAGGCACGAGAGCAACAAAAATACTGGAGTTAATTCACAGTGACATTTTTGGGCCCACTCCAGTGGAATCGTTGGTAAATCCAGGTATTATGTATCTTTCATTGATGATTTTTCTAGATACTGTTGGGTTTATTTCATGTGCAACAAGTCTAAGGCTTTTGAGAAATTTCGAGAATTTAAAGCCTTAGTTGAGAATAAGTTTGACAGGAAGATTAAAGCTTTGCGAAGTGATAATGGCGGTGAGTTTTGCTCTAGTAAGTTTGAGCAATTTTGTGCGACACACGGAATTGCAAGGCAGAAAACTACACCTTACACGCCTCAGCAAAATGGAGTGGCTGAACATCTCAATCAGTCACTGTTAGAGAAGGCTAGATGCATGCCGAATCACTGCAGCATTTGGGGTCCGACTTTTGGGTGAAGTACTGGCGATGGCTTGTTATTTGAAGAATTGGTCTCCCACTTCTTCTGTTAAAGACATGACGCCATATGAAGCTTTGTATGGTAAGAAACCTAATTTGTCTTTTATTCAAGTTTTTAGTTGTGATGCGTATGTGCATATGCCAAAGGAGAAGAGAAGCAAGCTTGATAGTAAATCTGAGAAGTACAAGTTTGTGGGGTTCAAGGATGGCATCAAGGGATACAAGTTGTGGAATCCTATGAGTAGAAGCATTATCTACAGCAGAGATGTAATCTTTAGAGAGGTAAAACAAAGTGTGGGAACTCCTGAAGATCTTGAGCAGTCAAAGAAAATTCAGTTTGATGTGACTACAGTAGAGAAAGAGGAGGAGATGACTCCTAATGTTACTACAGAGACTGAAAATTTAGAAAATTTAGAGTCTACAGAATCTGACCATGAAGATAAACTTGATAGTGTGGCTGATGAGGGTTCTGTGGATGATTCTGAGGATGATTCTGATGATGAAGTTGTAGTGACATCAACTTTGAGGAGATCTACAAGAGTTAGAAAGGCACCAGTTCGTTTCTCTCTAAGTGCCTTGAGTGGATTACATGCTTTGAATGTGATTGGTGATGAACCTAGGAATGTAAATGAAGCAAGAGCCATGGAAGATGCAAATCTGTGGGAGGTTGCGATGAATGATGAGATGCAGTCACTGGACAATAATAGTACATGGATCCTATGTAAATTGCCTAAGGATAGAAAGTCAATTGGTTGCAAGTGGGTGTTCAAAAGAAAGTTGCAGGCAGATGGGATAATTGCAAAGTATAAGGCGAGACTCATTGCAAAGGGATTCTCACAGATTAAGGGTGTTGATTATGGTGAGATTTTCTCTCTTGTGGCCAAGTTAACATCAATCAGGTATGTTCTATCTATTGCTGCTGCGTATGATCTTGAAATTGAGCAACTTGATGTAAAGACGGCATTCTTACATGGAGATTTAGAGGAGGAAATTTACATGAGGCAACCTAAGGGGTTTGTATGTAAAGGGAAGGAAGACTTGGTGCGTAGGTTGAGGAAGTCTCTGTATGGGCTTAAACAATCACCAAGGATGTGGTACCAAAGTTTGACTCCTATGTTCTTTAGGATGGTTTTAGCTGCAGCAACGTGGATCACTGTGTGTACGTAAAAAGGTTAGAAAATGTCTTTGTTATTTTAACCTTATATGTAGATGATATGTTGCTGATAGGGAATAGTAAGGAGTTGATAAACATTGTGAAGGGTTTGTTGGCTGCACAATTTGACATGAAGGATCTTGGGGCTGCAAATTTTATTTTGGGTATGCAAATTACTAGAGATCGTCAGAGTTGTAAATTGTGGTTAGGGCAGAGAAAGTACATCGAAGAGGTGTTGAAGAAATTTAACATGGTAGACTGCAAACCTGTGAAGACTTCTATGACTTTGGGAGTGAAATTGTCTACTAATCAGTGTCCTAAGTCTGAGGAAGATGCTGAAGAAATGACACATGTGCCGTATGCGAGTGCTGTAGGTAGTTTGATGTATGCCATGGTGTGCACGCGACCTGATATTGCACAAGCTGTGAGAGTTTTGAGTCGCTTTATGTCAAATCCTGGTAAGGAGCATTGGAGTGCTATAAAGAGGGTTCTTAGATATCTTTGTGGGACCTCGGATTTATCATTATGTTATGGAGGCATGGGACTAGAGATGAGCTAGATGTGATAGGTTTTGTGGATGCTGATTGGGGAGGTGATCTCGATAGTAGGTGTTCCACAAGTGGGTATGTATTCTCTTTATTTGGTGCTGCTGTTTGTTGGATGAGTAAGAGGCAAAGTACTGTGGCTTTGTCATCGACTGAGGCAGAATACATGGCATTGACACATGCTAGCAAGGAAGCTATGTGGCTTCGAAGATTGAGTTTAGAGCTTGGTTTCAAGCTTGATGTTGTGAAGATTGGGTGTGACAATCAAGGGGCTATTTACTTAGCCAAGAATCCTGCCTTTCATTCGCGATCAAAACACATTCACATACAATACCATTTCATCAGGCAAAAGGTGGAGGAAAAATTGGTGGTGTTAGAGAAGGTTGATACACTTGTTAATGCTGCAGATTTTCTTACCAAGGCTGTGAGCTTAGCAAAGTTTACATGGTATGTTGATGAGGTAGGCCTTCATTGTGTGAAGTATTCGCCAAGTGGGAGAATGTTAGAGTTGTCGACTACTTCAGCATTAATGGGTAACGGAGACGCACTCGGGGCTTTTCCATGTATAACCGCTGTAGGATTTCTTTTAAGTTACTAATTCCTTATTGGGTTGGGCTTAGGAATAGGAATCCATGTAAAACTAGGTTTAGTCTTTTAAACCTAGTATATAATCATACTTTTCTCTTGTTATGGGTGTGAGAGCAATTCATTCATTGTAAACGAGAGAGGTGAGGCATATTGCAATAATATTGACTCAGCTGGACGTAGCCCACATTGGGTGAACCAGGGTAAATCGCACGTATTATTTTCTTTGTTTACTGTTTGATTTGTTTTACTATTATATTTTGTTCCTATTGTTGTCTCTATTTCATTCAGAAACAAGATCTACATCAATACCACTCTTCGTCACCGGGCAAATTTCTGGCCATACGGTGAAACCTTCTTCAAGTACCCTATTGGAAGAGCTTCGAATGGGCGTTTAATTCTGGATTTTATTGGTACAATTACTAGTGTGTTGTTAGTTTCATGTATGAGTATAATGAACAACTAAATTTTCATCCATCTACTAATTACTCTTGTAATTTGCTCTTTTGCATGCAGCTAAGTATGCAAAGTTACCATTAATCCCAACATATTTTCCATCCTACAATGATCAATTTATTTATGGGGTGAACTTTGCATCCGGGGAGCTGGTGCTTTATCTGAAACTTATCGAGGATATGTATGTAATCTTGCTGTTTAAGCTTAAGGAATTTACAGAATTAGACTTTTATGCTCACATATTCTTTTGTATATACCAGGTGATAGATCTTAAAACTCAGCTAAGTTATTTCAAGCTTGTGAAGAAGGAGTTGAGGCAGAAACTAAGAGATACAGGAGCCAAAACATTGTTATCTAAGGTTGTTTACTTATTCAGCATTGGAACCAATGACTACTTTGACCTTTTGATGACAAACTCAAGTGTTCTTCAATCAGATTACTCTAGAAAACAATACATAGGGATGGTGATCGACAATCTCACAACCATAATCAAAGTAATATCATTGTATCTTCGAAATTTTTTTCTTCAAGTGCTTTGATGAAGATTTTTATTTATTTTATTTATTATAATTCGTCAAGAAATATATAAGATTGGAGGACGGAAATTTGGGTTCACAAGTTTGGGGCCTCTGGGATGTTTCCCAGCCTCGAGAGCAATTGTGCCTGGAAGCTCGGGATCCTGCCTGGAGAGTGCTTCAGAGGTAGGAAAGTTACACAACAAAGCACTCTCTAAACCCTTGCAGGAGTTAGAGAGCCAACTAACAGGATTCCAATATGCAATTCATGATTTGTACAATTCTTTTATGGAAATTATCAACAACCCGTCAAGATATGGTATGTATTTTGATCTTCCAATATTGTTTGTTCATTATATGGATGTCGAAATCAGGTGACTCGATCTATTCTTATATAAAATTTGTAATGAATTTTTATGCTGTGAAGGTTTCAAGGAGGTCATTGTGGCTTCTTGTGGCAGCGGTCGATACAGAGGAATAAAGAGTTGTGGAGGAATGGGAGAGATAAAAGAGTATGAGTTATGTGATAATCTTGACGAATATATGTTCTTTGACTCCTCTCATCCCACTGAAAAGGCATACAAGCTAATTGCAAAACTAATGTGGAGTGGGACTTCAGATGTCACGGGGCCTTACAATCTAAAGAAACTTATTGAACGCAATTGATTAATTAATGTATGAAGAATAAGATAAATAATCTTTTTGATCAAGCTAAAAAAACAATGTTAATAATGTTGACATGGAAAGTGTCAGAGATTTTCCGATGTGATCTGATCAAAATTTCCTTATATGTATTTCAACCGCCAGAAAGGAAAATAGTCAAGAAAGAATCAACATCTGGCAATAAGATCAAAGTCTGAATTCCTTGTGAAAAGTATGTTGATAACCCGCAAAAATCGAAGAAAATGCAGGTAAACTAATGAAGTATTCAGAACTCCAACCATTCCAGGAAACAGTGACTGGGAAAACATCTCCTGCCCAGGTCTGATCTGAATTGTATAAGAAAATCAGAAAGAACACGTAGTTAAAACAAAAATGATAACAAAAGAAAAGATAATTGTATAAAGAATGTTACAAAAATATTGCTAGTTCAGAGAATTATGGTTTGTTAAACAAATGTTAGAGAAACATTTGAGACTAAAGCGGCCTAATTTGACTGACATTTAAAATCTAATTGACACAGTGAGTTAGCGTGATAAAACAAGGCTAGTACTCGACTAAACCTTTAGAACTGATAACATAAGTCTCAATCCAGAAACTTAAACCTTAAAATCTAAAGTAAAATCTGAATAATTTATTGAATAACATCCAAAACGAATTAGCGTGATAAAACAAGGCTAGTACTCGACTAAACCTTTAGAACTGATAACATAAGTCTCAATCCAGAAACTTAAACCTTAAAATCTAAAGTAAAATCTGAATAATTTATTGAATAACATCCAAAACGAAAAATAAATTTATATAGGGTGACAACCAACTCTAATAAGACTCCTAATAACAAAAGGAAACAAAAAACTAAATTAATTAAAACAAGAAAACCCGAAATAAAATAGGAAAAAACGTGCAAACAATTAAAATAGCCCCGAAACACGCCAAAACTGTGGATTTTGACCTTGAAAACATGTCAACGGGCTCGAAATAAGCTTTCCAACGGTATCTTACGGGCCCTGTAACTCTTTCCGGATCAAAAGTTATGGCCGTTTGAATGGGACATGCTCATTTAAGACCTTTGGGCTTTACGTATGGGCTTCTGACATTCAGCCCGCTCCATGAATTCATCTGGCAGATGTTCAACGTCACTAATCCTATTGAGTTTCTTGTTCTTCACTCAAAAATCCTATATATGACTGAAATTTAAGGAGAAGGGCATAGGACATTAAGTGAATGGCTAGTAAAATGACAAGATCAAAATTTCTAATCTCTTTCTTGGTTCTGTGCATAAGTCTTCTCATCCTAGGGCATGCTTACCGGCCATCATCGCCTGAAACACATGTTGCCTTATTTATCTTTGGAGATTCACTATTTGATGTTGGAAATAATAACTATATCAACACCACTCTCCGGGTAAATTTTTGGCCATACGACAAAGCCTTCTTTTAATACCCTACTGGGGGAGCTTCAAATGGGCGTTTAATTCTAGATTTTATTGGCATGATTCATTAGTCTATTGTTAATTTCATGTATGAGTATGATGAAAAAATGAATTTTGATCTTGCTTGTGTAATAACTCTATTGCAGTTGAGTATGCAAAGTTACCATTAATTCCAACATTTTTGCCATCCTACAAAGATCAGTTTATTTATGGTGTGAACTTTGCATCTGGAGGAGCTGGTGGTTTAGTTGAAACTCAACGAGGATATGTATGAAATCTTGCTGTTTAAGCTTAAAGAGTAAATAGAATTAGCCAAAAACCTTTGTTCTCAAATTTTGTTATGTAAATAGCAGGTAATGGATCTTAACACTTTGCTAAGTTATTTCAAGCTGGTGGAGAAGCAGTTTGTTAGCAAGTGATATCTTTCTGGAAACATGAAGAAAGTGATCTGAGGCTTCATGATCTGAAGCTTGTGATCAAATGTGCAAGATGAGAAGGATGCGAGCTGAAGTAAATGTGATAATGAGCATGTGTTGTAATGAGCATGCGATCTAAAAGATGCAACCAGAAAAGGTAATGCGATTTGGAAGCAAGACAAGAAAGTGTCCATGCGACAAATGAGCATGCGATCAAAAGCATTATGCAACCTGCTGAAAGAGGTCGTTGATTCAGAGTCGATCTAAATGATGTCAGAGTTGATCAAATTCCTAGAGTTGTTTAGCTGATTTTTAGGAATGCTCAGACTGATAGATTTTAAAGTAGTTAAGAATGTATGGCTCTGTATTAATATCTTGTAAATATCTCTGCAATTTAGGTTAGCATTTAATGCTTTGCATAGTTAATATATCCATGATGTATATGATGATGTAATCAACGCATATATAAGGCTTGTTTTAAAGTTAATGAAAAAGAGATAAGTTGATACAAGAAAAAATGAGTCAAACTTAGACAAAATGAGAAAAATTTATCTCCCACAAAATTAGTGCGTTCTTTCCTTTGCATTCTCCAACTTGTAAACTCAACAACTGGTATCTAAGCCTAATCCTCTTCACCGAGATTCATCCTTCCCATATACCCTTCAATGTCTTTCCTTGCAAAAACTCCCTAGTTTAAAAAACACAAAACCTGTCATCATGGCATCAAGCATAGCGTCCCTCTTACCACTAGTTTTCAATGGAGAATAGTACCATATGTGGGCTGTTAAAATGAAGACGTACTTGCAAGGACAAAGTCTTTGGCAATATGTAGTGGAAGAGAAACAACCAACTCAACTGGGACCAAATCCCATGTTGAATTAGATACATCTCTATAAAGAAAAAGTCGCGAAAGCTCTAAGAGCTTTGTTGCACATACACTTGGTAGTCATAGAACTCATCTTCACAAGAATAATGGCTTGTGAGATAGCAAAACAAGCTTGGGATAAGCTTAAGGAGGAGTTTGGTTGGAAGTGACAAAATCAAGAACATGCATGTCCTGGATTTGAGAAGGGAATTCGAAATGCTAAAGATGCAAGAGTCTGAGAATGTTAAAGAGTATGTTGACTGACTGATGAATGTGGTCAACAAAATTAGATTGCTTGAAAAAGAGACGACAGATAAAAGGATTATAGAAAAGGTGTTGGTGATAGAGAGGTTTGAGGCCAAGATCTCATCCTTAGAAGACTCAAAAGATCTGTCCCAGATTACCCTTACTAAACTTGTCCATGCCTTACAAGCTCAAGAATAAAGAAGGCTGCTGAGACAAGAAGACAACAATGAAGGAGCCATAATGGCTTCGCATAAAGGGAAATCAGTTCAGGGAGGATATAAAAAGCTTGATGGAGAGACAAAAAGGAGTGTGAACTGTTTTGTTACTCATACATCATTGCTTGCATTTCAAGATGATCAATGGTACTTTGATAGTGGGTGTTCTATACATATGACTGGTAACAATACTCATTTGACTAACCTTGAATTTCTTTATATTGGTCATCTTACTTATGGAGATGGAAAAAGAGGTAAGATTCTTGGAAAATGTTCAATTGACATTCTTGGCTTCCCATTGTTAAATGATGTTTTATATGTTGAGGGACTAAAAGCCAATCTGATTAGCATTAGCCAAATAAGTGATAAAGACTTTGGCGTGCAATTTTCAAAAACAAAATGTCAAGTCTTGAATGGTGACGGTACTTCCTTGCTTATAGGAAAGAGGTCTCATGATAATAGCTAGTTGTTGTCTAACAAAGTTTCTTGTTTGAGCACTAAGACAAATTGTGTGGAGCTATGGCACACAAGAAGCTTGGACACATGAACTTTAAAGACCTTGTGAAACTTTCCAAGAAGGATGATGTCAAAGATATGCCCAAACTTGATCTTTCTAAAGGTGAAGTGTGTGGCCCTTGCCAACAAGGTAAGCAGACCAAGAGTGCTCACAAACTCCTATCTCATTTAACCACCTCTAGTGTTTTAGAACTTCCTCATATGAATCTAATAGGTCATATGAAAATTGAGAGCATTGGTGGTAAGAGATATGTTTTTGTATGTGTTGATGATTATTATTCAAGACTTTGGTTGCAAATGTTATGTCTTGAATGATAGAGAAAATCTAGGAAAATTTGGCTTTAAGAGTGATGAAGGACTATTCCTTGGTTACTCTTCAAATAGTAGGGCATATAGGATCTTCACCATGAGAACTGAACGTATTGTTGAATCTTTTAATGTTGCGTTATTTGATTTTGAAGATTACTCAAAGTTTTCTCAAGTTGATGAAATTGTAAACATAACTGTTCCTCATGATGTGACCACATGCAAAGATGATGTGACCATATCGAACTCTCCAAAAGCTCAAACTAGTGTGACAACCTAATGCATTGAATTTACAACATGCAATGTGTAGCAAGTGCACTAGTTGCAACAAGTAATAGAATGATGAGTAAAGTATCGTTCCCATGAGGATTGCGTGTCAGGTACTAATTTTCCTAATTTGTATCAAGTTGGAGTAAACGAAAAATGGTTGGATTTGCAGGAGACAATTAAGCTAAAGTTAAAACAAAACCCACAACGTAATTTAAAATCTAACTAATAAAAGCAATATCAATTCAAGAAAATATCAATTAAGACAAAGCAGTTAGGGTTTTGACTTCACTAGGATTTTATGATTTAATCTACGATTTTTGCTGCTTCTAAGTTCACAGGCAAGGATTATAAATCGGACACCCTAACCTGTAAAACATACATTCTTAGGCTATGTTTTCCTACTTATCCCTGTTAAACTTCCGCACCTAACAAAATGAAGGTTAATAGTTCTAAGTTCGTTAAGCTAAGTGGAATCCTAAATTGATTTCATAGATCTTTGAACCTTTCTCTAGCATTCAATCAATCAATGGTATTTACTCTAAGAGGCTCATGCATGATTCACTTCTCAGTCTCATCATGCTCAATAATTAATTTCAATTAGAACAAAAATAAATACATAATCCAAGCAATAGAATATGAAAGCAACATCAATTTATTGATTAGACATTAAAATCCCAATTACATTAAAACCCTAACCCAAAAGTGAGTTAGTTCATAATTAAAATAAAGCAAATTAAAAGAAAAGCTGTAAAAACAGTGTTCAACATGTTGGAATAACGAAAAGAGAATAAATTCTTTCCTATTTGATGAACCCAAAGGCTTCCAATCTCCAATTTTCTCCTCTCTTTCCAAAAAGTGTCGAACCCCTAACAAAATAACCAAGTCTCTCTTAAATAGTCGACCCCAAAACCCTAAGACTAATCTCATACAATTAAAACGCACAGTTTCAATAAACTAAAAATTGTAGTTTTGGCCGCAGCAAAGAATAAACTTCGCTGTGGCATCGAGTTGGATTTTATTTCAAAATCTAACCCAAGACTTTCTCGCTGTTGAGGTGAACTTTTCTGAACTTTTCTAAAATTACAAAACTGCCCTCCGTTTGCTTATTTGCTTGAATATTCAATCTTAGTGATCCCCAATAGAAACAAGCTTCATAGTGTCTCGAATCTGTATAAGAACTTTTCAGATTCCTGAAATTCGCTTGATTCTGGGTCCAGAAACTCAATTTCGCTCAGTTTTAGCTCTAACTGCACGTTTTGGCTTGAAACGTAAAATATATGAAATTAGGTTACAATTCAGGCACAAACTTAAGAAGAAGTATCCAAAATCTAGCCAAAAAGTATAGATAAAATAGTATAATCCTAGGATTATCAAATACCCCCAAACTTAAGGTATGCTCGTCCTCGACCATCAGACACAAAATTCAACTAAAGAAGGACAACTAACGAATTGAAAAAGACAACAAAATTGAAAATGAAATGGGAGAGTTTAGAATCAAAATCAAACACAAAGATAAGCCTAGAATTGATGCAAGTCTCAAAAGTTGTTGAAACATTATTACGAGAAATTGCTTAACACTCTAAGAAGTTATAAGTTGGTTGACTATTTTTCTCTATCCGCCTCCTGAGTAGGTAATCCCCACTTCAGTTCACCTTTCGACTTCCCGGATTATTTTATGCAGAAATGCAAAGTTTATCAAATAGTGGTAGACTCCATAAGCCTACGTATCGAACTACTAATGTAGATTAGACATCACTAAGGATCAAAAGGTCTTTGCAAGCTTGTAACGTTAGGCTTGGTCAGTGGGCTCCAAGGAAAATGATAGGATAAACAAAGTAAGAGAACTTGGTTTTCCTCATGCAAACACTAAGAGCTACATCAATCTCTGTTTTCTTTCTCAACCACCAATCAAGGTGTCAACCATTTTATAACCCTCAAACATGTGCATTTCTTATTTTTGATTCTGAATTGAAACTTCAATTTTTTTTTTTTTTTTTTTTTGAAAGCAACATCAATTTATTGAGGTCAATTATCCCTTCTTCTTGCCCTTTTTGCGACCCCCAAACTTAAGATTTTGGTTTGTCAAATTCTCACACAACTCTCCAAGCTCTTTTGTGGCATACATGTAATGCTTTCTTTCTAGCTAGTATACTCGTAAAATAATCACTAAAACTCATTAAAAATATATATAAGAAAATACACATATATATACGAGTAATAAAGTATGGGCCCATATTTAATTTTTCTTTATATACAAATATTTACAAAATGTTCTCAAAAATAGCAACTTGACAGTGTAGCCCAACCCTTCCACTGCGTGACGTTCCGAGCGACCGCAACTCACCTATTACCTGCAATACATTAAAAACAATGGAGTGAACACTAATGGCTCAATATGTAAACCCGATATGCTACCCTTCTCTCTCTGTTGCTTAATCCTGAATTTTCTTTCCTTACAACTCATTTCCCGAGTATTCTCTCTCTGTTCTTCTCTCTATTCTTCTTTCTCTGTTTTCTCTCTTTTCTAATTTTTTCACTACCCAGGATAATGAGCATGGTATTATGCATATTCATGATGCAAATGCATAAATGCATAAATTATGCATTTTCTTTTCTATTTTTCTTATTCTATTTTTTGTTTTTGTTTCTTTATTTGTTTCTTTCTTTTCTAGTCTTTCTTTCTTTCTATTCTTGCCGATCGGACTCGGTTGAGGCATGGATTTGGAGCCTTGGTCATGTGAGTGAATTCTCTAATTCTGGGTACAATCCTCATCCACACACACTTCTAACGGACTGTACAATTCTTTTTTTCTGAATTCTGAGGCCGCTCAGTAAAGGCGGCGTGCATGTGGGACTATGTCACTCACGGCTCCCCATCGCAACAACTTTCTCTTCTTTTTATCTTTTTTTTACACTTTTTTAAGAAAAATTCAGATTTGAATATCTTTAATATTCTCACTTCTTTCTATTTTCTCTTTAATATAGTTTAGGGCTTTTTCATGCTCTTATGAATATGTATGCATGTTGATGGTTTCATGCTTATAATTCTTTCTAAATTCACATATTTAAATGCAATTATGCATTATGGAATGCAAACATGTCATTCTCTACCATCTACAAACTGATCCAAAAGTAACACGTAATCATTCTCATACATGCACTTCTCTTTGGCATTTCATCAAACAATTCATGTGCACAAATCAACACTAATTTGGCTACACTTCTATCTCTATTTTAGGCCACCAAAAATTTGGAATAAACTCCTCCATAATTAACACCAAATCTGCCCAAAATACACACTTCAATTCTTCCAAATCTCATCCAAACATTCATCAAACTTTTCATGGATAGGTTCTAATCATTATTCAACACCAAATCCATCAACAATTTTAGACATAACACATATATATATGCATAAAGAAAGTTCTCTACACAACATAACTTAAATCATACTTAGGGTAGGATTTACTTACATTGTGCTTGAGTAATTCCACTAGAATCTCTCTTTCTTTGGTAGACTTGTTCTTTCTCTAAAACCCTAAGCATAAACACTATAAGAATTCAACACTTTAAAAATTAATCTCACATCTATTGCAAGAATTCTTACCTTTGGGTGCTTAGGATCAAATCTCTACCAAAATCCAACTAAAAGCCCTCTAAAATCCCTTGGAAATTTGATGAAGAGATGAGAGAAATTGAGAGTGAAGTGGCGTGAGAGGGAGTAGAGAATGATAGGGTCTTTTTGCTTGAACTCTTAATATCTCACATTAATATGCATACTTTCCCATTTTGCCCTTGCACTTTCTTTAAAATTCCATCTATGTCCCTTAGTCAATTACCAAAATGCCCTCATTTTTAATACATTCTCCATGAAATTCTACCTCTTTTCACTCCCCACTTTTTCAACTAATTTTGAGTGAAATTTTTTTTTTTTACCCTTAATGCAAGTTTAAGGCATTTTTTTTCACATTTTCTCAAAATAACTTTAGCAAAAAAAATCAACTAAAGGTATAAGAGCATAAATTAAATTACGTACCTACATGTGGGCATTACAATACATTAGGTCCAGAATTCTCTTAAAGGGTATGAAACATGTTTAGGGTGAGAGGTTTGGGCATTTTTGGTTGCACAAGAAGAATAGGACAGTGATAATCTCATAAAGCTCAAATGGGTGACTAGGGAAAAATTTATTCATGGTCGGCTAGAAAGGCTCAAACGTTCCTAAAAATTGCTTAAATCATTTCCTCAATAATGTCTATTCCTAGAATTTCGCCTCAAACACTTCTCAACTAGGTTCTAGAGTCCACCAACATTATCAAGACTTCACCTAACCACATAAAATGTTTCTAAGCATGCCGAAAGAATGAAAATGGTGGTTGAACAACTCAACAAACCTCTAGTAAAGAAAAGTTAATCAACTAACCTAAACTTGAAGCAATGCTTAACTTTTTCCATAAATAAAATCTCAACAATCCTATTCTCATCATAGACTTATGCAATTCATCATTGGCAACAAAAACACAAAACACAAAAACAAACTAAACACAAAATTTTTCAAATTTTCTTACCCCCAAACTTAAAATGACATTGTCCCCAATGTCACATCATGCACATCTCAGGAATAGAAAAATAGAATTAAAGGGTATGAGATACTCCCCTGATTAATCCGTGAAGGCTAATTTTCGTTCAACATCTTGACATATGTTCCTTGGTTTCCTCATTATCATCATCTGTAAAGCAATTGAAAATCTATGGTGCCCACTGTGTTAGATATCTTCACTGATTAATATGAAAAAATTACAAACTGATCTCAATCTTATCAAACTAAACCAGAAAATTCAAACAACAACAATTAACAATCTAACAAAGGAAAATCGGTTCCAATTTACAAAACAAAAAGAAATGAAAACAGAAAATACAAATACAAGTGTTTTAGGCTTTATTCATCGTCTTCCTCTTCTTCTTCGACGTCATCATCTTCTTCCATGGCATCATCTTCTTCCTCCTCTTACCAATCTTGCCATTGGAAGTTTGATACATCAATACCTAGATTGGTGTAGTAGTTGTATTGCATCTCTTACAGCATTTGGGTCTGACCTACCATCCAATCTTGACGTCGTTCCATTCTATTCACTTTTTCCAAGATTTGTTGTAAGAGCTCCCTTGTCGTGGATGTTGAACTAGGTGTTGTGGCAGTTGTTGTGGTTCTTGGTCTTTTCGAGCTGGAGCTGGTTCCTTCACTGGTGGGACACCCTAGGAGCTTGAAATAATAGGTTTGATCAAGGACTGGGGCAGGATAAAGAAGTGGTTCATCATCTGCCTTCTTTACTCCCGCTCGAGTGCAAATCTCAGTGATGAGATATGGGAAGGCAAAGCTCCCTCTCCCTGTTTTAGCTACATGCCTTATACTCTCCATTATGATATTCCCCACATCCATTTTCTTTCTAATGGCAATGGCATAAAGTAAGACTGCTCGCTCAAAAACCACTGAACTATAGTGCGTTTCTAGTACCATCCTCGCATAGACAAAGTACTGCCAAATCCTAGCCATGGGAATCAAATTAGTCCCTTTTATGCTTTTCCTTCCCTTCTTTGAAATTTCCCAAGAGGTACCCGAGTTTGCAATAACCGTAAGAATCTCATCCTGGTTAACCTCTTGCTTTTTGAATTCTACATACTCATCATGGTCAATTTGATCAATTTGGTAAAATTCATTGATAATCTTCGCACTAATTGGCACCTTAATACCCCTCACATATATATGTTCGGGCTCACACTCAGGGAAGTTTGCATAAAACTCTCTTACGATTGGCTCTATGGCTAAATGCTCCGGTTCAAGCAAAAAGAGATCCCAACCTCTCCCTTGGATCCAAGCTTCTGCATTGACTGTGGTCAATCCTCTCTCGACAATAAAACCTTTGTCTTTTCTTTTAATTGCTCATTTGTAACGCTGCCTAGCCTTCTCATTCACAAATCTATTATCGACCTGTTTTCCTTTACCTTTGGGAACAGTTTTGAGTGGCATTTTGTTTTGCCAATAAAGTTCACTAAAATCTACCCCTAAACTTACTGATTTAACTCAAAAATTCATCACCAATGCACAATTCTACAACCCAAAATCACTTCCTCAATTCACCCTAAGGTTTCAAAATTTACACTTACACCCCTAAATCACCACTCTTCCAAACGCAATCAACCAACTTTGAAATCACAAACCCACACTTCCTCAATACACACAACTCAAACTCCACAATTTTCAACCCAAAATCTCCACACAATTTGTACCAATTCAACCTTAAGCACTTCAATCAATTCTTAAATATAAAGCAAGTACAAACTGAAATTGATTAAAATCAAAGCTAGATACACCAATTCGTACCTTGCCCACCTCAGATTCACCCTTGATTTCGCTAATTTCTGCCCAAATTGAAGGATCCCAAAATTTTTTGTCAACTTAGGGTTTCTGCAAATTCTTGCATAATCCTTGAAAAATTGAGATGATTTAGTGTTTATAAGGGTTAAAGAGTGGAGTAGTGGGAAGAATCTTTATTGGAAACAATCTGGATTGAAGGTGGAAGTGTTTGGTTCTTGGAAATTTTTGGGAGCTCTTGCGAAAAAATGAAGAGTCAATGCATGTTTATATAGAAAACAGTTTTCACCGTGGCGAAGTTCATGAATCATTTGTGCGAGATTCTCGATGTTGCGGTGAAGAATTTTTCTCATCGCAGCTAAGTCTGGTAGTGCGTACAATGCCGTGGCGAAGAATAAAATTTGCCTTGGCGAAATCTGGAGTTCTATGAGCACTCATTGGTAGTGCATACAGTGTCGCGGCGAAGTCTGGAAAATTCAAATTCTTGCCACATTTTGATCATTCACCTGAAAGACCAAAAGACAAACGAAATTAAACTATTTCCTAAGTCATAAAACACATAAACAAATTTAAAACAACTAAAAATGAGAACACTTGGGTTGCCTCCCAAGAAGTTCTTGTTTATAGTCGGAAGCTCGACTTTCTCAAGTCCTCATCTCGGAATGTCGAGTTTGATGGGTAGTGACTTGCAACTCAACGCTCCATCAATATATGGCTTCGATCGCTGCCCATTAACCTTAAATGTACCCTTTTCTTCATGTGAAATCTCTATAGCCCCGTATGGGTAGACTTTTGTAACTATGAAGGGTTTGGACCATCTAGACTTAAGTTTTCTGGGAAAGAGCCTAAGTCTAGAATTGTACAGCAATACTTTCTGACCCACTTCAAAGTTTTTCTTCGTGATATGCTTGTCGTGCCATATCTTGGTCTTTTCTTTGTAAATACGGGCATTCTCATAAGCTTCATGACGAAACTCGTCAAGTTCATTCAATTTCAGCATCCTTTCATCCCCAGTAACTTGTAAATCCATGTTTAGCTGCTTGACTGCCCAATATGCCTTATGCTCGAGCTCCACCAGCAAGTGACATGCCTTCCCATAAACCAATCGGAAAGGAGACATACCAATTGGAGTCTTAAACGCAGTGCGATATGCCCATAATGCATCATCTAACTTCTGTGACCAGTCCATCCTAGATATGTTAACTGTCTTCTCTAAAATTCTTTTCAGGTCTCTGTTTGACAGTTCCACTTGCCCACTGTGTCTGAGGATGGTATGGTGTAGCCATTCTATGTTTCACTTAGTATTTTCCCAGGAGAGCATCAAATTGCCTATTGCAAAAATGAGTTCCTCTATCACTGATGATTGCCCGTGGTACTCCAAATCTTGAGAAAATGTTCTTCCTCACAAAGTTAATCACCACTTTGGCATCATTGGATGGTAATGCCACTACTTCCACCCATTTCGACACATAGTTAACAACCACCAAGATGTACACATTTTCATATGAATTCGGGAAAGGGCCCTTGAATTCAATCCCCCACACATCAAAAAGTTCAACAA
Organism: Pistacia integerrima; assembly: GCA_026225825.1. Lineage (NCBI taxonomy): Eukaryota > Viridiplantae > Streptophyta > Magnoliopsida > Sapindales > Anacardiaceae > Pistacia > Pistacia integerrima. Next base: position 14,187,394 of record CM047750.1, on the reverse strand, counting down.
CTAGAATGTTACTCAATGGCATCTCATCTTTCCTAGAAATATTTCCACTTCGTTGACATTGGTCACATTCCTGAACCACTCAGAAAGCATCTTTGAATAGAGTTGGCCAATAAAATCCAGATTGAAGGACCTTGGTTGCTTTTCTAGTCCCTCCAAAGTGACCACAAACTTTTTTCTCATGGCAATGCCTTAAAATACTCCCCATCTCCTCTTCTGGGACACACCTACATATCATCTTATCTACACAGTGTTTATACAAAAATGGTTCTTCCTAGAAATAGAACTTCAAGTTAGAGAAAAATTTCCTCTTCTGTTGGAAAGTCATGCCATTTGGGAGCACTCTTGATGATAAGTAATTTGCAATGTTTGCATACTAAGGTGCTTCTTCAACTCTCATTAGTTTCTCATCCAGGAATATCTCCTTGATCTGAATTTCCTCTTTACTTCCCTAGTTTGGTCGTTCAATCCTTGATAGATGATCTGCCACCACATTTTCTGACCCCTTTTGTCTCAAATCTCCAATTCAAACCCTTGCAGTAGAAGGATCCATCTGATCAGCCCGGGTTTTGCTTATTGTTTTGTCAGCAGGTGCTTGAGTGCTGAATGGTCCGTGTAGACAATCACCTTAGCACCTAGCAAAGAAGACCAAAATTTGTCAAATGCAGAAATGACAGCTAAAAGCTCTTTTTCAGTAGTAGTGTAATTCAATTGTGCATCAGTTAGTGTCCTACTAGCATACTGAATTACATGCAAAACCTTATTCTGTCGCTATCCTAAAACCACTCCTAATGCAAAATCACTGGCATCACACATCAATTCAAATAGGAGTTCCAATTGGGAACTGCAATAATGGGTGTAGAAACTAATAATTTCTTAAGAGCTTGAAAAGCATGCATGCATTCATCATTCAAATCAAAAGAAGCATCTTTTATCAACAAATTGCAAAGGGGTTTAGAGATTTTAGAGAAATCCTTTATAAATCTTCTATAGAACCTTGCATGCCCCAGGAAACTCTGGACTGCCTTAACGTTTGTAGGTGGTGGCAGCTTCTTAATCACTTTCATTTTGGCTCGATCCACTTCAATGCCATCTTTTGAAATTCGGCGATCGAGTACTATTCCTTCTTGAACCATTGAGTGACACTTCTCCCAGATTGGGCTTGATTGGTATGCCGAGCATTCTCTTGAACCATTGAGTGACACTTCTCCCAGTTGAGCACCAGATTTGTATCTTGACATTGCTGCAAAACAAATGAAAGGTTAGACAGGCAATTATCAAAAGAAGAACTGAAAACAAAGAAGTCATCCATGAAGACTTCTATGAACCGCTGCACCATGTCACCAAAAATTGACATCATGCATCGCTGGAATGTGGCCGGTGCATTGCACAACCCAAAAGGCATCCTTCTGTAAGCAAAGGTAGCATAAGGACAAGTGAATGTCGTATTCTCTTGATCTTCAAGAGCAATGTCAATCTGATTATAACCTGAAAAGCCATCCAGGAAACAATAATAAGCATGCCCCGCCAGTCTTTCCAACATTTGATCGATGAAAGGAAGTGGAAAATGATCCTTCCTTGTTGCTTCATTTAGTTTTCTGTAGTCAATGCACACCCTCCAACCTGTGACTATTCTAGTTGGTATCAATTCATTGCTGTTATTCTTTATTACTGTGATACCTCCTTTCTTTGGAACCACTTGCACCAGGCTCACCCAAGGACTATCTAAAATAGGGTAGATGATGCCTACATCTAAGAGTTTCACCACTTCCTTTCTCACCACTTCCTTCATAGAAGGATTCAATCTACGTTGCGGCTGCACACTAGGCCTGACATCATCTTCCATGAGTATCGTGTACATACAAAATTGTAACGCCCCACTTGAGGTAAGTAGTTAATGCTTCTTCTTTTGCTCTTTTTGAGTTGATTCATTATTGTTTGGTTGGCCTTTAAGTGATATGTTGAACACTTGCCTTGATATTGGTTGAAAATAGAAGAAGTTTAGTGTTTCAGTCTTCGCCGGGGCGAAGAATAATCTTTGCTGCGGTGAAGAGGTGTTCAGAGCCTACGTGGGGAAGTCAGGGCGGTGGGCACACCGCAGCGAGAGGATTCCTCGGTCATGCAGATCGGGTCCGACCAAAATGTTTGTTAAGTTTTAGATATTTTCTTCCCTAAGGGCAATTTGACCATTCTACCCCTAATTAACAGGAAAAGTGGGGAGTAAAATGTAAGGATTTTTCATGGAGAATATGTTGTTATGGGGGTGTGTTTGTAATGAATCAAAGGATATAGATGGAAATTCCCAAGGAAGAGTAAGGGCAAAATGGGAATGCTTGTGTGTAAAGTTCATTAAAAGGAATTAAGTCATTGCAAACCCTTCATTCTTCTTCTTCATCGCCACTCTCCTCTCTTGCTTCCTCTCAATTTCTCTTTCTTTTGATCAAGGAGTTTTAAAGGGCTTTTGGAGTGATTTGGGGTAGAAAATCAATCTAAGGCATCCTAAGGTAAGGATTCTTGCTTTGGTTGTGAAGCTTTGTGAGTTTTTGAATATATTTGATTATTGAGGGTTTTTGTTCATTTGTTTAAGAGTAGAGAAAAAGTCAAGCAAACCAAGTGAAAGGAAGAGCTAGTGAAATCTCTCCATAACAAGGTAAGTAAATCCCAACCCAAGTTGAGATTTGAGAATTTTCTTGATTAGGGTTTTGATAGCAATTATGTATGTATGTTGTATACATGTTATATGCCATGTTATTGAGTCTTAAATGGAGATTTCTAGTGCTGTGTGATTGTTTATACATTTCAAATATAAGAAGTGAGATGTGGGTTGGAAAGGTAGTTTGAGATGGAATTGAAGGATATTGAGGAATCCTTTTTGGAAGTGTCTTTCTTTGGCAGGATTTATGGCCATGTGAGGGAGTTTCTCCCCATTTTGGATGGTTAGAGAAAGACATAGAATTATTGTTATAGTAGAGTTTTATTATGCACTCGAGTTGTTTGATGAAATGCCTAATAGAGGTTTGAGTATGAGAAATGAACCTTAATTCTTGCAACATTGCATGTTGGCATTTCATAAGTGCATTAGTGGAGATGAACCATCCATAGGCATTAATTGTGCATTGAGAAGTGACCTAAGAAAGAGTAGGAAACTTTGTGTATGCACTTGCTCTTTGAGTAGAGAACCTTGTGGATGCAACTACTCTAAGGGTAGAGAGAATGAGAAGTGCTAGAGTAGAGTGAATGAGAAGAGTAGTAGAAATGGGTTGATGCTTTGTGATCATCACCCGACAGTTATGAGATTCGGGGTGATGCTTTGTGATCATCACTCGAGTAGCCATTAGAAATGGGTTGATGCTTTGTGATCATCACTCGATAGGTAGTAGAAATGGGTGGATGCTTTGTGATCATCACCCGATTAGTTATTAGAAAGGGGTTGATGCTTTGTGATCATCACTCGACATTTATTAGAAGTGGGTTGATGCTTTGTGATCATCACCCGACGGTGATTAGGAACGGGTTAGTGCTTTGTGATCGTCACCCAAAAGTCATAAAGAACGGGTAGGTGCTTTGTGGTCTCCACCCGATAGTTACGAAAACCGGGTAAGTGCTTCGTGATCCCCACTCGGTAGTCACTAAGAACGGGTTAGTGCTGTGTGAACTCCACCTGGCAGTCATGAAGAGTGAGATGGTGCTGTGTGAACGCCATTCGGCCGTGCCTCCGATAAGATGAGGCCATGACGTTTATTAGGAAACAACAGAAAATGTGAGGAAAGAATTAAGAGAAATACATACGGGGATAAACAGATAGAGGGTTTTACTTACTGAGCATTATTTTGTGCTCACCCCGTTATTTTTCTTTGTGGATGCAGGATCTAGGTGATGATGCAGTCGGAGGGGCATCGGCAAGCGAGGAGCAATAGCTACACTGTTTCCCTTGTTTTTGTCTTTTAAAATGGTTTTTTTTTGTAAATGATGCTCTTTGTGTATAAAAGACGTATTACTTATAATAAAAAGAAAAGTTTTGGGCCCATTTTCTATTGATATTATGCATGCATTGTATTAGCTTACAGCAGTTGTTACAAAAATGATGGAGAGATTCCTTTAATGTTCGATATGGTCCATCCAATTGCTAATCTGTGTTCTCTTAACACCCGAATCAACCTCTCTTCCTCCAATTTGCCCAGCCTTGCATTGATGATCACTGGAAAGGATTCAGATTCACTAAGATATACATATTTGAGGTGAGATGGTAAAGTCTTCAATTCAAGTTTTGGAGGTTCTTCCGTTCTTGCCTTTTCCTTTTCCTTCTCTTTTTCTATGTCAAAATCTTCAAATTCTGGATCTTGGCTTGCGTTTATCAGTTGAAGTGCTTCCAAAAGCCTAGCATACTCATTCTTTGCCGGCTCATCTACCTCGGTTGTTTTTGATTGGGCGATGCAAGCTTCTAAAGGTAGTTGAGGGGTGTTTTCTTCGATAGCATCTGCTACAAGTCTATCCACCAAGTCTACACTAAAGCATGAATCTGACTTTGATGGAAATTTCATGGCCTCAAAGACATTGAATGTCACCGTTTCATCTTGGACCCTTAAAAGAAATTTCCCTTCTTGTACATCGATTAAGGCTCTTCCGATGGCAAGAAATGGTCGCCCCAAGATAAGAGGCATTTTCTTGTCCTCTTCCATATCCAACACGACAAAGTCTGCAGGAAAGATGACTTTGTCCACCTTAACCAGTACATCTTCAACTATGCCCCTCGGATGCTTGATGGATCTATCTGCAAGCTGCAAAGATATGGTTGTTGGCTTCACTTCACTAATACCTAGTCTCCTGAAAACAGAAAAAGACATTAGATTAATACTTGCACCTAGATCACATGAAACTCTATCAAATGTAATATATCCTATAACACAAGGGATAGTGAAACTCCTTGGATCCTCGAGTTTTGGTGGCAGCTTCTTCTGTAGAATGACACTACACTCCTCTGTAAGCATCACTATTTCATCATTTTCCAACTTCCTTTTGTTTGATAGAATTTCCTTGAGGAATTTTGCGTAGCTCGGCATCTGCAAAATGAATGTTAATATGCAGTTTTTTAAACACCTCAAGGAATTTCGTGAACTGTTTATCCTTATTTTTCTTTCTAAGCTTCTGAGGAAAAGGAACAAGAGGAGTATGATGTGCCAAGTCCGGTGGTATCTCAAAAAATGGCAATTTTTCTTTCTTTTTCTTTGGCCTCTCTTCCCTCTTTGGTTTTTCTTTTCAGGGACTGGTTGGCTTCTCTTCAACCATGACTTCTTCCTCGAATTCTTCATCTAATTCTTCCTTCGCTTTACTTGGTGTGTTCTCATCCTTCCTTTTGTGTTCAACCCCTTCCAAAACTGTTCCACTTCGTAAAGTTATTGCATTTGCTTGTTCTCGTGGATTTGTCACTGTGTTACTTGATAGGGAACCCTGAGGTCGCTCATTCAACTTTTTGGCTATTTGACCCATCTGTACTTCCAAGTTTGGAATGGACATCCCTTGGTTTCTGAAATTTGCCCTTGTCTCACTCATGAAACCTGTGGTCTTTTGCATGAACTTCCCAAACATATCTTCTAATTTTGACAATCTTTGATTCCCTGGTTGATGATTCATCCCAACTTGATTGTTTGGTGCATTTCTTTGGTTCCATTGATTATTTCGATTGCCCCAAGATAGACTTGGATGATTTCTCCAACCAGGATTGTACGTGTTGGAGGAAGGATTGTTTTGTTGTCTCTGATTCCCTGCCAAATAGTTGACTTGTTCTGATGAAGCTGAAGCTGAAGCAAAGGTGTTCCTCACTTGGCATTCATTGCTCGCATGGTTACCTACACAAAAATGACATGTCATTTGAGGTGTTTGAATAGAATTTACCTACATACCTCCTAATTGCTTTTGAAGTGTTGTAAGTTGGGCTGAAATGGCCGTGTAAGCATCAACTTCATAAATACCCATAGACTTCTTTGAATGCATTCTCTCATTGGGCCTCTGATAGTTGTTACTTGCCAGGACTTGAGGTAACTCATAAGTTTCTTCAGGTGCTTGTTTTGCAATGCTCCTCCAGATGCTACATCCACCATTGTTTGCACATTTATCATTAACCCATTATAGAGCGTTTAGACTTGCATCCAAATCGGCAAACCATGGTGTGGACACTTTCTCAACAGTTCCATATATCTTTTCCAAGCTTCATAAAGTGACTCATTCTCTTCGTGCATAAATGATGTGATGTCATTTCTCATCCTTGCAGATTTTGTTGGTGGGAAATATTTAGTCAGGAGCTTTTGTGCCAATTCATTCCAGGTTGTGATTGTTCCTACTGGTAGTGCCATTAACCATCCCTTTGCTTTATCCCTTAATGAAAAAGGAAATAATTTTAATCTGACGGCATCATCTGACACTCCATTTGACTTGAAGGTGTTGCAAATCTCTAAGAAGTTCGCAATGTGTGAATTTGGGTCTCCCCTAAATTGTACCGGCTGTTGGATCATTTGGATGATTGTCGGCTTTATTTCAAAGTTGTTGGCTTGCACCGGTGGCCTAGTTATACTTTGACCACTGCTATCAACCGAGGGCACTGAGAATTCCCTCAACGTTCTGTTTTCAGCCATCTCAATGACTATTGCCTCTCATTCTTTTATCTCTCTGTTAAGTCTTCTTATGGTTCTTTTAATCTTTAGATCAATAGGAACCACTGGATGACGTCTAGCTCTTCGCATAAACTACATAGATAGAAAGAGAGCGTGAGATCACAAGCGAACAGAAAGAAACAGCAAAAATAAACTAGAAAGCAATTAAAACTAAAATTAAACTCCAATCTAGCTAAAACCATAAAAATTCAATATTGACAAAAAATCAATCCCTAGCAACGGCGCCAAAAACTTGATGCATTGAATTTACAACATGCAATGTGTAGCAAGTGCACTAGTTGTAACAAGTAATAGAATGATGAGTAAAGTATTGTTCCCTTGAGGATTGCGTGTCAAGTACTAATTTTCCTAATTTGTATCAAGTTGGAGTAAACGAAAAATGGTTGGATTTGCGGGAGACAATTAAGCTAAAGTTAAAACAAAGTCCACAACGTAATTTAAAATCTAACTAATAAAAGCAGTATCAATTCAAGAAAATATCAATTAAGACAAAGTGGTTAGGGTTTTGACTTCACTAGGATTTTATGATTTAATCTACGATTTCTGTTACTTCTAAGTTAACATGCAAGGATTATAAATCGGACACCCTAACCTATAAAACATACCTTATCAGGCTATGTTTTCCTACTTATCCCAATTAAACTTCCGTACCCAACAAAATGAAGGCTAATAGTTTCAAGTCCGTTAAGCTAAGTGGAATCCTAAATTGATTTCATGGATCTTCGAACCTATTTCTAGCATTCAATCAATCAATGGTATTTACTCTAAGAGGCTCATACATGATTCGCTTCTCAGTCTCATCATGCTCAACAATTAATTTCAATTAGAACAAGAATAAATACATAATCCAAGCAATAGAATATGAAAGCAACATCAATTTACTTATTAGACATTAAAATCCCAATTACATCAAAACTCTAACCCAAAAGTGAGTTAGTTCATGCTACAAATAAAGCAAATCAAAAGAAAAGCTATAAAAACAGAGTTCAACATGCTGGAATAACGAAAAGAGAATAAATTCTTCCCTATTTAATGAACCCAAAGGCTTCCAATCTCCAATTTTTTCCCCTCTTTCCAAAAAGTGTCAAACCCCTAATAAAATAACTAAGTCTCTCTTAAATAGTTGACCCCAAAACCCTAAGACTAATCTCATACAATTAAAACGCACAGTTTCAATAAACTAAAAATTACAGTTTTCGCCGTAGCGAAGAATAATCTTCGCCGTGGCATCGAGTTGGATTTTATTTCAAAATCTGACCTAAGACTTTCTCACCGAACTTTTCTGATTTTTTTTGAAATTACAAAACTGCCCTCCGCTTGCTTCTTTGCTTGAATCTTCAATCTTAGTGATCCCCAATAGAAACAGGCTTCATAGTGCTTTGAATTCGCATCAGAACTTTTCCAATTCCTAAAATTCGCTTGATTATGGGTCCAAAAACTCAATTCGGCTCAATTTTTGCTCTAACTACATGTTTTGGCCTGAAACGTAAAATATATGAAATTAAGTTGCAACTCAAGCACAAACTTAAGAAGAAGTATCCAAAATCTAGCAAAAAAGCATAGATAAAACAGTATAATCCTAGGATTATCACAACCCCTACATCTAATGTGATCACTACTAGAGCTCAATAAGGACAAGCATCAGTTTCTCGAAGAGATGGACTTGAATTGATTGTTGATCTTTTTGATGAGATCACTCAAAGGATCCACAGGGAAAGAACCACCATTATGGATCAAGAATGCACATCCACCATCCATTGTGATTGGTGACCCCGATGATCCATTGTGATTATTGATCTTTCTGATGAGATCACTCAAAGGAAGACTCCACAAAGAAAGAACCACCCTCATGGATCAAGAAAGCAGATTCACCATCCAATGTGATTGGTGATGCTGATGAGATAATGGTCGCTATAAGAAAAAGTTTGAGTGAAATTAAAGATTTGTGCTATGTTTCTCTTGCAGAACCAAAGAATGCAAAGCAAGCTCTGGAGGATGATAGCTGGATATCTGCCATGCATGGTAGCTTGAGTAGTTTGAGAGAAACGATGTTTGGAGCTTGGTTCCTAAAATCAAAGGAATAAACATCATTGGAACCAAGTGGATCTTCAAGAACAAGTCTGATGAGTTTGGGAACATTGTTAGAAACAAGGTCAGACTTGTTGCACAATGATACACTCAAGTGGAAGGGATAGACTTCGATAAGACATTTGCTCCTGTGGCCAGACTAAAGCCCATCAGATTGTTGTTAGCCATTGCATGTTGCCTGAACATAAAGCTTTACTAGATGGATGTAAAGAGTGCCTTCTTGAATGAGATATTGATGGAAAAGGTGTATGTAGAATAGCCAACTAGTTTTCAAGATCCTTATAAGACAGGCCATGTTTTCAAGCTAAAGAAAGCCTTATAGGGGTTGAAATAGGCCCCAAGGGCCTAGTATGATAGGCTTACCTCATTCCTCCTTGATCACAACTACAAAAGAGGTAATGCTGATAAAGTACTTTTCATTAAGCATTTAGATGGTGACTTTTATGTGCACAAATATATGTTGATGACATTGTTTTTGGATCTACATCTCAAACTCAATTGGATGAATTTGTTATCTTAATAAAAAATGAATTTGAAATGAGCATGGTAGGTGAGTTAAGCATGTTTTTAGGACTTCAGATAAAACAATTTGATAATGGCATGTTTGTGTCTTAGATTAAGTATGCTAAAAACATGCTTAAGAGGTTTAGTCTTGAAAATGCCAAACATGCTAAAACACCGATGATTTGTACCCTTAAACTGTCTAAGGATGAAAATGGGAAGAAGGTAGACAACAAACTATTTAGACTCATGATTGGAAGCGTGTTGTATTTAACTATTAGTAGACATGACTTGTGTTTCAGTGTAGGTATTTGTGCTAGATTTCAATGTGACCCCATTGAACTCCACCCGATTGCACTGAAGAGAATCATGAAATATGTCTCAGGTACAAGTGATTTTGGATTGTGGTTTGTATATGACACTAATTCTACCTTGGTTGGTTATAGTGATGCAAACTGGGCTGGAAGCTTAGATAACACAAAAATCACTTTAAGAGGATGCTTTTATCTTGGAATTAACTTGGTGACATGGTATAGCAAGAAGTAGAACTCCATTTCACTCTCAACTACTGAGGTTGACTACATTGTTGTAGGGAGTTGCTGTACACATGTTTTGTGGCTTAAACAAATGTTGTGTGATTATGGTTTTGATCAAGTGTGTGAGACTGTGTTTTTTGATAACAAAGTGCCATTAATATTTCAAAGAATCATGTTCAACACTCTAGAACCAAACACATTGACATTATGCATCACTTCATAAGAGACTTAGTTGAAGAGAAAATCATTTCACTTGCACATGTAAACACAAACTCTCAATTGGCCGACTTGTTTACAAAGGCTTTAGATTTTCAAACATTTGTGAACTTGAGGAAGTCCATTGAACGATTCAACTTGAGTAAAGTCTTTGTTTTCTTGAATAAATTCATGAGAAAATTTTCTTTATTTTAAAGTTGCAAGTGTGCTAATCTATGTCATGACATGAAGAATGTTCTTTTCTCTTGAAAAGTGTATGTTGTGAGTGATGTGTCCACATTGTTTTTTCATCTCTTTAAGTAGATGACTTTCTTTCATCTTGAGTCCATATTGCTTAATTCTTGTCACCTTGTGAAAAAGCTGCCTTCCTTGTAGTGTGAAAGTCATATTTGAGTAATTTTCTAGGATGTAGATACCTTTATGTCTTTGGAAAATCTACCATTTAGAGGGCTACCTCCTTGCAAGTGTGAAAGCAACACTTGGTTATTTCTTGAGAGTATTTGCCCATTAAATCTCTATCACTATGATAAAGAATTCAAAAAATTGAGGTTATGTTCAAAAGACAGAAAAAAAGAAAATGGCATGAGGGAAGGGGGAGATTTCTCTTTGATTGCTTGACCAATGTGTCATAAATCCCCCCTTGAGGACATATCACACACATATGATAATGAATATCTATCTGCTTTCTTACTCATGTATGATTTAAGGATATAGTGCTTTAATTGTTGAATTACATGAGATGAGATTCTCTTTGTGTATCTTTTATTGATATCATGATATCTTTTTGCCTTATTTTTGTTTTTGTTCAAAATGGAATAAGTGTTTAAAGTTTGCTGCTTTTGTGCTGATGTTGCTACATTGAGAGATAGTGTACTGACATGTTTATTGATAAATTCATTCTCTCTTGTGTCTCTTATGATTTTGATGACATGTCCAATAGATGTCACAACATCTCATTTGATTATTCAGTGTACCCATATTGGTGTTGCATGTTATAACATTGATTTAGATTTTAGAGTGTCTAAGGTTTGTGTTTTTATTTGTGTGAACATCATATGTTTAAGCTTTTTCCTTCTCTATGTCGTTTTTAAGCTCATTGCTGGTTCATTTAAGCTCATTTTTGAGTAATATGCAGGCTTTAGAAAAATCTATTAGTGCCATGCATCAAGAAATGATGAAGGAAATGAGTAAAGTGTAATCAAGTCTTGCTTCTCACATGGATCTGATGCTGTCAATAATTGATCATCTTGAAGATTTGTTGAAATGAAAGAAGGCTAGTCTAGTTTTCTCTCTTGTCGATGTTGAGGTTTGATTCAAACCATATGAACAAAGAGGGGGAGAAGAGTATTTTATTTGTGTTGTTGTGTGTTTGCTTAAAACTGTTTGATATGCAAAGTTTTGATGATGTTGATGTGGGAGTTTCTTTGGTTGGTTTCACACTCAGGGGGAGTTGTCATTGTTTTTATGTTGATAAAATACTGCTGATGTTGAAATTCCTTTTTATGATGAATTGTGTTTTTGTTTTAGCTAAATTGATTTGTTTAGTGTTTGTTTTTGCTATGGTTTGTTCATATCTTGTGCTTATGATTGATTTCGTTTGAGACATGTTTTTGTTGATAAAATGTTTAAATTGTGCTTTGTTCATAAGTTTGGCAAAGGGGGAGATTGCAAGTGTTTTTGTCAACTTATGTAGTCTGTGTGCATATTCTTGTTATATGCCTTTTGTTTGATTAAGCACAATTGTTTTTGTTTATGTAGTTTACACTGTCTTGTTTTTCATGAACTGATGGTGCAAATTTGAATTTATGTTGTCTTTGATATCGTGAATTGAACTAACTCTTTTGCTTTTAATCGTTGATCACTTGAATGTGATCTGGTTCATACCCCTAGGGTGAGTGTCCTTGTTGAGGGTGAGTTGTTTAGTTTGGTTAGTTTGACTTAATGCAAAACTGATTTTGTTGATAATATTGAATATGTTTTGCTTAAGTTCTTTTTGATGAATTTCTAACTTATCTCAATGCTTTAATGATTATGCTACTCCTGAGATTTGTTTATGTTTTGTTTCTCACTTGTCTCTGTTGTTGATTGATGTTCTTTTGTTTGAGATAGGTTGTGTTTTTGAAAAGATTGTGCTTTGTTCATAAGTTTGACAAAGAGGGAGATTGTAAGTATTTTTGTCAAATTATGAATTCAGTGTGGTGACATTGATTTTTGATATCATAACATCACTTTATTAATGCACAATTGTTTTATGTTTTATGTTTTTCTGGTGTCATGACACTAAGTGTCTGTGTGATGACACTTGCCCAACCAGATTTTATGTACACATGTTGCATCTCCATTTGATGTTAGGATTTTATCCTTATCTGAGACATGTGTAAATGGTCCATGTACACTTGTAATTAGCTTATTTGGTGTGCTAGAATATTCGTTTTGCTTTATAGTGGTCCCAAGAAAGTTTGGTGAAAACTTTCCCAAAATGGCTAAACATGAAAAAGCCTTTTGGCTGGTTGTCCCCTTGCATTGTCGAGCAAGTTTTCATTTATATTCATCTTTAACCTTGAATTATTCTTTGAGCTTGAATATTCTCTGTTATTCCTTGCAAATTCTTAGAGGTTTATTTCATATTTTGGTTAGGTTCCATTATGCTTTGGTAGGCTTATAATACCTTGTTAACCCTTGTTTGAGTGTTGTTCAAACATGGTTTCTTTGATGATGATGATGCTTGATGAGATTTCAAGCTTTTGGAGCTAAAGTGCGTCTTCGGTGTTGAACCTTGAGAGGAGCTCAAGGCTAACCAGGCGGTCTTGTGGAGTGACGCAATCTCTGGTAGTTTGAAGTTCAACCAAAGGGTGAAGTTTGAAGTGTTGTCATAATAGGGAGTGTTTTACAACTGACGCTTAACTTTGGCTTTGAAATTGAACTATAAATGTTTGTCATAGTGGATTAGCTTCGTTTGGACTTGGTCCTATGGATGTAGGCAGGTTGCCAAACCATGTAAATTTGCTTCGCATGCTTTACATTATTCCATGGATGTTTAGTTTGTGTTGATGATAAATGAGCAAACCCATAAGCACAAAATGAACGAGTTTAACCCATTTCACGTAAGTTTAATCAACTTGGTAAAGTGATTAAAACTTTCAAGGTTTTACAACTTTTTTCCACATGACACATTTCGATCACCTTATTCTTGTAGGTGTGCCCAGAGCCTATAGGATAGGGAGGATTGGGATGGGTTGTGCCACCTCTTCTTTTTAGAAGCTTCACATCCTCAATAGTATCAATAATCCCATGCATCAATTCAGTGTTACATGTAAAATACAATGATTGTAATGCTTCAAATGCTACTAAATTTCTTAAAACCACCTCTGTGTTTTCATCTAAAGGTATGGTGGGTAGCTTAAATGTTGCACTTTTCGAATCGAAAGAAATTATGAAAGGGAATTTATCTTTCCAAATGATGGACGCCGACTCTTTCGAGTTTTGTGGTAGATGGAATTGCGATCTCGTTGCTTTATTGGAATCATCATTGTCTCCCAATGAATCATCATTTTTTTTGTTTATAGATCAAATGCAAAGGAATTTTAACCAATAATGTAGTGACTTTACATATTGGTTGTAATATTTTGGGCAATTTTAGATGGGAAAGTAGATTGTTAACTTTGGAAAGCAGTTTAACGATGTCATCACTTGCACTTGGGGAGAAACCTCTTTGCATTTATTATCTTCTTCCTCAGGCTCAGTTTTTTTTTTCAAGCGCCGCTAATTCTTCAATGTGTAGAACCATGCAGCACAAGTAATGGAGCAAGTGTGCACTCTTTGTGTTAGGGTAGGTGCCCTAGAGCCAATCAAATTGTAGTATTTGACTACTTGTAAAAACATGTTGATATTAATAAAAGGCAATTTGAATATATTATGTCTAATTATATTATGTAAATCATATTTCGAATATGTTAAAATATATGTCCTTAGAATGGTAGAATCGTGATGAGGATATCAAGTGCTTTAAACCTTGATTGTAAGAACCCCATGATCACATTAGATGGCTATTCTAGAAATCGTTCGTAGCCCTAGTATTATCGTAAAGTAAAGGACATATAATACAGTAAGGCTATCATAGCGTTGAATAACCCTATCAAAATACAGTGACAGATATTGCATGTTAAAGTTGTTTGGTGACAACTTGGTGTAACGCATGGGTGCTTGCAGTTGGCAAGCTCACTGGACATGGCCAACCAAAGGATTCCATATATATGGTAACCCCAAGGTCTATGGAATATATCATTTAACGGATAGTGGTGCATATGATCCATAGACATAAGATCACCAGAGTGTCGTGTGTAAATATTGGTGTAGTTTGATGCTAGCCTAACATAGTCCTATTTAGGGTTATCAGTACATGAGTGATTGGCTACATTGAGAAGTACACTATGACTATGGTGGATCGACATAAGATTCATCACTCTTGAATACAAGAGAATTTATCTCGCTGAGTAATTCGGTAAATGAAAACAATTGTAAAACTGTGGCAATAGTGGAATTGAGTTGGTGCTCAAGTTCGATTAAGTCGTTAGTTTGAATTACCAAATACGAACATATCAAGGTAGCATATTTGAAGTTGACATTATTTATGTACTTTAAACCTTGATGAGATAACAGATGATGAAAGAATTTGATTACACAATAACCATACCATTGACAGGTAGCTGATACGCTAAATTTGAATCTATCGGGTGGCCTTGATGCCTGACTAGAGGCCAATCTAGGTCGGTGTGTAATGAGACAATTGATTGAGTGTCAATTGCGATATTACCCATTGTTGATACGATAAGGAGCCTAGGGTCACACATTTAAAAGACAAATCAAAGAAGATTTGGAGTAAGGGCATTTTCATCATTTTAGGGCAACAAGATATTTTGGTAATGCTTATGGTGTAATTAAATTTGCTGAAGGTTGTCGCCTGGAAGGTTGTTGCCTATGTCTGATTTTAATATTGGATTTTAATCTGTAAGATTACATATTTATTCAAACATATATGTGAAATATTCATATTTGTCACACTTATGAGTTATATGCGTGCACAACAGTTATGTGAGCACACTTGTTGCCAATCTTATGATTTGGCTTGCTTTCTTTGTTGTGTGTGTGCCATTAGTTTTGCGTGCACACTGATGGCCAGATTAGTGTCTTGGCTTGTTTCGTTTAGAGTGTGTGTGCATAATAGTTTGTGTTTACACTCTCGCTTCAGACATTTGGAACCTAGCACGTGTTGCATATCTGATAAAGTGAAAAAGATATTGTTTATCTTTGTCTCTCACCTTTTAGGACCTTTTTACATATGTCATAGTATCCTTAAGTGGTCATAGGGAATAAAGTTTCTTTTCCCAATTTGTTTTGTGGTCCAAACCAAAAGAAGGAATACTTTCCTTATTTGGACAAACATGGGTCAGCCCCTTGTTGGCTGATGTGGCACTTATGTGTTGAGCAAGAAACCCTTCACTATATATCATCTCATCTTGTGTCTTTGAATCTAACATTTTGATCTTTTATTTCATTATGCTTTGAATTTTCTTAGAGTATTCTTTCACTAAAGGTTCATAGGTTCATTTCCATTGTGTGCCAAAACCTCACCACATCAAACATAGACTTGATGGCTCTTGGAACATGGTTCCTTTGCTAATGCTGGTGCGTGGCATCGGTGCTTGAAGCTTGGTGGTTCACAAATTGTTCTTGAGTGTGTTCCCGACGTGAAGAAGGTCCAAGGAGTTGCTACACGTTAAGGATTCAGAGTGTGGTGCTAAGTGTAAAATTGAATAGGGAGTTCTTTTTACTGTATCTTAGATCAACTTTGAACTATATCTTGTAATGTGTTTTTAACTTAGTGTATTACTTCAATCTGGACAAGGTCCCATAGATGTAGGCTAAAAGTGGATTTTGCCGAACCATGTATATGGCTGTGTTCTTTATTTTTCGCACTTGTGTTTGATGTGGATAAATTAGAAATGTCTTAAACAACTTCGTAATATTTCTGCTGCACTTAAAATGGGTAACCATACACTAAAGTCAGTTAAATATACAACTCTTTCCCCAACAGGTGGTATCAAAGCATGTCTTGATAAGTTGCTTCAGTTGATCCTTACCTACTTTGATTGATTTTATATGCATCTGATTGGTCTTGTGATTGGAAGAAATCTAATATGTTGTTGCTTCTTTCTTTAAATCTGTTGCGTGTCTGTGTGTGCACTGTCGTTTGTTGTGTTAGCATTGTCTGATTGTTTTTTGTCATGGGTTTCTTCACTAAAGGAGGATTTGCTCATAGCCCACCTCTGTTAGAAGGACCTAACTATTATACATGGAGACCTAGGATGCATGCTTTTCTTAAGTCTATAGATGAAAGAGTCTGGTCCACGGTTGTGAATGGTTGGACAACCCCGGTTGTTGAAAATGAAGTGTCTAGACCCAAACCGGTTGCTACCTAGACTGTTGATGAGTTAACACTTAAAAACTATAACTCTAAAGCCACTCATGCTCTTTTTAATGCTGTTGATGTGAACCAAAAGAAATTTATAGCTAATTGTGAGCTTTCTAAGGATGCTTGGGATAGCCTTCAAGTCAAGAATGAGGGAACTAGTGCCGTTAAAAGAAATAGGCTTAGAAGACTTGTCACTGATTTTGAGAATCTGAACATGGATGAGGATGAGAGTATAACTGATTTTTATGGTAGAGTTTGTGATATTTCTAATGAATTTTTTGCTTTGGAAAGAACATATACTAATGTTGAACTTGTTAGGAAAGTGCTTTGCTCTTTACCTTGGAGGTTTATGTCAAAGGTGACCACCATTGGAGAACGCCGAGATATGGATGTTATGGACATTGATGAACTCATTGTCTCTATCCAAACCTATGAACTGAATTTGAAACGCTGGGATGAACAGAAACTGAGCAAAGGTTTGGCTCTTAAACATGAGATTGATTCTGATCCTTTTGATGATTGTGATTTAAGTTCATTGGATGATGAAAATTGTGCTTTACTTACAAAGAATTTTGTAAAGTTTCTTACGAAAAAAATGAAAAAGCCTCATAATAGTGGTTTTGGCCGAAAATCTTTTGTGAAAAAGTCTTATGACCATCAAACCCTTGGTACCTTTACAAAGAAATTTTCAAAAGATAAAGAAAAGAAAAATAAAGGTATCAAGTGTTTTGAATGTGAGGGCTTTGGGCACATACAATCTGAGTGTGCTAACACATTGAAAAAGAAGAAAGGTAAGGCCATAGCTGCCACTTTGAGTGAGACGGAGCATGATGAGAGTGATGATGATGAATCGGGTGATGATAAAAATGTTCTTGCCTTCACCGTAAACCAAGAAGATGGTAAGAGTGAGGTTTCAGATGACATTGTTGATATTTATGCTGAACAACAAGAGGCATGTGATAAAATGTATGACCAATGGCTAAAGGCTGTGAAAAAGTTGCAATCTCTTGGTATAGGGAATGCTACTTTGTTAAAGCAAAAGAAAGCCTTGTCCGTAAAGATAGTTGTTCTTATTGCTAAATTAACTGAGGCTAAGGTCATCATTGATAAGTTGAATGCAAGTTCTCTTAAGCTAGAGGAAGTCCTTGGTCAAGAAAAATCATTCGGAGATTGGTATGGTCTGGGCTTCAGTCCTGGAGCTAGCACATCGAGAGATGGTGTAAGCACATTTGTGAAGGAGATGAACAATTTTACTTCCTCGCAAGTGCACGAATCGCTATCATAGTATAGTGTGCAAAAGCAAGGGTCGATCCCACAAAGATTTGTAAGTTATCAAGTAATCCTAATAACTATGCCTTAATTAAACAAATAAATTCAAGCAAATTAAATAACTAGTTATTAAAACTAAATGTAAAAAGAAAATAAAAATTAACTACTACCGAATGAGCCAAAATAACACCAATAAAAACTAATTTAAGAACCAAGGACCAGTTTTATGCCAACTATCAAACTATTGTTATCACAATCCAATTTCTAAGGTTCGTACTCACATAATTAAGGTATTAACGTAACGCGTTCAGAATTAAACTAGTATCTTTAACATGAGACTAGCTAGGGCGTATAGTCTAGCCTAATGATTAAAAACTCATTAAACACAAGAGCACTCGAAATCATGAATAAAGGCGCATCTGTCAGGGTGTATGCTCAAATACTAATCATTCAAGAAATCATGAACCAATTAGTATTTTGTCAGGGCGTATGCACAAAATACTAATCATTCATTCACATGAGCTTTCAAGATTAGCCAGGGTGTGTAGTCTAATCTTGTCTCACACAATCAATTAATTAACATTAAAGGTGATCAAGTAAAAACATCAATTAAAGATTAAATAAAAGATAATGAATAAAACTAGAATTGCAATAGATTGATAAGACAAATAAAATTAATAAGGACATAAAACCTTCTTATTAGGCTACATTGGATCCCTAGAAAAGTATTTAGTTATACATGATCATAAGGAAATCAAACCTCAAAATCTTGAAAAACCATGAAGTACAAGAAGAAGAAGATGAAACCCTAGGTAAGATCTCCTCTCCTTGCCTCTTCCTAATTATATTTGATATTGTAAACCCTAGCTCCCTAAAATATTGCTAAGGACATATATTTATAATATTAAAGTCGTGAGGGTATTATGGTTAAAAGTTATACTTCAATTAAAAACGCATAATAACAAATCTGCACATGTCTAAGCACTAACGTAACTTTCATCTCCATTTTTAACCATCTTCCAGGTAAAACCAGGCCATGATCAATAAAATTTGTAGCTCTGTCTCTTAGCTTTAAAACACCACTAGAACTAGGTCAATCGGAGCTGTGTAGCTCAAGTTATGATCATTTTTGTGCAGCATGTTCTGGAAGAAAAATTTCTAAATATAAATTTCCTACATTGTGCCGTGGCATGAAGTTTCTGTCCATTTTACAACTTTTTATACTGCGGCATGGGAATAGTTTTGTTGTGACGTGGGAATAGTTTTTCTCTAGCGAACAATCTTCAAAAATCCATAACTTCTTCGTTTGAGCTCTGATTCTCAAACTGTTTGTTCCCACACGATTCTGATTCTTTACTCTTCAACGTGCATACTTGAAATCCTCATTTTTCAGTGCACAAATACCTAAAAATTTATAAAACATACCCGTGATTCTAGAAAGTAAAAGAGATACAGAAATTAAGTAAAATTAACCAATTAAACCTAATTCCCACACAAAATACCCTTTAAATCACTAAGTATGAGTGCACTTCCAAGCACTCATTAGAAGGCCATCGAAATTCCTACTGAAGGTACCGTTGTGAGACAGGCTATGAAGGTATCAAAATTCATTCCTATTTGCCATTTTTGTAACATGAATGGTCACACAAACCCAAATGCTTCAGGATTATTGCTTATTTGAAGAAAGTTTAAAAAACCATAGTTTTGTTGCTAATGTAAATCATAATGCTAACAATTATTTTTCTTCCAAAAGAGTTTAAAAACCTAAGGCTGATATGAATTGTTTTATGTCCTATACCTCCTTGCTTGCATTTCAAAATGATCTTTGGTATTTGGACAGTGCTTGTTTTGGGCATATGACAGATCATAAATCTCTCTTAACTGAAATTGAATCGGTTGATAGTGGGCATGTCACTTATGGTGATGGAAAGAAAGGTAAAATTCTTGGCAAAGGGTCAATTGTGCTTCTTGATTTTCCTATTTTGAAAGATGTCTTACTTGTTGATGGTTTGAAAGCTAATTTGATTAGTATTAGTCAAATTTGTGACAAAAATTTTGTGGTTCAATTCTGAAAGGATAAGTGTCAAATTTTGAATGGTAAAGTTGTTTATCTACTTGAGGGAAAAATGTCAAATGACAATTGTTTCTTGCTTTCTAATTGTGTGTCATGTTTAAGTTCAAAAACAGATTTCACAAACTTGTGGCATGAGAAACTTGGTCACATGAACTTCAAGGACTTGGCAAGACTCTCAAAAAGGAAAGTGGTTAAAGGACTACCAAAACTTGAACTTCCAAAAGGTAATGTATATGGTCCATGTCAACAAGGTAAGCAAGCTAGAATATCTCATAAAGCTTTATCAAATCTCAATACCTCATGTGTGCTGGAATTGCTTCATATGGATCTAATGGGTCCTATGCAAACCGAGAGTTTAGGAGGTAAGAGGTATGTGTTTGTTTGTGTTGATGATTTTTCAAGGTATGCTTGGGTTGACTTTTTGCGTGAGAAATTTGATTCTTTCAATGCATTTCAAAAATTAGCTAAAAGGTTGCTTATTGAGAAGAGTTCTAAGGCTACAAAGATTGTGATAATGAAGAGTGACCATGGAAAGGAATTTGAGAATGCTGATTTTGCTAATTTTCCTGAATTGTGAGGCATATTCCATGAATTTTCAGCACCAAAAACATCTCAACAAAATGGTGTTGTGGAAAGGAAAAACAGAGTGCTTCAAGAGATGGCTAGGGTGATGCTTAATGCCAAAAGCTTCCCATAAGACTTTGGGTAGAAGCTATTAACACGTCATGTCATATTTCCAGCAGAGTTTACCTTAGAAAAGGTACGATTCAAACTCCCTGTGAGCTATGGAAAGGTAAGAAACCTGATCTCTCTTACTTTTATGTGTTTGGATGCAAATGCTACATTTTGAATGATAGAGAGAATTTAGGTAAGTTTGATTCTAGGAGTGATGAAGGAGTTTTCATTGGTTATTCTCCCAATAGTCATGCATTCAGGATCTATAACATACATTATGAAAAAGTTTTGGAATCCATTAGTGTTATGTTTAGTGATGCAGAAGAGTTTTTAGAATATTCACAAGAATGTAAAATTCAAGACATGTCTGCTCCTCGTGTGCCCACACATGATGGTGTGAACACTTCTGAATCACCTGAACCTAAGCCTTCATCAAATGTGTTGTCTCCTACTTCCGGTGCTACAGCAACAGGATCTGCTCCATGTAAAGATTCATCTTCTAATTCTTCATTGCAACATGAAGGGATACAGCTAGTTGTTGATCTTTCTGATGAAAGCATTCAAAGGAGAAACCAAAGAAGAAAAGATCCACCAACATGGGTTCAGAAAGCTCATCCACCTTCAACTGTGATTAGATATTCAAATGAGGTAATGGTTATAAGAAGGAAAAGACAAAATGAAATTAACCATTTTTTTTTATGTGTCTCTTGTAGAGCTTAAGAATGCCAAGCAAGCTTTGGAAGATGAAAATTGGATTGAGGCCATGCAAGAAGAACTAGAACAATGTGAAAGGAATGATGTGTGGACACTTGTACCAAGACTTGAGGGAATCAACATAATAGATACCAAATGGATTTTTAAAAATAAAACTAATGAATTTGGTAATGTTTTCAGGAACAAAGCTAGCCCAAGGGTATACTCAAGTTGGGGGAATTGACTTTGATGAGACTTTTGCCCCTATTGCTTGACTTGAATCAATCCGCTTGTTGCTTTTAGTTGCCTTCTGCCTCAAGATCAAATTGTTCCAAATGGATGTCAAAAGTGCCTTCTTGAATGGGATGCTCACCGAAGAAGTGTATATTGAACAATCGATTGGCTTTCAAGACCCTCACAAACCTGATCATGTATTTAGATTAAAGAAAGCACTTTATGGTTGGAAACAAGCCCTATGGGCCTAGTATGAAAGGTTAACAACTTTTCTTCTTGAGTATAACTATGAATGAGGTAATGTTGACAAAACCCTTTTTATCAAGCGTGCTAACAATGAAATCATGTGTGGATAGATTTATGTTAATGATATCGTGTTTGGTTCTACATCTCATTCACATGCACTTGAATTCATTAGCCTGATGAAAAATGAGTTTGAGATGAGTATGGTAGGGGAATTGAATATGTTTCTTGGACTTCAAATTAAGCAATTGGAAAATGACATGTTTGTTTCCCAATCAAAGTACGTTAGAAACATGTTGAAAAGATTTTGTCTAGAAAATGCAAAGCATGCTAGAACCCCTATGAGTGCTACCCTTAAGTTGTCCAAAGATGAACATGGTAAAAAGGTAGACAATAAGATGTACCGAAGCATGATAGGAAGTCTTCTTTACTTAATTGCAAGCCAAACTAATATTTGTTTTAGTGTTGGTGTTTGTGCTAGGTTTCAAACTAACCCTTCAGAGTTACACTTGAATGCAGTGAAAAGAATCATGAAATATGTTTTAGGTATGTGTGATTTTGGTCTTTGGTACTCATTTGATTCTAACAATTGCTTGGTTGGATGTAGTGATACGGATTGGGCATGAAGTTTGGATGATAGAAAAAGTACTTTGAGTGGATGTTTTTACCTCGGAAACAATTTTGTCACATGGTACAACAAGAAGCAAAATGCAATCTCCTTCTTTACTGCCAAGGCTAAGTACATTGCCACAGGGAGTTGTTGTACTCAAATTTTATGGTTAAAGCAAATGTTGAATGATTGTGGTGTTGATCAAGATTGTGTGACAATTTTTTATGATAATACAAGTGCCATTAACATCTCTAAGAATCTAGTCCAACATTCTAGGGCTAAGCACATTAACATAAGACATCATTTCATTAGAGAGTTAGTTGAGGAAAATATCATTGCACTTGCTCATGTGAACACAAAATCCCAATTGATTGATTTATTTACAAAAACACTTAACTACAACACTTTTGTTTTCTTGAGGAAGTCCATTAGACTACTTCAACTTGAATAGTTTTTCATTTATGTTAATGAATAAAGCATGAACATGCTACTTTTGTTTTTGTTTGTCAAGTTCTTTGATATGTGCTACCACTCTAATTGTCCTTTATTTTCTCTTATCTATGTGCTAACTCTGGTATGTTGTGTCCATTGAGACTTTCTCTATAACATAACCTTATCTCATCATGAGTTGATTGTCCATTCTTGTCACCATTACAAAAGAGCTACCTTGCATAAAGTGTGAAAGTTATTTTGAGTAATTTTCTAATTTGTAGCTACCCCTATGTTTTGGAAAATCTACCATTAAGAGGACTACCTTCTTGCAAGTGTGAAAGCAACATTTTGGTTACGTTTATGAGAGTTATTTGCCAATTGATCAAAATGAAAAGAAAAATCTTTATTTCCTATGTTGAAAAAGAAGAATTAAAAATTATTGTAGGGGATGATGGAAGGAAGAGTTTCTCTTGCAAAATTTTAAATTGACCAATGTGTTATTTAACCCTCTTGAGGACATTATCACACACTTAGACAAGCTCTTGCAACTTTATCTCACTTATGTGTGATTGAGGAAGTGTTGTTTTGATTGCATTATGTTGACAGTTTCCTTATGAGTTTTTGTGCCTTTTTAAGATTGAAAATTTGATCTATTAGAATGATTTGCATAGATTGATTGTCTTGACCTTTAAAAATTCATGTGAAGCATTTCATCTTTTTAATTTTTGTTTTTAAAATTTGTTCAATAAAGTCTAGTCTTTTGAAAATTTCTGATATTCTTTTGGGAAGCTGTGTGCTCACATGATTGCCAGTGTACACTCACTTAGGATAAAGTTCTATTTTTGGTATAACTCTCTTTAGGGCATTAGAACCATAGTCTGCTATAAATGTGTTGCCCTAATCTTTTCGCGTTAGTCTTCACATTTTAAACCCTAGTGCGCTGCCTGTATTTTCTGTTCCTTACAATTTTTTCTCTCAAATTTCACTGATTTTTTTATTCTCTCACATGGATTCAAGAAAGAAAGCGATAGAGAACCCAAAAAGAAAGGTCATGGAGGAATCACTCAAGAAAAGATTTCAAGACCTGCAGAAATCCAACAAGAAAAAGACGACAAAAGAGAAAATGCCACCGGAATCTTATTCTGCCACACCAGAGGAGTTCTACGAGGAAGAAACCAGCCGTTCATCCTCACCTGTCTTTTCCTCTATATCCAGTGATAACCAAGACTCTGTGTGGTCACCAGAGGAGTCTGTCCCTACCTCACTTGAAAAGTCACCAGAAAAATTCCCTTCGGCATCCTATAGTGCCTCAGACAACACTCTAATAGCCACTCTAAAATCAAGCAAGGGTTTCTATGAAAGTTGCTCTATCAAAGTCCCTGACTCTAACAGAGATGGTGAAAAAGAAGGGAAAGGCTATCATGGAAGAACCTTCATTTGGTAATATCTCTCCATTTGTTTTGCCTACTATCGAGTTAAGATTTAAGAGCCATATTGTGAAAAAGACAATTATGAGCGAGACAAATGTTAGGTTAGAGGATTTTGCTGAATTTCATTCCATGATGAAGAAAAGAAAATAGCTACGTACTATCACGGGTTTGACAACACCGTTCAAACTCTTGTTCAAGAGTTTTACGCCAACTTTGGCTTAGACAATGCTGAACTAAACTCTAATGCGCATAATGATAGAGTTTATGTTAGAGGACATTGGGTTCTGTTTAAAGAAGATGTTGTTAGGGATGCTCTAGGTCTGAAAAAGAGTAAGAAGAATTTTGCTTTGACTAGTTTAGATTTAGACCAAATTGTCAAGGTGATAACTGGTGGTTCGATTGCAAAATGGCCTAGGAGTAGAGTTCTTCAACCTGGTGCACTCACACCCTTTTACAGGCTATTGTTTAAGATCTCTTTAACTGACTAGTCTCCTTCCATGCATGATTCGACTGTTAGACTAGAACGAGCACAACTCATGTATGGGATTGCTCAAGTGAAGAAAGTCAATTTGACTGCATTGATCTTCACTAGTGTTAGGGTGGCAGCACAATTCACTCACTCTCTCTAGATTTTTCCATTTCCTTCCCTGATTTACAAAATCATTTCCACTTACAAGCCAACATTTTATGAAGTGGAACCCTTATTGAAGATAAAGACTGTCACCAATAAGTCTTTTAGACAACCTTTAGGGAACTTACCTTTCATTTCCTCAGCTAAACAATCTAGGACTTACACTGGGCAGTCCAATCTTTTTGTTGCTATATAGGATTTGGAGACTTCCATGGAGACTGTTCTCCAATATGTGAAGGAAATTCATACTTCTTTCAGTGCTCGGATGGACAAATTGGAGGTTGATTTGAAGAAGAAGAAGAAGAAGAAACTTGTTTCCCGTGTTTTGACTAAGCCTGCTGATCAGAATGGGGTGCCTTCTGCTACTCTCTTTGCTCCTATTGCCCCTATTGCCCTACTTGCTCCAGCCATGCCTGTTAAGGATTTTGCAGTTATCATTCAAGAAGATCTGGCTGGTCATGGAGATGAGGAAGAAGCTGCTCATGAAGATGTAGAAGAACCTGAAGATGCAGCTGCTTAAGACAAGATAGGTTCAACATTCTGAAGACAAGGATGCTTCCTATGTGTGCATTGCAGATGTCTCTCTTTCACCTGTCAAAGAGAAAACCCCTCCAGTCCAAGATGAAGCTACTGACACCTCCTCTGCTGCTGCTCCAAATGTTCAAGTGGAGGACTCTCATGTCACCATCATAGCCCTTCCAAAGTGCAGAACCAAGAGGAAAGCCAGTCGCACTTCGCTACCCTCTCGGAAATCTTCAAAACTTATGAACAAAGAGGGCGAGTAAGCATTATGGGGGAGTGAAGTTATTTATTTATTTATTTATTTTGTTCTGTTTATTGTGCTTTGTTGTGTTTATTGCTAAACTTTGAACTGCTTTGCTGTTGTCTATCCATAGGGGAATTTGTTATTTTCTTTATGTTGTTTTTCTTATGTTTTTGTAGAACTTTTTTATTTAGTCTATCTTAATGTTTTATTGACTAACCTTGTGTTCGTATTTGTGTTGTTTTTGGTTCTTTTGTTTGTATGTTTGTTCTTGCAAATCTATTGGTTTGATTGATTGATTAAAATAGGTTTGCATATGATCTCATTTATGTTCTTTGTTCATAAGTTTGACAAAGGAGGAGAATATGGAATATTCATATTTGTCAAACTTATAAGTTGTGTGTGTGCACAATTGTTGCCAATCTTATGATTTGGCTTGTTTTCTTTGTTGTGTGTGTGCACATCGGTTCTGCATGCACACTAGTTGCCAGACTAGTGTCTTGGCTTATTTCGTTTAGAGTGTGTGTGCACAATAGTTTGTGCTTATACTCTCGCTTCAGACATTTGCAACCCAGCACATGTTGCATCTCTGATAAAGTGAAAAAAATATTGTTTATCTTTGTCTCTCACCTTTTAGGACCTTTTTACATCTGTCATAGTATCCTTAAGTGGTCTTAGGGAATAAAGTTTCTTTTTTTTATCTGTTTTGTGGTCCAAACCAAGAGAAGGAATACTTGCCTTATTTGGACAAACATGGGCCAGTCCCTTGTTGGCTGATGTGACACTTATGTGTTGAGCAAGAAACCCTTCACTATATATTGATACGTTGTAACTACAACATGTGCACTAGTCGCACAAGTAATAAAGTGATAAGTGAAGTATCGTTCCTACGAGGATTGTTTGTTAAGCACTGATTTTCCTAGTTGTTTATCAAGTTGGAGAAACCGAAAATGTTTGGATTTGCAGGATGAATTTAAGCTAAAGTGAAAACAAAACTTACTACGTATTTTAAAGGCTAATAAATGACAACAAACTAAATCGAGAGAAAATATCAATTAAAGCAATTTGTTAGGGTTTTGACTTCACTAGGATTCTATGAATTAATCTACGAATTCTACTACCCTTACACTCACATACACGGATTATAAATCGAACTCCCTAATGTGTAAAAAATACCTTCTCAGGCTATGTTTTCCTACTTTCCCCTATTAAGCTTCCGCACCCAACAATTTGAAGATTAATAGATTCAAGTTCATTAAGCTAATGGAATCCTAAATTGATTTTATTGATTCTCAAACCTATCTCTAGCGTTCAATACAATAATGGTGATTACCCTAAGAAGCTCATACATGATTCATTTCTTAATCTCATCATGTTCAACAAATAAATTCAATAAAACCAAGAATAATCACACAACCCATGCAATAGAATGTAAAAGCAACAATAATATATTGATTCAACATAAAATTCCTAATTACATCAAAACTCTAACCCAAACTGAGTTAGTTCATAATGAAATTAACGCAAATTGAAATAAAAACAGTAAACAAAGTATCCAACATATTGAAATAAGAAAAGAGAATAAAGATCTTCCCTAATTAATGAATCTCAAAGAGTTCAATCTCAAATCAAACTCAAATCCTCTCTCTTTTCTCCAAAATGTCGAACTTACTCTAAACAATGACGAACTCCTCTAAAAATAGCTAAGTTTTTCTTATATAGTTGGTCCAAAAACCTAAAAACTTTTCTAAAATAAAACTGTGCGTTTTGATATAAACTGGAAATCGCAGACTTCACCGCGACAACAAATTCCCAAGAGTTTATCGTTGCGGCGAAGAAAGAACTTCTGCGGCGAACCTTCCTGAACAATTCTAAATTTACAGAATTGCCTTCTGCTTGCTTCCTTGCTCGAATCTTCAATCTTCGATGCTCTCTAATGGGAACAAGCTTCATAGTGCTTCAAATCCGCTTCAGAACTTCCCTGAATTCTGAGATTCGCTTGCTTCTGGGTCCAGAAACTCGATTCCGCTCATTATTTGCTCAAAGTGCATGTTTTGGCCTGAAACATAAAACATATGAAATTAAGTTGCAATTCAAGCAAAAACGACATAAGAAGTATCCAAAATCCGGCCAAAAAGCCTCAATAAAATAGTATAATCCTCGGATTATCATATATCATCTCATCTTGCATCTTTGAATCTAACTTTTTGATCTTTTATTTCATTATACTTTGAATTTTCTTAGAGTATTCTTTCACTAAAGGTTCATAGGTTCATTTTCATTGTGTACCAAAACCTCACCATATCAAACATAGACTTGATGACTCTTGGAACATGGTTCCTTTGCTGATGCTGGTGCGTGGCATCAGTGCTTAAAGCTAGGTGGTTCACAAGTTGTTCTCAGGTGTGTTCCTGACATGAAGAAGGTCCAAGGAGTTGCTACACGTTAAGAATTCAGAGTGTGGTACTAAGTGTAAAGTTGAACAAGGAGTTCTTTTTACTGCATCTTATATCAACTTTGAACTATATCTTGTAATGCGTTTTTAACTTACTGAATTACTTCAATTTGGATAAGGTCCCATGGATGTAGGCTAAAAGTGGATTTAGCCGAACCATGTATATGATTGTGTTCTTTATTTTCTGCACTTGTGTTTGATGTGGATAAATTGGAAATATCTTAAACAACTTGGTCATATTTCCGCTACACTTAAAATGGGTAATCATACACTAAAGTGAGTTAAATATACAACTCTCTCCCCAACATATATATTGGTGTATACATATTAAAAGAATAAATTATCATTATTTAAATTAATATATTGGTGTATATGCCTTTTAAATAGTGAATTATTATTGTATGATTAAAGCAATAATAATAAAATACCAAAACGACTTTTTTCTTAGGCACTAAGTAAAGTCTAATTATTTATTTATAAATAATGGGTATTAGCGGGAATATTCTTTGGAATATGCCAAGAGAATATTAGGGTTAGAGTTTGCATATAAAAAGGGGCCTTAACCCTTATTTCCCAATTAGCCTCATTCTTGCCTCTCAAGCCAAAAGTTGTAGAGATAAAATTTCCTAAAAAATTTTCTTCTTTGAATCTCCACTCTCAAACTAGCAAATTGATTGAGTGGGTATTCTTGTCTTTGTGTGGATCACCGTTTGTTCACTTCTCCTCTTGAAGTGCAAGCGTTTTTCTTCAATTAAAAATCGGTGGAGCCTCCAACCGAAGGTTTGACTATAACGATTCTTTAATCTTTGTATATATATTTGTTTTGAATGAGTTATTTACATCAATCTATGATTTGGGATTAAATAGGTTTCGAATAAAATTTTTGTTTATTATTCTGCATTTTATTCGATTAAAACCCTACACTTTGAAACTTTGATCTTTGGTGAATTATCAACCATGAACTTGAACAAGCAAATCTCTTTACAAAAGGCCTTAAACATGGCAGACAATACACTATTGACAGATTCTTCTGAGGTAAAGAATTGAACCTTTAGCATCTCTCTTAATAAAAATAGAGGAATTTGATTCTCAAGCATCATCACGTCTTTTACAATCGCATGTCGCGAAACTATACTTCCTGAATAATCTTGCATACGCGACATCAATGAGAGCGCAAGTGCTTTCATAAGCACCTCATCTTCTTCCACCGAAAGAATTTCACCAGCAGTAGCTGAGAGAGATATCTTAGACTTCTTATTTTCTTCGATGGCATAGAATATCGCTTGAAGAAACTTGAACGAGAATGCTGTGTCGATGGCCATCACCCTGGCCAATTCGTCATCCGTTAAATAAATGAACTTTTGATAGCATGCTCGAATATCTGCTTCAAACTCCTCCATCAATTTCTTTACAAGATCTTTGAAATTAAGGTTTTGAAATCGAAGCTGTTGTTGAACGCTCGTCGCTGCAATCTTGTATCCCTCCATGTCATGGAGCTTTGGACACCAATATTGGTTGGGACCAAGTGCAACATGTTGTGGAGTGTAACAATTAAGAGCCATGTACATTAGAGTTTTAGGGTTGTTAAGTTGTCATCCCACCTAAAAGCTCAACATATATTAGACCAATAGTAGACCAATAGGCTAAAAGGCTCAAACTTGGATTTTATTTTTATTTTTTTTTCTTTATCCAGTTTGTATGTAAGGATTCAAACTTGAGACCTTTGACTCTGATACCATGCTAAGTTGTCATTTCACCTAAAAGTTTAAGTTAGTACGTTAGGGCTCACCATATATTAGATCAAAAATGAAAAAAAAAAAAAAAAATCCAAGTTTGATGTGAAGGGGTCTATTAGTCTAATATATGTTGTGTCCTCATCTATTAGCTTAAGTTTTTAGGTGGGATGACAACTTAACATGATATCAGAGTCAAATGTTTCAAGTACAAAGTCCTACATACAAATTGGATAAAGAAAAAAAAAAAAAAAATCTAAGTTTGATGTGAGAGGTCTTATTGGTTTAATATATGTTGAGTTTTCACCTATTAGCTTAACCTTTTAGGTGGGATGACAACTTAACATGGGAATGATGGGGACAATGAAAATTGAAATTTTGCTATTACTCTTGGAGCGCTCTTGCTCGATGCTTCTTCGATAGAAAGCCATGGATTCTCATCCATTACTGCACTCAGGCTGAGCCATATGTTAATTAATTAAAATAGAAATTGTGGTTGAGTTGTTTGGGAAGAGTTGGGGAAATCTAGCTTTCTTTTATAGGTGATAGATGATTATAAATTTGATCATCACTATATCCGATTATATATATATAAATCTTTATTCTTAATTTAGTGGTAGTGGAATTAGAATTTTGGGATCACTATTATTTGAATTGATATTTGATTTTTTCTTGAGTAATCTTTCCGTTTAGCTTAGTTGCCAAAAAAGAAAAGCTACAATTACTAGTATTATTCTATTGGCTTGAAAAACAAAGGAAGCCTCAATTTTACATAAGTTCCATGCATCAAACTAAACATTTTACCATTTTTCAGTGGAATTTGTGTTTATATAGGCATAAAAATGAGGATTAATTAGTCGGTTTTCCTTTTCTCACATATTTGTCATATAGAGTTATAAAAAAATCACGATCATCAAAACTATTAATCTATGAATGTTAATTGAAACATGGTGGGTGTAGTTTTAGAAGAACCAAAGCCATCAAACATCTCGAAGAGCAAGGATTTAATTTACATGCCGGAATATAGTGTGTATAGTTGGGAAAGCATATTACACTGTATTTGATTTAATATTATACTTTAATATTGAGTAATCTTTATTCTTGATATGTTCCCAAAGAAGGGAAAAAAGTTACAAAAGTAGTGTTCTTATTCTTAGATCATAAATCACATGTTACATGGTTCACCTGACGCGTACGGATATAATATTGTACAATGCATACTTCATGAAACTCTTAGAAAGAATAAAACTAATTTAAATAAAAAAGCACTAAACCAGCTGGTATTGGTGGCTAAAAGAAGTTGATAAAAGTTTTGGGCCTATGGCAATCATTGTGCCTAATTGAAGAATCTCGAACAGGACTCACCATAACCTAATTAGTGAATTACATAATTAGTATAACCTTCTTGTATAAGATTCTCTATTAACAATAAGTAATGAGTTATTTTCTCCTAAAGTGTTTTAATTACATTTGATTTGATATTAACCTCCATTATATTTGATAGTGCGAAAAGACACCGGCATTCCAACAGTTTAAAACTTAAATTGATAACACGAATTTTTAATCATGAATCATTGATAATTTAATGGTTTAAAAGTTGATAAGATGACAATGAAAATAATTACCTCTAACTTCCATCTAATATCCATTAGATTGTAATAAATCAATAGCTATAAATTTGTGTTTCAATTTAAGTTAAAATATCTCAATTTTGTATGTAATAAGTCTTACCCTCAAAAAAAAAAAAAAAAAAAAAAAAAAAAAAGAATGAAAATATATGAAGATCAATTAAGAAAACAGTACAAATAAAACCGATAACTAGGAAAAGTGTAGACGTAAAAATCTACCTGTATGGAAGGGGGGTCTGATCTCGTGAGGTTGAGGCCACTAGCGATCCGCTGCACCTAC
This sequence comes from Pistacia integerrima, assembly GCA_026225825.1. Lineage (NCBI taxonomy): Eukaryota > Viridiplantae > Streptophyta > Magnoliopsida > Sapindales > Anacardiaceae > Pistacia > Pistacia integerrima. The sequence continues at coordinate 14,155,766 of CM047750.1, read as the reverse complement.
ACACGTAGAGAAACAAACGCGTGAAGCGAACGGGAAACATTGGGGTGGTGTTTGCCGTAGACACTCCGACGCTCAAGTTAGCAAGGCTGAAAGAGGCTAGCATAGTGAGGGCTAGGGAGTAGAGAGGTTACCGGAACTCTAGTCGGAGACTATGACTACGACAGTGATATGAAGCTCTCAAGTAAGAACTTCGGGTGTGACGGTGTAATGTAATCTGTCCTTTGTGAGAGGGCTGACTTCTGTTTATATAGTGACTGTCTAGTCTCCCAATCCTGGTAGGAGTAGGAGTCCGAGTGTAACTCTGATGCAAACCCTAGAAAAGTTAGGGCGGTGATGAGCTGTCTTACCTGCATCCAAATAGGAAGGTGATCTGAATAGGAAAGTCACTTTGAGTAGGAAAGTCACCAGGAACGGGAAAGTGACTTTGAATAGGAGATTGAACAGGATCAGGAAAATGATCAGTGGGGGCTGTGGGTTCTGAAATCACCTATGGGCCCATGAAGTGAGCTGGAACTGGGAGGCCCATGCCCAGATGGTTTGGGCCGGCCATATCTCGTATCAAATGGGACTAATTTGGCTTGGGCCTCTTTAGGACTAGGCCTGGCCTGGCCTTTTCTTCACTGGTGGTCCTGTTTTCCTATTTGGGCTAAGGACGATTTTTGGCCCTAATAGTTTGTCCCTCACTCTCTGAGTTAAGAGTTTCTTAAGTCAGAGAGTAGGTAGCGCTCGAGGTGAGCTTAGTCTTCCTTCGTGGACAAACGATTATCGGCGTGGACAATTTGACTATTGCAGGTGGTTCTTGGTTGGACGTCATTCGGTATCCATTCCTGATCCAGAGTATGCCATCATTGTAGTGTGCCTGATCGGTGCGACGGGCTGAAGGGAAAGAGACAACTAGGCCCCGGTGCTCATGTGCTCGTTCGATACATCCGCTCGACTAGAAAGGTGAGCTGTAGTGTTAGTCGGGGTGTTCGCTCATCATGCCGGGTTGAATGAAAAAAGCTTCGCTCGGTCAGGAGGCGGGGACGATCAAGTGGATGAGATACATAAACCTCGACTAAAGATTGTCCATTCGTTCGCTACGGAAGGATGAACGGGCGAGGCCTCCAGCCTTGTTCTGAAAAGGGCTCGACTCGGGCCATTCCAAGCTGATCGACCGGTCGACCAGGCCTTCAGGGCCTACGAAGCATGGGATATTTGGAGTGCCTTCGGAAGTCAAGGGCTAAGTTGGTCAGGAGGATCGGGCGACTGAGTGGATGTGAAGTGCGGATCTAGACCAAGGGTTGACTACTCGTCCGTTACGAATGAGCAAGGCATCTTGGCTTGGTCGTCTAGAGAAAGAGCACAGGCCGGGCCGGGCCATTCGAAGCTGACCGGTCATTCTGGGGGATCCCTTGGGGGTGCGAAGATTGGATGCACATCGGGCCCATTTCGGAAGACACGAGCTGAGTCGGCCAGGGGGATAGGGCGGTCGAGCCACAACTTTCGTATAGGGCTACGGTTTCCTAGGTGATCTGGATCGATGCCACGTGTATGGTGGCGATCGATCCGTCGTTTCGAGAGCGAGAAAACGAAGAGGCTCCTGACCACCAGCTAATCGCAAACTGCCACATGTTCGCTTTTTTCTTATAAAACTGAGGAACAGACTGTTCATCTTCCATTTGCGTTTGTCTTGTGTTTTCGTCTAAAAAAAATTTCCTTTCCTTTTTCTTCCTTCTTTTTCGTCCCAGCTTCTTGAGCGACAGTGGTCTCTTTCTACTATCTTTCAAGGTAAACATTCTTCCTTTTAGGCTAATTTTCTGCTTTGTTTTGGTTGTTTGTTGAATCTTTGGAAGGTAGAGTGAAGTTTTTAAACTTTTGAGTGGGTTTTAATTGGATTTCGAAGTGTTTTGGTATTAGGATTTTTAGAATAGGCATAGATTTGGATTTTCCAGTGGATATCTGGCGAGAATCCGACAGTTTTGGGTATTTTCTGGGTTTTTGGACGAGATCGGGAAGACGAAGTCGTGTTTAGTATCGTTTGGTTCGGTCGGTTTGTCTTACCGAGTGGTGAGGGAGTACTGAGTGGATTGAATAGTTGGTCGGTCATTCAGATCGAGTGGGTAATATTGAGTGGATGCATCGGTAAGCGAGGGCGAGTAGACTTAGTGCTGAATCTAAAGGCGAGTCGACCACTTGGGGTGAGTAAAGAAAAGCTTGAATCGAGGTCTAGGTCGGTCGGTAGGAAGGGTCGATCCAGGATTAGGAATGACCTTGTTGCCGGGTAGGTTGATTAGTGCTGAGGGACAGGTGATAGCCAAGTGTTTGCGGTCTTATTCGGTCAGATGGTTAGGGAGAGGCGTTGCTTGTTCACTTAGTTTTCTTGGAGTTAAGAAGCTTGGATCGGGCCGATCGGTCGGTTCCGATGGTTGACCGAGGTTTAACAGTTGACGTGTTACTGGGTAGGTCAACCGGTGCTGAAGGGCGATCGATAGTTGGGTTTAGTGTCTTCATTCGGTTAGTATTCAGAGCGAGTGGTTCTTTGACAGTTGAGAATTCCAAATCTAGGACCGAGTCGGTCGGTCGGGACGGGCGATTGGGCCATTATGTCAGACACTGAATCAGCAAGCTCGAGTGAAATTGTGGTGGATGCTGGGGATGAGTATGAGCGTGCCCCCACCATTGTGATGATGCCCGAAGAGGGCGTCTCGATTAGGGTACCGACTGGAGTTAGTGTAGCTGCCCCAAGTACGAGTACTCCCGGCCCGAGTGATTCGGGTAGGCATGGGGGAAGTGGGGAAGACTCCGAAGGAGTTGGTAGTCCATCCTCTTCCAATAGTGGCTCTAAGGAAGAGCCGAGCCAACAGGGTAGCGGGATTTTGACTAGAGATTATCCACCCGTGCTGAAGGATAGTGATATGTGGCGCATCCGGACCTTGTATCACATTCCAAGTTTGGTTGATATCCGAATGCCGTGATCATACGAGCAGGTTGATTGGGAGCCACAAGGTTGGACTAGTGTTTACAAGAAGTGGTTTCATGATGGGTTGAGGCTACCCGTCCCTCGCCTCGTGTGGGAGGTGTTGAACCACTTCATGACTGCCCCATCTCAGCTTATACCGAATGCTTGGAGATTGCTGATGGCTTTGGAGGACCTCTGTGTTCAGAATCAAGTGAGGTTTAGGCTGCACAAGCTGCTGTACTCTTACTTCTTGAAGGAGAATGATAAGGAGAAGGGTCGGTATTTGTTGAACTTGAGGCATGATCGGTCTCACCTGGTGACCGACCTGCAGTCCAATGATAAGAACTGGAAGGATTGATACTTCTTCTTGAGGGGAGGGGTCGGTGGGTGAGCCATTTGTCTCAGTGCGACTTGTTGATTTTTAGCGAGAAATTTTACTCTGTTTGTTTTTAGAGAGAAAGGTTAGGGCGAGATCCCGATCGGCTAGTGAGCTACTGGTGAGAACTTAGTTGTTTCTTTTGTTCTTTTGATTACAAAATCTTGATTGTGTTTTTTGTTTGCAGAGCTTGAGTTTAATTGGGCTGGGCAAAGCGGAGACGGCTTAGACGTTGCGACCCAAAAAGTGTTAGCCATCCCATTGGAGGCGCAGAGGGACTGGCGTGTAGTGCTGGTAGAGTCCAACCTGAGGACCAGCATTCTTTGGGCCGGAGTAGAGACGATACAGAGAGGTACTCCATTCCCCTCGCTGACGCAGACTTGGGATGTGCTTCTGAGTCAATATTGCAACCATATCATTTTTGGTGAGTCCGGGCTGAACCCATAATCGTTGGAGAGTTTGTACTTGCAGAGTCACTAATGAAGAAGTTGATCATCCCGAGTGCGAGCGAGTCTATCGCCCGGCTCCGAGAGAAGAGGAGGAGGGAGTCCTTAGCTAGGGAGGACAGGAGAGCAAAGGATGTGCTAACGACGCCCACAGTGGCGACTGCGGTTGGAGCTAGGTCATCCCAGACCGCATCATGGATGAAGAGGCCGGGACGATTACCATCACGATCCCGACTAATGCTTCAACTTACTCTGATGCGACTACCATGAGTAAGCTGGCCAACTCATTTTTGTTCCCGACGGATGAGGCAAGCCTTAACCAGATGGGTGTAGTTCTTTGCTGCTGCTGATTGGGGGGTAGCCCGCACCGTTAAGGTATGACAGTAGCATTCGATGATTTTGTTCCTGAATCTCATTCTGATGGCAATGTTTTGTTATGCAGGTACTCACTAGCAGTCTTCATCTGAGGAAGTCTGTCATGGTGCAGGAGAAACGGGTACAGGATGTATCCAAGGCCAACACCAGCCTGTGCCAAAAAAAGGCTGCAGCCCAGAAGGCCGAGCAAGAGTTTCAGCAGCGTCTGAGGGATAGCAAGCATGAGTTGGAGCAGTTGAGGCGTGAGTTGGCCGAGAAGACCGTAGAGATTGCGTCTCTGAGCGAGCAGTATATTTCCATTGCCGATGACGCTATCATCAAGGCTCGCGGTGAGCTCATGCTTGAGTTCAAGGAAGGGAAGACTTCTCACTGGGATCCGAACAAAGACATCTAGCTCATGCGGGAGTTGTTGGAAGAGGGAGCCAGTCATCTGGGTTTATAGGACGAGGAATAGATGCCTGACCTTACTAGTCAGCCCGGGCCGTCGGATGTTGGGGATGCAAGCGACTGCTAGGACGGGTGCTGGTGGTGCGGACATTATGACTGAGTTGGAGATGGAGGAGGTGACTCGTACTGAGGATAGTTAGTCTAGTTTTTTCTTGTATTTTGGGGCTTGCGATGCCCTTTTTCTTGGTATGTGCTGTTCTTTTGTATTTTGAACTGAACTGTTTGAGGCTATCTATTATTATACTCGGTTGTTCTAACTTCTGATGCTTTCTTTATGTATGAATGAGTTCATTGTTTCTTTTCTTGTAAATGCACCAGGTTGTGTTTGTTACTTTAGTGTGACCCAGTGGCTAAGGCATGTAAGCCTTATGTTGGGCTAGGTTGGCGTTTTGCTTATTGCCGGTGTAAGAACCATTCATTCGGTCTGGCCGACCGAGTACTAAGTCTTGGATTAGAGCCAGTCAATCTAGAGGTGTGAATTCTTGGGTCGGACGGGTCTGACTCGAAGGTGCAAATCGTAGGTCGGGCTGGGCCGATCAAAGATGAACCTGTGAACCGAGTGAGGTCGATTTGAAGGTCTTTTTGTGAACCGAGAGGATAGATTCGAAGGTGTTTTCGTGAACCGAACGGGGTCGATTCGAAGGTGTTTTCGTGAACTGAACAAGGTCGATTCAAAAGTGTTTTCGTGAACCGAGGGGGGTTGATTCGAAGGTGTTTTCGTGAATCGAACGGGGTCGATTTGAAGCTATTTTCGTGAACCGAGCAGGGTCGATTTGAAGGTGTTTTTGTGAACCAAATGGGGTCGATTCGAAAGTGTTTTCGTGAACCGAACGGGGTCGATTCGAAGGTGTTATTGGTAGATCAGGCAGGGCCGATTCGAAAGTGAGAAATCATGGATCGAACAGGGCCGATTTGAAGGTGTAAACAATAATCGATTGACCGGAGTCGATTTGGAGATGTAAAATTTCTAAATAGTACTTCATTAATATTTGGCCATGAGGTCGACTATCTAAGAGGAGGTGGATAGGCCCACTCATCCCTTTTAAAATAAACAAGGAAAACAGAAAAAAGATTAAGTTCACCTAGAAGTAGTAGCGCTTGAGGTGAACGACATTTCAACTGTTACTGATGTCTTTGCCCTCGAGGGTTTGGAGTTTGTAGGCACCCTTCCCTGCTTCTTTAGTTATCTTGTAGGGGCCTTCCCAAGTGGAGCCGAGTTTACTAGAGTTGATCTCCTTGGTGTTTTGAAAGACCTTGCAGAGGACCTAGTCACCTATCTTGAAAGTCCGGATCCTCACGTTGCGGTTGTAATGTTGAGCGGCCTGTTGTTGATAGACTGCATTACGGATGCTCGCGCATTCGCATTGCTCATCGATGGTGTCCAAGTTCTGGCAAAGGTTCTAGTCGTTTGATTCCTCGTCCGCCTATTAGAGCCTAGTGGACGGGAGTGATACTTCGGCTGGGATGACTGCTTTAGAACCATATGTGAGGGAGAATAGGGTCTCGCCCGTCGACGAGCGAGCTGTGGTTCGGTATGACCAGAGGACTCCTGGTAGCTCATCTGCCTATACACCCTTGGCTTTCTGTAACTGCTTCTTTAGTGTTTGAATGATGGTCTTGTTTGACGAATCAGCCTAGCCGTTAGACTGGGGGTTGCAGGGGGTCAAGAAGCTCAATTTTATTCCCCACATGTCACAGAAATCCCTAAAGCTTGAACTGATGAACTGGGATTCATTGTCGGTGATGATCTCCTTCGGTATCCCGAACCTGTAGATGACATTCTTCCAGATGAAGGCTTTTACCTCTCGGTCTTTGACTTGTGCGAAGGCTTCGGCGATCCACGTAAAGTAGTGCATCACGGCTAACATGAAGACTTCTTTGTCAGTGCGGTAGGTAGTTTTCCCACGATGTCCGATCCCCACTTCATAAAGGGCCAGTGTGTGAGGATGGAATGTAGTCGTTCTGGTGGGAGGTGTGAGACATGAGCAAACCTTTGACAACTGTCGCACTTCTTCAAATAAGCGGTCGAATCGGCACGCATGATCGACCAGTAATATCCAGCAGTGATCACTCGGTGTGCAAGGCTGCGTCCCCCAACATGGTTTCCACATTCGCCTTTATTTAACTCTGCAAGGACACGTTGGACCTTCTCTGGGCTTATGCACTTGAGGTAGGGGCCCGAGAATGATTTTCTAAGGAGTTGGCCCTCATGTATGGTAAATCTGGCGGCTTTTGTTTTTAGTCGTCGTGCCTCGTTCTTGTCAGCTAGGAGTTCGTTGTGCTCCAAGTATCTCACTGTCGAAGTCATCCAGTAGTCAACTAGTTTAACTCTCATGGCTTCCTCGGGCGGCTTGTTTGGTTGTTGTCCCTCCCAGTTGGTGGGCCACTGCATGAATAACAGAGGGATGGACGAGGGGGAAGAGCATTTGAAGGTTGAGCCGAGATTGGCAAAAGCATCAGCATGGGAGTTCTTCGCTCTGGGGATTTGGACGATAGAGAACTCATCAAATTATGCCTGCAGCTCCTTGACCATGCTCAAGTAGGATGTCATCTTCGAGTCACGTGCTTGATACATGCCTTGTAGTTGATTGACCACGAGCTGGGAATCAAACTTCACCTTTAGTTTCTTTGCTCTAATTTCTTTGGCTAAGGAAAGTCCAACTATGAGGGCCTCATATTAGGCTTTGTTGTTCATGCACTTGAACCCACACTGTATTACCCGCTGGATGATGTCTCCTTCTAGCACAACCGGTACCACTCCAAGCCCGCTTCCATTTACGTTACTCGAGTCATCTACTAAGAGGGTCCACTTGGATGGTGATCCGCCATTCATGCATAATAACTCACTTTCTACTTCGGTGGTGGTATTCGGGGTGAAATTAGCAATGAAGTCGGCCAAGGCCTGGGATTTGATGGCGGTGCAAGGCAAGTATGATATGTCAAACTCACTGAGCTTTACTGTCCACTGTAGGAGTTAGCCTGATAGCTCTGGTTTGTGCAGTATCTTTTTGAGTGGGAAGGATGTGAGTACAACTATTGAGTGGTACTGAAGTACGACTTGAGCTTCTTGGATGCATAGATAAGGGCGAGGGCTAACTTTTCCAACTAACTGTATCGTGTCTTCGCGTCAAGGAGTGACTTGCTTACGTAGTAGACCGGCAACTGCTTCGTTTCTTCTTCCTAAACTAGTACTGCTAAGATGGCTGTCTTTGAGACCGCTAGCTAAGAGTAGAACTTCTCCCCGTCCACAAGTTTGGAGAGGAGTGGAGGGGAGGTTAGGTACCTCTTCAGTTATTGCAAGGCTTCTTCGCAGAAGGTGGTCCACTCAAACTTTTTGGACTTCTTGAGGGCATGGAAGAAGAGATGGCACTTGTCGGCTGACTTGGAGATGAAGCGGCTTAAGGCGGCTACCCGTCCTACGAGGCGCTGGATGTCTTTGACGCAAGTTGGAGACAGTATACCAAGGATTGCTCTGATTTGGTCGGGGTTAGCTTCTATCCCTTGCTGAGTCACCATGTAGCCTAAGAACTTTCCTGACGAGACCCCGAATGAGCACTTGGCTGGATTTAGCTTCATGTTATACTTCCTGAGGACGGCGAATGCCTGGCTGAGGTGGTCGAGGTGCTATTCGGCCATCAGTAACTTGATGAGCATGTCATCGATGTATACCTCTATGGTGTCTCCTAGGTACTCGGCGAACATCTTGTTGACCAGCCACTGGTAGGTGACCCCAACGTTCTTCAGACTGAATGGCATCACCTTATAGCAATAGGTTCCCCTTTTCGTGATGAAGGCTGTCTTCTCTTGGTCGTCTGGGTGCATCAAGATCTGGTTGTACCCTGAGAAAGCATCCATGAAACTAAAGAGCTCGTGACCTGCAGTTGCATCGACCGTCATGTCGATATATGGGAGCGGGAATGAATCCTTGGGACAGGCTTTGTTTAAGTCCGTGAAGTCGATGCATACTCTCCATTTCCCGTTCTTTTTCTTTACGACCACGACATTCGCTAGCCATTTGGGGTAGTGGACCTCTTTGATCATACCATTGCTCAAGAGCTTCTCGACCTCCACGTTGACAATTCGGTTACGCTTTGGTGCGAATTTCCTTATCTTCTATTTCACTAGTGGGTGATATGGGTCTACCTTGAGCTGGTGGACCATTGCTTCCAGACTGACTCCGGTCATGTCGGCGTAGGCCCAGGTGAAGCAGTCTTGGTTTTATTTGAGGAATTCTATCAGCTTCTCTCTTGTTTCGAGCTTGAGGCAGGACCCTATGTGTGTCTTTCTCTCTGGATCATTTGGATGTAGTTGTATATCATCCGGATGTAGCTGTACTTCATCCAACTCTTCCATAGATGGTTGGTCCGAATCAGTCGGTGGGGTTAGATGAGACTGTAATTGCTACGAAGAGTTACCCTTGCCTTTGAAGGCATTCTTGTAGCAATCCCTGGAAGTTTTGGGGTCACCCTTGATCTCTCGTACCCCCCACTTGGTTGGAAATCTAATCGCCTGGTGGAAGGTAGATGGGACTGCCCGCATGTCGTGGATCCAAGGTCGGCCTAAGATGTGTTGTATGGCGAGAGGCAGTCGATTACTAGAAAAATGGTCTGTCTGTTAACTTCGCCGGCATAGATAGGGAGGATGATCTCCCCGATAGTGTACTTCTGCTTAGAGCTGAAACCAACTAGCAGCGTCGGCTGCCTGTTGATGTTTGCCTCTTCCAATCCCATAGCCTTCACTGCTTCAAGGAATATGATGTTTGCTGAAGAGCCTCCATCTACGAATACTCTTTTCACTAGGATGTTGGCGACCTGCAGGGAGATGACTAGGGCATCGTGATGAGGGGCGGCCAAGGTGACCGGCTCGTCGTCTTCAAACTGAATTACCTGATGAGTGTGTGACCGTGAGACCGGATGGATGGACTAGACTTCATGGTGGTGGTTGGCTCAAGCATACCGTTTGGCCGATGAGTAACTTACCCCACTGATCCTTGATCCTCAGGAGATGAGTGAATAGAAACCTTTTGGTGTAGGTTCTCGGGGAGGTGGTGATGGTTCTTTTGAACCTTTATGGCTAATGGTGCTCTTCCCCTTATTGGTTAGCAGATCCCGGAGATGTCCCCTCTTTAGAAGTGCAACAACCTCTAGCCGTAAGGCGATGCAGTTTGCGGTGTTGTGCCCATGATCGCCATGGAACTCGCACTATTTGGTCTTGTCTCTCCTTGCCTTGGGATTGAGCTTGCCTGGCCACTTAATAGTGGATCTCATTCCCTTCATGATCGCAACGATCTAGGTTGGCTCGACATTGAGGCTGTATTCCGGTATTTTGTATCGGTTCAATCCGAACTGTCTGCCTTCGGTTCTTGTCGAGTGACGATCATATGGTTTTTTGACTCTGCTCGAATTACGTGCTGGGGGTTGGTAACGGTGCTCCGCTAGCCTGGGTTCTGGCTTCTTGTCATTCCGCCTTGAATCGTATCTGAAGTGCATCGTTCGGTTTATCTCATCCTCTTCCCATCTTATTTGGATCACTACCCAGGCCAGGGCGTCTTCCTTTGTGTTGCATCCCAGCTTTGTATGTTCTTTGTATAGTTCTCCGTCCGGGAGGAGACCCTTCCTGAAGGCATTTATGGCTGTCTTAGGGTTACATCCAAGGATGAAGATCTTCTCTTTGTTAAACCTGCTGACATACTCTCTTAGTGGCTCGCCCTTCTCTGGTATACTCTGTATAGGTCGGCTGACAACTTCTCGAGTTTCTTGCTGCTGGCAAACTGGTCCACAAATGTGTCGGTGAGTTGAGCGAATGAGTCGATGGATTCGTTCGGGAGATTCGTGTACCATTGGAGTGTTGGGCCGGATAAGCTCGAACCGAAACTTTTGCACATGCAAGCTTCCCTAAGCGGTCAGGGTATTAAGACAGTGAACATCCGCTGCTTGTATGAGGCTATGTGATCATCCAGATCGGTTGTGCCATCATACAATTTCATGTTGGGGATAGTGAACTTCTAAGGCATATCGGCTAGGGCGATCTCATCCACAAAGGGTGAATCTGCGTAACAATGGGGCCTGCTCTTCTTGGTTGGGACCAGCATTCCTAGAATGCGTCGCATCACTGCTTCCACATTGGCCAATCTCTTAGCTAGTACCTGTTCCATAGGAGAAGGGGACGCCACTAGGTCATCCTGCATGACCGGGTCAGCCTTTGCAATTGTCTTTGATACATTCCGTTCGGTCATCTCTCATGGGGTAGTCTGACGAGTTGTTCCTTCGTGCATTCCCAGGTAGCATAGTTCTTCATTCATTCCTTCCGGTTGGATGACTCCCATGGTAACTATTCTGGTGTTTCGCCCTACATGAATGGTTAGGGGAGTCCTCTGATAGTTATTTGGTTGGTCATGATGGATGGGCTTGGGTGCTATGGTTTGTTTAGTTTGGCCATTCATCCCGTGAGGATGAGCTGAGTCGAGTGGAGTATGTGTTGGGATGGTTGACTGGATGTAAGTTGGGATGGTTAGATTGGGCTAGTCTTGTGGATGAGGGCTTTCTGCCACTGGATCATCTTGATCTTGATGCTAGGATGAATCGGCTGGATGATGTTCTACAGGCATATCTTTATCTCCATGAATCAAGACAAAATCGTCGACTGCAGATGAGTTTAATGGACGTGGCCTTTTGCCGGAGACCGAGGGTCGGTGCTCTGGCTTAAGGAGAGGTTGCATGGATGGAACAGGGGTGCGGAATCGATTGGGGGGTGCCTGGCCAGCGGGAACTCTAGATCGTAGAATTGACTGACCTTCTCATTGAGAGACTGATTTTCTGACCTGATGGACGCGTTTTCTGTCCGAATTGCATTGTTCTCGGCTTCCAATGCTGATACCTTGTCCGAGTTCTGTTGCATAAGAGCGGTTAGAGCTTCTAGTTTGGCCTTGAGGCCGGGATTAGCGTTGTCGGAGTTGTCGGTCATGGAAAATTCCTCTATGTAGCAAGGTTCGTCGAGCCGAATGATTACTAGAGGCCCCACGGTGGACGCCAAACTGTAGACGTAAAAATCTACCTGTACGAAATGGGGGTTTGATCTCATGAGGTTGAGGCCACTAGCGATCCGCTGCACTTGCACACGTAGAGAAACAAACGCGTGAAGCGAACGGGAAACATCGGGGTGGTGTTTGCCGTAGGCACTCCGACACTCAAGTCAGCAAGTCTAAAAGAGGCTAGTATAGTGAGGGCTAGGGAGTAGAGAGGTTACCGGAAGTTTAGTCGGAGACTATGACTACGGCAGTGATATGAAGCTCTCAAGTAAGAACTTCCGGTATGAAAGTGTAATGTAATCTGTCCTTTGTGAGAAGGCTGGCCTCTGTTTATATAGTGACTGTCTAGTCTCCCAATCCTGGTAGGAGTAGGAGTCCGAGTGTAACTCTGATGCAAACCCTAGAAAAGTTAGGGCAGTGGTGAGCTGTCTTACTGCATCCGAATAGGAAGGTGATCTGAACAGGAAAGTCACTTTGAGTAGGAAAGTCACCAGGAACGGGAAAGTGACTTCGAATAGGAGATTGAACAGGATCAGGAAAATGATCAGTGGGGGCCATGGGTTCTGAACTCGCCTATAGGCCCATGAAGTGAGCTAGAACTGGGAGGCCCATGCCCAGATAGTTTGGGCCGGCCGTATCTCGTATCAAATGGGACTAATTTGACTTGGGCCTCTTTAGAAATGGGCCTAGCCTTTTTTTCACGGTGGTCCTGTTTTCTTATTTGGGCCAAGGACGATTTTTGGCCCTAACAAAAAGCATATAAAATTTTAGGATATAGAGACTCTTAAGCGCTACTTAATATTAGGAACTTCTAGCAAGCATATCCAATTATCGCAAAATCAAGTTTTAACAATAGATTATTTTTTATTGCTTCAAAGAAAAAAAAAAAAGGATTGGTCTCGTTCGCATTTCCTAATTTGGCAACAACCTTCTTTCTTTATTCCTTGGACTAGAGAAAGCACTCGACAACCTTCTTTCTTTATTTTAAACAAACAAAAACCTTTGAAACCTTCAGATAAATAACTCACACCCAGGAAAATTAAAAACAAACAAACAAAAACAAAGCCCTTTATTATTGCACGCATTTTGAGAGCTGGGCTACTTCTTGAAATGAAAGATGGTGGTGCAGTCGTAGGCGGAGCAGAAACTTTCAAACATCTGGAAGAACAAGAGCAGAACTGCTGCCACGAATGCGAGAAACTGCCAGTATTCATAAACGTAGATATTCATGAATTTTTTAGCTTTGATCTTCCATTTTCCATTGTAATACTCGTTGACACTCTTGATTTCTGCATCCAAATCTTTTACTTTTTTCTTCTTCAGAGACCTGCTCATTGTATTCCACATACTGGCTGCCTCTTCGTCGCTTTTCATCTTGTTACAAATAATGCCCCGTTCCTTCAGAAGCTTCACATCACCCGCAGTATCGATAATTCCATTCATCAACTCAGTGTAACGTGTAAAATACAATGAGGCCGATGGATTCGATGCTTCATACGCCACTAAGTTTCTCAAAACCACTTCTGTGTTGTCATCTAAAGTGATGGGAGGAAGCTCAAATATAGCTTTCCTGGAATCAAATTTTATGTCTGTGAAACTTTTACCTTTCCTAATGGGAGAAAAACGTACCCCAGCTCTTTCAAGTTCGGTGGCGGACGGAATGTCGATCTCCGGTGGTTTACTATCATCTTCCCCACTTGATTCCGTTTTAGACAGACCATCTGAACCCCATTGAAGCAAATATGTAACAGGCTTAACTATTAGACTCGCTTGTGGGGGAAGTTTTAAGCCACTAAGCGCGCCTCTACTCCCGGACAGGAGTCGACAAGTTTTATTTTTTAACTCATGCGGAGATTTGCTCTTCGGTTTCTGTTTATCTCCAACACCATCATCTTCAGTATTATCATCATCACCAGCTTGCTGACCATGTCATTTATCGGGTAGAATCGTGTCATACATGTAGTGGAGCAAGTGGTGATAATCATTGCGTTGTGGAACACCAGGATTTTTGCTATCGGTCAAGAACTCGAAAGGGAAATCCTTCCGAAGAAAGGCGTACAACAATTTATACAGCGTGCTAGTGGCCTTGGCGGGTGCTTCTTCGTTTGATGCTACTCCCTTTGATGAGTATAGAGCATGCAGCGTGTCTTCTAATAGAATCAGCGGAATTTGATTCTCAAGCATCATCATATCTCTTAAAATGGCATCCCGAGCAGCCGTACTCTCTGTACACTTCTGCACATTTTTAATTCCAGTCACTAGGAAAGAGATAATTTGTCGATCTTCAAAGAGGTCCTCACCTCCGTCGATGGAAATTTCACGCTGATCTGGAGTATTTTTCATTATTTTATCCCGCTTGTCTGCTTTCTTCAGCCAAATCACTTGAAGGAACTCAATCAAGAATGCTGTATCTACCGCCATCAACCAGGCTAAAGTGTCGTCTTTAAAATATATGAACCTCTGATAGTGAGCGCGAATCTCTTCGTGTTTTTCGACGAATTTATCGACAAGATATGTGAAGCTCGGGGCGGAAATCTTGTAACCCTCCATGTCATGGAGCTCGGGGCGCCAACAATGGTTGGGGCCAAGTGAAATATGCTGTGGAACGTAAGAAGTAGGAGAATTATGCATTAGGGTTTTGGGGACAAGGAAAATAGTGACATCACGCTGATTGGCCGATTTGCATTCAATGCTTTTAATGACAATATCGAGCCAACGTTCCTGCTCATCCATGAGTTGAGAATGAGGAAACACAAATGTGGATAGACTTGGGAGGCTTTGGGAGCGTTGGGGAAAACTACGACGAGCCATTTGTGTTGTATTTTTGAAAATATTTGGTTAATTTCAACCGAGACTGGTGAGTGTTTTATAGGTAAAAAGATTTATAACAAAGCATTCTTCTAGACTAAATTTTACACTATTCTTAATTAAAGTTACAAAAATATTATTCTTATTCTTAGCTAAAAAAATTTGGGGTGGTCTTTCTCACTGTTAGTTGCCTTTTTTTTTTAGAGAAGAAATGATCATTAATTTATATACATTTTAAGCTCTTTCCGTATCTTATTTTTAAACTATTAATTCAACAAAATTTTGTGAACCCACCACATCTTTTTCTCTTTGGCTGTATATAAATATATGCTCCTTACCTTAATTAGATATATAATGGGGAAGGTTAAGGAGCACTATTTTTTTTTTACACAAAATCTGAGTCATTGGATCAACGCACTATAAGTGTGACATTCAGTACAACTTGCATAATTAATGTATAAAAAATGTGGTGTTCCTGAACTTTCTCCATATATAATTTCCACACCAACCTCACCGAGAAGGACAACCATACTACCACTAAAGAACCACCATGAGTGGAAGAGATAGAAGATAGTGGTGCATCCTCTAGTGAAACCGAGGCACCTAGAAGGAGAAGAAGAAACTTTGATGATGATAGGGGTATTAAGATAGACTTACCTAAATTCAATGGAAGTCTTAACCCAAATGACTTCATTGATTGGTTGCATGAGATTGAACGGTTATCTGAGTTTAAGAACTATAATGAGGAGAAGAGGTGTAAAATAGCTATATTGAAGTTCAAGGAGTATGCCTCCTGGTGGTGGGAGAATACAAAGAGGAAGAGAGAAAGGGAAGGGAAGACTAGGATTAGGTTATGGGAGAAGTTGAAGAGAGTGTTGAAGAAAAGGTTCTTGCCTGACAATCACAAGCAAGACCTTTACCTTAAGCTCCATAATTTGAAATAAGGAGATAGAAAAGTTAAAGAGTATATTCGAGAGTTTGAAGGATTGGTGTTGAGAAGTGATATTCCGGAAGAGAAAGAGCATACAATTGCAAGATTCATTGGCGGTTTGAGTAAGGACATTGCATACAAGATTGAGTTGCAAACTTACCATTCTTTTGAGGATGTTTGCAAGCTGTCTATAAAGATTGAGAACCAATTGAAGAGCATGAAGTTTTTGGCCCCCAAGAGGCTCTTTAAGGAGAATAACTACCAAAGGGGTTCACCTTCCTACACCAAACCATATGTGGCACCTACGACTTATGATAAGAACAAAGCCAATGAAACACAAAAGGAGAAAACAGGTTTTGTGAAGAATGATACTCCATGGCCAGTTTTGAAGAACAAAAAGTGTTTCAAGTGTCAAGGTTATGGACACTTCCAAGCCAATTGCCCAAACCGAAGAGTTATAACAAAGATTAATAAGATTGATGATGCATGTCAAAGGGATTCTAGTGAAGAAGAGGAAGTAGATGAGAGTAAGAATGATATTATTGAGGAAGTCGATAGTGGAGAGATGCTTATACTCAAGAGGTTGCTACATACTCAAGTAAACCCTCAAGAGAACCAAAGGGAGAACTTGTTTCATACAAGGTGCACCATCAAGGAGAAAGTTTGCTCAATGATCATTGATAGTGGGAGTTGTACCAATGTTGCTTCCACCACACTTGTGGAGAAATTGGGGCTGCCGATTGTAAATCATTCTTATCCATACAAGCTACAATGGTTGAGCAATGGAGACACCATCAAAGTAGTCAAGCAAGTGGTAGTACCATTCTCCATTGGCAAGAACTATTCGGATGAAGTGCTTTGTGACATCATTCCCATGAATGCTTGTAATCTTTTACTTGGAAGACCATGGCAATATGATAGAGAGGTGATCCATGATGACCGCAAGAACACCTTCTCATTCAAGCTCAAGAAGAAAACCATTACCCTTGCACCATTAGCCCCCACCCAAGCCATTGTCCAAGCTCCCACACAAACACTTTCCCAAACACCATCCAAGGAACCAACCCAAAAAAAAACTTTTCCTAAACAACACCCAATTAGAGAAAGCCTTCCAAAAACACTAACCTCTTGTTGCACTCCTTATAACCGAGACAAACCAAGAGAGAAAAGAACCCGAATTTCACCCGAAAGTTCACTATCTCTTGGATGAATTTGCGAATGTTTTTCCTCAAGAGTTACCAAGGGGTTTGCCACCACTCAGGGGAATAGAACACCACATTGATATAGTGTAATCCCAATAGGCCAACATACGTTTACAAGTCCTAAAACACTTGTAAACATGAGTGGACAAGGAATTACAAGTCCTAAAAAACTTGCTAACTCGATTGAATTGAAGAATTTCACTCAAAGTCCTAAAACACTTGGATTGTAGAATGTGGAAGCAATGGAGGAAATTCGGCCTAACCAAGTTCAAAGGAGGGAGGGAATCCAAACATTTCGGCCTAAACCATTCCAAGCCCAAGCTCAACAAGGGAAGCTCAAACCCACCAAGAAAGAAGCTTAAGTGTTAAAGTGGTCCAATCCGGCCCAAGTCTCATTCCAAAGAAGAAGATCCACATGAACCCTTATTGGATCCATTTGCATGATTCTCAAGGCCCAAACTCTTACACCTTTATTAGTAGACTTAATTAGGATAATTGATCAAGTTTTGATCTAATGAAGTAAGCTTATTTCAACTAATGGGGTGGTTAAAAACATATATCCTAGAATTAGGGAATTGTGTCTCTTTGCATTAAATAGGTGACCTTGCTTTTTGAATGAATGGCTTGTAATATTAGTTAAGTTTATTTTTATTTTACTGTATTTGTCAATTACTAGTTTATCCTTGTATTTGCTTATATAAGGGCAACTATTTCATTGTAACAATTAGCTTATGAAATATATGAAATTGGTTTATCCATTTGAGAGAACTTTTGTGTTCTTGAGTGTGCATTCTTTATCCAAGTCTTGGCAAGGGGATTTGGTGGTGAATCAATTCAAGTTGGTGTAGTAATCCTTTAGGCTTGAAGTGTTTCTACTTGTCTTGGTTTGGATTTGCAATTAAGTGTGATTTAGTTCATGTTCTTAGTTTAGCCCAATTTCTCCTTGATTTTTGGAGTATGGTGTGTTGTTGAAATTGGTTGGAAATGGATCAGTTCACCTCATTGAAGCCAAAGAATGGAGCAAATGTTCGCTTTGGTGACATCTCAAAAGGAAGAGTCATTGGCATTGGCTCTATTGATAACAAGTCTCTAACTATACATGATGTGTTGTTTGTTGACGGATTGAGGCATAATTTATTGAGTACTAGTCAATTGAGTGACAAGGGCTTTAAAGTTGTTTTTCAATCCATGTGTTGTGAAGTCATTGAGTCTAGGACTAGTAAAATTGCATTTATAGGTCATATACATTCAAATGTTTATATAGTTGATTTGTGTGACATTGCATCCAAATATCTTTGTCTTCTGTCCACAAAAGATGAAGATAGTTGGCTTTGGCATAGAAGATTAGGTCATGCAATTGCATGGATGTTATTTCAAAGCTTTCAAAAAGAAATTTAGTGCATGATTTGCCTTAGCTTGTTTTTAAAAAGGATCATGTTTGTGATGCATGTGCAAAAGGCAAACAAACTCGTGTTTGTTTTAAACCAAAGAATGTTGTATCAACCTTTAGACCTTTACAATTGTTGCATATGAATTTGTATGGTCCCACAAGGACAACTAGTCTAGAAGGTAAACATTATTGTTTTGTGATAGTTGGTGACTATTCACATTTTAATGGGTGCTATTTTTTGCACATAAAAATGATGCATTTGAATCATTCTTGCATTTGATTAGGAAATTGCAAAACTAAGTCGGTTATGCAATCACTTGCATTAGAAGTGATCATGGAAAAGAATTTGAAAATACATTCTTTGAATCATATTGCAATTAACATAGCATAGAGCATAATTTTTCTACACCTACGACTCCTCAACAAAAGGGAGTTGTTGAGAGGAGAAATAGAGTTTTAGTTGAAATGGCTAGGACCATGTTGTGTGAGCATAATATGCCTAGATATTTTTGGGTCGAGGCCGTCAATACTTCATGCTATATCATTAATTGAGCTATGATTAGACCGATCCTAAAGGAGACTCCATATGAGTTGTTCAAAGGGAAAAAGCCAAATATTACATATTTTCATCCCTTTGGTTGCAAATGCTTTGTGCTTAATAATGGTAAGAACAACCTTGGAAAATTCGATGCCAAATCGGATGAAGCAATTTTCCTTTGTTATTATTCTCATTCGAAAACATATAGAGTCTTCAACAAAAAAAACCCTTTTAATTAGTTGAAGAATTTATACATGTGTTATTTGATGGATCTTCCTCTAAGAATGCAGAAAATCTTGGTGAAGAAGAAGTTGATGAGTTGATGAAAGAGCTAGATATGAAAGATGAAACTTCACCATCAACCGACAACAAGGAAGACGAACATCAAGAAGAGGTTAATGATGAAAATGATACATTTATGGAACCTCAAGAACCATCAAGGGAGATCTCATTTCCAAGAGTGAGAGGTGAAGTGAAAGATGCACAAATCATTAGCGATCCCACTCAAGGAGTAAGAACAAGAGCATTAATGAGGAACACTGCCATTTTATAGCATTCTTATCTCAAGTGGAACCTAAGAAAGTGGATGAAGCACTTTACTCAAGGCTATTCTCAAGAGGAAGGTATTGATTTCGATGAAACTTATGCCCCCTTTGTTAGATTAGAAGCTTTTAGAATGTTACTTGCTTATGCATGCCATTTAGATTTCAAAATTTTTCAAATGTATGTTAAAAGTGCCTTTTTAAGTGGTTTTATTCAAGAAGAGGTTTATGTCAAACAACCACCTAGATTTGAAAACCCCCGATTTTCTCGAACATGTTTTTAAACTCTCAAAAGCACAGTATGGTTTAAAGCAAGCTCTTAGAGCTTGGTTTGATAGATTAAGTAGTTTTCTTGTTCAAAACAGTTTTTCAAAAGGGAATGTAGATACTACCTTATTTACAAAAAGGCATAGGCAAGATATTTTGGTAGTTCAAATCTATGTTGATATTATCTTTAGTGGTACTAATGAAGTCCTTTGCAAGGAATTTTCTAAGATGATGCAGGGTGAATTTGACATGAGCATGATGGGAGAATTAAATTATTTTCTCGGATTACAAATCAAGCAACAAAAGGAAGAGATCTTATTGAATCAATCCAAAATACATACATGATCTCCTCAAGCGTTTCAAGATGAATGAGACAAAAGATCAACCTACTCCTATGAGCACATCACTCAAATTGGAAGCCGATGAGGGAGGTAAAAGTGTTGATACTAAGCCTTATAGAAGCATGATAGGTGCACTTTTATATTTAACTGCATTTAGGCCAAACATATTTAGTGTTTGCATGTGTGAATATTTCCAATCATGTCCTAAGAAATCTCATTTGAATGTTGTCAAAAGAATTCTTAAGTACTTGAAAGGAACTCCAAATATTGGTTTATAGTATCCTAAAGGATCATCTTTTAGTCTTATAGGATATTCAGACGCTGATTTTGGAGGATGTAGGATAGATAGAAATAGCACTAGTGGAGCATGTCAATTCTTAGGAAGTATGCTAATTATACTTGGCAAGGCCTAGTCCCTGCTGGGCTTGGGACTAGTCCTTCAAGGACCACATCTCATGGGCCTAAGACCGATCCTAGGCCAATGAGATATAATCAGGGCTCGGACTAGTCCTTGGGTATGGTCCTATGGGCCTGGAAAATTACTTATACCCCCCAATTTTTTTATATATTTGGGGCTAAATCAAAATTATGTACGAGGTTTATGTACTTTTTCAGGGGGTGTTTTAAATTTTTTAATTAATTAGTAAATAAATAATTAAAAATAAATGAATGGTTAATTGGTTATACATTATTAAATTTAGGGTGTTTTTAATATAAATTTTAAAGAGATACTTTAATTTTAACATAAATATAATATTCACACTTCACAAATAAACAAGTAAATAAATTTGTTTTCATTAAATTAATTTATATCTTCCAAATCCGTGTTTATGAAGAAGTTGAGTAGTTCGAGATCTTCAAGGTGATGTTGTAGTCCTCTCTCTACATGAGTCTAATCCCGTAGACATGTTATGACTTCAACCATCTCATTGGTTAAATAGCATCTTCTGTCTTCAACAATGCAACCACTAATTGAGAATGCTGACTCGGATGCAATTGTTGAAATTGACATAGATAAAATGTCACTTGCCATTTGGTCTACAATATGGAATCAACTTGCATTTTTGCTCCACTATTAAAGCAGATCCATCTCACATTTCTCCTTCATCGTGTAGGACATGTCCATTTGTAGGTACCGATGCAGCTCATTTGGTCTATGTCTATGCAAGCTGGAGCTTCTACTTCTGCCATGTTCCATATACGTCCACATGCTTGATCTTATTCCTTGTTGATAAATGTCTTCATCAGGCTCCTGGTTGTCTCTGTTGGCACTGGCCGTTCCTCTATACCTAGTCTCATACAAAGAAAAAAAGTTTTCTAATTTTCTATTAAAGTCTATCAAATAAGAACTATAGTAATAATCTAAATACTGGCCTATCTTAGTAACCATGCATTTAGATACGTGTAATTTAAACCTAGGATCTACAATAAGACCTAATCCATCTTAGAATGGAATATCTAACCAATATTTATGGTTTTTTTTTTTTTTTTTTCCATTTTTGAAACAATTTCACCTAAATCTTCATCATATCTGTCTAGCAAAAGTTTTAGAAATTTGAAGTAAAGTATCTAATGCTACATTTGTAATAGGATAATAAATACCACTCAATATATTAGTGAAATTGTAAAAAACTTTAAGAAATGAAAGAAAAACATCGCAAACCGTCCAATCCGAATCGTTAACAACTTTGTTCGGATAGTTCTTCCGGTTGATAAAATCTGTAATTTGTCTTGCGGTTGACATAGCTTTTTACAACATTAAGTACATGGAGTTCTAACAGATAGGCATGTCCGTACATATCCTCTTTGGTCAAATCGGTGGCTCCTCTTGTCGACAATATTTTATGTACTCAGGCCATCTTGTATTGCTACCGGCGATGAATCCGGTAGTCACGCGCACCCTTTTAATCCTTGAATTTATAGCTTCCAAACCTGCTTTAACAATCAAATTGATGATGTGGCAAACGCATCTCTGGTGAAAAAAATTGCCTTCACCATGCGGATCCAATCTCTTTTCAAATAAATAAATTGTTGTGGTGTTAGCAGCTGCATTATCAAGCATTAGTGCTACAACTCTATCAGTTAATACATATTTTTGCAAAACTTCAATGATTGTAAAATAAATTGTCAGCAATATGTTTTTCATATAATGGTTAAAACCTATCAATTTTTGTTATAAATGCCAACAATGATTTAGGTAATGTATTGTGACACTCAAAAAATCAATTTTTGATCTAGCAATCCATATGTCTAAAGTAAGTGCAATAGATATATTCCTAAAATTTTTAAATTATATTTTAAGTTGATCTCTTATTTTATTATAAAGATTTAATATGTCCCTTCTACATGTACCTGTACTAACAAGGCTATATGCTGGACAAAAAACATTTTTAATCAATTAAGCAAAAAAAGCATTTTCAGAAAAAGAAATAGGAGAGTTCGTAGCAACTATGTATCTTGCCATTGACTCTCATGCTTTGAGTACATTGTATTGCTAGGCTGAGAGAGTTGAGAATTGTGAATTAAAATTAAGTTGAGCTTGAATTTGGCTACTTGGTGCGATTGGAGTTGAACTAGACCTCAAGATTGCGCAATAAATTGGGGGTGCTTCTTCTCTAGGTGCCTCCGCATTGTCGAAGTCTTGTGCTCAGCTCCGACAACGGTTGAACAAGAATTACATACCCTGCACGATTCTTCCCCCTTTCCATTTGGCTTTGCCTATTTTGATCTGGTGAAGTATTGCCATATCCCAGACACAACCCTCTTTGATGGTCTTGTTGAGCCCGTGGTGTCATAGCTCGCTTTTGTTTGGCTGCACGTAGTTCCAGCCGTTTTTGGTTGGGGAATCACTATCTTTGGAAAGGTTGAAAATGGATCGAACCCTTCCATTTCTTTAGTGAATGGAATGTAAAACTTATTTGAGGATGATCCTCCAAATGCATAATTTCGGGAATCCATTATGAATTTATGATAAAATAAAAAATAATTAAAATGAAAGAAACTAAAAAATATAAATAATAATATGAATAATAGAAGAAATTGAAAAATGAAAGAAATTGAATAATATAAACAATAATATGAATAAATGTAAATATAAATTGAATTGAAGAGAATTTGAGAATTAGAGTAGAGAGATTGAGAGATCGAGAGTTGAGTTGTGAAGAAAATGGAGGTTTGGGGGGTTATTTATACTTGAGGTTTGGGGGGGAAAGTGTTAAAAAAAAAAACTTTCCCCCCATCATGATGATTGGCTGCTCAACAGTCAAATCAAGTTTCTTTTTTATTTTTTTTAAATATCATTTTAGCCTCTATTATGCATTGTTTTAAAAACCGAACCGACGGGTAACCCGCTCTATTGGCTAGGTCACGGTTCAACCAGTCCAACCGGTTGAACCGATGATGTCATCACAATCATGATAACATCAGCACATTTTTTTTTTTAGATTTCTATTTTTTAATAAGACAATAACAACTTAATTACTGTCCAATCCAATATAATTCAAAGTTTAAATTCAACAACAATCCTAACATAATTTAAGTATTTAACAACAATTCAAAGTCTAAATCCAAACATGATGTTGTATTTACATATTAAATGTCAAAATACATACTAATTAATAACAAAACATTTGATGCAAGTGTTTTTTCTTTAATCCGTCTCCATGTTGATTGAGCTTCACACACTAGCATCAAAATTCATCACCATCATCATCATTATCATCATAACCATCACCACCATCTACGCAAATTTAAGTAAAAAATAGAAATCATAAGTTAAAACTTGTAATTTAATTTAAATAGATACTAAGTTGCTTAAATAATTGAAACCAACCTTCTGAACCATCTATTGAATCATAAAAAAAAGGGTGATCAGCAACTCCAGTAGGAATAGATCATTCTCCATATAACATTTGTTCCAAATATTCATAATTAAGTTCACTGACCTCCTCCTCTTCATCGTCAACTATCTAACCTTCAGTTTTGTCGATACTTTCATAATCAATAGGATCCAAACTTATTCTCTTGTAACACTTCCTAAAATAACATAAAGAAATATTAAAAGCATGACAACTAAAATATCAAGGAAAATAATAGATAATAACAATAAGAGTGATGCATAATTGAGTAATTGACAATGTTTTATACCTGTTTTGCAAACGCAAGTTATAGTGAACGAAAACAAGATCATTCAACCTTTGATGCTCCAATCTATTCCTTTTTTTTAGTATGTATGCACCTAAAAACACTCCAATTTCGTTCACATCCAGAAGAGCTTGAAGTTTGACTAAGAATTTTTATTGCAAACATTTGCAAATTTGGAGTACTATACCCAAATGATCTCCACCATTCATCTAATTGAAAATTAAACATAATAAATAAATTAGACTTAAAAAACAAAAGAACTTATAAATTTTATAACTATTACGTACCAAGACGTGTGGTTTTGGCGGTTTCAAGAGCAAGCCCGCGAGAAAAGCTTTCCTCCCGATTTAAATATAATCTACTCTCTTCCATTAACCTTGTCTTGCTCAAATTGAAAGCACTTGCTTTACTGTCAATAGTCTCAAGGAAACCACTCATGACTTCTGGCTTGAGGCAAAAAGATTCTTCGTCATATTTAAAGGCAGGATTCAAATAATAAGCCGCAGCATGGACATCACGACGCAATGTCCTATCCCAATGTAGCTTAATGATTCGTGTATAAGGCTTGTAGAATTTCTTTTTATTCTTAAACAACTTCTTAATTGCATTTTTCGCTCTATACATGCCATCATACACATATCCTATTGCTGGTTTCTCATCTAAGTCAACAATCCTCAACAAGCGCATCAATGGACTCACAGCTTTGGATATCTTACCCATATCATCCCAAAAATCGTTATCCAAAATTATGTCAATAACATGTTTGCCTTTATTACTTTTTGCATATCGAGAATCGACAAATGACCTATCTGTCACCATGGCTTGCAAGTCATGTTTGTGCTCATGAATGCTTCTCATTGCAATGAAAGTTGTAGCAAAATGGGTTGTACCCGGACGAACAATTTCTTTCCAACCCTGTTCAATTGATAAATAATAGATGTTAGTCAATAATAAAAAATGCATATTATGTTATGACTTGACAAGAACATGAGCCAAAAGTATATTACCTGTCTTTTCCTCAACCAAGCTATCAAAAATGTATGATTATATATAAACTTCGTCACCTCAGAAGCACGTCTCGCAAGATAAACTATGTAATCCATCTCAGCTATATCTTTTAACACCAAATTTATGATATGTGCTGCACAGGGTGACCAAGTAATACTCGGATATTTCTCAGACAACATTCTTCCAGCAGCTTTATAATTGGATCCATTGTCTGAGACAAAATGGACAATACTATTTGGTCTAATCCATAAAACTACCTCCTCAAACATCTTCAACAATGTCCTAACATCCTTCACAACATCTGAAGCATCAACTAATTTCACAAAACAAACTCCCTTAGGACAATACACCATAAAATTGATCAATGACCTATGTGAATTATCAGTCCAACCATCAGCCATTAAGGTACATCCAACATTTTCCCAAATCTTTCTATAACTATCAACAAGAAGCTGCACTTCCTTCTTAGCATCTCTTAACAAATTGACACGCAAAGCATGATAATTTGGGTGTTTATACCCAAGCCCAATTGCGGCTATAGCATCCACCAAAGGCTGAAGATAAATTGAATTTACAACATTAATTGGGATGCAAGCATCATAAAAGAATCTTCTAAAAGCCATGTCTGCTCTCCACGTCGCATCTTTTCTAGCTAAACAACTCCTAATTGATGGTTGAGATCCACCAATTGTCCTTGGAGCAAAATAGTCACCAACCCCAATAGATTTGTTTCTCTTTGATTTGTCTAGCATTGTACTTTGTTTTTGACTGCCAAACCTACCTTCATTTATGTGAATTCCTGATGGACGAAACTCTTCACTATCTTCATTTAACATATCTCCCTCAAATACATGTATGGGAGCACCGTAGGGAGTATTATACTTACTAGAATCAGCCTTCTCTTTATTCTTTATCCCAATGTCTTTTAGTGATTCTCTCATGGAGTATTGAACATCAAAATGAACTTTTTTACAAGCACCAACATCCCCCTTTGTTCCGGCTAGATGTTGTTTCATTCTAAAAATACCTCTTCCTCTAGTTACTTTCCCACAGTGAAGACATGTTAATGTCTTCCTTCCATTTGGATCTACACCCTCAATAACATGTGCCCATGTTATATCAGTCCTACCTCTACTAGATTGTGAAGAAGACCCAGAGCCAGATGTTGTCATTGTCTATTTTTAATCTTTATCTACCTATCGGCTATCACACAAGAAATAAAAACAATTATCACTCAACCAATTGCAAGTTCACCGTTGTGTAATCTCAAGATAAATGCAAATAACTAATGCCATTACTGTCTATAATGAAGAAAATAACTAAAGCCACCAAAATATATATACATCTTGTCCTCTAAATTTAAGCTACTATATTGTTTATTTTATAAAATAAAATCTCAGCCAACAACCAAATAAATGCATGGCAAAAATGATCATATCACAAATAATATGGTTGATAACTTATTAACATTATATTAATTATAACAAAATAAATGATTTATTATATTAATCTAAAATTAAAGGATGGCAGAACTTTTGGCTTTTTCATGTTGTTAAAGAGTTGAATTTTTTTCCATTTTTAAACTTGATTTGAGAGTCAAAGAGAAATACTATTGATGGGATACGCAATGGACAATAATAAAAATAATAATTGAGACAAGGAAAGCATAGAAGCAAAGCAACTTGCAAATTGTTTCCTATGTTATTGGTAAAAGCACTTGCAAATTAAAACAACATTCTCCCTTAATGTATACAGCATAACTGTTGTCTAAAATGACCCCAGTTATATTTATCCTCTATTAAATCATAGCTTGCCACTATAATATTATTCAATTTCTCCAAATCTACTAGATGTTTACGTCAAAAATCCTCTTACACACTCAATAACAGGAGGTAGTTATTAGGGGAGAAATTAAACAGAACAAACCAAATACTCTAGCTATAAAGACACCTAAAACTGTGTCATGGAGATACCAGGAGAGTGCTCAACAATCATCACTATAATAGCATAATCATAGAAAAAGAGCAAATGTTTGGGAGTGAATGCGGCTTTCCAATCTAGCTATCTATCTATTAACATAATAAACCATTTATAAGAAGATCCATGGTTTATCACTGGATGTTCACCCGACCTAATCATTCAAATTCTCTTAAACTAAAAAAAATGCACTAACGCCACTGATTATACAACTTAACCATTAACTTCAAATCTAGGATTAACATTTATGGCGAGTAAAGCTGCCTAAGATATGTGCACATGAAATATGAACTAAAAATTCAACTTCTAAACATGCACATGCACCTCCATTAGAAAGAAGAGGCTCATCTAAACAACTAACATCCTCGTATCTGGAAGGTGTTGAAGCTTAGAAAAACTATCTTCAATGCCAACTGATGTACTTCATCAACTAAATCATATCAAGAATTCTAAGAAAACAAAAAACCCTCCGCATCAACCTAAATGAACAGGGTGTTAACTTAAATGTAAAGGGAGCGAGGAATGGCATTACCTGGATCGACGAATGGAGCTGTCGTCGTCGATTTCCAGCTAGGGAGGAAGATGGCGTCGTTGATTTCCGGCAAGTTCAGATGCGATTTGGGTGGGATTTCAGAGAGAACAGAAGACAGCTGAAACCGTGAGAGTTTTTGTGAGAAAAACTGAAAAAGAAGAAGATGAGAAGGGGCTGCGACGCTGCGTGGCAGAGAAGAAGAGAAGAAAGGCTGCGACGAATCAACGATGCGTGACAGAGAAGAAGAGAAGAATGGGTTGCGTGAGAGAAGACGATGGGTGCGTATTAGGGATTAAAAGTGTGGACCCGGACCGGCGGTTCACTTATATTATCCGGTTTTCAACCGGTTTAGAACGGCTTAATACTTAGTAACGGGTTTGAGGCTAACCCGAATCGGACACGTGACCGGTTCACGGTCCAACCGATTGGACCGGCCGGTCCGGTCTAGCTTTTAAAACAGTGTTATTATGTCTATTTCATAAAAACTAAAGGGTTTTTTTTATATTTGCTAAGGGGTTTTAAAAAAAGGGAGAAGGGTTTGGGCCTTGCCCTGGGACCGCGTTGGAGGAGGGACCAACCCAAAGACTGATCCCTCCTCC
The DNA here is from genome assembly GCA_026225825.1 of Pistacia integerrima. Classification (NCBI taxonomy): domain Eukaryota; kingdom Viridiplantae; phylum Streptophyta; class Magnoliopsida; order Sapindales; family Anacardiaceae; genus Pistacia; species Pistacia integerrima. The sequence continues at coordinate 14,127,876 of CM047750.1, read as the reverse complement.
TTTGGGCCAATCCGGGTTTGGGCCCAAGCCTTATAAGATTGGTCTTGGGTCTAGGTTTTTGGGTGGGTTATTTGGGCTCGGGCCCAAATTCTCACCTCTAACGCTAGTTTCATGGTTTTCAAAGAAACAAAATTCAATTGCTATTTTTACCACCACTACAAGAAAAACTCTAATTCTTGATAGTTATTAACTATCAAGAGGGGGGTTCTTAGACAAGTTTTGAACTGTCAAGAAAGGCCCTATCACAAAAGAGCCTTGATAATTTCCAAACTGTCATGAATCTCTTAACAGATTCTTGACAGGTTTTGAACTGTCAAAGATTTGATTTTGTTTTTCGAATTTTAACCAAATTCTAAACAGTCTTAAAACTGTCAAAATTGGTTTTTGTAAAATTTTTTTGGGTAAATTTTTTTGGTTTATTTTCCTTACTATTACCAATTAAATTATGGAATAGTGCAACACAATTATTCATAATATTTATCTTTCTAACAACAATTATCACAAATTAATTAATTTATTGAATGTTACATATATTATTGTCACTCTTAATAAACAAAATTGAACATCAATATAAGTTTTAAAATATTGCAAAAAAAACTATAAAAGCTGAAAAGTAGATAAATTCCGTGTATATATATATATATATATATATAAATAAACCCATGGCATTAGTGCATCAATAATTAAAAGTTTGATACATATTTTTTGCCCTCATTGACCTCTGACATCACTGAAACATCAATAATTAAAAAAAGTTTGATACATACATCATCCATTCTCCTCTAACTTCATCGACCTTCGCATTTGTGTATATTTCTTTTCCCATGAACTATAAAAGATTACAAGTAGATAAATTCAGTATATATACATGAACTAGTAAAAATGCATGCAAATAAAAACATATAGAATGAAATTAATCAACAAACTACTCTTCATGAGCACACATCTCAGCTACAGAATTCATCACAAAATAAATAAATCCCTTCATCTCTGCATCTTAACTTCAGCTACTACCCTTCAACTCAATAAAAGTTCCATACAAAGGAGTAAAAGTGACAGCCCGCAACAACATAACTCATCTCAGCTCCCCAGTAAAGCAAAATAGAAAATAGCAACAACCAGCTACACTTCATTAGTAGTAACTACCAAAACAAACCATCTAATATTTAATATCTGACTATAGTCTAGTAGCAAAACCATCAACATTGCTAGTAGAGACTTGTTGAATATCCGCAAAAAGTTAACAGATAATAGACGACAAAGTGATTCGAGGGCAACATGCAGTAATACATCACCATGCTTAAAATCAGATGCAATTTCAGAATTCAGTCCAGCTAGACGAAAGGCAATAGTGTTGGCAAAATTACGTTATCCTGAATTAAATTGTGGAAGTAGTTTACCTTCTCAATAGGAACTTCATGTCACTTGCACCATGCAACTGTGATCCTAGGGTCGAGGTAATTGTTCTTGGGTGTGCCCAACGCCACAGTTTTTAAATCCGCTTTGGTCTTCATATCTAGTTCCATTTTTTCAATCTTCGCATTGGTTTGAGCTATCTTCCTCTCTATCCTGTTTATTAAATCATAAACAATAATTTAATATCACAAGAAAATGCATTAAGAGCCCAAAAAAATGGTTGCCAGTTATATTACGCTTTAGGGGTCAGGTTCCTCTTTTGCTTTCCATCAGAATCCTTCAATAGGGGCTTCCCTTTTCTAGCCCTGTCCAAATCAATTTTCAGGTCCTTCAGAACACCTTACAAGCAAAGTTACAGTCAGTTCCACCACTGCAAGTTCTGAGAGGAACCAATGAAGTTTCAAAAAGCATGTTCAGAAGGGGCTTGACTTGGCAGCATCAAGCACCAACCCAACACTAAGAATACAATAGATCCCTATTTTTCATCAGAAAATTTATCAACAGGCAACCAAAAACTAAATATTTTCCACCAACGATATTTCTCAACCATGAGAGCTCTAAATTTCCCACTGATCTAGGAGTGGTCATTAGCTCTTCTATTTTCTCGGTCAACCTTGTCATCTGCGCACCATGTGTTTTGGAAACAGTCCGCTGATGATTACAAATAATTGCAACCTACAGCCACGAAAAAGCCATATTTATTGATGCCACAATGGTTACTCATGACAGGCATCATCAGCATTTGCCAAGTAATTCTTTTTTAGTACCCGTCTTTACCCCTTTGTTTGCACTGTTATAAACAACAATCTTTTCCGAAACATCACCTTCTTTAGTTCCCCTACTCAACTGTAAAAAGGCAAAACAATATTCAGAAGGAATTATATCATAGCAGGAAATTGAACAAGAAAATCCTATAAAGATCAAGCTAGATAGAAATACTAAACAATCTGTCAAATCATGAAATGATAAAAAAAAGTTCGATGATGTGGTTAAGTGCCAAGCAAAACATAAGGCCTAACTTCTAATGGCTTTTAATGCTATTACTTATTCACAAAAATATTTGAAAATTTTCATAACACAATTATATGCCCACAGTAATCATGTTTTGCAATAACTTCTTTCCCACACATTAACTCGGTAAACCATTGATATCTAGTCAATGAAGTCACAAAGAAATTCCAGTCTCCAGCTGACAACTTACCATATCATCCAATGTGATCAAGGCATTATATGTATGGAAAACTTTTGCTGTCAGGCCAGGCATGAGTTCCTTCAGATGAGCATTCAGTTTAGCTGTATCCAGCTCATCGAAAAGATCATCATTTCGCTTCTTTCCTGGAAAAAAGAAAACACATGCATAAGCCCCAATAATAAAATAAAATAAAACATGTGTAACCCAAAGTGATTGGCAATTTACTCACCAGCTTGAAACTGCCCAATTGCCTTGTACACAGGAAGCTCAACTTCGACTGTGTTTACATGTTGAATTGAATCTTTAACAAGGAAGTCAAACTGATCGATCAAACAGGAATACACGTATTAACACTTCTAGCTAGAAGCCTAGAACAGGTACCGATTGCTCTCAATCATTCAGCTCATAACTTTCCCAATCTTGTATTTATAAAATAAAATTCACTAATGTTTAATCTTGTGAGACATGAGCACCCATACCTTTAACTTATTTGCAGGGATACACTCTACATTCCCCACTTTCAATGTACAGCAACCAACAATATAAACTTCATCATCATCCTGCAAAAGTCAACCAAAAAAAGAAAGAACCTTGATAACCTCCTATAAACAGCGCAAATGAGAAAGTTGTCTGACTAACAGCTATCAGAATTTGGGCAGCAAAAATGCAGAAGAGATATGCAAGCACCACATATAGAACTGTGGCACATGTTCCAAGAACGCTCAAAGAAACAAGAAAAAAAAAGCAGCCAAAAATTAGAAAAGCATAAGGTATCCAACGCTTCAGACAGTACATAAATACGCATTCGATCCCAAATTAACAATGACAAAAAGAATTGAATATAACTGAAAGCAATCCAAAAGCACAGAAACAAAACAAGGTTAAAATAGTTCAGCTTTTATCTAGTTGAAACAGAACCAATATGTAAATAGAACTCAATTTGGAAAAGCTGGTTGCAATGTAAAAAGGCACAGAAGGAATAATGAATGATACTCATCATAAAACTTGGTGCTGCTCATAACATCTTTACACCCAGGAAAAAGACCAAACCTCTACACCAAAATCAACAACATTCACAACATCCCCAAGTACGAAACCCATGTTTTATTCAAATTCATCAAATAACTAACATGCACAAATAAATAAACAAAAACAAACCTGTAAAATCGGGTGAGAACGAAGAAGATTGGAGAAGGATTTTTGGTGAGAACGAAGAATCGAAGAGAGAATGAAAAGAGGAAAATAATTTGGGGTAGAGAGAAGGAAAAGTTTAAAGGGAAAATGATTTCGTGCAGAGAAAATGAAAAGTTTAACTATTTTTTATTTTATTTGATATTATAAACCTTTGCGATAATGAAAAATGGGTGGAAAACTTTTCCCTTAGCGAAATTTTTAATTTTTTTTTTTAACTTAATCCTTGATAGTTAGTTATAAAATGTCAAGGATTGAGACTACAATTATCAAAAACAAAATTCAAAAATTTTATTGTTTACCAATTCTTAACAATTAATAATTGTCAACAAAAATATCAAAAAACATTTCAAATTCTTGAATAGTTAGTTATAAAATGTCAAGGATTGAGACTACAATTATCAAAAACAAAATTCATAAATTTTATTGTTTACCAAATTCTTAACAATTAATAATTGTCAACAAAAATATCAAAAAACATTTCAAATTCTTGACAGTTCACAAACTATTAAGAATTTGTCAAAAATTAAAATTTTTGACAATTTTGAGAACAATCATGAAAATATGTCAAATTATTCTGTTAATGATGAAGTTTTTTCTAGTAGTGCACAGAAGCCATATATGCGTCAACAAAAAGTTTTTGTGCGCAACTTCATATTCATTGTGATAATATAAGTGCTATTAATTTGTCTAAAAATCTTGTACATCATTTTAGAACAAAACATAGAGAAATTAGACATCGTTTCCTACGTGATCATGTTAGAAAGAGTGATATTGTGCTTGAATTTGTTGATATTGATTACCAATTGACTGATATTTTCATTAAGCCTCTAGTTAAAGAAAGATTCTATACTATTCGGAGAGAGCTTGGAATGATTGATGCGAACGAGGTATGATTCATCATCCTATGATTGTTTATAAAGTGAAATTGATTGATATTATATGTTTTGTGCGCATATTGAGTATATGTTTGAGGTGATTGTGATAACATACTTTATATATTGATTGTGTGATTGTCTTCGCATAAATCAAAGTGCAATAACTCTTACATAACCTTATTAGTGATTTGATCCATCGAATTGCAAAGATAAAAGGATTGGGGATGAGTTGGGTACTCAAAATCTGGTTTTGCAACAATCCGTATAGAAAAATCTATACATGCTTCTCCAAAGGAGACCGATAAGGTATATTAGATGATGAACTTAAAAATCACCAAGTGGTATGCCTTCTCATGAAGATATGAGAACCTAGAATTGGAATCATGTGTAAGAATCATTTGTAACTTGACATATGTGAAACATATCTTTATGAATTCTTGCATGAATTGTTTTGTGTCTATGATTGATCAAAGAAAACTCAAGTTGATACAATCTTGTGGTTGCCATCAATTTGATATACTTTCTCATACATGAAAATTCTCCAAGTGATTGAAGTATCTAGAATATGTTTGTTTGATGATATTTTGATCGATATGCATTAGAGTCAAAGTCTTTAAACTTATTCCAGTTGGAACGATCATGCCCCATAGTCATGCCTTGTCATATGAGCGTTCAAGTCTTTGGAACGTTCGTGGCTTGTAACCGCCATTAGTTTAAGTTTAAAAACCTAAGCACGACCGTACCGCTTTTGTGTACGACTGTGTAGCTAGAATTAAGTTGACCTAACCCTAAACATTCAAAGTTTTGAGAACAATCGTGCTCAATGACCACACGGCCATGCTGCGTGATTTCTATAAATATAACTGTTCATTTTCTTTGGAACATCATGTTCCAAGTTAGTTTCCTCTCAAAAAAATTTCTCTCAAATCCTTTCTAAATCAATCCAAACCTTAGTTCTTTCCTCCTAAACCCTCAAATACATCAAGGAAAGATGAGAACCAAGAACATGGCAAGAGGTGATCGTTTACCAAGATCAGGAGACCTCCAAGGACCATATGGAGTTACAGTCAAGATTCCAGTTCAAAAGAAGGAGTTCAATAGAATCGAGAAAAGAGGTATGAATCTTGGCAGAACTTTTGATTGGGCTATTCTTGGTGCATTAGGACTGGAAGAAAAATTGATAGAACTTATTGATAACTTGAAATGGAGAAAGTTGATAAGTCTTAGGTTTCCATGGTATAGGCATTTGATCAATGAGTTTTACATTAGTCTAGAAGTTGTTGAATCAGAAACGGAAGAATATCCTGTTTATACAATGCTTTTTATCACTTCTGAAGAATTAGTAGAATGGTTAGAATGTGATTGTGATGGGATTTTGGATCCTCCAAGAGGATGGAGTTCTGAAACTGCTTGGCACTCAGTTGGAGGAACAGGACTTATGATCCTCATGGGTCAAAATCTACCAAGTTGTGTAATCCAGAGATGATGAGATTACTGTATCGATATATTACTTACTCTCTCAATGCTCGAAGAAGGTCAAATGGTCAAATTACGACCAAGGATACGCTGTTAATGGAAGCAATATACAACGGAGCAACCGTAAATACAATAATCCTGCTGATAAGGAAACTTGAGGAAATTATAAGGGACTCGGGAGAGATTCCCATGGGCATGCTAATTACTTTCTTCTGCAACGAGCTGAATCTGCCATTGACTAATTTGGATGAAGAATAGAAGATAAATTTATATGACTCAAACTTGTTTTCACATAATGCTTTACAAAGAATGGGAATGATTCGTGCAAAGAAAAATGGGCAGTGGGAATTGATTCCTACTGGAGGTCAACAAAGAAACGCAGATGCAACTGAATCATCAAGTGAGGAACCAGTTGACTCTCGAAAAAGGACGAGAATGAAGGTCGGATCAAGCTCAATGCCTTCACGTTTGGTAGATGAGATAGTGGACAGAATTGTATTGCACGATGCAAAATTTGAAAGGCTAAACAAGGATGTGACGGACAAGTTCCTACTTCTATCCAATCAAATTTTCGAAGTCTCTAACAACCTTCATGCCCTTCAAGCCTATATACCATCTCAACCTCCTCAACCTTAGCCAAATAAATTCCATATCTGTCTTTGTCTCATCCAAGTGTCAGGTTTTGTTTTTTTGGTTTTTGTTTTTGTTTTTTGTTTTTTTTGGTTCTCTTTATACACATGGGAAACAATTGTGTCTTTTGAAAACTTGAACTTATTGTTAATACTTAGTTTTTGTTCTCAAGACGTTCATATTGAAATGTTTGTGATTTTTGTGCTTATTGGTATATAATGCGTTTCTTTTCATCACTCTTATGTGTCATTAGGATTATGTTGATATCTTTTTGCTTAATGACAAAAAGGGGGAGAGATAATGCATATTGAGTTTGATTGTGTGAGATTTTGAAATATCTTTTGAAATGAATATGTTCTTTTTGATTGTGTGAGATATTGAAATATCCATTGAAATGAATATGTTTTTCTTCTCTGATCTTAAAAAAGAAGGAGATTGTTGAGCCTTTATGTGTTTTGATGTGTAAAAACTAATCAAAGAGTTGATTGATCAAACAAACATGCTTAGGTATGACAAAGAGTCAAAACCAAAACAAAATGTAATTTTTCCTTTTGGAACGACCTTGCAAAGGAATGACTATTCCTTTGTATTAAATTTGCCTAGATGCATGTTTCTCTTAGCACAACAAATTATGTGTGATCGTGCATGCTTCTGTCCAAAATGGAGCCAAGTCGCTCACACCAACATGACCAAAGCAGCACGCCCATTCCATCTAAGTCAAAAGTCAAAGTTCTCAAAATCCAAACTCTTAGTGCCTTTGACAAATCATGGAAGACAAGCTCTCAAGATCAAGTTGAAGATTCAAATTTCAAAAGTGGAACAACCATTCTCCGTGCTGGAATGACCGTTCACAACTTAAAGATCATTTTTGGCTAAACGTCATCATTCCAGGTTGCCATTCATGCTACTGGAATTTTTATGGATTTTAAGGAACCAATGGTTAGACCGTTCCTCTTGGTAGAATGACCATTCGCGATGATGGTACGACTGTTCCTTGTTGTGGAACGACCATACCAAAAATCCTAAAGCTGTATGAATTGACTGTTGGTGTCAGGAATAACCGTTCGCGATAATGGAATGACCGTTCCTCTATGTTTGCAAGCTTTTCAGACATGCATTAAATGCAGCAACGACTCTTTGCAACCAAAGGAGAAGTCAAGCTTAAATAGATCACTTCAATGCTTAGAAAATGAGAGAGAATTTTAGAGATTTAAGTCATATCAAACATTCTCACATAATCCCTTGATCTCAAAATCCAAATCAAAGCATCACTCTCTTGTACCCATTTGTAAATCTTTGACAATATTGTCCTTATTGTGTGTTCAAGCCTAAGTTAAGAGACAATCTTTCTCACACTTTTTATGAAACACTTTGTAGGCGAAATCTTGTAAATCTAGAGGCGAAATCTTGTCAAACTATTGTAAAGGCAAATCTTGTGAAAACTAGTGTAAATGCGAAATCCGATTCTATTAGAACTTCAAGAAGTTTGCCTTGAAGAAGTGGATGTAGAAGGTTTGTGGATAGAGCTCCAACGACTATAAATCTATGAGCATTTCTTATCTCTCTACTGATTTATTACTCATCTCATACTTACTTGAAGCGTCATTCTCATACTCATATTTAATGCTCACATTTTTATATACATCTCTCTCATTTATTGCTTATTACTGATTACCCATATTGTTTGAATCACTTTCATTCATTGTTTATCATTTGTTTAACATCATACATATTTATTGCATATATTTGTTGGTGTTAGTTGTCTATAACTTGCTTGGGTTGGTGATAGATTTATTTCCGCAAATATTTCTAAAGTATCCTATTCACCCCCCACCTGCCTCAGTTCCTCGATCCCCCGCCCCCCTTTTTCGAACTATTTTGCCATATAGGGTTTGACAATCACCAATAACATAAACAACCTCTTTAACTTCATCCGGAGTCACTAGGCGAGTCATATGGTCACACAAATGCTATGGGACTTTCTTGATAAACAAATCCTCTAATTCATCCATAAGGACCACCTGGGGAGCCGACCCAAGCATATTCCAAAATATGATAGAAAAACATTCCCCAACTCTGCACCCTCAACCAGCTCTTCTAAATCTAAAAGATTGTGATCCATCATTCTCGAGTTATGGTAAGATCGTAGATATTTATAGAAAAAAGACGAGTTTTGATCCCCCATGCTTAGCCACTGAATTTTAGAGTTTTGTTTCTAGAATCTTTCATCATCTAAAAGAGCTTCTCTGAAAGCTGCATAAAAAGCCGCCTCATACTCTCTGAGCTCAAAGTTATGCGAATCCATATCTAAAGCCCTTTGAATTTGCTCCACCTCTTTGTGCAAAATAGAAACTTTCTGATTGAGATTCCATTGCTTACGATTAAGAGCCCGGAAACAAGGTTTGAGGGTATTAAGCTTTTTGACAATTGAGAACATGGGAACACCATCATTGTCCATAGACCAAATCCTCTACGCTAAGGGTTGGAATTCCTTTTTGTAAGCCAAATAATTAAAAAAGTTGAAGGGGTTTGGTTTCATCATACCAAACATGGGGAAAGATGTGACCGAAGGGCTATGATTACTAATACCCTAAGGCCAAAATAAAGAATTGACTCATGGAAACCTAGCAAGAAAATGAGCATTCCCCATAGCTCTATCCAACTTCTTTAAAACCTCGTTAGTCCCATGAGCTTTTCCATGCTAGATGAACATTATACCCACTTCCACCTCCAAAGTCTCCACACATGCTCGAAAGTCTTCCATATTCGTAGAAACAATCATGAGAGCCCCCACACTTTCACTGGGATACAAAGTAACATTGAAATCACCCAGGATTAACCACGGCTGAATAGTTATGACCTATTTATCATGACAAAGATCCCTCCATAGAGCTCATCTCCCTATATAATCATTGATAGCATAGATGAGGAATTACTAAAATTCCTCTCCATTAGTAAGATATCTGACTATAAATGGATAGACCTAGAAAATGGGTGGGTACGGGCTGGATAATCACTTGTAACAGGTATGAGTTGACGGGTAAATTTTTTGGATGGGTAGGAAAAAGGCATCACCTGTACCCATCCGTGTGGGTACGGGTTGAGCCACGGGTCACCCGTTTTCTACATATATTTTCACTTTTTTTTTTTTTTCAAATTTTGTTATTCAAATCATATATATCTAAGGATAAAACAAAGGGTAGAAAATTTTAGAAAATAAAAAATTCAACTCAATCCAAAGGATATTTGACGTTCCAATGACAAAACTCTATATCAACTCAACAACAGTGGGCAAGCAAAAACCATTACTCTCTCTCTCATTCTTGTATTTTAACTATACAAAGCATTGAAAATGGCGCACTCAAACCACCAAACCCAGAAACTGCGACTTACCAAACTTTGCGGAAAGCAACATAAATAATGAACAAGAAAACTTTCAATTTTGATGGAAAAAAAACAAGTTTGATAAAATCATCACAAAACAGCCATAAGCCTGCAAGAGCAAGATCATAATACCATCTTCACAACCATTCCTAGCTTCTCTACAAACAACATCAACAAACGGCCACCCACCAAACCCACAAGAAAGGCATCAAACCCCATCCCCAAAACACTCCAAAACGGCCACTACAACCACCTAGATCTACCAACCTCAACACAACTCATGGGTAAGTCCCGTTCTTCCATAGTTTTGTGAACTTTGTCAAAAGAACTCATGAGAGAGAAATGGTTTAGGAGAGATTGAGAGTGAGAGCTGCTAGGCGTGGACGTAGGTGTGGGCGTTGGTTTAGGAGAAATGGTTTAGTGATGGGAGATGGCTACGTGGGAGAGAAATGGTTATAGGGTTTTTCAGTTTTTTTTTTTAAGTAAAATACGGGTAAATCTGGTACGGGTGATTGTTATAGACACCCGTACTCGCCCGTTTTACTCGTGGGTACGGGTCAAAGTTTGCTAGGTCTAACAATGGATAACTTGGTCAGTCATCCCACACATTGTAGACAGTTGGGTTCTAATCAAAACAAATTCTACAGCCACGAGTCCCTTGCTCCACAGTAGAGATCCACCACCAATTTCCAAAAACACGGCTAAAAACCTATCCACATTCTGACGAGCCACCCTAACTTGGGTTTGCTGCAAACAATTGGCTTGGACCCTAGGAATTTTTGGCAAAACATTATCCCTATAGCCAAAGACAGAACACCACCTCCACTTTTTTGTCAAAAGAAGTAACATTTTATATGTCAAAGCAAAGAGTGCAAAATATTATTAATGAGATATTTATTCACAAGCAACTTTATATTATAATCCATTATTGTAATACCCTGTATATTTTTGTATGGAATTTTATTAAATTTTATTTTGTGATTCTAGGGGTAAAGTTTAAGAATTTGAAAGTTTTGGGGAGTATAAGAAGTGGGGGCTAAATTAAAATTTTTCAGATATTTTGATGAACAGTGACCATTCAAAGGAAAGAAAAACCAAGAAGAAGAAGGAAATCAGAAGAAAAATGAGAGAAAGAAAAGAGAGAGAAGAGAGAAAGAAGAAGAAGAGAAGGAGAGGAAGAAGAAGAGAAGGAGAGGAAGAAGAAAAGAAAGAAGGGAAAGGAAGATGAAACCGAGAATAGAGAGAGAGAGGAGAGAAGAGGGCGGCGGAGGTGTCTGGAAAAGTTGTCGTCGGCGAGCAAAACTCTGGTGATCGGAGAGTGGAAGAAGATCAAGCATATGGGAGGTGAGTAAAGCTTAAAATTTCCCTCTTTGATGAGTTTTAGTTCATTAGATTTGTGTTGGTTATAATTGAATGTAATGACATGAGATTACACTAAAATGGGAAGATTGAGTTCAATAATGTTATGTGGATAGAATACATATGTGCTTTTTAAACAAAATTTGGTTAAAGATGTGATTTTGATATAAGGGTCTACTGTACAAAACTCTGACCATCTGGAGTTCCGAAAATTTTTTGTATGTTTTGGTTTTTTATTTTTTTTAAGCTGAATTTCTGATATGTTGTTGTAGACTTCTTGAGTAGTGTTTAGAAATTTATTTCACTCAAAAACTTGAGGAATTGAATTTTATATGGATTTTTGAAGTTGTCTTATGAATTCTGGAATTTTCGTTTTCTGCAGAACATGTATTTTTGTAAAATGATTTGATGCATCTATTCTTATCCAAATTGAGTTATTTTAAATTCTGATAAATCCTATATGTATCTAGTTTAATTCTGCAGAGTTTCGTGAATTTCGATTACAGGCTAAATTGTTACGAATTTTCCAATTCAGTAACCTCAATTCTGGAAACAGTTGGCAGATTTGAATGAGTTGAAAGAAAATTGTGTTTTAAATAGTTATTGATTCTAGAATGACTTGAGAAAATTCTGGGAACAACTAATGTGTCTCTAGAATGCCCCATTAAAATTATGGATTAAATTGATGAATGAAATTTTTATGAAAAATCCGAGAGCGACTGATGTTCGGTTATGAGACAGTTTTGTTAAAGAAGAAGTTAGGTTAATCTTTTGGTGTGTGAAGTGTCTAATGATTTTAATATTGAGGTGTTACCTTAGGGGGACTTATGTATGGAGGATTTATTAGATTTTGTATATAGGGAGGCAAGCTGGGGCATTGTTAGAAGATTTCAATCTTTTTCGGCTTAAGGGTCGAGCTTGAAAAAGTGAGTAGAAAAATCTAAACCCCTAATTTTCATTTTAACAAAGTTTTATCTCTAAATGCTTATTTATACTTATTTATTATTTTGAATTGCCTAATATGTTTGATTTGTTTATATAAATGAGCTTTATTGCAATGTTGTTGTTGGAAATTGTTGATTGACATGAGAAAGATGGAATTTTGATGCTTTTGGGCAATAGTTTGAAAAGACATGAAAATGGGTTGAAATTGTTAGATTTGTAAACATTTAGAATTTGCATTTATATTTTTACGTTACATGAGATGTTATGAAATTTATTATATGCTTATGAGAAAAATGTTTTGAGAATAAGTATGAGATGTTAGTGATTTTCAAACCACCCTACGTAGTACCCATCCCCCTCGTGATATTGATTTAATTCTACGCATGCGTATGATTTGATATTGCTAGCCCAAAGGGGTCGAAAGCCTGAGCAAGGCATATATCACTACGCATGATTTGATATTGCCCGTCTAAGTGGGTCAAAGGCCCGAGCGAGGCATATATTGCTACACAAGATTTGATATTACCGGCCCAAGTGGGTTGAAGGCCCGAGCAAGGCAGATATCACTACACATGATTTGGTTTGCTGGCTCAAATGGGTCGAAAGCTCGAGTGAGGCAGATATCGCTAGATAGGATATGATTGTGTCGGCTCAAGTGATGCTTGGTCTCACTGGGTCGAAGGCTTGAGCGGTGACTGATTCTGCCTATGGATTTAGTGGTTCAACCCGCACAATGTTAAATCTTGCTAAGTTGGACGGATATACCCCTGGGTACTAGTTGGGTGAGAGTTTTCACATGTGATTGAGAGATGATTGGATATATATATATATATATATATATATATTGTTTATTTGAAATGGAAATTTATAAATGCAAATGTTATCTGTATATGAAATATTTTTAGAAATGATATTTTCAAATAAACATGAGTATTGATTTGTTTACCATAATAGTTTTCAAAAAGAAGTTTTGGAATGAGAGACTTCAACATTTGTTATGAAAAATGGCTTATATTATAAAATGCGTTTATGGAAATGAAATTTTATAAGCATGAATGTTTTATTGTATATTGAAATGCTATATTGTATACTAACTCATTCCCCACTCACTGAGCATTTCTAGCTCACCCCTCGTTTTCAAATGTTTTTCTTTCCCCCCACCAAGTCAAGAAGAAGATCGTGCAGATGAATGAATTCCACTCAAGGTTAGGCCACACGACTTCATTTCATCATACGTTCCATAGTTGTGTTTCATTTTTCACTACAAAATTTATGTTTCCTCATCATGGATTTATTTCATGTTTTGGATTGTTAGACATATGGAAAAAAATTCTGATACCATACATTTCATTTTGTAAAAATTTCAGTTGCATTTGTTTATTTGCAAATAATGTTATATTTATTTGTGAGAAAAAAAAAGTGCTTATAAAAGTTTTAGCTATAAGAGTTTTATGACGTTTTAATTCATAAACAGGTTTTCTAGTTTTCCCACATGGCATGTCTCGGTTGCCCGAGTCTCATGGGTGTGCCCGGAGCCTGTGAGATAGGGAGGATCGGGATGGGTCACGTCAAATTGGTATCAGAGCAAAGGTTTTAGATTCTTCAGATGTTTTTATAATGCATACATAGAGTTTTTATCTTTAAGAAATAAAGTTTAATTGCATGAGCATGAGTCGATGTGGCCAACCTCGCACAAGTTCTGTGGTAGAATTAATAGTTCCCCAAGCATGAGAAAGGGGAAATGAGCCTAGAGATGAAATGGTGGAGAGATATGTTGTATCACTCAGAATTTTGATTTTTAGGCATCAATCGTAATAGTTAATGGAGAAAGGTTTGGATGAGACCATCAAATGGTCTTAGAAATTTTACAAGTGGGCAAGAATAGTCGAAATTTATTATGTGCCACATAAACAATTATAAATGTAAGGTATGAGTTCGACTAGTACAGGTGTATTGTCTCAATAACTTAGGCAGAAGGAATAGTAAGGGGTTAGCCAAAATCTTGACCTGGAGTGTGATGGAGATTTTAATTAGCATGTATGATGTATTTCACTTGCGAGGAAGTGTATGTTTTTGAAGCCCTATGAGTTACTTCTGACTGTGGTACAACCCTTCTAGTATTATATGGTTCAAACTTGTTGTAGAAGGTGCGATTAATGTATGATATGTGTTGGTATGCTATTGAGTTTGAAGTATTCTAGTGTGATAGTGAGTTGAGATGCTATAGTGTGTTATGTGGAATTAAATCAATTCCTTTTTCCAAATTTGGTTGAACATTGGGTAATGTTAAGTTTGTGAAATTTTGTATCTTAATCGACAAGTTTTCTAGAAATCAGTATAAGATTTATGTCTTAGAGATTGATAATTGAAGGTGAATAGCAAATGTGGCTATCCACATGGTTGAATGTGTTACATTTGATTTGCTATGTTTTGTTATTTGAATATGAATGTTTCCTTATAGGAGATTTGGCAAACATGAACTTGAAAGTGCAATGATGGTACATGGTATGAACGCTGTGTTGGATTAGTTTGAATGAATGTTTATATTGCTTATGGGGTGAAAGGGTATTTGGTATATTGTGTGAAATTATATGTATCTTTAATGTTTATGCCAAGAATGAAATTATGGATGGGTTGTAGGTTGAAATGGGTCATGGTTGTGAGGAAATCAAATCAATTTTGGTAGGGCTGGTTTGTTGATTATTAATTGGTAGAGATATTGGTTTTAGTTGATTTAGGTGTTGACATGCATATGGACAACATGAGGATTATTGATTTTCAGCCAAGTGATGATTTATGGGTGACATGTAGGTGTGGATTTGCATATATGAACAACCTTTTTTACCTTGGTTTGAAATTCAATTTGTAAGTTGCGGGTTTGAATATTTTTGGGTCGTATGTTCGGCATGTGGGTGGGATTTCACTAGTATATGGAGTTTTGAAATTAAGTGTTGTGGTTTATTTGTAGGCATGTTTATATGATGTATATGCATGATGTTTTGGTGATAAAGGATACTGTGGGTAATGTGTAATGTGTAATGTGTAATGTATAATGATCTTGGTTGGTGCAGTAGAAAAATCCAACCAATTGGTGGGATTGATTTGCTTGATTTGAGGATTGGAAGTGTATTGTGTTAAATTAAAATGATGGAGATTTAAATTGGAGGAAGAGAATTTTTTCACTAAGGAAATGTCCTGAGAGGGACTGTGGAGATTAATGTGAAACTAATGGAGGAGGGTGGTTATTATGGGTATGCATGCAAGAGTAAGTTGGATGGTGCTATTTCTAGAATCATCTGTGATCGAGATCTCCTCGATCTTTAAGAACATGCAACCAATGGAATAAATAAAATTGATGAGTTTGGAACTTCATCTAAGAGCATATAAAGGTAGCAGAGAAAGACGTTGGAATAACATTACACCTCCACGAGGGATTGAAAATATAGGTTTGACCATAAGACTGGTTCAAATTTTAGTGACAAAGATGTTGGGGTTTTGGTGGATATTTGGTGAAAGATATTGTGGTTCATCCAGAGGATATACAATTTGGTTGGAATTGTTTAGAATTATTTAGAAGTGGTAAGCTATTCACAGAGGAAGATCCTGATTATTCATCGGTTGCATCGAATTGGATTATGGTGCATGGTCTTATGACATCCCCGAAATTTGTTATTGGAGATTAGAAAAACAATGCTTTCAATTGTAATTGCATTGTTATTATTAGTGAAAATGCTATTGCTTCTGGTGGAAGCAAAGTAAGAAGCATGATATGATATCAGTTCATGAATCTGCTTTCAAGAGAAAGAATGAAGCAAAAAGCTCTGGAGGGCCACTCAGCAAGAAGTTATCACTAGTTGGAGAGATAGATATGGCTATGGTTCCTTTAGTTATTTGGAATGAGGAAGTTTCTCTTGTGAATTATGGCAATAAGATCATTGGGTCTGTTCTTGGAGTTGAAGTTGGTGATGAGTTTCATTATAGGATAGAGCTTAATATTATTGGTTTCATTGCCTAATTCAGAGTGGTATTGATTATGTCAAGCATAAAATAGAGGTCCTTATAGCATTTGGGAATTACAATGATGACTTGGATAATCTAAATGTAATGACTTACGAGGGTCAAGGAAGGAATGTGAGTGATTAAGGGATAGAACTAAGAGATCAAAGGGCTCGAATGAAGGAACCTTGCTTGTTGACTAGCAAGTATGAACGGAGCCCTGTAAGTGTAATCTGTGGTAAGGCAAAGGCCTCTGATTCCGCTAGGACCCTTGGAGTGTAAAATAGAGGATTTCCCCCACCACTTAAGGTTCATTGCTCTTGAGAGTGTGAATTAGAATAAAGATAGTAAAATCGGGTACGCTAGAGTTAATGTTAGGTTGAATCTTTTATAAATGGTGTCTCAAAGATTCCATACATTAGCATGAGATGAGAATGAAATAAAAGTGATCATGGAAATTTCTAATTTAAATGGTTGCAAAAACCATAGGTCCACGTCAAGTGTCGAGGGGGAAGAACTGTATTAAAGGTTTCTAAGCTAATAAGTGGCTTATGAGAGATACTTATGATGAGAGAAATTACAAGATGAAATCGTATTAATTGAGTTAATAGAAGGAAGCGATAATTTGTGAAAATCTTATATGGCGAAAGAAGTTGTGGAAGTATTATAAAGTGACATTGTGTTTGAATGAAGTGGATGAAATAACTTAAGTATCATTCTTCTAGTAAGGCAATATATGTATTGATATTAAGGTTAATTGAATGTGTTGGAGAACAAGGTATGAAGAGCAAGACGATATAAAGAGAGAGGAATATGATCTCAAGGAAACAAAGGTAAAATAGTGACCATGTGAAAGTGTGCAACAATAATTGAATGATTTTCAAGGGCAGTTGCATAACATGGGTGAGAGTATCATGGAATAAGCATATGATTAAAGGAGTGATGAAGATGCAAGACTTATTAGAGGAGCCATTACCCACATATTCTTCACGTGAGTAAATTTCAAGGACGAAATTTCGTTAAGGGGGAAAGAATGTAATACCCTGTATTTTTTTGTATGGAATTTTATTAAATTTATTTTTTGATTCTGGGGGTAAAGTATAAGAATTTGAAATTTTGGGGAGTATAATGTAATAGTAAAAAAAAGTGGGGGCTAAATTGAAACTTTTTAGATATTTTGATGAACAGTGACCATTTAAAGAAAAGAAAAACCGAGAAGAAGAAGGAAATCAGAGGAAAAAAAGCGAAGAAAAAGGAGAGAAAGAAAAGAGAGAAAGAAGAAGAGGATAATGAGAGGAAGAAGAAAAGAAAAAAGGGAGATGAAGATGAAACCGAGAATAGAGAGAGAGAGAGGAGAGAAGAGGGCGGCGGAGGTGGCTAGAAAAGTTGCCGCCGGCGAGCAAAACTCCGGTGATCGGAGAGTGGAAGAAGATCAATTGAGTGTAATGACATAAGATTACACTAAAATGGGAAGATTGAGTTCAATAATGTTATGTGGATAGAACACATATGTGTTTTCTAAACAAAATTTGGTTAAAGATGTGATTTTGATATAAGGGTCTACTATACAAAAATCTGATCATCTGGAGTTCCGACTTTTTTGTATGTTTTGTTTTTTTTTTTTTTTTTTTTTTTGAAGCTGAATTTCTGATATGTTGCTGTAGACTTCTTGAGGAGTGTTTAGAAATTTATTTCACTCAAAAACTAGAGGAATTGAATTTTATATTGATTTTTGAAATTGCCTTGTGAATTCTGGAATTTTCGTTTTCTGCCGAACATGTATATTTGGAAAATGATTTGATGCATCTATTCTTATCAAAATTGAGTGATTTTAAATTCTGATAATACCATACGTGTCTTGTTTAATTCTAGAGAGTTTTGTGAAGTTTCGATTAAAGGCTAAATTGTTATAAATTTTCCAAGTCAGTAACCTCAATTCTGGAAACAGTTGGCAGATTTGAATTAGTTGAAAGAAATTTGTGTTTTAAGTAGTTATTAATTCTAGAATGACTTGAGAAAATTCTGGGAACAACTTATGTGTCTCTAGAACGCCCCATTAAAACTTAAATTGATGAATGAAATTTTTATGAAAAATCCGAGAGTGACCGATGTTTGGTTATGAGATAGTTTTGTTAACGAAGAAGTTATCTTAATCTTTTGGTGTGTGAAGTGTCCAATGATTTTAATATTGAGTTGTTACCTTAGGGGGACTTTTCTATGGAGGATTTAATGGATTTTGTATATAAGGAGGCAAGCGGGGGACATTGTTAGAGGATTTCAATCTTTTTCAACTTAAGGGTCGAGCGTCAAAAAGTGAGTGGAAAAGTCTAAACTCCTAACTTTCATTTTAACAAAGTTTTATCTCTAAATGCTTATTTATACTTATTTATTGTTTTGAATTGCCTAATATGTTTGATTTGTTTATATAAATGAGCTTTATTGTAGTGTTATTGTTGGAAATTGTTGATTGACATGAGAAAGATGAAATTTTGATTCTTTTGGGCAATAGTTTGAAAAGAAATGAAAATGGGTTGAAATTGTTAGATTTGTATACATTTGAGACCTTGCATTTATATTTTTACGTTACATGAGATGTTATGAAATTTATTATATGCTTATGAGAAAACTGTTTTGAGAATAAGTATGAGATGTTAGTGGTTTTCAAACCACCCTACGTAGTACCCATCCCCCTCGTGATATTGATTTGATTCTATGCATGCGTATGATTTGATATTGCTAGCCCAAGGGGGTTGAAAGCCCGAGCGAGACAGATATCGTTACACATGATTTGATATTGCCGGCCCAAATGGATCGAAGGCCCGAGCGAGACAGGTATCATTACACTTGATTTGATATTGTCAGCTCAAGTGGGTCGAAGGTTCGAGCGAGGCAGATATTGCTACAGAGGATTTGATATTGTCGGGCCAAGTGGGTCGAAGGTCTGAGCGAGGCAAATATCGCTAGACAGGATATGATTGTACCGGCCCGAGTAATGCTTGGTCTCATAGAGTCGAAGGCTTGAGCAGTGACCGAGTCTGTCTAGCAGGATGGATTTAGTGGTTCAACCCGCCACCCGCGCGATGTTAGATCTTGCCGGGTTGGACAGATTTACCCCTAGGTACTAGTTGGGTGAGAATTTTCACATGTGATTGAGGGATGATTATATATATATATATATATATATATATATATCATTTATTTGAAATGGAAATTTATAAATGCAAATGTTATCTGTATATGAAATATTTTTAGAAATGATATTTTCAGATAAACATGAGTATTGATTTGTTTACCATAATAGTTTTTAGAAAGAAGTTTTGAAATGAGACAATTCAACATTTGTTATGAAAGATGACTTATATTATAAAATGTGTTTAGGGAAATGAAATTTTATAAGCATGAATGTTTTATTGTATATTGAAATGTTATATTGTATACTAACCCATTGTCTACTCACTGAGCATTTCTAGCTCACCCTTAATTTTCAAATGTTTTTTTCCCCCCACTAGGTCAAGAAGGAGATCATTAAGATGAGTGAATCCCACTCAAGGTTGGGCCACACGACTTCATTTCATCATATGTTCCATAGTTGTGTTTCATTTTCCGTTGCAATATTTACGTTTCCTCATCATGTATTTATTTCATGTTCCAGATTGTTAGAGATATGGAAAAAAAAATATGATACTATACATTTCATTTTGTAAAAATTTCAGTTGCATTTGTTTATTTGCAAATAATGTTATATTTATTTGTGAGGAAAAAAAAAAGTGCTTATAAATGTTTTAGCTAGACGAGTTTTATGACGTTTCATTCATAAACAGGTTTCCTAATTTTCCCACATGTCACATCTCGGTCGCCCGAGTCTAATGAGTGCACCCGAAGCCTATGAGATAGAGAGGGTCGGGATGGGTCGTGTTCTAAGTGATAACCAAATACAATTTCAGGAATCATGCAATACACAAAACGCATTCTCCGGGAAGATGAAGGCATAAAAGCCAAGCTTTTCCTTTATCAAATTACATCACACAATCTTGTGGAGACTATTTCACAGGGTTTTGAGGACAGTAGTGTAAATTGATATATTTGTACTGGAGGGACCAGAATTTCTCCTAATCTGACTTCAGACCTAAACTTTCAAAGACTTGTGATTAGTAGTTACAAAATAAGAATATATTGGACAAATATTATGAGATTTTTTAAAATTCAGGGCTCAAATTAGGAGAGGATGCTGCTGATCCGTACCGAAGATACGCAAGCCACGAGAAAATTCAGAAACCAAATACAATCACTCGGAGGTTGAGGCAAACTTAAATTTGCGACAGTCATACACGTCGCAAAAAGCTTGTAACATCATCAAGAGCAAGAGCAAAATGGTAGCAATCAAAGGTAAGAAACTGCCAAGAACGAAACACATATAGCCTCATAAATTTCCCCAACTTAACCTTCCATCGGCCGTTGTGATACTTATTAACATCTGCAATCACCTTATCAATCTGCGGCAATTTCGTCAGTCTAACTGATTTAATCATCCCACTCCACATATTAGCAACCTCCGCATCGTTCTTCAACCTGTTCAAAAAAATCCCTTTCTCCCTAAGAATTTTTACATCCTCCTCAGAATCAATAATCGCATTCATCAATCAAGTGTAGCGTGTGAAAGCCAATGGCCCTGATGCATTCGATGCTTCATAAGCCACCAAGTTTCTCAGTACCACCTCTGTGTTTACGTCTAAACTAATGATGGGAAGGCAAAATATAGCTTTCTCAGTGTCGAAACTGATGGTTGAAATGTTACCTTTAGCTGCCACAAAATGAATCAAGAGCTCAGTGACAGAAGGAATTGTGATTTGCTCCACTAATGGTGGCTTATTACTGTCACTCTCACTGTCAGGATCTTTCTCCTCGCCGCCTCCTGACATTAAAACTTCAAGAGGTTTTGCCAAGATTAAGAGCCCAGGAAGCTTAGACAGTAGATTCTAAGGCAATTTAAGAATCAATTTGATTGGTTTGGATAGTAAAACTTTTTTGATTAAACGTATGGGGCTCTTGTTTAACTTTGAGAGTAGCTTCCAAATCTCACTCAGGAACATTTTTAAGAACGTTGAGTCACCTGAAAATGCAAATGCGTCCTTTTGTGCAGCTCCACCATGATCCTGATCAGTGCTCCAGGTCAACTGTGTCTGTAGTTGCACTTTCGGCACAATTGTGTCGTATAAGTAGTCTAGCAAGTGCGCAGATTCTGAAACGCGGATCTTCGGCTTGTCGTTCATCATCTTGAAAGGCGAAAGCTCTTCGGAGAACCCGATCAACATAGCCTCCAACATCTCATCAGCGGATTCTAACGATGAATATTGAACTTCAAGCATCTTCCTCAACGCAAATAATGGAATTTGATTCTCAAGCATCACCACATCTCTTATAATCGCATTATAAGCGGGTTTTGACCCTGCATAATCATGAATATGCGACATGGATCTTGAGGAAACACTTCTGCTCGCCTTTTCTTCTTTGATGGCATAGTTCTGAAGGAACTCAAGCAAGAATGATGCATCAATAGCCATCATCCAAGTTAAAGTTTCGCTACTAACATTCAAGAACTTATGATAGCAAGCTCGAACTGTCGGCTCAAGTTCAGTCAATTGTTCAACAACATACTGGAACTTAATATCGCCAGGGAGATGTCTTTGAGTTCTTTTAGCTGCTGCAAGCTTGTACCTTTCCATCTCATACAGCTCCGGACGCCAATAATGGTAAGGACCGATTGCTACTTCTTGTGGAGTGTATGAATCGGGATCGCTAGACCTCAAGGGTTTGAGCACGCTGAATATGCACGCTGGAATTTCTATGTCGCTAATTTCGAGCTCTTCCTCAAGAGTTTGTCGGATGTTAATGATCCATCGACGCTCGTCGAAGTGTTGATTGGGATTGGAAGACATGGCTGATGATTAATGAAGAAAAAACAAATATGGGAAAAATGAAGTTTGGTTTTGAGTGAGGGGTGGAGTTAGGGCGAATACGGCTTTTATTAGCATGAGAACTAGAACAATATGAATATGAATTAACGGCATGGTTTTCATGTTTAATTTATACAGTTTAAAATTGGGAGCCTTTTTACTTGTAAAAATGTTAATATATGATTTGAACTTAGTGGGATGCAGCCTATCCGAGTAGCTCACCTGCTACTCGGGATCGGCTGTCGAGCTCGAACCCTTCTGCGAGCCGAGCTTGAGCATGTTAAGGCTTGACTCAGCCGGCTCGTGAGCTCTAATGAGCTCGCGTATTTTAATGAACTGTTTCTGTTTGCCCATGCAGTCGCGGCAGCCATCGCTAACTTCATTTGCTTCAAACTTCAAAATCAAATAAAACCCAGCCTCCAATCCACCGCCTCTTTAGCCTCCAATCCTCCGCCACCCCATCTTCAATCTTCAATTCGATAGGAGCCAAGCTCTGCCAGTCTCCGCCTATGGCTAAGCTCCGCCGTCGCTCTCCACCGATGACCAAACTCCGTCGCTTTCCTCATTCAATTTCAATTCTTATTTTAATTGCTTTAAACTGCACAAGGAAGACCAATGTGAAAGTCGAGCTCACGATCAAGCTCATTGGACTCGCTTGAACTCTCGACGAGCCCGAGCTCGATCTTAAACTCGAGCTCGACTAGTATTTGAGTCCAGCTCGACCTGAGCTCAACCAGTATTCAAGTCCAGCTCGAGCCCCAATTTACTTAGCTCAACAGGCGAGAGCTCTAAATTTTTTAATCGAGCTAAGCTCGACTGACAAATACTCGGCTAGGCTCGACTTGGTTGCAACCCTAGTGTCCTCTCTTTCTTTCACACAACTACGAAAGCATTCAAACAACGAAAAAGAACCTACCTGATATTAATTAATGTTTGATTAATTAATTTAGATATCACGTGTCACTTAATCCTTGTAGATTAAGATTGTTAATTTCTTGTATATGCTAACAAAATGTAAATATTTATCATGCTCAAAATGCCAACATATAAGTTTAAATTTACGTTCTTAATTAGAGTTAAGATCATGACTCCTTATATACAAATCTCTTTATAATTAGAACTTTTTGGTATACATAAGGAAAAATTTAACAGAATGTGAGAAGCAGTTTCATTGATTAATTATCTGAATTTCGATACAAATAAATTTATGACACTTTGATCCAAATAGTTTCCTGGTATAACCTTTTAAGGTAAAAACAAGTGTGAAATTTGAAATAGGAAAAATATTTGTTCTTTTCCATGGTTTCTTAGCTTTGAAATTAGGAGAAAATTTAGCTGCGCAGCCATCCCAAGTTTCCATTTAACAAAATGGCCTTGAAAATGTTTTTCATTTTTTTTTAATTTAGAGAAGTTGACGTGGCATAGTTAGGATTCATTAAACACGTAAAATGGGTTAAAATGAAAAGATTAAAACATATGTAGGCCGAATCATAAATAATGAAAGTTTTTAAAATTTGAAATTTACAAAACAAGCCCCACTTATTCACCTCGCTTAATCGAAATTTATTAGGGCAAAAAGCGATTTCTTGAACCAAAGGGAGACACTGCAATTTTCGATCGAACCTGCAAATTTTCACACCATATTCAATCCTAAAATCAATTTCTCGAACCCTAAACGGAATACAGTCACGATTTTCGATCGATTTCTTGAACCCTAAAATCGATTTCTTGAACCCTAAATGGAATCTATGTGATTTTTGACGATACAGCCCACATTTCCAATCGAAACTACAAATTTTGACACTAAATTCAATCCAAAACCATGGCTGACACTCACAATGAGGAGGAAAACCCAACGCCACTTCGAATCCTAGATTCTGGTGGCGCAAGCAGTTCAATGGCTGCTTCGGTGGATCATCCGATTAGTGAAGCTAGTCCACAGGCAGAGGAGACGACGACGGCACAACGACAGAGAGAAGAATCGCAAAACGGTTCTGAAGAGGATGAGTCAGGCAAGAATTCGGGCGAGGAGGAGGAGTCCAGTGAGAATTCAGGCTAGGAGGAGTCTTCCGAGGATTCAGGCGACGAGGAGAAGGCCAGTGAGAATGCAGGCAACGAGGAGGCCGGCGAAGAAAGGGTACTTATTTGTTTTGGGAGTACTGTCACTTAAGCAATCATTTGTATCGCTTAAATGTTGAACCGATCGTCACGGTCACAAAATTAAACCTAAATACCGTAGTTAACGATAAGCAGGGTCAAATCCACAAAGAGCAAGACTAATGACCAAATGTATTATTTGAGTTAACGAAAGAGAAATTGGCAAAATGATTGATTAAAACTAAGGAAACTAATTAATTGTAGGAAACTAAAAAGGTCAAATAAATTGCTAACTAAAACACAATAGTAAAAGCGTTGTTGCTACGGGTTTGGTTTGACTCAAGACCAACTCTCACAATTCCTCTTCTCGCTCTTCAATTTCCTAAACCTACAAGGCTAGGCAAATCAATAAAAATATCTCTCGACAATCTAGGTATAATCTATCATGTCTCCCCGTTGTCTTAGTTACAGATCGATTAGTTAAAGACTATCGTTGACTAACCGAAAAATGATAAACCCTTAAACACCACTAGTTGGTACAACGTTAACAAGTACAACCTATCAACTTGTATCATCCAACCAACTAATTACATAACAAATGCATTCATAGTAGAAATGATATTAAACGCTAATACAACTTGATTGCAATCAGTACCAAAGCAGTATAAAGTGATAATCAACATTCAATAATCTCAAACCGACATTCAATTATGCGAAAAGTTATATATCAATAAACATTTTCAATGCACATTATCAATTTAGCATGTCGAGCATTAGAATAATATTAAAGCATCGGAAACAAACTGAAACGAAAACAAATATAATCTGAATATAAGAAACTTAACCAAATGTCCAACATTCGGGCTCATCCAACTAGTCGAGAGCTGATGAGGAGAGCAATGGAGTCAATCTCGATCTCGCCTATATCGTAACAGACAATCGGGAACTTAGCCGCTCATGGTGGTGTCGACGGAGGCTGAAACGGTGGAAACGAAGTTTATCATGGTAGAGAGGAAGTCATCGATAGGGATATGATGCAAAGAAGGGGCAAAAACGACCAATCGATAGCCCAAAATATGAGCGATCGCACTCATGCGTTAATTTTACGGGTCCCTTAGGAAAAATGGAGGTGGCGAAATGGGATCCGAAGGTACCAATGGAAAAGCTCTGTGATGGGGAGTTCAGATCAGGTCCTGGGGAGGTGAAAGGTTGTCGAAAATGAGCAAGATCTCAGCTGGAAGATGAAGAGGCATTACGGTGATTTGGAGGATTCCGATAGTTTTTGTGGCGAGTGAAGCTTGCAAAGGATAGATCCGGCCGTGGGGAAGATAGATCGACCACCAAGGAGCCCAAACGTCAATGAAAAATGCCGAAATCACGGCTAGAATGCCAAGAGTCGCGGCTGGAAGATGAAACGTCGTGGCTACGGTGATGGTTCTTGTAGTGGTGATCCGGGACGATGGAGATGATAGGTGCAAATGGAATACGAAGGGTCGCCGGAGCTCGCTGGAATCTGATCAGATAAGGTGAAGGGTTTTGGTGGGCGGCAGCCACCCCATCTACGACCATGAGCTACATTTTTATACAAAATATGGCAAATTTCCATTTGGTCCTTGCATAATTGAAAAGCGACAAAATCAACCTCTTAAAACATGACATTTTACCCCCTGAACATCATAAATCACCCCTAATCCATAAACCACAACCTAATATCAACTCACACAATTTCTAAATTCATCCCAAATATGCTAAATTAGTAAGAAAAACTCAAAATATGATTTTTATACATAAATTCATAATTTCTCTTAATTGTCTCAATATAACTTCAATTCAATTACATATGGGATCTTTTTATCAACAAAATAGAGTCACTTTCATGATCTAACATTAAGCGATTAATCTCTTTTACTCAAGGTCACTTAAACGATACAAAGAGCGATCCTTTGTATCGCTTAAGTGATTGATTTAGTTTACTCTTGGTCGCTTAAGCGATTTCAGATCGCTTAAGCGATCTCGTCCAAGGTAGAATCATCTTAGATTAAGCGATCTTTTGTATCGCTTAAGAGATTCTTTCAGTTTACTCTTGGTCGCTTAAGCGATTTCGAATGCAAGAGATCTTGCACGTCAAGATCTCTTAAGCGATCCAAAATCGCTTAAGTGACCACAGAGGTAATTTTTTGTTGCTGATATTTTGTTTATTAGTTGTTTTGCTTTATTTTTGTCGCTAACATTTTGTTTATATCGATTGTACGGACCGTAAACTATAAAGACTACGAGTTGGAGCTTGTAAACAATAAAGTACCCTACTTCCCTGCAAGGGTGATGGTCGGGTCGCATTGGGATGTTTTTGATAGAATAAAGGAGATTTTAGCTGGAATGAGGCATAGTGCAAGAGATTTTGAAGACACTTGTTTTAGTCAGTTTTTAAGAATTGGAACAAATTGGAAAAAGGCCTTTTGGGGGTAGGGAGTGCATTACATGTTGCTGCACTCAGTAAAATGCAATAAAAATAAAGAAATGTGGTTCGTAGTGGACGAAAAGCCGCTACGTTTTGGCATGATGGAATATGCCTTGGTGACAGGCTTAGGATATAGGAAATTGCCAGATAAGCTAGAGGCAGAAGCAATAAGGAAGAGTTCAGGAGCCATAAGGTTTCGTAAGAAGGTTTTCCAGGGGGCAAAGTCTATTACAGGACACGTTTTAGAGGAGAGGCTAGAAACAGTTCGGTTTAATGATGGAGAGAAGATAAAAGTATGCTTGTTATTGTTTTTACATTCGATCTTATTGGTTGGTGACTCAACAAAAGCTGTTGAGAATGATTGGCTATTGTTTGCAAGTGACTTGGAGTTGTTTAATTCTTATCCGTGGGGACGGATATCATTTGAGTGAACCATCAAGAGCCTGAAAAATCCATACATGGTGTTAAAGCAGTCCCAATGGGTCGGGAAGGATAAACCAAGCACGTACAATTTGTTTGGCTTCCCATGGGTAATACAAGTAAATATTAATAGCTTTTTGTTATATTTTTTGTAATATATGTGTTTGAATTATGATATGGACTGTTTTTTCACAATGTAGGCTTGGATGTATGAGGCCATCCCTATCTTTGTTAAGGAGGAGGGGAGGAGCAACAGTTTGGATGTGCAGCAACAATTTCCTAGGATGTTGCAGTGGCATGTCGAGAGGTGTACCCATTGGGACTATGACTAAATAGACATTGAGATTGAAGCGGCTGGTGTAAGATTAAAGGATTAAGCTTTTGAATATGCAGTTGCTTTAAAATGTCGCTTCAATCTGATTGATTTTGTTTCTTATTATAGGGAGTCATCCATCCCTTTCTTACCACTACTGGGGATGAAGTGAAAGAGGACTATGTCACATCTTTCAAAGCACTGGAGGATGAAAAGGATGAACAGATAAATCGCCTGATGCAGGGCCTAAAAGGGGTCACGCATGTGACGGTAGTTGCAGGGTCACTGCTTGACAACGTGGTTGATACCGATGATGATAAAGCTCCAATCAGCAGGAGGCCTAAGGAAGAGGGAGGACGAGGTTCGTATGCCTTAGCAAACCAGTACAACAAGTACCGCTTTGTCGAGACATCGACGTCGGGAGAATGAGATGGTTGACCTCATAAACGACCTATTTGAGAGTTTTACAATAGTAGTTTATGATAGGTTTGACAATATGGAAGAGCACATGAAAAGGGTGGAGGAGAAAGTGGATAAGCTGGGAGAGAAAGTTAGTACAGTGGAGGAGGAAGTTGGTGGAGAATTAAAGGCAGTTGAAGTGCAAACTGGGCTAAAAATAGAGAGTCAAAATAGCAAGTTTGTCAAATCGACTTACATGGTATGACACAGGTAAAGAAGAGGAAAATTAAGAAACAAATAGAGGAAGAACCAGAAATGGAGGAGGTTAAGGAGGTTGGTGGAGGAAGTTGGTCAGTGATAATGGAAGAGGGTGAGGTGGGAGGCGAAGGAAGCGGGGATGTAAAAATAGAGGAAGGGGGAGGAAGTTGGCAAGAAAAAATGGACTCAAATGTCGATTTGTATAGGCCACTAGAGGAAAAGAAAAAACTCTTCTATGCCTATTACAATAAATCAGGATGTAATGCCCATATAAAGTGTAAGACAGGGGATTATCCCTGGGAATGGTTTGAGAAGTTGTTGACGATGGGCACGTGGCTTGAGGACTCGATAAGTTATTTTCGCTTAATTTTCCTTTTTTTGCCTATGTTTTCCATACTTATCTTGTTATTTTTATTTGATGCAGCACATCGATGAGATATTGACATTGATAAGGCTACTACAGACTAGTAATGGTGATCTATTGTATCCTGACTATGCCATCACCGATGTGACGTTTGGCCAAATGCTTATTTCGACATATCGCACTTTAATTAAAAATATAGTTGGTAGAGGTGCAGCAAAAGGAGCGAAGCGAAAAAAATTGGCCCCAGAACAGTTGGATTGCATCCCTAATGATTTTCAGTTTGATGACAGGATTATGCAGTATGTACAGGGGGAAAGGCCCAAATATGGCCACGGTTGGGCCTTTGTTAAAAGAGTCTACTGCATCATCCTCGTCAGAGAGATGCACTGGATAGCAGTTGTCGCACATCTAGAGGAGGGGTTGCTGAAGATCCTTGACTGTAACCCAACTATTTGTCGAGACAAGCAGTTGAAGGTCGAGTTAGAGCCACTATCCAGGTTGTTCCCACGGCTATTGCATGACAGCGGGATGTTTGGGCACTTGGGTGATCAAGGTTGAAAATGGCCACTTAAGCGCTCTACCATCCTAATAAATGAGTCAAGGTAAATTTGGTATAAAACTAACTTACATAATACAATTGTTCTATAAGTTTATTCTAATGCTAATGTCTTCTTCCTATTGTAGTGCTGAATGTGGGGCATATGCCTTGAAATTTATTCAGTTCGATATGACTAACACCCCGATAGACGACTTGAATGATGAAACAATGAGAGACTCGGGAGTGCTGGGCCATCGACTGCTTCCATAGGCAGATGGATCCATTTTGAGTGACCAGAACCCAATCAAAAAAAATGAAAGTTGGACTTTGAATTTTGTAGTTTATGTGATGTTGATGTTGATACTTAGGTTATGGTGCTGATGCTGTAGGTGTCATGCTTATATGGAGCTTTACCAAAAGAGACGGAGTGAGTGAACTTCTCAATCTCGCACTCTGTAACTTTTTTTCGTGTTTTTTTTTATTTACAAAAGCTGACGTGTCTATAGGTGTGTGCCGGATAATTTTGCAGGTTCCTGGCAAACAATGAGAGGAAACTTCTCAAAGGCTGGTTGGCAAGAGAAGGCATCTGCAATAAAGGCTGCTGGGAAGGCATGGTACCAAACAATGATCTCAGACAGGTTCCTGGCAAACAGAATTCGAAAACTTCTCAAAGGCTGGTTGGTAGGAGGAGGCATCTGCAATCAAGGCTGCTGGTAAGGCATGGTACCAAACAATGATCTCAGATAGTGATTATACAGAATTCAAAAACTTCTCATAGGCTGGTTGGCAAGTCACAGGAGGGAAATGAGAATGTATGGAAGGGAAATGGTACGAAAAATGATACTGGAGGAAATTTTATTACAATCAGAACTAGAGTTAAATGTCTTAAGAGTTATTGTGTTTCGGCACTATTATGGATGATTTTAAGTTTAAACTTTCAATTACATTGATGTCTTTAAACTTTCAATTAAATTGATGTCTCTTATATTTTGAGTTGTGATGAATTAGATTGATATAAATTACTTAATTTTGTGATACAAATTCTTTTTGGATTTGGTAGGGAAATGAGTGAGGTAGAAATGTATCCCAATCATAGTCATTTCGAATTAATTAACTTAAAGACAGCCATGGTACCAAACAATTACGTATATGAGCGACCACGTATATCTCTTAAACGACCAAGATTTTTCCACAAATGATCGCTTAAGCAATCTAAAATCGCTTAAGCGACCTAGAGTTATTTTACGAAGAATCACTTAAGCAATTCATAAGATGGCTTAAGCGATCATACATCTAGCCAGATGTTGATTCTACCTCGGTAAAGATCGCTTAAGCGATCCGAAATTGCTTAAGCGGCCAAGAGTAAAAGCCAGGAATCACTTAAGCGATAGGTAAGGATCGCTTAAGCGATCATAGATCTGGGCAGATGTTGATTCTGCCTTGGTAAAGATCGCTTAAGCGATCTGAAATCGCAGATCACTTAAGCGACCAAGAGTAAAAGCCAGGAATCGCTTAAGCGATAGGTTAGGATCGTTTAAGCGATCATAGATCTAGGTAGATGTTGATTCTACCTTGGTAAAGATCGCTTAAGTGATCTAAAATCGCTTAAGCAACCAAGAGTAAAAGCAAAGAATCGCTTAAGTGATATAGACGGATCGTTTAAGCGATTATAAGTCTGAGCAGATGATTCTGCCTTAGTAATGATTGCTTAAGTGATCATGTCCATGGTCATCGCTTAAGTGATCTCTTAAGCGATCGTCCGTGTGGGCACTTGTGTATTCTTTGCTCATGATCGCTTAAGCGACCAGAAATCACTTAGGCGACCAAGTGTAAAAGGTTAGGATCGCTTAAGTGATATCATAAATAACATTGGATCTCTTAAGCGACTAAGTCTAAATACACAGGATCGCTTAAGCGATTTAGTTAGGATCGCTTAAGCGATTTAGTTAGGATCGCTTAAGTGATATCATAAATAACATTGGATCTCTTAAGCGACTAAGTCTAAATACACAGGATCGCTTAAGCGATATAGAAAATCGCTTAAGCGATCTTGTGTATTCGGATTTTATTTATTGTATTTTAGAAGATCGGTTAAGCGATTAATGCTATCTTAAACATATAACGTGTACGATTCGTTCAGTGGACCATGACCATTATTATATTTATATTAAACATATAGTTCTTTTTGTTTTGTATAAACAAAGAAAGAGCAAGAAGTACCTCATGAAGTTTGAAGGGTTGAAGGTAACCATGCAAGCTTAGTGAACAAATATTCTTCTTCTTTTCTTGGAACATAAAGATGTTAACCTTGCATGGTTACCTGGTTCTCTTAAACCCTTCAAACTTCATGAGGTACTTCTCACTCTTTCTTTGTTTATGTAAAATAAAAAGAACTTAGTCGCTTAACGTTATATGTTTAAGATAGTGTTAATCGTTTAACCGATCTTCTGAAATACAATAAATAAAATCCGAATACACGGGATCGCTTAAGCCATTTACGATTCGTTCAGTGGACCATGATCGTTATTATATTTTTATTAAACATATAGTTCTTGTACATCTATATCAAACATATATGGTGTAGAATGTTTACGTCTATATTAAATATATAGGGTGTATGATTCGTTCAGTGGAACTTGACCGTTATTATATTTTAATTAAACATATAGTTCTTTTACGTCTATATTAAATATATACGGTGCAGAATGTTTACGACTATATTAAACATATGTCCATAAACTGAGAAAAGAAATATGGTAGTAAATTACCCTTAGTCACTTAAGCAATCCCTTCTATTTAGCTTTCGTCGCATAAGAAGGTAACTGCAGTTGTGCTAAAAACCTTATTGTGATAACAGGAGCCATTGTTAATAGTCTAAAAGTTTATGAAAAATTCTGGCAGTCTCTTGGTCTATAGAGTGCAGAGCATATTGTTACACAGTTCAATTTTATATATCAGTTAAGCGATTCTATATACATAAGTCATGATTTGCTTAAGTGATATCTCGCATCGCTTAAGCGATCATGCCTAATTTCCTTTGTATTGTACAATAATCATTCCCGTCTATTTATTTAATTATTTAGTAAATATTAGTTTATTTTTTTAATTATTTTTAGACCCCTTAAGTTTATTATTTTCATAAAAACCGGCAGGAAAAATTTTAAAATTTAACAAAAACACTCCCACCTACCCACCACTGTCGAAATCTGACTAGAAAAAGGCATTACGATGCAACCTATCGGATCTGGCCCATAGGACGTTGATATGGCCTTTTCAGGCCACATCGACTGCGGATCTGGCTAGAAAAGGCCAGGTTTATGGCCAAATATGGCCGTCGACAGCTACAAAAGTCCAAATCTGGTTTTTTCCAACCAGATCCACTGTGGATTTGGCCGAAAAAGGCCACATCGGTGAATTACCAGACTGTTTCGATCATTTGTAGGCCATGGTGACAGATTCCGGCTAATATGGGTGGATGGGGGTGTTTCTGTTAATTTTTAAACTTTTTTCTGGGGTATTTAATGAAATTAATAAACTTAAGGGGTCTTAATAATTAAAAAAAATACTAATATTTCCTAAATAATTAAACAAACAAATATTTTGGGAATAAGATTGGGAATATGGATTGGAATATTCAACCAAACGCATCCTTTATGTTATGAAGAAAGAAGAAGAAAATATGTTCACTAAGCTTGCATGGTTATCTAGTTCTGTTCGACCCAAAGATCTAGCGATCCTTGATCGCATCTACAAAAGGAAATTCGTTTAATCGCTTAAGCGATTTAATGTCTCGCTTAACACTAAAATATAATAATAATAAAAATTTGAACCATGTAACCATATGCTCTGCAATCTGTAAACCATGAGAGTGCCAGAATTTATCAGAAACTTTTTTACTATTAACAACGGCTCCTGTTATCACAATAAGGTTTCAAAGATAATCAGTAACTTCCTTCTTAAGCGATCGCCTGCTAAATAGACGGGATCGCTTAAGTGATTAAGGGTAATTTACTACCATATATCTTTTCCAAGTTTAATGACATATGTTTAATATAGACGTAAACATTCTACACCATATATGTTTGATATAGATATACAAGAACTATATGTTTAATTAAAATATAATAATGGTCAAGTTCCACTGAACGAATCGTATACTCTATATGTTCAGAGTTCGAGCAAGAAAATGACTTCAGAGTTGAGATATGGATAAAGAAGAAGACGGTTAAATTTCACTTGATCGATTAAGCGACTAAAAGAATCGCTTAAGTGATCATGTGATGGGCATAATCAATCTACCCAGGTGCATGATCGCTTAAGCGATTATTCTCTTTTTCACTTGGTCGATTAAGCGATCGTAGATCGCTTAAGCGATCATGTGATGGGCAGAATCAATATCTGCCCAGGTGCATGATCCTTTAAGCGATCCGTGATATCGCTTAAGTGATTCTTCTCTTTTTTCACTTGGTCGATTAAGCGATCATGTGATGGGCAGAATCAATATCTGCCTAGGTGCACGATCGCCTAAGCGATCCATGCTATCTTAGGCAATACACACTTTTCCATCTTTTCTCCTGATTTTTGACAAACTAAAATTACCAACACATATTAATTCCATACTTTCTCCTCAATTTGACAATCTAATTCCAAACTAAAATCACCAACCAACACATATTTAGGCCGTGTAACAAGAATATTAAATATAAAGAATTATTTATTCAAGGTAACAATAAAATTGAAAACATCAATAATTGAAAACAATAACTCATCAATGGTTGGCCTTAGCAACTCCCTGAATTTCATCCTTCTTTGAACCTAATTTTCAGGATCTGCATGTGATTACTTCTGGCAACTGCTTCTCTTGTGGCCAAGTTGCTTGCAAATTGAGCACTTATTCATCTTTCGAGGAACCTTAGAGGCTGATGGAATACGCTTAAATTTTTTCTCTCCTTTGCTGTCTTCTTGAATGGCGGATGGATGATAATGTCAGCCAACTCTGGCAGCACTACCTACTGCTCTTTTGGAGGCACTGGATATATCGTTTCTGAATAAGATAACATGTAGTGATTTGCCATATACAGAAGGGAGCAAAGTTCCATGTAAATTCTTGAACCAAAATCCAGCTTCCGTTGGTGTTTCAGTGCTGCTAGTGCATGAGGACAAGGTAAACATTGAATGTCAAGCACTTTACCCTGCAAGTTTTACTAACAAGGTTAACTAGGGCATCTGGACCATAGCCGCATACAGTGAACTCTT
This sequence comes from Pistacia integerrima, assembly GCA_026225825.1. Classification (NCBI taxonomy): domain Eukaryota; kingdom Viridiplantae; phylum Streptophyta; class Magnoliopsida; order Sapindales; family Anacardiaceae; genus Pistacia; species Pistacia integerrima. Next base: position 14,093,352 of record CM047750.1, on the reverse strand, counting down.
GAGAATTAAGAGGATAGGCAAATAATGCAATTGACAGTTCCACGTAATAATTTTTTAGCTGACAGAACAAGGGTTGTAGTAAAATTATCTGACTCCGTACGACGCTCATGGAACCACAATGACAATGTCCTTTGGATTGCATCAAAAAGTGCTACTATTGGAAACTCTGTTTCTATTAGCAACTTCAAATTTATGGACTCGGCTATATTCGTGGTCACGACATCAAACCTTCTTCTAGGAAAGTAAGCTCTACTCCATCACTCGAAACTAGCATCATGCTCAAGATACTTAGCAACTCTATCATCCTTGATTCGGATTTGCTGGAAGTGCTCCTCGAACTCATCAACCCGATAAGCTTTTGCTGCCATGTAGTATGTCTGAAGGAGGCTAGCACACTTAAACTTTTATTTTATGTTCTCACCAAGGTGCCTCATACAGAATCTGTGATATGCTTGAGGGTAAATAGTGGCAATCCCTTTCTTTATAGAGTTGTGCCTATCAGATATTATATACAACTCGTCACTGTCAGGCACTATCGTACATAATTACTGAAAAAACCAAGTCCACGACTTGTCATTCTTAGAGTCAACCATACACCATGCAAGAGGATATGTGTGATTCTTGTTGTACTGTGCAATGGCCACCAACAATGTATCTCCATACTTTCCCATCGAAAAGCAACCATCGACAGCTAACACCTTTCTCATGTTTACAAAACACCTTATAGCAGAACCGTAAGCAACAAAAAAATATTTAAACATCATATTCATGTCCCACTTCAAAGCCGTCTTGCTACCTTCGTTTGTCAACTCAAGCATATAATGGTACGCTTCTAATACTGCGTACCTGTGCTCCACCGTGCCTCTCACAAAATCTTGTGCACGTTGTCTCCCTTTCTAGCATTTCTAATAACTAACAACACATCCCACTCTGTGCGCACAAGTCTATGAATCTCTTTAGGAGATGGACCTTTCCCTTCAACAAATTGACTTTTGACAAATTGTCCAATAACATCAGTGGAGGCTTGTCGATGCTCACCTGAAATATGTCCCAAACCACATGTGTGCTCATGGGTATATGTGCTAAGAATAAATTTTTCAGACTCCACCAACCTTCTACAATAAACCCACCACTTGCACTTTCGATCACGACATGCAACCGTCACAACCAATGAATTTGACTTTTTGGTGATGAACTCAAAATTACCTATCACCGCAACAAGTTTTAGCTTCCTCACCACTTCCTCTTTGTTGTCAAATAAATACCATATGCGCAACTCCGATCCATCCGTAAAAACATGAGCTGATTCACTATTACCTGCAATTGCCCCCTCTGAACCTGCATAAACGACCATAGTGTTGTCTTCCTCACAAACTACACCTTCTGCATAATTTTTATTTAAAGGAATCTCTACATCTGCGGGAACATATACGGGGTCCTCCTCCTCAACATTTTCATTCTGCCGCCCATGACCAACCTCTTCTACAGTGTTCTCCTCACCACCCAATTCACCGTCTACTCTTGATTTTTCAATTAACAAATCAATGCCCTCGTAGTTCAAATTAAAACCAGGCAAATCTCCGCCAACTTCCTCGTTATCCCCTTCCTTTGAACCAACTTCCAACGGTTTTCCTACAAAAGAAACCTTTAAAATCGGCCTCGAACTATTATCGGCCACATTAATCATATATAACTTCACACTTTCATCCGACTTTAATATAGTAGGAGGTACCTTATAATGTTCAAGAACTCTGCTTAAAACATATCACAACTATATCACTACATGAGCAACTCAAATCACCTCTTTTAATTATTTCATCGATCAACTCATCAAAACTAACCTCTGTGCTCACAGCAATTGGTATAACTTTTTTGTTCTTCCCAATCCACTTCCACCTACTTTCTTCCTCCACCCACTCACCAAAATATTCAACACCCAAAACAACTTGTCCCATGTCTAATAATAGCCAACAACCTATAATGCAAGAAAAAAAATATTCTTAACTAATGTACTAAGGGTTGAAATATTTTAAAAAGCATCTGCACAGTCGCTTGACAGATCTGCTATATCGCTTAAGAGATCTGGTATATCGTTTACTGGATCGCTTAAACGATATAATGGATCGCTTAAGCGATCCAGTGTAAATAAGCATGATCGCTAAAGCGATCCAGTGTAAATAGGCATGATCGCTTAAGCGATATTATGCCATTTATTGATCGCTTAAGTGATCTGCTGCTATACACCAGACATTTAGCAGATCGCTTAAGCGATCTATCTGTTGCATTACCAGATATACCAGACCGCTTAAGTGATATACTAGATCGCTTAGGCAATCCATCATATCCATAACACGTTTTTAGTCATCTCCACCTATAATCGGTGCTACCACCCCCAACTACCCACAATGCAAGAAAATTTTCCACAAATTCCACTTCTTTCAACTTCCATTACATCAAACACAACCCAACAACCTATACAACTAAATCAAAATCATAACCCAAACCCAATCCATCATTAAATCTTTGTAAATCAAAAGGGGAGATACACATACCTGGATCGCTTTTTCGTAGGAGGAGGAGGAGGAGGTGGAGGAGGAGGAGGACCTGTGTTGGAGAAGATGTTAATGGCGGAGGAATGCGTTAATGTGGCAGGAGGAAGAAGAAGAAGGTGTTTGGGTTTGTTTGCAAGATTTTCGACTCTTTGGAGACTTATTATAATTTTTTAAAGATTACCCAATTATTCATTAATCCTAATTAACCCCCTAATCATGTTTAATTAAGCTTAATAAAAAAACAAGGCTATTTAGTTAAAATTTACAAACTCTATAGCCTTTTAATTAAATTTTTAGTTAAAATGGTCTTTTAATAAAATCCCCCCGAAATTAGTTTTAATGATTATAAATAGTTTTGGATAGTAAAAGCTAATTTACCTTAGCTGGAAAAGTTATAATTAATCCATCATATTTATGAATGTGACGTCATTATATTACGGATTTATCTAATCATAGTTTGATGTATGTTAATTTAGCTTAATAATCACAAACTAATTTTGCCATATGCTTGTCTTTTTCCTTAAGCTGGGGAGTGTTTTATTAGTCTCACTTACCTTGATTTGACATGGTTAACTGTTTTCAAATCTACGAGCCTTGTTGGTATACATATTTGGTGCAATATCTTAATCAAAACGTCTTAATTTAAAGAGTTTTATTTTATTATTCAAATATTGTCTACATGCACTTCCAATGTGAAAAGTGACTGCGTAACTGCGTCAACTTACTAAAGGTTACGTATGAAGACAAACCAATTATAAATTATGTTCTACTAAAGCTTACCACGCATTGTTGAATTCTTTAGTAAATTATTGTATCTTCAGATCTACTGTCCAATGCCCTTCAGTTAATTAGATACACTACGCTTAATCGATGTTACACATTACTTTTGAGACAATTAATCCAAATAAATGAGACTTCATAAACTTTGAGGTAAAAATTCTTGGAAAGAGGGTGAAGACATTACCAATTAAGAAAATGTTTATTATTGCAACAGAACCAATTAAGGTCACTGAGAAGACAAAAGCAATTAAGGAGCTTATTTATCTTTAAACTTTTTAATCATTCATTGACGAATTCAATATAACTATTAATATATGTATATTTTTAATTACTTGATTCAATTCTGGTACATCAGCATTTTGATCGAAATCAACCTATTCATCATTCTACGGTTTACCTATCAATTTTTAGTAATGTTTTAATACTCGACTTGAGGTGTCACCCGGCCAATAGACAAGGTCCCTAGTCTTGAATTGATCCAACTAGCGGATCAAGCTAATGACATCATCATACTAACATCAGCATAATGATGTCATGTTGATGTTAGCATGATGTCATCAAGCCCGAAGAATTAATAAATTCTAGGTAAAAGGTAATTAAAAAATGAAAAAAAAAATTGAATGCGAAGCTAAGAGGGCAAAAAGGTCTTAAGGGCCAGGAATCTTGGTCAGGCCCATGAAACCAAAAAATCACAAAGGGCCTGTACAAACACCACTAAATCAGCACCTAAACCTGGACAAGCAGCAGGAAAAAAAAAAAATAAATAAATAAATAAAATAAAACCAGGAAAAATCTGCACAAGAGTGCGGCAGCAGCTCAACATTGCCCAGTCAAAAGAAAAAGTAGCATATATACACCCGCAATATGAACCTATAACAGCAAGCCAAAACAAAAACAAAAGGCAATAGGCAGCAACAAACACTCCACTAATCCATCTCCCAAAACACGCCAATCTGCAGAAAAACAACACAACAAATCCACAAGAAAGCAACATCAACAGGCCATAAGCTCAACACTGCCTGGGCAACACACTGCAGCAAGCACCCACACATTGCAATCATAGCAGCCTGCCAAACCAACCAAAAACACCAAGGCAGCCACAAAAACGCCACTAAGCCAACACCAAAAAATAGGCCAGGCAATAAAGAAACAACCCCTAAAAAAAATGAGCAAGAAACCAACAGCAATAGGTCACCCCTGGGCAGCACAACCAGCAGCACACACCTGAAATCCCAAAATCCACAAAGCAAGCATCAACAAGAACCAAGTACCCAAACGGAGCAAGAACAAAAATTGTACAAGTAACCAAAAAAAAATAATTATAGACCCTATGACAAAGGAACTAACCTGTGAAGGATGCATTACTTAGTCCTGCACAAACATGGGCATGTGTATAACTTTTCGGCTTTTCCCCCATTGAGACTGTTGATGCTTGATTTTGACACCAACTACCCACACGTGTGAAGTGCTATGCGGACCTAGAAATCACACGTGGTATGGAAGTACAAAAAGAGATATTGAACAGGTAGCACTTTTTAAAGTCGTTCGGATGCTCTAAGGTGAATCCTACGTCCACTATAATTATATTAATGGGTGATTACAATCAGGTCACACTCGGCGAGTTAGATTAGAATAGAGAAAATAAATGTAGAGAGAGAGAGAGAGAGAGGGTGAGTATATGTTTTGAGCGATGGATGAACCAATCCCGTAAAATAGAGGAGAGCCCTCTATTTATAGTTGGAGGATTCAAGCTGGTAATCATGACTTTGCGTGTAGGCAGGTGTGGTACAATTCCTAACCCGCTTCCCATTGGTTGTCTACACGAGAGAGATCCTTAAATCGCGTGGGGCTTCAGCGGGTGGACAATTCCTAGCCACTTATAAGCTTGACGTTCACCTGCCTCACTGACGATGGCCTTACCCCTTTCGTCCTTGTGGGATGTGGTGCTCGAGCACGAGAAAACCTTCCACCCCGAATTCGATTGGTCTTTACTGATTTAAGCTCACATCAGCCCTGGTTTTTTGGGCATAACAGAAGCCTCCCAGTTTTTAAGGTTTAAGGATTGAACCTTGAGAACTTCATGATTCTGCCGCGACTCAGCTTGTCCCAGATTACACTTGATCGAGTCGATCGAGTTGTATGGATCCCTGAGAACTACACTAGCGACTTGATGTGGTTTTTTCTAACAAGTTCAGTGACCTAAGTCAGACCCTAATCAATGCCATACCAACATGCCTCGAGTCTTGACCATAACTCGTGATCTGAAAAAGACTCAGCACATCTTTTACCAAGGGCAATGAGTCACATCGTTTTGAAGTCGATGCGTGACAAAGAGTGTTTATTTGAATGACCTCTTTAGATGTTATCTATTGCGCTTAACAGTTCACCTAACCAATAGAATAACCTTTATTCTGACAAGCATGTCCATTACGCAATAAGTGCCAACCATGTACATTTAATGCAAGCCATGTTGAAACGACATTCTCCTTCAGGGAATTAAATGCGGATGGAGGCATATTTAATATGGAGGAGGGTAACTGCTGTCGTTTGGTTGCTCCAATTGAGGGAAACATCGATCTATACCTACGAAGCGTGGGGGTTACTCTTCCCGCAGATTAACGACACGTGGTCGTAATCAATGGCAGGAAACGTATCCCGCCTAAGCGTCGCTTGCTTAGGAAACCAATCGTTGTTTTCCCTCTATAAAACCCCGGATTTGCTTCAGACTTTTGCCACAAAACTCACATTCTTAGAAAGAAAAACGAAGCTCTCGCAAAGTTAGTCCATCTTTTTTCGTTGATGCATACCATCCGCTACGATAGAAAGCTCATCCCTCGTCGCCAAGAGGTCAGAAGGATTTCTCCCTCGCTTTCTTTTATTATTCAGTTGATTTGCTCGACTTTTGCAATAATGGTGGGTATGGGCTGTCTGATAAGCTCTTGCGGTGCGTATTCCCAGATAGTGGTGAGGAGAGAGGTTCAGTTTTTCTGAAAGACAAGAACATAGGGCACGAATCCTTAGATGTTCAACCCTAAAGGTTTTTTAGAGTTTTCCAGGGTTTAAAGAGGATGCATTAGGGTTTCTTTTGCTCTTCTACGTCATCATATGGAACACTGTACGAAGACTAAGCCTTTTTTTTTTTTTTTTTTTTTTTTTTTTGGTCGCCCCTTTTTCAGACCTTAGGAGCAATGGACGCCTCAGCGACCAGGACAGTCAAGGGCACAAGCTCGCATGCGCTAGCCACCCCAGTGGGCCTCATGCCAAAGACCTTGTCAGTGATCACCCGAGAGGAGATACAAAAGGCAGAGAACCAGTATGCACTTAGTGTGAATGTCTATCAGCATAGAACTCATACGGCTTGAAACCCTCTAGAGGGAAAGACCGCGATCTCGGAGACGATCTTTAAATGTGGGGCACTGATACCTTTTCATTCCTATGTTAGGTCGGTCCTTAACCACTTCGAGGTTGCATCATTGCAATTAACGCCCAATGCATACATGATAAATATTGCTATGTATATTGCATGCGGTGAAAACGACCTTGGCGAGCTAATAGCGCTGGAGCTCACATGCTCTTATTATCTGAAGAAGAGCAAGGATAAATATTCTTTCTACCTCTCGAAGCGATCTACAATTGAGGGAGGAATATTTGGTTACCCCAGTAACTTCAGGGCTTATGAAACAAAATTTTTCTTGTTTGAGTATGATGGCGTCTGCTAGTTTAGGGAGCCAAGTAGGTTTTTTCTTTCCATTTATGAACTGTTCCTCCTTCAGTTTTTGTATCTAATGAACCATTTTGTCTCTTTGCAGGAAATAAGACGACTAGGTTGGCGACTTTGATAGATCATAACTGAATCGTTGCATTCGGTCATCTTCTAGACCATTGTTGCAACGCGGGACTGCTCATGACTACTGCCAACTTGAGAAAGTACAACTTTTTAATCCGGAAGCATCCTTGGAGTCAAACCGTGAGTATCCCCATACTTAGAACGCTTTTTGGTTGCCTGCGGTGACCTGTTTCACTAACATACTTCTATGGTGCCCAGCGATCATTCCACCCAGGGTTCTGAGGCCTTCTACAAGGACCAAGGAGTTTATGTTTCCCTAGGTCACTTTGACTGAGCCAGTCGAGGAGGTCCCTCGTGATATCCCCACAAGATAGATACAAATTGGCACCGAAAGGTGAACACCCTTAAAACGACATGAGGAAATTCTTTGGTCCGCGGCTACTCGCGCCCCCAAGCAGAAAACCATGGACCAAAAGACTAAGAAAAGAAAATAACTGCAGGCCGAAGAATCGGAGTTGGAGTTAGAGGGTGTAGGGGTGCAACCTGGGAGTTCGCAACCTTACCAGGCTTTCGCCCGAGGTACGCGTCGGGCATTTCAACGATCCCCGAGAGCTTAGGTAGAGGAACTGGGGAGATTGTAGTTACCCGAAAGAGACCAGGCAAACAGCGGGTCGATGAGATGCCAATTCCTGCGGGGGTAGATACACCAGTGTTGGATTCCATGGAGCAACTCCCGGAGTACTTGCAGCCGGTGGTGTATACCCTACTACAGTGCCAACTGGCTTCGGCCTTCAAGGAATTTTTGGCTTCCCGACCCACAGACTTGATGACCACTATTCTTCTGCTGCAAAGCCAGGTAGGGCAGCTCGTCCTCATCGTGGACTTCAATATTAGCTAATTTTCTAGCCTTAATAATTTTCAGAAAAAATGGGTTAACTCTTGCTTCCTTTCTTATGCAGACCCTACTTGCCTTGCATATGACCCAACAGAAGGTCAATCTAGACTACGCTAGAGGGATCCACGACCTGAAAGAGGAGAATGCCAGACTGAAGAAGGACCTCGAAGCTCAGGATGAGGAGGCGAAGTTGTTTAACATCCAGGCGAATCAATACCGGGTGGAGAAAAATTATGCCCTTTGCATCATGGATTTCTAGAAGGTTGAGCTCGAGAAGAGAAGCGAGGAGAACAAATAGCTCTAAAGGACAGTGGTCAAACTCACCAAAGAGAATGACGAGAAAGAGAAGGAGCTGACGACAAACTCGGAGCGTCTCGCAAAGGTGAAGGAAGAGAGAGCTCAGTTGTGGGAGAATTCTGAGAAGCAAAAGAGAGCACTGGAAATGGACCTCGAGCTTTCCCAAGGACGGGTTGCTTCATTGGCTGATTAGATGAAGCGGCCGAGCCTTGAACTCGAAAGAAAGGTCGCTGACTGGGCAATTCAGGCTATTTATAGGTTACGACCACAGAACCCGAGAATGGATCTCTCCGACCTCCCGCCTGAATCTCAAGACATTCTTGCTTCCGTGGCCCAAACTGATGACAAGGTCGGGGAGAAGGAGGAACAAGAGCCTCCTCTAGAGGATGATCAGCCGAAGGAATACGTTCTTGAGGATCCAGCGATTGACTTGACAGTCAACGACCAACTGAGGAATGAAGAGGTCGCACTCGTAGAGCCAGAAGGCCAGTGATCACTTTTTCTGCTTTTTCTTTTGACTCTTTCTTTTTAGTTGCCTACTATACTTGCTCAAATTACATATAAGAAAAGAGTATTTTTAGACATTTACAATTTTGAATGCTTTACAAAACCAATATCATATCTTCATCAAGAAACTTGTAAAAATATCACAATGAACAAGATCATGTAAGACATTTATTCAAGGTGGAGAAGAACGATCTTATTCATGAAGGTTACAAGGAAAACTTTACAAGTAAAGGAGGTGGAAAACTGAGAGTGAGCCCAAAATTACTGATGATAGGGGTGAAGTTGTTCAATATTCCAAGCTCGTAGTACTTCGGAAACGTTAAGCCTCTTGAGGTGATACGTTCCTGGTCGTATCACTTTGACGATGTGGTATGGATCTTCCTAGTTGGATCCTAATACCCCCGCACTTCGTTGTTCGTTTCATTGAACAAGTCTCTCCAAAGTGAACTAATCCCTACTTCCACCAGGATCATCGCCTCGCAGCCATATGCTAGCAAGAAAGGCGTTTCTAAAGTGAAGGTTCTCTGAGTCGTTTTGTACGCCCACAGAACTTCAGGAAGGCCATTGACCTAATTACCTTTGGTAGCGCCAAGGTTGGCCTTCAAGGTGTGCTTGATGGTTTTGTTGATAGCTTCAACCTGACCATTCGCTTGTGGTCTTGCGATTAAGGCAAACTTTTTGTGGATCCTCAACTTATCGCAAAACTACTTTAATTCCTCATTGTCGAACTGCTTTCCGTTATCAGAAATGAGGGTATGTGGAATCTCGTAGCAACACACTATGTTCTTGAAGACGAAGTCCTTGAGCTTCTTAGTAGTGATTATGGCCAAGGGCTCGACTTCGGCCTATTTTGTGAAGTAATCTACCACGACCACGACATACTTAACTCCCCCTTCCTGGCGAGCATAGGCCCAATAAGGTCAATTCCACACTTAGAGAATAGCGAAGGGCTAGCCATTGTGGTCAGCTGGTGGGAAGGAGCTCATGGGATGTTCGCGAACCGTTAGCACTTGTCACACTTTTCTACAAAGTTGAAAGTGTCTTCCTGAAGCAAGGGCCAATAGTATCCTTGGCGGACAATCTTATTGGCCAAGGATCAAGCGGTAGTGTGATTACCACAAATCCCTTTATGTATCTCCCTCATAATATAATCTGCTTCCTCATCGGTTGCACATCAGAGGAGAGGGGCGCTAAACCCTCATGTACAACTGATCCCTGACGAGTGTGTAACGAGCAGCTTTGGTGCGCAGGATTTTTGCCTTAGTCTTGTCGCTGGGTAGACTCCCATCTTGGAGATACTAAATGCTTAGGGTCATCCAGGAGACTGATTCTGTTGTGGCTACTGTTTGTTCAAGTGAGCCGATACTAGGAATCTCTATGTACCGAACTAAAATATTGTCCGGTACACTTGAGTCTAGCGATGAGGCTATCTTTGACAAGGCGTCCATGACAGAGTTACTATCTCTCGGATTTACGTGATCGTGAAGTACTTGAAAGGCTCGAGTGCGGCCTTTGCTTTCTTCAAGTAGCTGATCATGTTTTCTTTCTTAGCTTGGTATTTTCCTAAGATCTGATTTACAATCAACTGGGAGTTGTTGTGAAAGCTGATCACGTCGGATCTCATTTCTCTCGCTAGTCGCAGACTAGCGAGCAGCGCTTCATAGTCGGCCTCATTGTCAGTAGCCTGGAACTTAAACCGGAGGATTTCATGAATGCGTGTCCTTTCAAGACTGAGAAGGAGAAGACCTGTTCTGACCTTTTTCTTGTTCGAGGAACCATCGGCATAGAGGCTCCAAGTCGATAGGTTTTGAACAGTCTCAACGAATGACATGGTGGATTGCTCCGGGTCTCGATCGTGGTATGAGAATTACAAATGAAATCGGCAATCAACACACCTCCGCCCTTTGATGGTTGCTTTTGGTCTGCAATGTAAATCGAATTGACTCAGTTCTATTACCTATTTAAGTAATTTACCCAAAGCCTCTGGGTTCTAAAGAACTTGCCTGAGTAGATGATTGGTCAAAACATGGATTATGTGGACATGTAAGTAGGGCTGCAACTTTCTGGAGGCAATCAGCAGAGTATAAGCTAATCGCTCCATTTCTAGATACCGCATCTCGGCGTCCAGCAGTCGCTTGCTCGCATAATACATTGACTATTGAACTCTGCCTTCTTCCCAAATGAGAGCCGGCTACCACATGTGGGAGACAGAGGTATAAGATCATGAGTGGCCCGACCACATGTTGGGAGACAGACAGGTATAAGAGTAGAATTTCCATGGGAAGAGGCTTGGACAAGAGAAGTGGTCTTCCGAGGTGTTCTTTTATACTCTGAAAGGCTTGTTTGCACTCTAGAGTCCATTCGAAGTTCTGGTTGGCCCTAAGTACATTAAAAAATGGCAAGCAACGATCTGTTGCTCTCGATATGAAGTGACTTAGAGCCACTATCCTACCATTCAGGCTATGAACATGCTTTTTGTTTGTGGGACTTTTCATATCGAGGAGAGCTTGAAATTTTTCAGGGTTGATTTTGATTCCCCACTGGTTAACCATGTACCCCAAGAACTTTCCTAAGGATACCCCGAATGAGCACTTGAGAGGGTTGAGCTTCATCCTGTACTTTCAAAGCACGTCAAACATTTCAACAAGATGCGCTATATGATCTAAAGCGACATGCGACTTAACTAGCATGTTATCAACATAGACTTCTATCATTTTGCCGATCTATTCAGAAAACATACAGTTGACTAGCCGCTGGTAAGTTGCCCCAGCATTCTCTAAGCCAAAAGACATGACCTTGTAACAATACAGTCCCCAATCTATAACAAATGAGGTATGCTCTTCGTCTGGTGCATACATCGGGATTTAATTGTACCTCAAGTAGGCATCCATATAGCTCAGCAGCTTATGCCCAGAGGTGGCATCAATGTGCTGGTCGATCCTTGGCAAAGAAAAGCTATCCTTCACACAGGCTTTATTGAGGTCGGTGAAGTCGACGCAAGTTCGCCATTTGCCATTGGGCTTCTTTACCAAGACTGGATTGGTAACCCAGCTTGGGTAAAGCACCTCTCGAATAGACCAGTTCAAGAGGAGCTTATCCATCTCAATTTTCAAGGCAGCATAGCATTCAAGGTCCATTGCTCTTGTTTTCTCACTAACCGGCTTGACCGCACTGTCAATTTTTAGTGCATGACATATTACGTTCGAGCTGATCCCGACCATATCGGTGTGAGTCCATGCAAAAACATCGACATTCTCTCTGAGGAAGCTCGTCAGGCTTTCGGCGAGCTTGGGGTTAAGATTACTCCCAATTCTTTATACTCTAGTCAGCTCGTTTTCATCGACTGACACCTCATATAGGTCCTCAACTGGCCCGCTGTGAAGGCCCTCCTGGATGCGAGGATCTAAGTTGTCCTTTGCTGGTCTAGGTCGTGGCTCGATTCTGTTGATAGCCTTGGCTTGCTTGGGGACGCCTATTGGCTTTCCCTATCCCTTTCCCTAGCACGCCATCTGGACTACCCTTATGTAGTAGTCGCGAGATTCACGTTGGGATCCTTGTACTTCCCTGATCCCCGTTGAGGTGGGGAACTTCATTTTTAGATGGTAGATAGAAGTGACAACCTTGAAATTTCGTAGCACAGGTCATCCCAGGATGCATTAAAGGCGGACATATAGTCTACCACCAAGAACTCCGTCATCTTGGTAATTTCGTTGGTTTCACCCAACGTGATGGAGAGTGCAATCATTCCCTTAGGAATTAGATGATCGCTGGTAAAACCGTAGAGGGGGATGGAGGTAGGCTTCAAGTTTGCCTCATCCAATTGCATTCTTTCGAAGGCTTGCTAAAACAGGATATTCACGGTGCTTCCATTATCCACCAACATTCTGTGGACTTAACATCAGCCTATTTCAGGCGCAATGACGAGTGCATCATCGTAGGGGTGATGCAATCGTACTACGTCTTTTTCAAAGAAGGTAATTTCTCCTTCTCTATGGATCTTAGCAGGTCGCGGTGCCATGCTTATTACACTCAAGAGGTCATGGCGAGCTTCCCGAGCATACCTTTCCTAGGTAACTAGAGAGTTCTCTGCGAGGTGTGCCCCCCCGAAAATGATCCCTACATAGTATAGCCCCTTGCAACCACGACGCTTCTTCCCTTATTCCTCTTGATCCTTTTCCCGAACGGGAGTCGCACTGTCAACATACTCCTTGAAGTGTCCCTGTTTGATTAGGTCTTCAATTGCTTGCTTCAAAGCCTAACACTCATCAGTGTGATGCCTATTGTCCGGATGATAGCGGTAGTACTTTTTGCTGTTCCTGGCTGAGGGGGGATTCTTCATAGACTTCGGTTCTTCGAGCAGGCTGGCCTCCTCTGATTTATCTAGAATTACCGATACTGAGGCATTCAAAGGAGTGTATTGATTTTTGTTGTGATCGTGACGAGGAACTGGGGCATAAGACTTTTTGGGCTCAAATCATTGTTTCTTTCCTTTCTGTTAATCGTCATTAGCCCAACTGCAATCAGCCTTTCTACTATTCTCCTCCTGGTCGAGAACACTAGTTGAAGGACTGGGGTTGTGGCAACTGAGAGCAGCCACAAAATTTTCTATTCAAAGATACTTCTCGGTCAGGTTGTAGAAGCGAGTAAGGGAAACATCGTCCTCAGATTGTAACTCTTTCCATAAGTCAATCTGCGGGCGAACCCCTGCAATAATGAGAGTCCTAATGGACTCTTCAGGAGTGTGAGCCACTTTGTAGAGTTCCTGGTGAAATCTGTCTATATAAGATTGGAGGGACTCATTCCTCTCCTACCGTATATTGCTCAGATAGCTCAATGGCATTGAGAACTTCCTGTTTGCCTCGAATTGCCTCAAGAATAACGAGTTTATTTGTTACCATGAGCTTATTGATCCAGAGAGGAGCGACCTGAACCAGCACTTGGCATAGGCGGTTAGTGTCACTACGAAGCAGCGACATTTGGCCAAGTCGAAGACTTGGTGGAGTTCCATAAGGTCATTGAAATCGTAGAGGTGGTCTTACAGATCAGAGTTCCCGTCGAATGCCTGCATGTTGGGCATCCTGAATCTCGATGGGAGAGGAGCAGCTAGTACTGTTGGAGAAAAGGGAGACGCCTCAGTGACCTTCCCCTGTTTGTTTTGGTGAGCCTTGAGCTAATCCAATTGTCGCTGCAACTCCTCAATCTAAGATACTGGAGTTATCGGGGGGTCACTTTCCGCAACGTGGGTTTAACCCTCATGGTTGCGATTGAGGAAAGACCGAAGGTCAAGCCCTTCCTCTACTTGGTTGGAGGCTCTGGCATACCTTGACACATGCTGGCTAGAGCCATGTGAGGATAACAAATGGCTCGGGAAGTTTTCCCAACCTGTGCGGACGGTGGGGGTTACCTCGACAGCGATGGTCAGGACCATTATTTTGATGAGACTGGGAATCCCCTCACCTTGTACTTTTATAGGTGTGCCCATACGACGTGGCGTGGGACGGCTCATGTTGTGACATGTCACCAAGTCATAATGTCACGAGTATTCTACCTGCTGCATGACCTGTGTTCGCTAGTGCCTCGAAACCCTTTGGTCTACTACTCGCCACCTGTTTCTTCTTACTCTTACGCGCTACAGTGCAGGAGGTACGGGCCTTTGCCCTTTTCCATGCTTTCACATGACCTACAAGCGTCTTTGGCAGTGGCACCACCTCGTTAGACTCTGGCAGTATGACCCAGTCCAAACGGTCTAGCCTTTGACTAACCGTTTGGAGAGTATTGTTGAACCTCTCCAGGTAATTCATCATGGCCAGGTTGAGTTGTGAGCTTAAAGGAATATCTGCCATGATACTCTGTTGGATTAGCGGCATTTTAAAAAAAGTGTCATTCTATACCTAGGGGATTTCCTCATTGTTGAGATCGGTTCGCTCAATTTCGAAACCCCGAGCCATTTGTTGGTAGACAGGATCGGTTAGAAGTTTTTGATGAAGAGCAGATACTAAATCAGGCCCTCCTTCTAGCATCAAACTGTTGATTCATGATTTTGACACCAACTACTCACGCATGTGAAGTGTTATGCGGACCTAGAAATCTGGCGTGGTATGGAAGTATAAAAAGAGATATTGAATGGGTAGCACTTTTTAAAGTGGTTCGGATGCTTTAAGGCGAATCCAACGTCCACTGTAATTATATTAATGGGTGATTACAATCACGTTGCACTCGACGAGTTGGATTACAATAGAGAAAATAAATGTAGAGAGAGAGTGTGTGTGTGAGTATATGTTTTGAGCGGTGGATGAACTAATCCCGTAAAATAGAGGAGAGCCCTCTATTTATAGTTGGAGGATTCAAGCTGGTAATCATGACTCTGCATGCGGGCAGGTGTGGTACAATTCCTAACCCACTTCCCATTGGTTGTTTGCATGAGAGATATCCTTAAATCGCGTGGGGCTTCAGTAGGTGGACAATTCCTAGCCACTCATAAGTCTGATGTTCACTTGCCTCACTGACGATGGCCTTACCCTTTTCGTCCTTGCAGGACATGGCTGCACTCAAACGGTATAAAACCTTCCTAAATTCTGATTGGTCCTTGTTGATTTAAGCTCACTTCAGCCTTGGTTTTTTGGTCATAACAGAGACGTTACTTCTTCTTCTTCAGATTCCCTTGAAGAAAAACTTCCAACACCAGATGACGGCAAGACTGAATTGAACACAAAAACCTACAATGATGACTGGCAACCTTATGTTCTTTCTATTTTTTGAAGAGCAATCGACAAGTTCCCTCCCAAGTTGTAACCAAATCCTAAGTTCATACCACTATAACAAAAATAGCCTACCGTAATACTGAACAGTAACACTTTTCCTTAAAGTGTTTATCGTAAACTATCTATAGTAACTGACACAACCCGTCCCGACCCTCCCTATCCCATAGGCTCCAAGTTTACTCATGAGACTCGGGTGATTGAGACGTGCCATGTGGGAAAATTATAAAACCTGTTTATGAATTAAAACATCATAAAACTCTTCTAGCTAAAACATTTATAAGCACTTTTTTTTTTCTCACAAGTAAACATAACATCATTTGCAAATAAACAAATGCAACTAAAATTTTTACAAAATAAAATGTATGGTATCAGATTTTTCCATATCTTTAACAATCCAGAACATGAAATAAATACATGATGAAGAAACATAAACTTTGCAGCGGAAAATAAAACACAACTATGAAATATATGATGAAATGAAGTCGTGCGGCCTAACCTTGAGTGGGATTCACTCCTCTACATGATCTCCTTCTTGACCTGGTAAAGGGGGAAAGAAAAACATTTGAAAACGAGGGGTGAGCTAGAAATGCTCAGTGAGTGGGGAATGGCTTAGTATACAATATAACATTTCAATATACAATTAAACATTCATGCTTATAAAATTTCATTTCCATAAACACATTTTATAATATAAGCCATCTTTCATAACAATTACTAAAGTCTTATTGCAAAACTTCCTTCTGGAAACTATTATGGTAAACAAATCAATACTCATGTTTCTCTAAAAATATCATTTCTAAAAATATTTCATATACAGATAACATTTGCATTTATAAATTTCAATTTCAAATAAATGATATACATGTATATATCCAAACCATCTCTCAATCACATATGAAAACTCTCAGCCAACTAGTACCCAGGGGTAAATCTGTCCAACCCGGCAAGATCTAACATCGTGCGGGTTGAACCACTAAATCCATCCTACTAGGCATGCAGAATCAGTCACAGCTCAAGCCTTCAACCCAGCGAGACCAAGCATCGCTTGGGCTGGCACAATCATATCTGTGTAAAGATATCTGTCTCGCTTGGGCCTTCGACCCATTTGGGCTGACAATATCAAATCCTATGTAGCGATATCTGCCTCGCTCAGGCCTTTGGCCCAGTTGGTCCAGCAAACGAAATCATATATAGCGATATCTGCCTCGCTTAGGCCTTTGACCCATTTGGGCCAGCAATATCAAATCCTCTGTAGCAATATCTACCTTGCTCGGGCCTTCGACCCACTTGGGCCGGCAAATGATCAATCATACGCATGTATAGAATCAAATCAATGTCATGAGGGGGATGGGTACTACGTAGGGTGGTTTGAAAACCACTAACATCTATACTTATTCTCAAAACATTTTTCTCATAAGCATATAATAATTTCAAAGCATCTCATGTAATATATAAATGTAAATGCAATTTCTCAAATGTTTTCAAATCTAACAATTTCAACCCATTTTCATTTCTTTTCAAACTATTGCCCAAAAGCATCAAAATTCAATCTTTCTCATGTTAATCAATAATTTCTAACAATAACATTGCAATAAAGCTCATTTCTATAAGAAAATCAAACATCTCAGGCAATTTAAATAATAAACAAGTATAAATAAGCATTTAGAGATAACTTTTATTGAAACAAAAGTTAGGGTTTTAGATTTTTTCGACTCACCATTTTGGAGCTCGACCCTTAAGCCGAAAAAGATTGAAATCCTCTAACAATGCCCCCGCTTACCTCCCTATATACAAAATCCAATAAATCCTCCTTACATAAGTCCCCCTAAGGTAACACCTCAATATTAAAATCATTGGACACTTCACACACCAAATGATTAACATAACTTCTTCTTTAACAAAACTGTCTCATAACCAAACATCGAATGCTCTCAGATTTTTCATAAAAATTCCATTCATCAATTTAAGCCATAATTTTAATGGGCTATTCTAGATACACATAAGTTGTTCCAATAATTTTCTCAAGTCATTCTAGAATAAATAGCTATTTAAAACACAATTTTCTTTCAACTCATTCAAATCTGCCAACTGTTTCCAGAATTGAGGTTACTGAATTTTAAAATTTGTAACAATTTAGCCTTTAATCTAAATTTCACAAAACTCTCCAGAACTAAACTATACATATATAGGATTCACAGAATTTAAAATCACTCAATTTGGATAAGAATGGATGCATCAAATCATTTTCCAAAAATACATGTTCTGCAAAAAATGAAAATTCCAGAATTCACAAGGCAACTTCAAAAATCCATATAAAATTCAATTTTCCGAGTTTTTGAGTGAAATAAATTTCTAAACACTCCTCAAGAAGTCTAAAACAACATATCCAAAATTCAGCTTCAAAAAAAGCCCCAAACATACAAAAAAAATTCGGAATTCCAGATGGTCAGATTTTTGTACAGTATCAAAATTACATCTTTAACGAAATTTTGTTTAGGAAACACGTGTTCTATCCACATAACATTATTGATCTCAATCTTCCCATTTTAGTGTAATCTCTTGTCAATAAACTCAATTATAACCTACACAAATCTAATGAACTAAAACTCATCAAAGAGGGAAATTTTAAGCTTTACTCACCTCCCATATGCTTGATCTTCCTCCACTCTCCGATCATCGGAGTTTTGCTCGCCGGCGGCCACTTTTCCAGCCACCTCCGCCACCCTCTTCTCTCCTCTCTCTCTCTATTCTCGGTTTCATCTTTTTCTCTTTCTCTTCTTCTTCTTTCTCTCTTTTCCCTCTTTTCTTTCTCTCCTTTTTCTTCTCCCTTTTTCCGTTGTTTCCTTCTTCTCCGTTTTTCTTTTCTTTGAATGTCACTGTTCATCAAAATATTTGGAAAATTTCAATTTAGTTCCCACTTGTTTCAGCTATTACTTCACCAAAACTTTAAAATTCTTACACTTTACCCCCAAAATCACAAAATAAAATTTAATAAAATTCCATACAAAAAATAACGGGATATTACAGTAACACTTGATGTTAAAATGTTATGATAACAATTTTTATATGTAACACTTTAACTTTTTATAACATATTGTATATCAATGGTAACTCTTTTTATTTTATTTTTTAAAAGTTATTAATAAATATCTACAATAGCATTTCTTAAGTGTTACAATAGACCTAATAATATAGTAACTTTTTTATAATGTTACCATATAATCAAAATACAATAACATTTTAAAAGTGTTACCATAAACTCAATTATTTACCAGGAAAGAAAATATTATTCCTACTAACATGAAATGAGGTTATTTTGCCTCATTTTTATTGTTTAAGGGTCAAATTATCATATTATTTGGGGTTTACTTTGTCACTTTTCATTCATGTGGGGATCGAACGGAAAGTTTTCACAAATAGTATAAATGGAAGATGGAAAGTTGTGCAAAGCAGAAAAGGTCCACTCATCTGGTGAGTGCTTGGAAGTGCACTCATACTTAGTGATTGTAAGGGTATTTTGTATGGTAATTAGGTTTAATTGGTTAATTTTATTTAATTTTTGTATCTCTTTTGTTTTCTAGAATCACGTGTATGTTTTATGAATTTTCAAGTATTTAGGTGTTGAAAATTAGGATTTCAAGCATGGACATTGAAGAGGAAAGAATCAAAACCATGCTGGAACAAATGGTTTGAGAATCGGAGTTCAAACGAAGAAGTTATGAGTTTTTTAAGATTATTCGCTGTAGTAAAACTATTCCCACGCCGCAGCATAAAAAAGTTGCAAAATGGGCAAAAACTTCATGCCACAATGCCACTAAATTATGCTAGGGTGCACTTCGTGAATTTTATGCTCGAGAGTTTTTCTGCCAAAACGTGCTGCACGAAAATGGGTATAGCTTGAGCTACACAACTCCGATTAACCTGATTCTAGTGACTTTTTAAAGCTAAGAGACAAGGCTACAAATTGCATGCTTTTATTATGATCCAGTTCGACCTGGAGAATGATCAACAATGGAGACGAAAGTTATGTCAGTGCATGGAAGACAAGCAGACGCAAGTTCTAAAACATGCTTCAATGTTTCTACAATAACTTGATCTGTAGGCATCAGATTTGGATGATTCTTAAAACATTGGAAAGATTATTTTAAGACCTACAATTAATATGTTCACACGTTTCTAGATTCAGAAGCTAGCATGTTCTATTTTGGATACCTTTGTGCAACTCATGGGAAGGAATCCTAATTTCATTAGGATTTTTTTACTCTATTTCACCTAGAACTGAATTTCATTCTCCTATTTTGTATAGGATTTTTCCCATTACTTTCCCACAACCCTAGCACTATTAAAGGATGTCTTAAGGTATTTTTAAGAGAGACTTTTACTTCAACTTGGAGAGAATTGGAGGCAAGGAGAAGAGATTTACCTAGTGTTTCATCTTTCTCTCCTGTACTTCATGTTTTTGAAGGGTTTAGGTCTGATTTCCTTATGATCATGTGTAACTAATACCTTTCTAGGATCCATGTAGCCTAATAAGAAGGTTTTATGTCTTTATTAATTCTATTTGTTTTATCAATCCATTGCAATTCTAGTTTTATTCATTGTCCTTTATTCAATTTTGAATTAATGTTATTGCTTGATCACCTTTAATATTAATTAATTGATTGTGTGAGACAAGGTTAGACTACATGCCCTAGCTAATCTTGATTTGCTCGTGTGATGAATGATTAGAATTTTGGGCATATGCCTTGGCAAAATGCAAATTGGTTCATGATTTTTTGAATAATTAGTATTTGTGCTGATAGATGCACCTTTATTCATAATTTCGAGTGCTCTTGTGTTTAATGAATTTTTAATCATTAGGCTAGACTATATGCCCTAGCTAGTCTTGTGTTAAAGATACTAGGTTAATCCCGAATGCCTTACAATAATACATTAATTATGTGAGTGCGAACCCTAGAAATTGGATTAAGATAACAATAGTTTGATAGTTGACATAAAACTAGATTATTATGGTGAAATTGGATACCTAGGTTTTAGTTCATTGGTTCTTAAATTAGTTTTTATTGGTGTTATTTAGGCTTAGTTAGTAGCAATTAATTTCTATTTTCTTTTTTACATTTAGTTTTAATACTAGTTCTTTAATTTGCTTGATTTTATTTGTTTAATTAAGGCATAGTATATTAGGATTAATTGAGTGCTTACAAATCTTGTGGGATCGACCCTTGCATGTGCACACTATATTGCAGTTGTGATTCGTATACTTGCGAGGATTAAAATTGTTCATCACCATCTTCATCCATTTTTTGGTGACCGTCCAGCTTCCACCTCCGACGACCATTTTCCTTCTTCAATGGTCGGCCTTAAACTAACATTGTAAGTTAATTTTAAATTTTAAAATGTGCAATTACTATCATGCCCTTCATTTTTATTTCACCCCACCCAACCACCATCACCCTCACCATCCAGCCACCACCACCACCCACCAAACCCACTCGACTCTCGTTCAAGCCCAATTTGGCTTGATTTCGACGTTGATTGACCAACCCAACATCACCATCAGGATCCTCTCATCTCCCTCTCCAAAACCCCTCCACTTCCGTCTGTCCTCCCTCTCCAAAAGCCTCCACTTTTGGCTCCAAGTTGTAGTCTATCAAGCCCGATTCTGGCGGTTTTTCTGCTCCAAAATCTCACCACTCACCACCATTAGTCTCTTCACTTCCTCTTAAACAAAATCCCGACTAGCACTGACCATCGTTGCTTCTCAATCGCTGGCCGCCACCTCCTACAATTTGCAACAAAACCACCCCATTCCAAACCCACCTGAAATCAATCCAACCCAAAAAACAACACAAAAACACTTCGAAAACAATCATAATCAACCCTCCAAATCAATCACACACCTACAAGCTCCTTGTAACACCCTGAATCGACTTCCAATTAAACCTAATTTTCATTAAAATCACAAAACGCTAAGGGGAGTGACAGACAGCAAATGGGGCAACCAGGATTGGAGCTATTGGGGGATTTTGAGGTGGGATGCCGATGAAGCTATTGGTGGTAATGGGGTTGATTTCCGATGTGAGAATGGCTGAAATTTTGCTTGAAGCGCATGAACAACAAGATCGAGGTGGTCGATGAACAGCAGCAGCAAATGATTGAAGATGAGAGGGGTTTTGGAGAGGAAGATGAGAAGATCCTCATAGTGGTGTTGGGTTGGTCAATCGGCATCAGAATTAGGCCAAATTGGGCTTGAACGGTGGTTGAGTTGGTTCGGTGGGTGGTGGTGGTGGTGGCTAGATGGTGAGACTGAGGGTGATGGTGGTTGGGTGGGGTAAAATAAAAATGAAGGGCAGGATGGTAATTGCACATGTTAAAATTTAAAATTAATTTACAATGTTAAGGGTGAGAATATGGAATAAATGAAACCAAGAGTATGAACTTAAGATTTGGCTAAACCTTGGGTGGGAACACGTCGTTTGCTCTTTTTCGAAACAAAATCACATCCAAATAACACACAACGACCTTATTTTTTATAACTCTTTAAATCAAAACTAATTGTATTCATCGAACACAACAACCTTATTTCATACCTCAATCACTCATTGATTTTTGGTTTGTGTCGAAATTATTAGCTGAGACTCAAAGAGATAATTTAGTGAATTCAATTGTTATTGAATTGATTATAATTGAATCAACATTGCCTATTTATACAAAAACTAAGCCATATAATAAGGAAACATAATATTATAATAATATCTAAAATCTCCTAGAATAAGGAAACATAATATTGTTTCACAATTAAGGAAACATATTATTTGCATTCCATTTTGCACTTCAACACTCCTCAAACCTGTGGTCATAAACCACAAGCTTGCGTAAAAGATGCAAATGTTGGTGATTATGTCAGAGTTTGAGCTTTGGCTGTTTGCCACTGGAAAACATAATATATAAGTATCATATAATAAGGAAACATAATATTGTAATAATATCTAAAATCTCCTAGAATAAGGAAACATAATATTGTTTCACAATTAAGGAAACATATTATTTGCATTCCATTTTGCACTTCAACACTCCTCAAACCTGTGGTCATAAACCACAAGCTTGCGTAAAAGATGCAAATGTTGGTGATTATGTTAGAGTTTGAGCTTTGTGTAACAACTGCTAAAAACTAGTACAATGCATGCATAATAACAATAGAAAATTGGGCCCAAAGTTTTCTTTTCATTATTAATCATATGTCTTTTATACACAAAGAGTGTGATTTACAAAAATTCACTTTAAAAGACAAAACAGGGGAAACAGTGTAGCTATTGCTCCTCGCTTGCCGACGCCCCTCCGACTGCATCATCACCTAGATCCTGCATCCACAAAGGAAAATAACGGGGTGAGCACAAAATAATGCTCAGTAAGTAAAACCCTCTATCTGCTGTCCCCGTATGTATAACTCTTAATTCTTTCCTTATACTATTTCTGTTTCTACTAAACAGCATGGCCTCATCTTACCGGAGGTACGGCCGGATGGCATTCACACAGCACCATCTCACTCTCCATGACTATCGGGTGGAATTCACACAGTACCAACCCGTTCTCAGTGACTACCGAGTGGGGATCACAAAGCACCAACTCGGTTTTTCCTAATTATCGGGAGGAGACCATCTAGCACCTATCCGTTTCTCCTGACTTTTGGGTAACGATCACCAAGCATTAACCCGTCTCTAGTCACTGTCGGGTGATGGTCACAAAGCATCAACCCACTGCTACTGAATGTTGGATGATGATCACAAAGCATCAACCCACTTCCAAGAACTAACCGGGTGGTGGTCACAAAGCATCCACTCGTTTCTACTACTCATCGGGCGACGATCACAAAGCATCGACCCGTCTCTAAGGGCTATTCGGGTGGTGATCACAAAGCATCAACCCGATTCCCATAACTATCGGGTGATGATCACAAAGCATCAACCCATCTATTCTACTCTTCTAATTCACTCTTTTCTAGCATTTGTCATTCTCTCTACTCTTAGAGTAGTTGCATGCATCCACCAAGCTCTCTACTCATGGGGTAATTGCATACACAAGTTTCCTACACTTTCTTAGGTCACTTTTCAATGCACAATTAGTGCCTATGGATGGTTCATCTCCACTAATGCACTTATGAAATGTCAACATGCAATGTTGCAAGAATTAAGGTTCACTACTCATACTCAAACCTCTATTAGGCATTTCATCAAACAACTCATGTGCACTATAAAACTCTACTATAGCAATGAGTCTAAATCTTTTTCTAACCATCCAAAATGGGGAAAAACCCCTTCATATAGCCACAAAACCTGTCAAAGAAAGCACTTCCAAAAAGGGATTCACAATACCCCTTCAATTCCATCTCAAACTACCTTTCCAACCCAACATCTCATTTCTCATATTTGCAAGGTCTCAACATTCACAAAGTATAGAAATCTCTATTTAAACCTCCATACATGGCATATCACATGTATATCACATACATACATCATTTCTACCAAAACTCTAATCAAGAGAATTCTTAAATCTCAACTTGGGTTGGGGTTTACTTACCTTGTTATGGAGAGACTTCACCAACTCTTCCTTTCACTTGGTTTGCTTGGCTTTTCCTCTACTCTTAACCAAAAGAACAAAAACCCTCAAATTTCAATATATCATAAAACTCACAAATCACACAACTTAAATAGGAATACTTACCTTAGGAAGCCTTAGGTTGATTCTCTACCCCAAATCACTTCAAAAATCCCTTGGAACTCCTTGATTAAAAGAAAAGAGAAGTTGAGAGGAAACAAGAGAAGAAAGTGGCCTTGAAGAAGAAGAATGAGGGGTTTGCTTACTCTTAATTCCTTTTAATGAAATTTATACCCAAGCATTCCCATTTTGCCCTTACTCTTCTTTGGGAATTCCATCTATATCCTTTGATTCATTATAAACTCACCCCCATATCAACATATTCTCCATGAAAAATCCTTACAAATTACTCCCCACTTTTCCTGCTAATTAGGGGTAGAATGGTCAAATTGCCCTTAGAGAAGAAAATATCTAAAACTTAACAAACATTTTAATCGGCTTGCACGCGCGGCAAGCAACTGCACCGCGCAAACGTCAACAGCCTTCCCCGTGGCTTCACCACCTCTTCGCCGTGGCGAAGATTCTTCTTCGCCCCGGCCAAGCATGGCAGACTAAACTTCTTCTGTTTTCAACCAATTTCAGGGCAAGTATACTACATAACACTCAATATTACCAAAAACCAACTTAAATAAGAGCAAAGGAAGAAACAACAACTACGTACCTCAAGTGGGGCGTTACACTTTGGCTGTTTGCCACTGGAAAACATAATATATAAATATCACATAGCAAAAAAAATGATATTGCCTACTATTTAATTGTTATGACCTAAATGCCGAACAATAATTTCGGCTATGGAATTATATGAAGATAGATGATGAACCATATATCATTCACAATTTTAATTGGTTAAGTTTTGCTTCAATACCAAATTCTATAGAATGGTAATAAGCCATATGCTGAACCATATTTTTAAGTAAATTACCTAGGTTTCTGTTCAATTGTCCAAGAACTAATGTAAAATTGGGTTGGTTTTAATGTAATTTGGTGAAAAAATGAACATTAAGCAAAAAAACATTATATGAAACTATACCCGATTTTCAAGCAAAACTTCTAGACCATTGGTTCCACATTAATTATCCGTTCACAAAACATTTCAATTTAATAACTTATTTGGATTAAATGGGTATGCATTGACATGTAATATTTATATGAAATTAATATTCTTAATTTCCTTATTATTTATTCTTTTGATTATTAATTGAACGTTAAATTAAACACTATCACAAATATTTTTTAATCTATTATTTTAGTCAATCTTAGGATACTATATAAATTGTATAATTTTCAAATCATGTCAGTATATTATGTAATTTGTAATTAATATAATTAGGAGATTTAGTTGATTATTTTTTACCTAAACAATATATATACCTTTATAGTAGATATCAACTACTTCAAACATCCAATTATTCAAATAAACGTGGTGTCAAAACCAATTTTATAAGCAACCTGCACAACACGCTGACCTTCTACCTACTTACTAGTAAAATAGATAACTAGGAAAAGCATATCAACTTTTAGGATACAGAGACTCTCAAGAGTACTTAATTTTAGGAACTTCAAGCCAAGCATATCGAATTATCGCAAAATCAAGTTTTAACAATAAATCGTTTTTTTTCTCTTGCGCTCTGCTGCCGGTGTGCTGTTTGTGTGATTGTCTGCCCAACTGCTCCCCAAGATATTGTTTGCGCTGGGGTCTTTTTCAAACTACTAAGAGTTGTAGCCAGTGTTCTTGAAGTGATGTGGCATTCTGATGACACGTTGGAGTCAAATTTTTTGGAGTTGGCTGGTCAAAGTAATTTGTTAAAACAAGAGGGGCAGTTTTGTCTTTTCCCTACGTTCCAGAAACCTAAATCGAATTAGGTTTGTGCGCAGATCTCATTTCTCTCGTTTTCTCTCTTGGTTAACAGAGAGAGAAACGGTTAGAGGTGTTGTGCTAGAAATCCAAGATCCATCCATGGAATCAACAGTGATGGTAGGTGTGAGCTGTCCTTTCTGTTATAGCCTTTCTGTTTGTATAAATTTGTACTGATTTTACTGCTTTGTATCACGATGTATGAGTGGTGAGAGCATCTGGGTATACGGGTGTGTAATCAGAGGGTTTGTATCGGGTTGATGCCTTGGTGTAAAAGGGGTGAGCCGATTCTTCTGTAAGGTTTCTCAAACTCATAGTAAAGTTCTTTTCTGGTTGCCTTTGAAGAGTGGATGTAGGTAATCTTTCAAATTACCGAACCACTATAAATTTGGTGTCTCTCTCTTCTTATCTTCCTTTACTGTTTTTGTTCTCATTTTATTCTTGTTATGGTTTGAATGCCTAATCTGGACTATTGCATGATTCATTATATATTGGGTCTGATTTACAACATATGGTATCAGAGCTTGGTTTTTCGAGTACCTAGGTTTCATTAATTCTAGGTTGTGAGATCCAATTTTTTAATCTGTAGTAATCTAGGGTTTCTACAGTTCTGTTTGCTACTTAGGGTTTTCGGTTGGTCTCTAAAATTTGGGGCTTTTGGTTTCTAAGTCACTGGGAAGGTTAGAAACTTAGAAATGTCTAAGTATGAACTGGAGAAGTTTATGAGGAGATAACGATTATGGGTTGTGGAAGATGAAAATGAGAGCTGTCTTAGTCAAGGATGGGTTGTCTGCTACCTTAGAGGGTGAGGAGAGTTTACCTGAAAGCTTATCTGAAAAAGAAAAGAAAGAACTTCTAGATAAGGCTTACAGTTCTTTAATCCTAGGGCTAGGAGATAAAGTTCTAAGAGAGGTTAAGAAAATGAATACACCAGCAGAGATTTGGGAAAAATTAGACTCCCTATACCTATCTAAGTCTTCACCAAATAGGTTAGTTTTAAAACAAAAGTTTTTTAGTTTTAAAATGGATGAAAACAAGGTCTTAGGTGACAACATAAATGATTTTAGGAAACTAATTCAAGACTTAGAAGGTCTCAGTGTTACCATTGAAGATGAGGATCAAGTCATAATTCTTGAATTCTCTTCCCAAAAGTTTTTCCAATTTTGTTGATACTCTTAAGTATGGTAGACAAACTCTAAAGCTAGATGAGGTTGTGGTAGCTATTACTACTAAGGATACTGAGTTTAGGAAGGAGGGTAAGTTAGATGGGGAAGGTTTGAATGTCGGGGGTGGGTAGGTCGAGAAAAAGGGGGTTTAAGAAAGGTCATTTTAGAAACAGATCCAAGTCAAAATCCAAGTTTGTCAGGAAGTGTTTCCACTGTCATAAAGAGGGACACTTCAAAAGGGATTGTCCAGATAGGAAGAAGAGATCAGAGGAGAAAGAGGCCAGTGGCAGTGTTGATATAGCCTCAGATGGTTATGAAAGCTCTGATGTTCTTGTAGCTTCTGATAGGGAATCTGAATCTGAGTGGATTCTGGACTCTGGTTGCACTTTTCACATGACTCCAAATAGGAGTTCTCTTATGAACTTTCGAAAGGTAGAATCTGGCAAGGTTCTAATGGGAAATAATGCAGTATGTAGTGTATTAGGCATTGGGGATGTCAGATTAAGCCTGCATGATGGTAGTTCTAGAATTCTTTCAGAAGTTAGGTACATACCTGAGTTAAAAAGGAACCTGATTTCCTTAGGTAGTCTGGACTCAAATGGGTTTAGTTACAAAGCTCAAGGTGGAGTCATTAAAGTTACCAAAGGGTCCTTGGTGGTTATGAAAGGAGAGAAAAGGAATGGTCTATATGTTTTAAATGGATCCACTGTTACTGGAACAGCAGCAGTAACATCTCAGAAACCTAATCAAACCTCTATTTGGCATAAAAGGTTGGGACACATTAGTGAGAGAGGTTTAATTGAGTTAAGTAAGCAGAATGCTTTAAGGGGGATAGGATTGAGAAACTTGAATTCTGTGATCATTGTGTTTATGGGAAGATGAGTAGAATCAGGTTCAGTGTGGGAAACCACTGTTCTAAGGGTATCTTAGAATATATTCACTTTGATGTGTGGGGGCCAACCAAACATCCATCTTTGGGAGGATATAGATACTTCATTAGCATCATAGATGATTTTTCTAGGAGAGTCTGGATCTATTTTTTAAAAACCAAAGATGAAGCCTTTAGGAAATTCAAGGATTGGAAGATCATGATTGAGAACCAATCTAGGAAGAAAATCAGGAAACTAAGGACAGATAATGGGCTGGAGTTCATTAATGCAGAGTTTGATAATCTGTGTAGGGAGAGTGGAATTCTAAGACATAGAACAGTTAGACACACACCTCAGCAAAATTGTTTAGCAGAAAGGATGAATAGGACCATTCTTGAAAAGGTTAGGAGCATGTTATCTGATTCTAGATTACCTACTAGGTTCTGGGCAGAAGCTGCTCACACAGCAGCTCATCTGATTAATAGGAGTCCATCCTCAGCCCTTAGCTTTAGAAAACCTATGGAAAAATGGTCAGGGTATCTTGCTGATTATAGAAACCTTAGGGTGTTTGGATGTACTGTTTTTGTGCATGATAAAACTGATAAGCTAAAACCAAGGGCAATCAGATGTGTCTTCTTAGGATATACTGATGGTATAAAAGGCTATAGGTGTTGGGATGTTGTAGGACAAAGGTGCATAATCAGTAGAGATGTTAGGTTCAAGGAGGATGAAGTGATTGGCCTAACTCAAACTGGTTTGAGTGAAAGTGAAAACACAGTAAAGGCAGAATCCATAAACCTAGAGTTAGGTGAAGAAAACCCAAACTCACAAGATCAACAAGCAGACCACAATACTGATGATCAGTTTTTTGAAGATGAACCTACCATAGAGGACAGTGATGGAGATGATAGAGTTGAAACTGAACTGAAAAATTACCAACTAGCTAGGGATAGAGAGAGAAGAGAAATCAGGTTGCCTAGGAGGTACTCACATGTTGATATAGTTGCTTTTGCCCTTCAAATTGCTGAAGACACTGATGAAGAACCTAGAACTGTTAAGGAAGCCATGAGTTGTAGGGAATCTAGGCAGAGGAAACTAGCTATGCAAGAAGAGTTTGATTCTTTAATAAAAACCAAACCTGGATTTTAATTAACAAACCTAAGGGCAGCAGGGTAGTAAAATGTAAATGGGTTTTTAAAAGAAGGCGGGCATACCAGGGGTAGAAGCTCCTAGGTTTAAAGCGAGGTTAGTGGCCAAAGGGTTTACACAGGTTGAAGGGGTGGATTACAATGAGATCTTCTCACCTGTGGTGAGACATACAACCATTAGGATACTGTTGTCTTTAGTAGCTCAGTTTGGTTTAGAACTAGAACAGTTGGACATCAAAACAAATTCCTTCTTGAATGGTGATTTAGAGGAGAAAATTCGATGGAACAACCCTGAATGCTTTGAAAGGGGAACTAAGAATCAGGTTTGCTTGTTAAAAAAATCCTTGTATGGCTTGAAGCAGTCTCCTAGGCAGTGGTATAGGAAATTTGATTTTTTCATGTTAAATGCTGGGTTTATCCGAAGTAGTTTTGATGGCTGTTTTTATTTCAAATGTTTATACGGAGAATGCTATATATATCTGTCACTGTATGTGGATGATATGTTGCTAGCTTGTAAGGATGTCTCAGAAATTGATAAATTTAAAAGAGAAATGAGTAAACATTTTGATATGAAAGATTTAGGACAAGCTAGGAAGATTTTGGGTATGAACATTGAGAGAAATAGGAAAACTGGAAGCCTCATACTGTCACAGAAAGAATATGCTGAAAAACTAATCAAGAAGTTTAATATGGTTGACTCTAAGCCTGTTAAAACACCTTTAGGTCAACATTTTAAGCTTAGTGTAACCCAGTGTCAGCGAAGAAGATAAGGAAGAAATGGCTTGTATACCATATGCAAATGCAATAGGAAGTCTGATGTATTTGATGGTGTGCACCAGACCAGACTTAGCTTTTGCTGTTAGTGCTGTTAGTAGGTTTATGAGTAATCCTGGAAAACCTCATTGGGAAGCTGTTAAATGGATTCTTAGGTATGTGAAGGGTACTGCATCCCTTTGGAATAGTTTCTGATGAGGGTAAAAATTCTGGAAAACCCCATCATGGGATGTGTAGATGCTGATTATGCTGGAAACATTGACAATAGGAAGTCCATGACTGGTTTTTGCTTTTCTATTTGGAATAACTTGGTTTCTTGGAAAGCTAATCTGCAAGCTATTGTAACTCTGTCCACTACCGAAGGAGAGTATGTTGCAATTACAGAAGCAGTCAAGGAGGCCATGTGGCTAAGGGGGATGCTAATTGAAATGGGACTGATCCAGCAGCATGTTCCTATTAAAAGTGATAGTCAGAGTGCTATTTTTCTGTGTAAAAATCAAGTATTTCATGAGAGGTCGAAGCACATTGATGTTAGACTCCATTTTATAAGAAACTTGATAGAAGACAAAATTATCAAGGTGGAGAAAATCCCTGGTAAAGAGAATCCAGCAGACATGTTCACCAAGACAGTAACTTTAGACAAGTTAAGGCTCTTCAAGAGCCTTCTGCATGTTGAGGAGAATTAAGAAGAATTTTTCAGGGGCAACTAGAAAGGGAGAAGATCAAATGCCAAGGTGGAGATTTGAAGTGATGTGGCATTCTGATGACATGTTGGAGTCAAATTTTTTGGAGTTGGCTGGTCAAAGTAATTTGTTAAAACAAGAGGGGCGGCTTCTCTTTTCCCTACGCTCCGTAAACCTAAATCGAACTTAGGTTTGTGCACAGATCTCATTTCTCGTTTTCGCTCTTCGGTTAACGCAGAGAAACTGCTTAGAGGTGTCAGGCCGGAAATTAAGAATCTTTGTCTTTGGAAATCCAAGATCTGTCCATGGAATCAACGGTGATGGTAGGTGTGAGCTGTTCTTTCTGTTATAGCCTTTCTGTTTGTATAAATTTGTATTGATTTTCTGCTTTGTATGCGATGTATGAGTGGTGAGAGCATCTGGGTATACGGGTGTGTAATCAGAGGGTTTGTATCGGGTTGATGCCTTGGTGTAAAAGGGGTGAGCTGATTCTTCTGTAAGGTTTCTAAAACTCATAGTAAAGTTCTTTTCTGGTTGCCTTTGAAGAGTGGATGTAGGTAATCTTTCAGATTACCGAACCACTATAAATTTGGTGTCTCTCTCTTCTTATCTTCCTTTACTGTTTTTGTTCTCATTTTATTCTTGTTATGGTTTGAATGCCTAATCTGGACTATTGCATGATTCATTATATATTGGGTCTGATTTACAACAGTTCTCCTTTTCCTTTTGCAGGAATTTTGCAGCTGTGGTTCTGGGTTTTCTTCTGTTTGGGGCTCCAATCCTTGCTGGTTTTTTGCTTTTGGGATGCTGGGTTTGCGCTCCTTTTTTGTGGCTTTTTTTTTTTTTTTTTGTGTGTACAGCATGTGCAGTTTTTTTTGTTTTTGTTTTCCTGATGTCCTGCAATGTTTTTTGTGCTGCTGGCCTTCTTTTGTGTAGACCTCTTTGAGGCTAGTTAGGTGGCTGTTTTGGATTGTAAATCCGTGCCTTCCTATTGTTTTTGTTTAGATTGGTTGCTTGGGCTTGTCCAAGGACCTTGATTTCGTAAGGATCCTCTTTTTGGGGATTCATTCTTTTATTCTTTATAAATTACCTTTACCCAAAGAACAATAGATCATTTTTTATTGCTTCATAGGAAAAAATAAAGTATCGGTCTCGTTTACATTTCCCAATTTGGCAACAAGGGTCAAGGGAACTATACTTCTGTAGCAACATGAATATTAAAAGGGTTCGAGGTAGCAACTTCTGGAGAAGTTTCTTGAACTGGAGAAGGAAATTAAGCTATCAAATATTCATTAGATTCCTCGAATTAGGGCATTTGAACCAGTATCAAATAAGGTATATAATAGAAATAGAAATAAACATTTGACGTTTTTTTTATATATATAATTTTTGAACTGATGAAAACTACCGTTCGTCTTGAATAGTAAGATCACTTGTTATAAAAATGACTTTATGAAAATAAATTGAATACATCATTTATTATAATATCCATCAAATATTAATATTACAAGCTCTGTTAATCTTTGCACTCCCAAATTATTCCTTGGACCACAGAAAGCACTCGACAACCATCTTTCGTTATTGTAAACAAACAAAAACCTTTGAAACCTTCAGATAAATCACCCACACCCAGGAAAAAAAATAAAAAAAACCAAACAAACAAAAAAAAACCAAAAAAAACTCCTTTATTATTGCACGCATGGTGAGAACTGGGCTACTTCTTGAAATGAAGAATGGTGGTGCAGTCGTAGACGGAGCAGAAACCTTCAAACATCTCCAAGAACAAGAACAAAACTGCAGCCACGAATGTGAGAAGCTGCCAGTATTCGTAAACGTAGTTATTCATGAATTTTTGAGCTTTAATCTTCCACTTGCCATTGTAATACTCGTTAACACTCTTGATTTCTGCATCCAAATCTTTTACCTTTTTCTTCTTCAGAGACCTGCTCATTGTATTCCACATATTGGCTGCCTCTTCTTCGCTTTTCATCTTGTTACGAATAATGCTCCGTTCCTTCAAAAGCTTCACATCACCCGCAGTATCGATAATCCCATTCATCAACTCAGTGTAACGTGTAAAATACACTGAGGCCGATGGATTCGATGCTTCATACGCCACTAAGTTTCTCAAAACCACTTCTGTGTTGTCATCTAAAGTGATGGGAGGGAGCTTAAATATAGCTTTCTTGGAATCAAATTTTATGTCTGTGAAACGTTCTCCTTTTTTAATGGGAGAAAAACGTACCCCGGCTCTTTCAAGTTCGGTGGCGGACGGAATGTCGATCTCCGGTGGTTTACTATCATCTTCCCAACTTGATTCCGTTTTAGACAGACTATCTGAACCCAATTGAAGCAGAAGTGTAACAGGCTTAACTATCAGACTCGCTCGCTTGGGGAGTTTTAAGATACTAAGCGCGCTTTTAGACCAGGACAGGAGCTGACCAGTTTTTTTTTTTAACTCAACCGGAGATCTGCTCTCCGGTTTCTGTTTATCTCTAACACCATCATCTTTAGTATTATCATCATCACCGGCTGGCTTGCGATGAGATATATCGGGTAGAATCGTGACATACATGTAGTGGAGCAGGTGGTGATAATGTTTGCGTCGTGAAACATCAGGCTGTTCGCTGTCGGTGAAGAACTCGAAAGGGCAAACCTTCTGAAGAAAGGCGTACAACAGTTCATACAGCGCGCGAGTGGCCGTGGCGGGTGCTTCTTCGTTTGATGCTAGTGCTCCTGCATTTAATGAGTACAGAGCATGCAGCATCTCTTCCAATATAATCAGCGGAATTTGATTCTCAAGCATCACAATATCTCTTAAAATGGCACCCCGAGCAGCCGTACTCTCTGTATACTTCTGCACATTTTTAATTCCAGTGACTAGGAAAGAGAT
The DNA here is from genome assembly GCA_026225825.1 of Pistacia integerrima. NCBI lineage: Eukaryota > Viridiplantae > Streptophyta > Magnoliopsida > Sapindales > Anacardiaceae > Pistacia > Pistacia integerrima. Next base: position 14,059,730 of record CM047750.1, on the reverse strand, counting down.
AATTTGTCGATCTCCAAGAAGCTGCTGACGATCATCACCCTCCTCGATGGTAATTTCCCACTGAACTGGAGTACTTTTCTTTATTTTATCCTGCTCTAGCTGCTTCGTTGCTTTCTTCAGCCAAATCACTTGAAGGAACTCAAGCAAGAATGCTGAATCTACCGCCATCAACCAGGCTAAAGTTTCGTCTTTAAAATAAATGTACCTTTGATAGCGAGCGCGAATCTCCGATTCGTCTTTTTTAACGAAATTATCGACAACATATTTGAAGCTACGGCCTTTGGGTAGATGTTGTTGGAAGTTTTTAGCGGCGGAAATCTTGTAACCCTCCATGTCATGGAGCTCTGGGCGCCAACAATGGTTCGGGCCAAGCGAAACATGTTGTGGAGTGTAAGAAGTAGGAGAGTTATGCATTAGGGTTTTGGGGACAAGGAAAATAGTGACATCAGGCTGATTGGCCGGTTTGTGGAGACTTTCTTCAATGTTTTTAATGACAATATTGACCCAACGTTCCTGCTCATCCATGAGTTGAGAATGAGGGAACGCAAATGTGGATAAGCTTTCGAGGCGTTGGGGGCGTTGGGGGGTACTACGAAGAGCCATTTGTGTTGTATTTTTGAAAATATTTGGTTAATTTCAACTGAGATTGGTGAGTGTTTTATAGGTAAAAAGATTTATAAGAAAGTATTATTAAAATCATTATTATTCACTAAATCTCTGCTTTATTCTTAACTTGTTGCTGATTAAAAAAAAAAAATAATAATACAAAATATTCTTATGCTTAACTCAAAATGTTAGCAAGGGTCCAATGTACATGTTAGTGGCTTCTTTTAGATAAAAATTATCATTAGCTTAATAAATAGTTTATATCCGTACTTTATATAACTATTAATCAAAGGGGTACTATTAATCAAATGATTAGCCACTTGTGTAAATTTTTGGTTAATTTCTTTCTTTTTTTTATCATCGAAAGCGTCTGGATTAGCTTGTACGCATCTCAAATATCTTTTGGGGTCTTGGAATTGTCGGCTGGGTAAGAATCCTAATGACCACCTCTATCAATGTCGGTGGAAATTTTAACTCAGGAGTTCATGAAATCTTCTTTTGCTCTTTTACTATGAGGTCACTCAATGTTGGCTGATTTTTGGTTAATTTTAACTGAGACCAGTGAGTGTGAATTGGGAAAACCTTCCTTTTTTTTTATAGGTAAAAATCTTAATTTCAATCATCATTCTTGTTTCAATCTTTACTTTATTCTTAACTTGTTTGCTGGTAAAAGAAATTAAAGTTAAAAAATATTATTCTTATTCTTAGCTCAAAAATTTTGGAGCTGTCCAATTCTCAATGTCAGTTGCGTGTTTATTTATTTATTTATTTTTAATTTATATACACTTTAAGCTCTCTTCATATCTTATTATTCAATTATTAATTCAAAAAATCATCACTGGATGGCCTAATGGTAAAAGAGCAAAGGGGTCCAATATGGGTTCCTGAGTTCGAGTTCCCACAAGCCCTAATAGGGATGGTTACTAAGGAGATTTACTTGGTCGTCAACTTTTGGAGGATTAGCTGAGGCATGTGTAAGCTGATCCAGACAACTCTGGTTAAAAAAAAACCTATTATTTAAAAAAATGTGAACCTACCACATCTTTCCATCTTTGGCAATATATAGATATATGCTCCTTACCTTAATTAAATATATAATGGGGAAGGTTTGGGAACATTTTTTTTTTAGCACAAAATATAAGTCATTGGATTAATGCACTTTAAATGGTTGAGATTCAATATAACTTGAATCATTAATGGATATTGTACCCCCCATTTGTTTAACTTTTCAAACCCTATCCCACCCTATTATCCTATTCAATCTACTGAAATACATATTTGTTTTAATATTGACTATTCAATTCAAAATCCAATCCTATTATATTCAACTTAAAACATTTAACAATTACTTTTTTCAATAAAAGTTTATAGATTAACAAAAATACTTCCACCCATCCAACTATTGTCGACAGTTGGTCAACACTGCCAGACAGTGGCCGGAATGGCACACAACTGGCTAGGTCTAGCCAATCGTATGCCGATATGGTCGTTTTTAGCTAGATCCACCATGGATCTAGCCGGAAACGGCCAGATCTACTGCCAAAGATCTGGTTGTTGACGACGATGATATCTTGGCTGTCGTTTGGCCGTCAACGGCCAAATCTTTGGTCGTAGATCTGGTCAGAAAATGTCATATTGGTGCACGATCGACTAGATCCAACCGGTGCTCCATTCTAGTGACTTCCAACCACTGTTCGACAATGTTGGTTGGTTGTCAGCAATAGTTGGATAGGTGAGAGTGTTTTTGTTAATTTATAAACTATTATTGTCGGGGGTATTTAGTTAAATTAACAAATATAGGGGGGTTAAAAAATATAAATAGTTAAAGAAAATATTTCCCAAAAATTTATAAAACACATTCTCAGAATCATATCCTATTTGATTAAATCCTATTCAGAATAGAATGCTATTCTAAAAACATAAACAAACAGAGCCGCAAATTCCTCAATTGATGCAATTTCATCCATTGAAATAGATTAATCTAATGGTTCATAAATTATGTTAAAACTTGTATAAAAAAAGTGGTGTTACCGATCCTTCTCTATATATGATTAATATAAACATGTACAGATTTATTCTTTTAATCCACAAAGATAACTGCATTTATCTCAAATACTGCATTTAATTATATAATTTCTAAATTAACTTTTGTCTAACTTGAATCTTACATCTTTCCTTAATTGATCAATGAAATAAATTTATGCAGTGACTAAGTATAACTGTATATAAGTATTAAAACATTAAAAAGTATATTCCTGTTATCTTTTCTTGTTATTAAAGTTTTGCCTGCTGATCCCCCACAAGTCATGGAGGCTCAACCAATATAAACACTTCTTCTGAATTTCATGTAACAAAAGAGGAGAAAATAATTTCTTTTAACGTAATTACACTTTCTTGCTATATATTCTCGCACTGTCTCGGTGTGAAATTTACTCACTCTTTATATCTTGTAGATCAAAGTCGTGATATTGCATAGACTATTAAATATATATATTTCTACCACCTAATAAGTATTTAATATCGCTCATTAAAAAAAAAAAAAAAAAAAAAGCAGCTAATATGAGGGTTTTACTATTAGCCTGTTTTGTTAGACTTATCTACAGGTTAAAACAGATTATTTAAATTTATAAGTACTTTGAAAAAAACAATTAGACTGTTTGGTTGCATTTTAAAAGTGTTTATAAGATTTTAAATAAATTATTTTTTGGTTTATTGGAAAATTTTAAAATTTAAACTTTTCTTGCATCAAATTTGACTCTATCTATTTTTTTATACTAAAGTCCTCTTTTGATAATTTTACATTAGAAATTTTTTTAACATTTTCCTAACCAAACAATTACTAAAATTTGTACAAAAGCTCTACGCATATAAGCTCTGGTCTAATTAGAAGCTCTACTCGTATAAGTTCTACTCTAATAAACTCTTCTTTTGTAATCACTTTACTGAAGTAGTGAAACCATCCAATAAAACAAAAATATGTATTATTAATTTTCAAAACAAACTTTCATAAGTGTTGTTATTATTTTTAAATCATGATGATAGGTGGATGAAAAAGAGATTATAAAGAATTTATCCTGCGTACCAATAAAATTATCATGTATTTAATTAAAAAAAATATTATCCTTACAAAAACCCATACAAAGAGGGCTACAAAGTGATATCAACCAGAAGAAAAAAATAAAGAAAAAACGGAAAAAGAGAAAGAGAGAGAGAGAAATCATGAAAATTAAGGGTGGGGATTGTCTTTATATGCCCCTTTTGTTTGTGTCTTTGTAAAACTAGCATTGCTCTTTAATTAATTATGGGTATTTTATTTTCTTATTTACCCACTTAATGGTTTACCCTAGATTATCCACAAACACACCTGTGAAATTTCTCAGCCAAATTGAATGAAATTAATTTTTAAGGTAGCCTTTGAGTTCTTGTGCTGCGAAATGAGCGAGAGCAGCCATAGAGAGCGCTTTACGCTTGCAACATCATTAAGAACAAGAGCAAAATGGCAGCCAGCAACGTTAGAAACTGCCAATGTATTACCCCGTATTTTTTGCATAGAATTTTATTTAAATTTTATTTTGTGATTTTAGGGGGTAAAGTGTTAGATTTTCAAAGTTTTAAGAGAGCAAAATGTAACAGCCGAAACAAGTGAGGACTAAAGTGAAATGTGTTAGATATTTTGATGAACAATGATCAATCAAAGAAAAGAAAAAGGGAGAAGAAGGGAACGACTGGGAGAAGAAGAAAGAGAGGAGAAAAAAAGAGAAGAAAGAAAAGAGAGGGAAGAGAAAGAAAAGAGAGAAAATGGAGAAAAGAAAAGAGAGAAAGAAGAAAGGAAGAAGGAAGAGAACGTAGAGAGAGAGAGAGGAGTAGAGAACGATGAAGGTGGCTGGAAAAGTGCCGCCGGCAAACAAAACTTCGATGATCGGAAATAGTAGAGGAAGATCAAGCATATAGGAGGTGAGTAAAACTTAAAAATTTCCTCTTTAATGAGTTTTAGTTCAATTGATTTGTGTTGTTCATAATTGAGTACAATGGCATGAGATTGAATTAAAATAGGGAGATTGATTTCAATAATTTTATGTGGGTAGAACATACATGTTGTTCCCAAACAAAAATAGGTTGAAGATATGATTTTTGATAAAAGGGTTTATTGTGCAAAATCTGTTCATCTGGGATTCTGAAAATTGTTTACATGTTTTGGGTTCCTGATTGAAGCTGAATTTTGGATATCTTGTTGTAGGCTTTTTGAGGAGTGTTGAGAAATTGATTTTACTCAAAAACTCGACGGATTGAATTTTATATGGATTTTTTAAGTTGCTTTGTCAATTCTGGAATTTTCGTTTTCTGCAGAGCGTGTATTTTCAGATAATGATTTGATGCATCTATTCTTGTCCAAATTGAGTGATTTTAAATTCTGGTGAATCCTATATGTGTCTAGTTTAATTCTGAAGAGTTCCGTGAGGTTTAGATTAAGGGTTGAATTGTTATGAATTTTACAAGTTAGTAACCTCAATTCTGGAAACAGCTGGCAGATTTGAATGAGTTGAAAAAAAATTGTGTTTTAAATAGTTATTCATTCTAGAATGACTTGAGAAAATTATGGGAACAACTTATTTGTCTTTAGAAGGCCCCATCAAAATTATGGCTTAAAATGATAAATAGAATTTTTATGAAAAATCCAAGAGTGACCGATGTTAGTTTATGAGACAGTTTTGTCAAAAAAGAAGCTAGGTTAATCTTTTGGTGTGTGAAGTGTCCAATGAATTTAATAATGAGGTGTTACCTTAGGGGGACTTACGTATGGAGGATTTATTGGATTTTGTATATAGGGAGGCAAGCGGGGGCATTGTTAGAGGATTTCAATCTTTTTTGGCTTAAGGGTCAGGCTCTAAAATGGTGAGTGGAAAATCCAAACCATAACTTTCATTTTGAAATAATTGTTTGTTATAAACTTCAAATGAGTTATTTTAGTTTACTATTTTCCATAATTTAACGATTTACTTTATATAAATATGATTCATTGCTAATGTTATTAGTTTACATGAGAAATTGAGTATTATTTTTAGAAAATTGTTGTTGATAATATAAAACAAATTGGGCTAAGGTGTTATGATGAAATCATGTTGAAAACTTGCATTTTAGCCTTATACTGTACATGAGAATTTAATGTTATGTTATATGTTTTCTTGACGAATGAAGACCTGAGATTTATGTAAAAATGGTGAGTTAAAGGTACGTATATTGATGATAGTAGTTTTCAAACCACCATATATAATACTCATCCCCCTCATGATATTGATTTGATTCTACGAATGCATATGATATTATTTTACCGGCCCAAGTGGGTCGAAGGCCCGAGCGAGCCAGATATCACTACACATGATTTTGCCAGCCCAAGTGGATCGAAGGCATGAGCAAGGCAGATATCGCTAGACATGATTTTGTAGGCCTAAGTATGTCGAAGGCCCAAGCGAGGCAAATATCGGTACACAGGATTTTGTTGGCCCAAGTGGGTCGAAGGCTCGAGCGAGGCAAATATCACTAGATAAGATATGATTGTGCCGACCCGAGCGATGCATGGTCTCGCTAGGTTGAAGGCTTGAGGGGTGACCGATTCTATCTAGCATGATGGATCTAGTGGTTCAACCCACGCAATGTTAGATCTTGTTAGGTTGGACGGATTTACCCCTGGGTACCAGTTGGATGAGAGTTTTCACATGTGATTGAGAGATGGTTTGGATATATATATGTATATGTATATTATGAATTTAAAATGGAAATTTATAAATGCAAGTGCTATTTGTATATGAAATGTTTTTAGAAATGAGATTTTTGAGGGAAATAAGTATTGATTTGTTACCATAAAAGTTTTTAGAAAGAAGTTTTTGCCGTGAGAGATTTCAGCATTGGTTATGAAAGATGATTTATATTATAAAATGTGTTTATGGAAATGATAATTTATGAGCATGAATGTTTTTTTTGTATATTGAAATATTTTATTATAGACTAACCTATTCTCCACTAACTGAGCATTATGGCTCACCCTTTTTTTTTTAAATGTTTTTCTTTTCCACCCCCACTAAGTCAAGAAGGAGATCGTGCAGAGGAGTGAATCGCACTCAAACCTAAGCCACACGACTTCATTTCATTATATGTGTCATAGTTTTGTTTTTATTTTTCGCTGCAAAGTTTATGTTTCTTCATCATGTATTTATTTCATGTTTTGGATTTTAAGGATATATATAAAAAAAATATATATATGATACTATACATTTCATTTTGTAAAAATTTAGTTGCATTTGTTTGTTTATATATGATGTTATAATTATTTGTGAAAAAGCAAAAAAGAGTGCCTATAATTTTTTTTAGCTAGAAGAGTTTTATGATGTTTTAATTCATAAACAAGTTTAATAGTTTTCTCACATGGCACCTCTCGATCACCCGAGTCTCATGGGTATACCCGAAACCTATGGGATAGGGAGAGTCGGGACGGGTCGTGTCAGCCAATAACTAAACACATAATGCATCATAAATTTTCGAATTTTGACAAGCCATCGACCGTCATAATGCTTATTAATATATTCAATAACTTCATCTAAAAATGGCACTTTTGTCAATCTAATTGGCTTACTCATCCCGTTCCAAAGCCTTGCAGTCTCTTCATCACTTTTTAAACGGTTCAAAATTAAACCTCTTTCTCTTAGCAACTTCAAATCATCCTTAGTATCAACAATTCCATTCATCAATTCCGTGTAACGAGTAAAAACCAATGGCCCTGATGCATTTGATGCTTCATATGCTACTAAATTTCTCAAAATCACCTCTGTGTTCAAGTCTAAACTTATTGTAGGAAGATAAAACGTGACACAATCAACATCAAAACTAATTGTTGAGATGTTACCATTGGTGGGTGAGAAATGGACCCCTACTTTTGAGAGCTCAGAGACAGAAGAAATTGTGATTTCTTCTACTAATGGTGGTTTGCTAATCTTAGAACTCTCATTTTCTGGTTTGTTTTCTTCAATATTGGTGGAGAAGCAAAAGAATGTAGCAAGATGTTTCAAGATGGAAAATCCAGGAAGGTTAGAGAGGATTGTCCAAGGTAATTTTACTATGGCTTTTACAGGTCTTGATAGTAGCAAATTTTGTATAAAAACAACCGGAATCTTGTTTAGTAATTTTGAAAGCAGCCTCCATGTCTTCCTCAGAAGTTGCTTAACAAAATTTGAACCCCAAAAAAATCTTTCCCTACCTTGCTCATCAGCTTCATAGTGATCTTCAACATCGATAATTTCGGTTGGTCCTTCCGATTTGGGCACGAACATGTGATACAAAAAGTCTAGCAAATGAGGACAATCCGAGAGCTCAATATTGGGCAAGTCCTGCATCATTTTGAAAGGTGAAATCTCTTTGCATAATCCCATTAACATCGACAACAACATATCATCCGCTGATTCTAACGATTGAAATTGGAATTCTAACATCTTCTTCAATATAGAAAACGGTATTTGATTCTCAAGCATCACAATATCTCTAAGAATTGCATTATGCCTTGATAAAGTTTTACCTTATCTGGTGGCATAGATTTGAAGGAAATCAAGAAGGAACGAAGCATCAATGGCCATCATCCATGCCAAAGTTTCACCACTAAAATCTAAAAACTTGTGATAACCTCTGTTTTAAAACCCGAGCTGGATCGGCCGGTTCGCCTGGGAGCCGGCCTTTACTTTGGTTCGGGTTAACATAAAAACTAGGAATGTCATTAAACCCGCTTTGAACTGACAATGGACCGGTGAAACAGTACAAAACCATCGGTCCGACCGGCCCGGGGCTTAAAATAGTTCGCTATTTTTGGGTATCTGATCCTAAAAAAATTCATATTCCTAATTTCTAAATCAATTTGTAGCACCGTTTCATTCTCCATTTTATTTGAATAAAAAAACCAAATTGCATCTTCCATTTTCATCTTCTATTCTTCTTCACTTACTCTAAAATCTATAGTGTAAAGAAGAAGAAGTAAGGGGAAGGGAAGGAAGAAGAAAGAGAAGAGGAGTCAAGAGAAAGAGTAAGGAAGAAGATTAGAAGAAAGAAAAGAGGAGATGAAGAGAAAGAGAAGAGGACAGAAAAATTACAATAGAGAGATGTGAGAGAGATGAGAGAGAGTTAAAAATTACAATAGAGAGATGCGAATGTGTTAGAAGAAAGAAGAAAGAAGAAAGTGATGGAGAGTGATGGGGAGAGAGAGAGAAAAAAGGAGAAAGAAGAAAGTGATGGGGAGAAAGAAAAAAAGAGAAATATGGAAGTGATGGGGAGAGAGAAAAAACAATTAATAATAAAATCCGTAGGGTGCATTTGCTTTATTTTAAACTTACAGGGGCTTATAAGTAAGTTTTACAGATGTATTTACTGGTTTTCAAACTTATGACAATTAATGGAATTGTTTAAAGATGTGTCTGCTATATATCGGTCAAACCGACCGGTCCAATCGGTTGGGCCGATCAACCCACAAACGGGCCACTTGATCGAGTCAACGACCAATCCGGTTTTTAAAACAATGGTGATAACATGCTCGAATCTTCGGCTCAAGCTTCATCAACTGCTGAACTACATCTTGAAACTTGAGACATTGAAGTTGTTTTTGAGTTCTTTTTGCTGCAACGAGTTTATATCTTTCCATCTCAAAGAGCTTAGGACGCCAATGATGGTAAGGATCGATTGCAACCTGATGTGGTGTGTAGGATTCTGGATCATCCCCGCTATTGAATTTCAGGATTTCTTTCATACTTTTTTTCATTTGTTGATTCTGATTTTCGGTGGCTGATGATTTTAGTTTAAAGTGTTATTTTGGAAAGGAAGGTCGGCTGGGTGGTCACTGGGAATTCGTTGGAAGGTGGAGGCACTAGGAAGGAAGGGGTGAGGGTCCATGATGTGGTTGGGCTTTGCGGAAGTGGGAAGGGCTGATGACAGTTTGCTGCTTTGCGGCAGCTGTGTGGTGTGAGACAGTGAGATTGAGTCGGTGAGTGCTGGTGAAGAATAAGTGGTGGCGTTTTATCCAGAAAAAGATTAACAAATCCTTTTATGAAATTATTTTATTTATTGATTAATCTTATATTTCAGGTTACATTGTAACAATAATCATTTATATAGATTCGTGAGACAAAATTTTAGTTCTTGATTTAATATAATTTAATGGATTCATAGGAAGTTAAAATTGATTTCATTTAATATCAAACTTATCAAGTTTTAAATTAGTAAAAAATCATGGCTAAATATTGTATTTTAGTTTGGAGACTATAATTTGAATATTAGTTATATATTGTATATTTGTGTTATTGGTTAATTGAATACTTTGCATTTGAAATGCTATATTGATTTTAACTAGGTAATCCATAAAAGTGTTAAAACTAAGATTGATATTGCCGTATTTTTCAAAATGTATTATTGACAATGCACCGTATTAAACTCGTATATATCCGTACTGTATTTTTCCCATATCTGAATTTTATGGCTGAATTTTTATAAACATATTTTCCACCATTTGCCGTATTATGGTCGTAAAATTCCCGTACCAATTTTTTTGCCGTACCCGTATTTACTAACTAGACTTGATAGTAGCAACCAGTATTCTTGTTATGTTATAAGTCAAATTTTTTTTGTTTTTTGTGTGTGTGTATTCTTTGATATAGTTCCATATTTATCATCTTCCAGTCTACGATATATTATACCTAAAGTTGATTTTAAAAAAGAGTTTTTTCATATATTATTTTATCAAAAAAAAAAAAAAAAGCCAAATATTAAATATCTTTTGAATTTTGAAACTTTATTCAAATGTGTACTTAAATATCTCAATTAACTCAATTTATTTTAATTCCTCTCATTTATTTAAAAAGCCAAATATTAAGTTCATTTTTTTAATCAAAACAGATTAAAAAAAAAAAGAATTTTGAGTTTTGTTGCCTATATATAGTGGTTTTTTTGGGGGTTCTTTTTTATTTTAAGAAATTTTTTTTTTTTTTATTTCTTGTTTTATTTATGTATCAAAATCATGCCACATAATATTAATATTTTTATATATTTAAATTTCAAAAAATTATTTAGTTTTGACCACTCTGAAACTAGAATCTTGATTATGTCCTAATTCTTGGTGATAAGGATTTGAGTGATCCTGAGTCAGTAAAGAAATATGTTTTTACGTTTCCTTAATATTAGATTCAAACTTTATAAAATAAATCATTGACATTTAAAGCAATGAGGCGTAGAACTTTTTCAATTTTTTTTTTTTTTTTTTTTTATCAGTTTGTCAATCTGAAATCTCTTTTGCCAGGAAAAAATCATGTTAAGTCGATAATCTTTTTGGCATATTATTTTGATGCAAAGTTGGTTGGGTTGGTTTTAACTGTTCATACACTGTCCATTACATTCATTATAACAAATGGTCGAGGCGTTGGAGATGCAGACTGGCTCAGAGAATCACGGGGGCAGCTATTTAGCCCTTCGTTTCGCCAACAAAACAAAGAAGTCATCCTTGACGATTTCCCATTCCTTCCCTGTTGAGCCACCTCTATTGGCCATTCGAAGTACTGCCTTCTCTTTCTATAACATCCCCAGGCGTCCTCCTTTTCAATCACTAAGAAAAAATCAATACAACTCAAAGCCCTATCTAAGTAAAGCTTCGTCTATTCTTTCTCCGTCCCTAGGGGAATTTACTCAACCCATTCCCTAGTCTCCCGCACTACTCAAGTAAGTGTGCGACTTCGTAGTTTGTTGGATTAAAATAAATAAATATCAATATTAAACAATTAATGTTTTATCCTTAATAAGTATCACGTACGTTAATTTGAATCCTTAAATTTAATAAATAAGATTTAAATTTTGTACATATCGAATAATTAACAAACTCAGTTTATTATAACTGATATAAAATAAATTCATTAAATATATAGTTTTTTAAAATGAATTCAGTATATGTTCAATAAATTGACATAAATGTTAATAAATCAAATTTATAAAATAAATCATTTTATTTAACATGTAAAACAATGAAGAGTACCAGAGAACCTCTTCCATTTAATTTAATTTATTTGAGTTCTTACTGAAATCCTTTATACATAAAATCACATAAGTCGATCATTTGTTTTAGACATTACTTTTACTACAAGAAAAATGTTTTTCAGCGTCTAGCAAAATTAGATAAAGAAAGTAAAATTTAGACGTTAAATCCCTTTCGCATCTATATTTTGTAATCGTCACGTAGTTACAAAATCACTGTCGTAGAAAATATGGGCGTCTAAATTTTTGCTTAGTCGCGGAAAGTTTTTTTTTTACAATTAGCAAATTAGTGGCTAATTGCTGGTTAAAATAGTCTCCCTACTTAGACGCTAATTGTTCAAGAGTAATTTGATAAAATGGTATTGTGACTAATCAATTAGTTGCAAAATGTACCTTTTAGTGTCTAATAATTTGTCGCGAATGCCACAAAAATTAGACACTGAAGATGTAAGGGTAATTTCGTAAAAAGTTTTCGCAACTATTTTATTAGTGGACGAATGTATTTTTTGGTGACTAAAATTTGGTGGTTAATTATAATACTTTTAGACGCTGAATGTGGAATCCAAAAGTTTTTGCTACTATTTTATAAGTGACTGAATGTATCTTTTAGTGACCAAAATTTGGTGATTAATTCTAATAATTTTAGACGCTAAATGTAGAATCCAAAAGGTTTTCACAACTATTTTATTAATGAACAAATGTATCTTTTAGTGACCAAAATTTAGTGGCTAATTCTTATAATTTTAGACGCTGAATATAAAATCCAATTATGATAAATTACTGTTTGCAACTAAAAAATTAATTGCAGAATGTGATTTTTTTTCAGAAAATAATTAGTGGCAAAAGCATTTTGTATTAACCTAGTTTATATATTCAACATCAACAAAATAATCCATCACAATATAAAAATCTGAACACTAACATCAAATATATATATATGAAAATATGATATTTGATGTTAGTGTTTGGCTTTTTATATTGTGATGGATTATTTTGTTGATGTTGAATGTATGTATATATATATACATACATTCAACATCAACAAAATAATCCATCACAATATAAAAATCCAAACACTAACATCAAATATCATATTTTCATATATATATATATAGTCCATACATGGATTTTTATGCATTAGGAGCAATAAAAATCCAAAATGCACTATCAAGTGTGCATAACCAAAAAAAGTATGCACCCACATTTTCATCACTAGCTATCTATCTATACATAACTAACAAAAAAATGTTCATCCCATGTACACCATCTAACAGATATATGCAAACAATCCTAAAGAGATGGTCCTACCCCTATGTCAAAATATATACTACCCATACAACAAAAAACTAACCATCAATATCTAGAGCATCTCAAGTGTCACCACTTGAGGTTTTTGAAATAGCTGGAGCTGATGAGGACAAGTCTTCAGTAGTTGGAGATGGCGATAGCTATCGAGTTGGAGCTTTATCAGATTGTTGTAGTTCAAGGGCTATAATTAGTTGCTTCATCATCTCCAACAGGACAAATTGTTGTTGTTCAAGGCTTTTTGTTTTCTGTTTTTGTTGATCAACTAAGACGAGTTGCTCCTCCAACTGTTTAATCTTATTTTCTTATTGTTGCACTATGCAACTTAACTCTGCTTCCGTTGCAGTATCATGATGCTCAATGTGTGAAAATGCAAAATTTTGATTAAATCCAGAAGCTTTACCCAGAACTTCCTCACATATTTGCTTCTGTTTTTTCACTTTCCCCTGCCCGTGTTTCATCTTGCAGCTCTTATCATTTTTTCCTACCATCAATTCAATGCATAATCAATAAGTCAAGCAACAAACTAAATAATTACATATAACTTATAATTAATAAGTCAATGCATAATCAATAAGTCAGATAACCATGAATAAATTGCTTGAAACCAATCTTGTTGGAGCCATCACGGTAATAATATTAAGAAGATAACTCAAGAAATTACCTATTGTAATGCAGAAGAAAACAACTAAAAATTATGTCAGAACGTTTACATTGAGAAATAGTTGACAAATGGCTTAATATTGACATGGAAAAAGCTTTGATACTATTTACTGTGGAAGAAACACCCATTACTTTCAGAGGTTAAATCTCCTAATTACTTTTCCACACTTTGTACAACTGGATGATTATTAGCATTTAAAGAAATAAGCAGAGAAGAAAGAACATTTTACCAGCTTTGTCAGTTGCATGGAAGAAAGCAGCTCCTCTATTAGGTCTTTGTGCGGGATCACCATCTGGAAACTTCTCCATGAAACTCTCAACATTTGAAACCACTTCCCGATTGGTCGATACGATATAAGCCATCGATGAGAGGATCAAAAATTAATCTCTTGGGCAGAGTCTATGGTGATGAAGAGAAGGCCTTCAGGATATGTATGGAGCAGTTCCAATATACTCATTTCGTAACATTTCCAATAATGAATCGTTCAACTTGGGCTGCACCAAGATGCCATGATATCATTGAGCAAGGTTTTAAAACACACCATTGGATAAAACAATACACTGGGAACTTCATCAATTGAAAAAATGAAACATAAGTGTAATGCTCAAGTGTGGTTTTGTAAGAGCAAGAATGCATAAATGAGTGAAGCATTAGCAAAATCAGTAATGATATTCTTGTGGTTTTTTAGAGCAAGGACACATATATTGAAACATTAAAAAAATAAGTACAGTAATGATATTCGATTGGCTCACATGACACAAAGATACAACAGAAATTATATTTTTATGCACTGATAGAGGTGACCTGCAACTTGAATCATTTCCAATGCTATATACAGCATTTCCTCTATCACAACACTTTTAAAAGATATCCAAAAATAACAACATTTTAATTTATACACTGCATTATCTGTAAAAGCCAATGTGTCTTATCCATATACCGTAGTGATGAATATTATTCATGAAGATATAATTTACTAGAACATAGCAAGCAATGAGCACCTATAACGAAGATATATGCTACCATGATGTATAAATCACCAAACAGTAATAATCATCAACCAGAATTACTTTTTATCAGAAATCCTTGCAGCAAAATAGTTACTACAAAGGATATATGGCAAACCTTTTTCAGAAATCCAGCTCCAAATGCTCTGGTGACCTTAGGACAACCTTTCACTCTATCATTGACAATACATTGGCTATCATCCGGGTGTTCATTCTTTATTCTTATGATTCCCTGCAATATTAGTGCAAACCAAAGTTCTTAGCAAATCTACATTACTTCCCATCATTAACAAGATCATACAGTTAGTTTAAGGGTAGAGATAACCATACTTGGCGGTGAAGGGCCAGGGGGACGGCCAAGGAAAAGAAGCAAGGCAAGTAGATTGAATATTTTATCATTAATGAAAATATACATGCAAGTGCAATGACACATTTGGATCGGACATTATCATCTTAATATGAAGCAATCAATCCATTAAAGTTGAAACTTCATGGAAAAACCAAACGTTATCAATGAATTTCATTTGTCACCAAGTGAGCATAACTACTCTGCAATAAGCACAGGCTGACTCAATATTGAGAAAAAGTCCATGCTAACCATTTTGGTTCAATATCATGTGTACATAGGGTCTGCAAACGCTAGACTTTGGGAGCACATCAGCGTGTGTGTTAGAGAAGCAGCAAGGAATAAGAAAAAAAAAATGGAAAGTTTATAACAGCATTCATCCTGTTTCCAGTATACAAACAACTGCTCAGGCTTCCCAATGAAAAAGAAACAGGGAACAGATGACAGAACTCCACTACAAATAAAAAAATGGAAAAGCAAGATTGCAATTTTGATTAATCTAATCTAAAAAGGTTCACCATACAGTCAAAATCTTCAAACAACCAAAAAGATAGAGCAGTGAGCCATATATAATATTTATATACACGAATAAAGAGATCAATCAAGCATAACCATTCCTTTCCACCATCAGAAGAACAAATTAAAATGTTTAAGACAAATAATTAATACTGTCAGGCTCCCAGCAATGTATGATGCGTAACATTCAAGTATTATCTGCAATACCTTAGTAATACTATGGTAAATTTTAAATTAGGATAAGATAAAGAAAAAGCGTCAAAATGACTACTAAACTACCTGCAAGCTAAAATTGGAATAAAAAAAATTGAAAATTACCATATTTTGAGAGTCATTATCAAAATTCTGCTGCTCAGATGCCTTAATCTTGTCCTTAGCATCTCCAGAACTTTTATTGATTTCATTTTCACTCTGATTCAGATC
Source organism: Pistacia integerrima (assembly GCA_026225825.1). NCBI lineage: Eukaryota > Viridiplantae > Streptophyta > Magnoliopsida > Sapindales > Anacardiaceae > Pistacia > Pistacia integerrima. The sequence continues at coordinate 14,043,817 of CM047750.1, read as the reverse complement.
AATGACCTGTTTGATTATATTATCCGTTTGAGACCGATCAACATCATTTGTTGTAGACAAAACTCTAGCTAATTTATTCTATCTTGATTCTGCTCATACAGCAAATTTAACCCATAAGATACAAGAACTGACAACTTCCCAACAAAAGTTCTTGAATTCACCACACAAACAATGAGAAAGAATGAAAAAGCCAACCTGGATAAACTATTCCAATGGGTACTTTACGGGTTGTGGAAGATTCCTATATGCAACAAGGAAGAAAAAAATGAGATTTTGAAGGGATAATATATAAAGATCTGAGCTTTATGAGTAAGAAACTATTTAAATAAAAAACCCATGAACATACAAGCACCTAGGGAAGAAGATTTAGATGGTGGCATCACCACCGCATCCAAGAGAAAAAACGAAGAAAGATTGAAACTTTAATATCTTATCTTGTTTGAAAGATAAGGGGCGAAAAAGGAAAGTTGAAAAAACTTACAAAAGCTCAAAGATCTTCAAGAAATTGGTTTCTAGCTGCAAAAACGAAACAAACCCAGAAAAATGTTAATTGAGGAAGAAGAAACAAGGTATGAAATTGAGATAGGAAAATAAATTAATTGACGAAGAAGAAGAGAACATTCAAGAAGAAGCCTTGAAAGAGGTAGAGAATCTATCAGTATAAAGAACAATAGGAGCTATAACCGTAACACATAACATCAGAACACCATATTCCTGGTCTTCATTTTGGTTTCAGAAGCGACGAAGCACTTTTTGGATCTTTCTTCTTGAAGAAATCAGCCTTTGTTGGCTTTAATAGAAACGGAATTTCATCAACAACAACATTATTGTATAATACACACACCAATCTTTAAGATTCATCACCTATTTTTAATCTCTAAAAACTCTCTACCTTCTTTTTCGAGGAAATTTAGCTGCCTGGTCCCCTCAAGTATGTGTTTAAGAAAATGGCCTTGAAACTGTTCATCAAATTTTTTATAATTTAGAGAAGATGACGTGGCATAGTTAGGATTAATTAAACACGTAAAATGGGTTAAAATGAAAAGATTAAAACATATGTGGGCCGAATCAGAAATAATGAAAGTTTTCAAAATTTGAAATTTCGCAAAACAAGCCCCACTAACTATTCAACTATTCATCAGTTGAAAACGCGATTTCTTGAACGAAAGGGAGACGCGATTTTTTCCGATCGAACACCAATTGATTTGCACCCTAAATCAATTTCTTGAACCCTAAACCGAATACAGTCGTGATTTTTGGTGATATAGTCGCGATTTTCGATCGATTTGTTGAACCCTAAAATCGATTTCCTTAACCGTAAACGAAAACTGTGCCATTTCTGGTGATACAGTCCAGATTTCCAATCGAAACTGCAAACTTTGACACCAAATTCAATCCAAAACCATGAGTGACATTGACAATGAGGAGGGAAGCCCAACGCCGCCAACGAATCCTAGATTCCGGTGGCTAAGCGATTCAATGGGGTGCTCCGGTGGATCATCTGACCATTGAAGGTGGTCCACACGTAAAAGAGACGCCGGCGGCACAAGAACAGAGGGAAGAACCAGCAAAGGGGTCTGAAGACGAGGAGTCAGGCAAGAATTCGAGGCCGAAGGAGGATTGCGGAGAGAATTCGAGTCCGGCGGAGGTGGATTCCGCGAGTTCCGAGCCGAAGGAGTCGCCGGAGGATCCAGGCGACGAGGAGAAGGCCGGCGAAGATAGGGTACGTAGTTTGGGAATGTTGCTTGTAATTTCGCTTAAGCAATCATTTGTATCACTTAAGCGATTATTCTGTTTTACTCGTGATCGCAAAGAATGATCGCAAGCGATAAAAATGATCGCTTGCGATCTGATCGATGAGATGATTACGCCCGGAGACAAAGAGACATAAGAGATCATGAGTGTTTACTCTTGGTCGCTTAAGCAATCTTAGGTCGGCGAGAATCACGATTAAGAGATTCTCGATAACTTTTGGTCGCTTAAGCGATTTAAAAATCGCTTAAGCGATCTTGCATGAGACAAGAAAGATCTCTTAAGCGATCCGAGATCGCAAGCGACTACTGGTTTTGGTTTATTTTTGTTGATGACATTTTATTTATATCGATTGTGCAGGTTGTGTAGACCGTAAACTGTAGAGAGTACGAGTTGGAGCCTATAAGTGAGAAGGTACCCTACTTCCCTGCAAGGGTGACGGTGAGGTCGAGTTGGGAGGTTTTTGACAGAATAAGGGCCATTTTAGCTAAAATGAGGCATGGTGAAAGAGATTTTGGTGGCACTTGTTTCGGTCAGTTTTTAAGAATCGAAACAAAGTGGAAAAAGTCATTTTGGGGGCAGGGAGTGCATTACATGTTGATGCACTCAAGAAATGCAACAAAAAAAATGAAATGTGGTTCGTGGTAGAGGGAAAGCCACTACGGTTTGGTATGATGGAGTATGCGTTGGTGACGGGCTTAGGATGCGGGAAAGTGCCAACTAAGGCGGAGGCGAGCAGATGGGAGGCAGTGCGGGAGCCATAAACTTTTGTAAAAAGGTTTTGAAAGGGGAGGGCAAAGTCTATTACGGGGAAAAGTTTTAGAGAAGAGGCTATATACGATTCGGTTTAGTGATGCAGAGAAGATAAAAGTGTGCTTGATATTGTTTTTACATTCTATCTTATTATCGGTGACTCAACAAAAGGCATTGAGAAAGATTGGTTCTTGTTTGTAAGCGACTTGGAGTTCTTTAATTCTTATCCGTGGGGACGGATATCATTTGAGCGAACCATCAAGAGCCTGAAAAACCAGACATGGCGTTAAAGCATGCCGAATGGGGCGGGAAGGCTAAACCAAGCACGTATAATTTGTTTGGCTTCCCATGGGCAATGCAGGTAAATATTAATAGCTCTATGTTATATTTTTTATAATATGTGTGTTTGAATAATGACATGGACTGTTTTTTTACAATGTAGGCTTAGATGTACGAGGCCATCCCTGTTTTCGCTAAGGCGGGGGGGAGGAGCAACAATGTGAATGTGCAACAGCAATTTCCAAGGATGTTGCGGTGGCATGTCGAGAGCTGTAACCATTGGGATTATGGCCAATTAGAGATTGAGATTCAAGCAGCTGGGGTAAGATTGAAGGATTAAGCTTTTGAATATGCAGTTGCTTTTTTATTTTGCTTCAATCTGATTGATTTTTATTTCTTATTGCAGGGAGTCGTCCGTCCCTTTTTGACCGCTATTGGGGATGAAGCGGAAGAGGACTATGTCACATCTTTCAGAGCAATGGAGGATGAAAGGGATGAACAGATAGACCGCCTGATGCGGGACCTAAAAGGGGTCACGCATGTGATGGCAGTTGCAGGGCCATTGCTTGACAATGTCGTTGATGCTGAGGATAATAAAGCTCGGGGGGCCGAGGATGAGGAGGAGAAGAGGGAGGAAGAGGTTCGTATGCCTCAGTAAACCGGTACAACAAGTACCGCTTTGCCGAGACATCGGCGTAGGGAGAATGAGGTTGTTGACCTCATAAACGGCCTGTTTGAGAGTTTTACAATAGCCGTTTATGCAAAGCTTGAGAAGATGGAAGAAACAATGAAAAGGGTGGAGAAGAAAGTGGATAAGGTGGGAGGGAAAGTAGGTACAATGGAGGGCAAAGTTGGTACAACGGAGGAGGAAGTTGGTGGAGAATTAAAGGCGGTTGAAGTGCAAACTGGCTTGAAAAGAGAGAGCCGAAAGAGCAAGTTTGTGAAATCGCCTTACATGGTAGTGACACGGTAAAGAAGAAGAAAATGAAGAAACAAATGGAGGAACAACCAGAAATGGAGGAGGTTGAGGAGGTTGGTGGTGGAAGTGGGGTGGTGATAATGGAGGAGGGGGAGTTAGGAGGCAAAGGAAGCGGGGATGTAAAAATAGAGGAAGGGGGAGGAAGTGGGGAAGGGAAATTGGACTCAAATGTCGATTTGTATAGGCCAATAGAGGAAAAGAAAAAACTCTTTTATGCCTATTACAATGGATTGGGAAGTGATGGCCATATAAAGTGTAAGACAGGGGATTATCCCCGGGAATGGTTTCAGAAGTTGTTGACGATGGGGACGTGGCTTGAGGACTCGGTGAGTTATTTTCATTTAATTTTCCTTATTTTTGCCTGTGTTTTCCATACTTATCTTGTTGTTTTTATTTGATGTCGCACATCGATGAGATATTGGCACTGATGAGGCTACGACAGACTAGTGATGGTGATCTGTTGTATCCCGACTGTGCTATCACCGATGTGGCGTTTGGGCAAACGTTTGTTTCGGCACATCGGTCTTTAATTAAAAATGTTGTTGCTAGTGGTGTAGCAAAAGGACCGAAGCGAAAACGATTGGCCGCACAACAGTTGGATTGCATCCCTGATGATTTCCGGTTTGATGATAGGATTATGCAGTACGTAAGGGGGGATCGGCCCAAATATGGCCACGGTTGGGCCTTTGTTAAAAGAGTGTACTGCATCATCCTCATCAAACAGATGCATTGGATAGCAGTCGTTGCGCATCTAGAGGAGGAGTGTCTGAAGATCCTTGACTGCAACCCAACCATTTGTCGAGACAAGCAGTTGGAGGTCGAGTTGGAGCCACGTCGTGTTGTTCCCTGCGGCATTGCGTGACAACGGGATGTTTGGGCAGTTGGGTGATCAGGTACTAACCGGAAAGTGGCGAATTCAGCGCTCTACCTGCCCAATAAATGAGTCAAGGTAAATTTTTTTTAAAACTAACTTACATAATATAATTGTTCTATAAGTTTATTATAATGCTAATGTCTTCTTCCTATTGTAGCGCTGAATGTGGGGCATATGCCCTGAAATTTATTTAGTTCGACATGACTAACAGCCCGATGGACAGCTTGAATGACGAAACAATGAGAAGCGTCGGGAGAGCTAGCGTAGCCGCTTCCATGGGCGAGATGGATCCGTTTTGAGTGACCAGAACCCAATCAAAGGGTATGAAAGTTGGACGCTGAATTGTGTAGTTTATGTGATGTTGATGTTCATACTTGGGTTTTTTGAGTTGAGTTTATGTGATACCTGTTATAATTATCAATAAGGGTGTATATACATGTTCATTTTCAATGGTGTTTTGATGTGTACTTTGTGTCAGAATTGCTTATTTAATTTGTTCTCATTGGCTTGGCTATTTTCTAATTCATGCCTTTCTCATATTATGGTGTTTTACACGCAGGGTCACTAAGATGGAATGGTCAATCTCCACAGAAAGTCAACCGAGGCACCATATTAGCCGCCCTTGTAGATATCATCTTGAATTTGTTGGATGCTAGTGCAGAGCCAGAAAGCATCGGGAAGAATGATGTCGTGGGCATCTTTTCAAGCATGGACTGCCCTGATACCATTCACTGTGGATTCTAAACTCTTTGGCATCAAAAACTAAATTAAAGGCAGTGTATAGGAAATTGTAAATAATTTACTATGTATGGTGTGATCATTGTAAAGAATTGGATCTGATATTTGGGATATATTTTTGTTTGTCCATATAAGATAATTCATCAGCAGTTTCAATTTACTATGTATGGTGTGTCCATATAAGATATTTTTGTTTGTCCACATATCTCTATAAAACGACCAAGACTTTTCCAGAAACGATCGCTTAAGTGACCAAGGTCTCGGCAGAGGTCATTTTAGAAAGAATTACTTAAGCGATACGAAAGGTCGCTTAAGCGATCATAGTCTGGGCAGATATTCTACCTCGAAAAAGATCGCTTAAGCGATCATGTGTCTTTTAATAATAATCGCTTAAGCGATATAAATGGGTCGCTTAAGCGATCATATGAGATGGGCGATGGCATAGCATGCGGAAAAGATGCTCAAGCGATCATAAATCTTAAGCGACCATGTGTCTTTTAGGAAGAATCCATTAAAGCGATATCGAAGGTACAAGCGATCATATCTAGGGCGGGAGATGTCATTACGCCTCGAAAAGAAAAGATCTACTATTAGCGTCTATGACTCCTGTTACCGTTATTACATTTATATAAAACATATAGTTCCTTTATACGTCAGTATGAAACCAATAGGTTTACGATTCATTCAGAGCAACTGTTCTGTTATTACATTTATATAAAACATATAGTTCCTTTACACGTCAGTATGAAACCTATAGGGTTTACGATTCATTTAGAGCAACTGTTCCGTTATTACATTTATATAAAACATATAGTTCCTTTACACGTCAGTATGAAACCTATTGGGTTTACGATTCGTTCGAGCAAGCGTTGCGTTATTACATTTATATAAAACATATAGTTCCTTTTACATCGATATGAAACCTATAGGGTTTACGATCGTTCGAGCAAGCTGTTCGTTATTACATTTATATAAAACATATAGGGTTTACTTATCTGCTCAAGATATTTTTATATTTGTTTGCTTAATTATTTAGGAAATATTAGTATATTTTTAATTAATTTTCGACCCATTAAGTGAATTAATTTCATTAATACCAAGAAAAAGTTTAAAAATTAACAAAAACACCCCCACCCGGGAACTTCCCAGTACTGCTACCGCCAGAGCAAGCGAAGCGATCGAAAATGGTGTAATGGCCGTTGTGACCTTTTCCCGGCGATATCCACCGTCCGATGTGGCGGGAAAAGGCCACATCTTCCCGTCATGGACTTTCAATGAAATGTCCGACTTTGACGGTCAACGACGGCCAAATGTTGGCCATCGTTGACCGACAACAACGGCCATATATTTGGCTGTCACAGACGGCAAGCTCTGGAATTTTTCGTTCGTCTACGACCAGTTCTGGCGGATCGTGGGGCCTTTTTCGGCCACATCCGTGGTCGATCTGGCTGGAAAAGGCCATATAGAGGCCCTATCGGCCAGATCCGACCACTGTGCATCGAAACGCCCTTTCCCGGTCAGATTCCGGCTCCGGTGGCAAGAATCTGTCACCGTGGGTAGGTGGGGGTGTATCTGTTAAATTTTAAAACCATTTGCAGAAGAATCGGTTAAGCGATACAATGGATCGCTTAAGCGATCATGTGATTGGCGAGAAGCAAATGCGCGGGTCCATGATCGCTTGCGATCGATGATATCGCTTAAGCGAATATTGCCTTTTTCCCATGGTGATTAGCGATGTGGATACGCGATCATGCACCCTGGCGTAATCAATCGGTCCCAGTGCACGATCGCTGCGATCCTTCTGCGAAAACACTTTGTCGCTTAAGCGATACACTTAGTCGCTTAAGCGATCGTGGGCAATATATACATTTGCATCTTTTCTCCTGAATTTTGACAAACTAAAATTACCAACACGTATTAATTCCATACTTTTTCCTCAATTTGACAAAATTAATTCCAAACTAAAATCACCAACAAATATTTAGACCATGTAATAAGAATACACAATATAAAGGATAATTTATTAAAGGTAACAATAAAATTTAAAACATCAATAATTTCATCCTTCTTCGAATCGAACCTAATTACTTCCGGCTTGCTTCTTGTGACCAGGTTGCTTACAAATTGAGCACTTATTCATCTTCCGGGGAACCTCAAAGGCTGATGGAATACGCTTAACCCTTTTTCTCCCCTTTGGTGTCTTCTTCAATGGCGGCTGGAGGATAATGTCAGCCACCTCGCGGCACTACCCTGCTCTTACGGAGGCACCGGATATATCGCCCTTCGAATATGCTAGCATGTAGTGATCTGTCATATAGAAAGGGGAGCAAACTTCCATGTAAATTCTTGAACCAAAATCCGGCTTCCGTTGGTGTTTCAAATCTTTGCTAGTGCATGAGGACAAGGTAAATGTTGAATGTCAAGCACTTTACATTGCAAGTTTTTGTAACAAGGTTAACTAGGGCATCCGGACCATGCAGCGCAGAATAAACTCTTGAGCATTAAGAGGATAGGCAAACAGTGCATGTGACAGTTCCATATGTTCTCGCAATATTTTTTCAGTTGACGGAACAAGGGTTGTAGTAAAATTATCTGACTCCATACGACGCTTATGGAACCACCGCGCAGTTGTCCTTTGGATTGCATCAAAAAGTGCAACTATTGGAAGCTCTCTTTCTATTAACAACTTCAATTTATGGACTCACTATGTTCGTGGTCATGACATCAAACCTTCTTCCGGAAAGTAAGCTCTACTCCATCTCTCGAAACCAACATCATGCTCAAGATACTTAGCAACTCTAACATCCTTGATTCGGATTTGTTGGGAAGTGCTCCTCGAACTCATCAACCCGATAAGCTTTTGCTGCCATGTAGTATGTCCGAAGGAGGCCAAAGACACTTAAACTTTTGTTTTATGTTCTCACCAAGGTGCCTCATACATAATCCGTGATGTGCTTGACGGTAAATAGTGGCAATCCCCTTCTTTATAGAGTTGTGCCTATCGGATATTATGCACAACTCGTCAGCATAGGCACTATCTGCGTAATCGCTGAAAAAACCAAGTCCACGACTCGTCATTCTCGAGTCAACCACATACCATGCAACAGATATGTGTGATTCTCGTGTCTGTGCGGTGGCCACCAATAATGTACCTCCATACTTTCCCGTCGAAAGCAACCATCAACACCAACACCTTTCTCATGTTTACAAAACCCTTTATAACAGCACCATAAGCAACAAAAAAATATTTAAACATCATATTCCTGTCCCACTTCAAAGCCGTCTTGCTACCTTGGTTTGTCAACTCAAGCATATAACGGTACGCTTCTAATACTGTGTACCCGTGTTCAGCGTGCCCCTCACAAAATCTTGTGCATGTTGTCTACCTTTCCAAAGATTTCCAAAGTAACTAACAAAGACATCCCAACTCAGGCGCACAAGTCTCGAATGTCTTTAAGAGATAGACCTTTCCCTTCGACGAACCGACTTTTGACAAATTATCCAATAACATCGCCGGACGCTTGTCGATGCTCACCAAATATGTCCCAAACCACATGTGTGCTCACGGGTATATGTGCTAAGAATAAACTTTTTTTGACTCGCAACCTTCTACAATAAACCCGCCACTTGCACTTTCGGTCCACGACATGCAACGTCACACCAATGAATTTGACTTTTTGGTGATGAACTCAAAATTACCTTTCACAGCAACAAGTTTTAGCTTCCTCACCACTTCCTCTTTGTTGTCAAATAAATACCCTATGCGCAAGTCCGATCCATCCGTAAAGACATGAGCTGATCCACTACTACCTCCAATTGCCCCCTTTGAACCTGCATAAACGACCATAGTGTTCTCTTCCTCACAATCACTCCTGCATAATCTGTATTTAAAGGAATCTCTACATCTGTGGGAACATCTACGGGGTCCTCCTCCTCAACATTTTCATTCTGCCCCCCATCACCAACCTCTTCTATAGTGTCCTCCTCACCACCCAATTCACCATCTACTTTTTGATTTTTTCACTAACAAATCAATGGCCTCGTAGTTCAAATTACAACCAGGCAAATCTCCGCCTACATCCTCGTTATCCCCTTCCTTGGAACCAACTTCCAACGGTTTTTCTACATAAGAAACCCTTAAAATCGGCCTCGAACCACTATCGGCCATATCAATCATAAATAAGTTCACACTTTCATCCGACTTTAATACAGCAGGAGGTACCTTATAATTTTCAGGAGCTCTGCTTAAAACATACTTCACAACTATATCACTACGCGAGCAACTCAAATTACCTCTTCTAATTATTTCATCAATCAACTCATCAAAACTAATCTCTGTGCTCACAGCAATTGGTATAACTTCTTTGCTCTTCCCAATCCACTTCCACCTACTTTCTTCCTCCACCCACTCACCAAAATATTCAACACCCAAAACAACTTTTCCCATGTATAATAATAGCCAACTACCTGTAATGCAAGAAAAACAATATTCTTAAATGCTGTACTAAGGGTTCAAATATTTTAAAAAGAATCTGCACATTCGCATATTTGGTTTGATGTATCGCTTGAACGATCATGGTTATTTATACTGGATCGCTTAAGCGATACACTTGATCGCTTAAGCGATCCAGTATAAATAACCATGATCGCTTAAGCGATCTTATGCCATTTACTGATCGCTTAAGCGATCTGCTCCCATACAACAGACTTTAACCAGATCGCTTAAGCGATCTTATGCCACATACCTAATCACTTAAACGATCTATCTGCCGCATTACCAGACCTACCAGATCGCTTAAGCGATCCATCGTGCCCAGAACACATTTTCAGTCATCTCCACCTACAATCGATCCATCATACCCAGAATAAATACCCAGAACAAATTTTCAACAAATTTCACTCCTTTCAACTGCATTACATCAAACACAACCCAACAACCTAAACAACTAAATCAAAATCATAACCCAAACCCCATCCATTATTAAATCTTTGTAAATCTAAATATAAAATGTAAAAAGGAGATACACATACTTAGACGAAATGTCAGGAGGAGGAGGAGGGGGATCTTTGCCGGAGAAGATGTTAATGGTGGAGGAAGAAGAAAGTGTTAATGGCGGAGGAACAAGAAGATATAGAGGAATGATGAAGAAGAAGACGTACAGGAAGGAGGAAGAAGAAGAAGATGCAGAGGAAGAAGAAGATGTTGACGAAGCCAAGAAGAAGAGAAGAAGATGCAGGTAGAGATGCGTTAATGGCGGGAGGAAGAAGAAGGTTTTTGGGTTTATTTGCAACAATTTCGGGTTTGTGGAAATATAGATAATTTTGAAAAGATTACATTAATCCTAATTAAGCACTAATTACCCTTAATCAATAATATGGCTATTTAGTTAACATTTTAAAACTTGATAGTCTTTTAATTAAATGTAAACTTCAAATGTCTTTTTAATAAACTCCCCCTTCTTTTTCTGGGTTCAGAAGTAAAGTAGTAGGATTTTATGTTTTATATGTGGTGTGGAAAAATGGAGAAGAAGATGCGAACGGAGTGAAGAAGTGGAGAGTGTTTTGCGTTTTAGAGTAAAATGAGTTTGGGGATTTTGTATAAGTGTGTTTACTATCTTTTTAATTTTAAGTTTCAAAAATTTCTATACAAAATTGCTTACTTTTTAAATTTTAAGGAAAAATTGTTTACTTTTAAAATTTTTTTTTTTTTAAATTGGAAATTCAGTTTTTTGTATTTTTGTGGACCACAATCGAACGGCTTCCCAAATAAATGAAAAACTGGTTCAGTTCCCGATTAGGTTCGGTTTCTACATTTTTCTAAACATCGCTACATTTGGGTGTTCGGGATACGCCTCGCCAAAACTCACCGAAGTTAACAATCTCTGTCAAAATAGGTACGGAATAAGCGCTAGAGTCAATGAGCGAGTCGTTGTCTACTGAATGAGAGTGGTAGAAACTAGAACTGTTGTTCTAGTGCCGTAAGGAGGTCAACTATGAGGGTTTGTACAAATGAGTGAAATAGCGGTTAAGCAAAAGTTTTAGGGAAAAAATGGTAATATCAAATGAAAGAGAAAACAAAAATAAAATCAAACACCATTAGTTTATTAGTAACAAGAAATGAATTTAAAGCACTTATTACAATTATAATAGTCATTGTAATGTCAGATGAAAGAGAAGACAAAAATAAAATCACACATTACGAGGTTAAAGCCACCCATTTAGGAACGTCACTAACAACATATGCTTAAACAAATTAAAGCAAATGTTATGAAGAAACGGATTGAAAATCAAACAATAAAATTGAAATACCATCTGTAAAAGAATGACCTTTGACATAAAAATAAAAATAAAGTTACCTTCAATGGGGTAATGTAGGCGGCAAAAGTAGAATCAAACAATAAAATTGATTTTGGTTACTAGTAGTATATATTATTTTTAATAAACAATATTTAGCGGCTAACATTTTGGTTGCAAAAAAAATCCTATTAACAACTATAAATTTAGCTGCCAAAATAACATACCCAAAATTTCAATTTATTTCAAGCGGGAACATGGGGGGCCCAAAATTTACCATACATTTGGCAACTAAAATCTTAGTTGCCAAAAGAAGATAATTTGCAACTAACTAATTAGTTATGTAACAGTAATTTTAGTCACAAATTAAAATAATATTTTTTCATTTTACCAGGAAAGTTGGGGTCAAAAAAGTTCATCAACTTTTAGTGACTAAATACATTTTAGTTGCTATACATGAGTTTTTGCAATTAGTTGTAATGTGCACAAAATAATTAGTTGCCAAATATACCCTGGGCCCTTTGTAATTATTGTCAAAAGCTTGAATATTTCGGTAATTGTATTATTTTGTAACTAATAAAAATATTTACAAATTAATTAATAAATATTTGCATCTAATTTAGCAACTATTCAGTAGTTGCAAATAATTATTTTCTGTAACCATAATTTTAGTTGCAGAATCCCTTGTTGTAGTTGTCAATTGTGTTCGCGCAAGAATTGGCAACCAAATAAATTAGTCGTTGATGTGATATTTTGGGCAGCAAATCACATTAGTCACAAAATATTAATTTTAGATGCTAACGGCGAGAATAAATGGGCCCTAGAATTTTATTCCCTTTGACCGACTAATTGAAATTTAGTTACTAAATGTGGGGTATCTACAACTATTTTTGCCTAGTTGCAAAAAAATTGGTTGCAAAAAGTATTTTTTCTTGTAGTGTTTATAGAACACTTTTGTCAAACTTATGCTTTCTGTGTGCACAACAGTTGTGTGTGTACACATGTGGCTAAATTTATGTTTTTGGCTTGTTTCGTATCGAGTGTGTGAACAACTGTTATGTGCTTGCACACTCGCATCAGATATTTCCAACTTAGCACAAGGTGGGTTTTTGTATAAGGTAGCCAAGATATTTATTTATCTTTTAAGCTATCTTTTAGGACCACATACAAGTGTCAAAATATCCATTTGTGGTCCAAGAGAATAAACTTGCTTTTTCCCGATTTGGTTGTGGTCCAAAACAAAAGTATGAATCTTTTCCTTATTTGGACAAACATGAGTCAGCCCTTGTTTGCTGACTTGGCACAAAGTGTTGAGAAAGAAAACTCTTTTATATAATATTCTTTCTTGCGTTAATTGAACCTAACCATTTGATATTTGTTTTTGCTTGTGCTCTGAAAATTTTAGAGAGTTTTTCTTCAGAGGTTCAACTTGCGTTTATGTGCCAAACTTATACCATACCTCATACTTGATTGAATGGCTGCTGGAACTTGGTTCTAAAAGTTTTAAATTTACCGAGTGAATTAAAACTTAAGTGGAAATGGTTGCTATGTTGATTTTAAGAGTCCATTAAACATAAACATAAAGTAATAAACATAAACCAAAGTAAAACACACAAGATTTTTACATGGTTCGGCAAAATTCCTACATCCATGGGACCAAGTCCAGAATGAAGCTAATCCACTAGGTTTACTTTATAGTTCAATTACAAAGTCAGAGATCAAGCCTTAGTTGCCAAAACACCCCTGTTTTGCAATGCTTCAATCTCTACCCTTTGGTTAAACAACGTACAACTATAGTGAGCTTACAAGAACACACAACCAACTCAGTCAGCCTTGAGCTTCTCTCAAGGACTAGAAACAAAGACACATTTCGTTGGAAGAAGCTCAACACGCTTCATACATCACATAGAGAGCAGGGACGCATTTTGGGTACTTTGAAAGAGGTATTTTAAAGCTTTACCTAAGCATAGAAACCTGACAAAAACAAAGTAAAAACTCAGAAAATTTTTAGTGTACTTTTCAGAGAGATATCAGGCTTAACAAAATTTTCATTGGAGAAGAGTTTATTTACCAAAATAGTTGGCCAATGCAAGGACAGGTGGCAAAAAAAACTTTATTGAATTTACCTTTATAAAAGTTTATTTCAATATCAAGATGCCACCTATCGAAGAGAATAAAACTTTCCAGCACATTGAATATGAATTTGAAAAGTGTTATGGACCACACAAATATCTCAAAAGAGAATATAACAGCTCATGCATTCTAGAAGCATAACACATGTTACCCAAATAAATCAGCCAAATACAAAGTGATCACTCTGACTCAGAGAGACTCACCTGATATGGCAAATAACCAACATAAGAGAGAGTGGTCACTTAAAACATGAGGTGGTCATACTGGAAGTTTAAACAAAAACAATTGTGCTAAGACAAGGTAAGGTGATCATACCAGAATTGAGAGTTACCACTCTAGGTTCATAAGTTGACAAATAACTTACAATCTCACACTTTATCAAACTTATGAAAATTCAAACATGAACCTATCTCAAAAAATCATCAATCATCAATCATCCAAAAAGAGACAGATCAAGAAACATCAAATAACAATATCTCATTAAAAGGTATAAACTATTAAAACTAAGATATGAACAAGAATAAATTTACTCCCCCTCAATTAGTATACTCCCCCTAAGTAACTAACCAAGACAAAGTTGAAATGAAAATCAATAAAGATAATCAACAAACACAAAGATGGTTAGAAAAGATCACACAATAAAAAATGTTCTCTACACATGAAAGAACAATCATTAGGCACACCAATAAAGATTTCAAAAATATCAAAGATACTGTGATTAAAAAACTGAACATTAACAACTGAAACTTTAAAAAGTTCTAAATAAAAAATTAAACTAAAATTAAAAAAACTAAACAGAAATTAAAAAATTCAGTTTAGGAGAGCAGGCAGGTGATCACTTCAAGACTCAATGTGACCACCACATCACACGTAGAGGCAGGGAGTTTTTTGAGACAACTTTTTCAGGTTTTTACTCCCCCTCTTTGTTCATAGTTCTTCATCCCTTGTGCTTGTTTGATCTTTTGATGGGGAGATTTCTCCCAACAGTTGATTTTGTGTGTCTTTTTGCTGGGGTAGTGACTTGAGCCTGAGTTGGAGGAGTTGAAGCAGTGTTTACAACCGAAGGAGGCGCAATTGGGGTGACCACATTGGTTGGAACCTCTTGAGTGCTCACATCAATTGGCACTTCTTGGGTGGTCACATTAAATAGCACTTCTTCGTTAGTAAGTTGCGCATTCAGATCAAAGGTAGCAACTACAGTAGCATCCTTGGTAGAAGAATCATCAGTAGCAGCAGCAGCATCCTGGGTGACATCAGCAACAAGAGTAGTCTTTGTTTGGGTAGCGAGATCAGTCTTTTCTGTTGCATCAGTGTGAGCATCCTTGTCTGGAACAAGAGAAGCATCTTGATCCTCTTGAGAGACAAAAGCTTCATGTTGAGTCTCAACAGGAGGTTCTTGTGGTGGAGGAACATATGAAAAAGGACCAACAGACGAGGATAAAGGAAGAGCACTTAGGATTTGTTTCACGGTATCCTCCAAAGTGTCAACTTGTGTATGAAAGGTGGAGTGAATATGAGTCAATTGCTCAGCAAGGTGAGAAAATTTCTCATCCATTTTTTTGTCAAGAACCTAAAAAAAATCAACAATTCTGGACTAACTAGAGTTAGCTTTGCCAAAGGTTGCATGAGAGGTTGAAGGCACATCCTGAGCAGGTACTAAAGTTGGGATCTTGAAGGTTTTGGCTGTAATGAGTTTGATTTTCAGCCAAGTATCAGTTAGGTGCATCTTGGGATTATAGGAGGTAACAATCCTATGTATTAGGGAGACAAAAGGTAAGGCAAGGGATTTTCCTTTAGCTTTGGTAGTAGACCTAATGCTAGAGTAAATCAAACTCCCCAAATCAATTTTCTTACGATTGGCTATCATGTACATCAATTGGGCTTTATATAACCTCACAGAGGAATATTGAAATGATGGTGACAAATTTGTCAAGGTGATCCTAAATAGGATTTTATAAATTAGGGTAAGCATATTGGTGGGAATCTGACCACTCTCAGGCCAAGATTGAACATAACCTCCAGTGAGGTTGATGGCTAACTGATTGTGGTGTTTAGGACTAATTGTCAAATTGTAAAGATCCTCAACAAATGGCAAATCCAAAAACTTCCTAACAACCTTATCAGTAAATTCAGTCCAGTGTCGTCTAATGCAAACATGGTTCCTTTTAAGCTTAACTCTATCAATATCAGACTTAAAATTTGAATAAAACTCTTGAACAAATGCTTGATAAGGAAAAAGAGGACTATCAACAATCTTAACGCATTGTCTATCAACCACTATTGATTTAATATCAGGAAAATCATCAAGTTGAACATGTGATTCACACAGGATAGGTCTATGCACAATAAAATCATGAAATTTTGATTCAACAATAGGAGAGAAAAAACGAAGTCGTTTACCCAACTCCAAAGATTTAGAGGCTTCAATTTTCGCCTTTTTCTTCTTTTGCTTAGGTGAGGGCAATTTTTATGCTTCTACTTTTTGTTTCATCTTCTTCTTGTGCTTCACTCGCTCAATTAATTGTTCATCAGAGGAGTTTTTAGCTGGTGAAGCAGGTGGTGATGGAGTCTTGTCAAAAGAAGTCAGGGAGAGGTCAGGATGTTCATCGGTCTGACTCACTCGGGCTCTTTTCTTTGATTTTGATGCACTCTCGAGTTCAGTGATTGAAGAATATTGATGCTCCATGATTCTCAATCAATTGAAGAACAAAACTTTTATAGAGAAAAATGGTGAGAAAAATGATAGAAAAACTAAGAGGCGACACAAAATGATTAAGAGTGAGAAAAAAACTTGAGGTCGCGACCTTTTAAATGTTAACCCTAGAAAAATTCAAAATTTTAATTAGAGTCATCACTTAAAAATGAGGTGAGAACCTTGAGTGCAAGGTGTACACTTTAGCATCACCAACGTCAGAGTGATGACTGCATTTGAGGAGTGGGCACACAATAGAAGAAGATAAGCAATGTTACTCATCAGGTGGTGACACATGTTAGGAAACGGTCCATATACGCAGCGAAAAACAAAATCATAATAACAAGGATCGTTCCCATTGAGCCAAGATCAAAGGTACAATTTTATAGTTTATGTTAAAATAGAAATCTGCAGAAAAATTAATCATGAGTTTAGAAAAACATACGCACGTTTGGAGGCTCCTCCAAATTTGTCAATGAACGTTTTTGCTACCGACCCAAGTGTAGGATCGAACCCACGTAGTCCACATGAAGACAATTACAAAGAACTAAGGAGGGATTTGGTAGATCTTCCTTAGCTTTAAGATCAAGAAGAAAAATCAATGAAATTGATTTTATGCAAAAATGAATTCTGTCGTGGGAGAGTGTTTAAGGGGCTGCTGTGTTTGTGCTTTTTCAAAGAAAAATAAACTAAATGAAAATCTCACACATTTTACAAATAACATTTTTCTTTTATAGTAATTTTAATGCCCTATTCCCATATAGAATAGGCTTGGGCTCCAACTCAAACACCCCACGTTACCAAACACTCCCAATTAGATATTTTATTTTTATTTCATCATTATCTCAATTAAAATCAATTAATATATATTTAATCTATATATATTAACATTTAACAATAATGATGATTTAATTAAATATATACGAACACATATTTAAACGTAATTTCACTTATTTAATTTTTCTAATAAATTAAATAAAGGCTACGACCTCAGCAAATTTAATTACACTGTGAAATTACCAAAATACCCTTTTACCTAAAAAGACGAAAACACCCTTCTTTCTTCTTGAGTCTTAAATTATCTTCTATGTGTGTGACCCATAGGCTGTTCATCATACTGGCAGTGTATAGTATCGCGATTAACACCAATTAATCGTCTTACTAATACATGCACAAAAGATTGGCCCCTAGCAGGCATCATGGCCACCCGATAGATTCGGATTGACAAAGTAGTCGTCACAACGATATGGTTACCGTACAATTTGATCCTTTCATCATACGTTATCTAGACGAGACGAAGGTATTGAAATAGTGTCAACCTTCGGTTACTCTCGATATTATGTATTCAGTTTCTGGACCAATGACCTGTATTATAATCCGGATAAAGCAATAACTCAATCCCACTGTGGCCACAGTTTTAGTGTCATTGCCATATACTGAATTGCACCATGAGATAACTTCTCCTATACCCGGGAGTGATGAATCCTTTATCGATCCACCATAGTCTTGATACACTCCTTGATGCAGCCAAACACCATCATATTGACAGCTCTGAAAAGAACTGCGTTAGGCTAGTGTCAAACTACACCAATCGGTACACAAGGCGCTCCGGTGATCTCAAGTCTAAGGATCACATGCACCACCATTCGTTAGAAGATTTGTTCCATAGACACTAGGGTTACCATCCATATAGAATCCTCTGGTAGGTCAGTCCAGTAAACTTGTTGCGGTGTATCTGCCTATAGCAAGCACCCATATGTTGCACCAGGTTGTCACCAAACAACCTTGACAAGTGAGATCACTCACTACCTTTCGACAGGGTCGTTCAACACTATGATAGCCTTACCGTATTATCTGTGCCCTTACTTCAGAATAATACTGGGGCTACGGACATTTCTAGAATGGCCACCATATGTGCTCATAGGGTTCTCACTATCAAGATTTCAAACACTTGATACCCTCGTCACTGTTCTACCATTCTAAGGACATATATCAATACATATTGCAATAATAATGATTTACGCGATATAGAATAAAATGCCTTTTATTATTGATTAATGAACATTATTACAAAGAGTCAATTCTACAATAATTGATTGGCTCTAGGGCACCTACTCCAACAACACACATGTCAGAGTGAGCATTTTAGAAACAATTTAGAACAACATAGCCAAAAATAGTGACTAAAAAGACTAAAGTGATCATCGTGAAATAGCAAGTTAGAACATGAAACCTTAAGATGGTGTAATATCCCACTTGAGGTACGTGTTTAAGACTTGTTGTATGAGTTAAAAGTTTATTGTTTTAACTTAAATTGAGTTTGTAGGTGGAGTTGGTTGAATTGTTGCCTTGAAAATGGGTTGAGTTTTGGTGAAGTTGGAAATCCAATCTTCGCCGCGGCGAGGAGGAGAAGTTGTATTACGGGTAGGTTCTGCCCTATTTCGCCGAGGCGACGAAAAATGCTTCGCCGCGGCGAAGAGCCTAAGACAAAGATTCTTGAGTTTTCTAGAGAATTCTTCTTTTGGGACACAATGACCATTCTACCCCTAATTAGTAGGAAAAGTGGGGAGTAAAATGAAAGGAAATTTAATAGAGATTGTGTTTGGATGGGGTGTAGTTGTAAAGAATCAAAGGATATAGATGGAATTCCCAAGAAAGGGCAAGGGCAAAATGGGAAATGAAGCTTATAATATGAACTAAAAAGAGTAAAGTGTAGAGAAAGCCCTTATTCATTTCATTCCACCGCCTCTTCCAATTGCCCATATTCTCTCAATTTCTCCACCCAATTTTCCAAGAGTTCTAAGGGATTTAAGAGGGGTTTTGAGTAGAGATTTCATCTAAAGCTTCCTAAGGTAAGAATTCATGCTTTAGATGTGAGTTTTCTTGTATTTATAGTGAAGTCTTATTGTGTTGTTGCTGTCCTTGTGGTTGTTTTGAGTGGTAGAGAAGAGACAAGCCCACAAAGGGAAGGAAAAGTGCTAAAGAAGCCATCTTTGCACAAGGTAAGTAAATCCAACCAAGTTGAGTTAAGACTAAGCTTTGAGTAGAGACTTAGTTTAATTATGTATGTATATGGTATACCTACTGAAAATTGAGATGAGATGTGTGCTTAGTCTTAGTAGTTGGGTATGATTAAATATGAGAAGTGTTGTTGATGTGTGATGAGAAATGGAAGTTTGAGATGAAGTTTAAGAGATGTTGTGTGAATCTTTTTGGAAGTGCTTTCCTTGACAGGGATTATGAATATTTGAGGGAGTTTTTCCCCATTTTGGATGGCTAGAGAATGAAGTTTAGTAGTAATTTTCGTAGGGTGTTTTTGTGCACATGAGATGTTTGAGGAAATGCCTAAGTGAAATCTGCCCTGTCACTGCCGTAACTTTCTAAGTAATTTTTGAGTATCTTACGGTTCGAACTGGGCTGAGACCAAAACAGAGAAGTTGTAGCCCTGTTTCTAAGATTTGAAACGAGACCAGAACCGTAGTAATCCGAGGTGTATAACATAAGTTATGGCCGTTTTAGTGTGACTGGTGCAGAATGACTGTTTTGAGGAAATCTTGTAGTTGGCATTTCATTAGTGCATTAGGGAGCATGAGATAGCTCTACACCTTTGTTTATGCACTTGAGAAGTAGCTTGAGATAGAGATAGAATGTGAGTATAAGTTCTTTAAGAGTTAAGGGAATAGAGTAGGTTGTGCGATGGGGAGCCCGTGAGTAATGGGTAGAGTATTCCCGCATGTACGCCGCATTGAGAGAGCGCTGAGTATGAGATAGAGAAGTGGTGTAGCCCGTGAGAGTGCATGCGGATGAGGGCTATACCCAGTACCCGAGAGAGAGATTATTCACTCACATGGCCAAGGGTTCGAATCCATGCATAACCGAGTCCGATCGGCTAGAATGAGTAGAGGTCACGTGAGTGGGAGTGAGTCCCTACCGTGCCCCGGTAAGATGGGGTCGTGATTTATGAAAGAGCTATGAGAAAAGAGTTCTAAGAGAAAGAGAAAGAGAAAAAGAAAGACGCACCCAAAGAGAAATTAAACGAGGAGTTGTAAGGAAAGAATTAGAGAAAGAGAGTTACGGGGCTAGCATGAGTAGAGGATTTACTTACTGAGCATTGTTTTAGTGCTCACCCCGTTGTTTTCCTATGTTTTGCAGGACCTAGGTGAGGACACTGTCGGAAGGATGTCGGCATACGAGGAGGAGTGGTCACACTGTCCCCGATGTTTTGATGACTTTTTGTATAACGTTATATATATTTTTGTGTAAAAACGCATATGTTTGTAAAGAGTATGTATATATGTTTAATAAAAGAAAAACTTGGGCCCAATTTCTTTATGCTATTTTATATGTATTTCATTATAATCTATTGAGTAGTAGTGGCTATTACATTTTTTGGTATCGGGAGCGAGATTTTGGGGATTTGACAAAGGTGCCATTCTTCTCGCTACGACGTCTGATAGCCGACTGTGTGAGTTAATTCTTTCCTTACTTTAAGTGTTCTTTTGAATTGATCAAGTATGATTGTTTTGTAGATGAGGCGTAGTAACGAAGGAAGGGTAAGAATGTGATGCATGAGGGAGAATCCTCCAACCCACCAGAATCGACTCCCCCTACCCTTGATTAGACGAGGATTCGAGCTATAGTACAGCAGGTGTTAGCAGAGAGTCAAGGGAGAGTAGTTCAGGAGAGAACTGAGACTTCCAATAGAGTACCGCCTTTGAGACAAGAGCGAGAAGGACCGGTACCTCAGCCAGTACAAAATCGAGGTGATCCGATTCAGGGGCTTGTAAATCAGCACCAGCCGCTAGCATTTAAGGGTACAAGGGACCCGCTTGAGGCAGAGGAGTGGTTTAAGTCCGTAGAGCGGACGGCGGCATTGTTTCCCCTGAACGATAGAGAGAGGATCAGATATGCTAGTTTTTTGTTTAAGGGAGATGCCCGGATATGGTGGGAATTAATGGAGGAGACCCATGACATAGCCTCGATGACTTGGGAGGAATTTAGAAGGCTGTTTGAGGCCGAGTACTGAATAGAAGATCGAGTACATGAGAAAGTCCAAGAGTTTATTCACTTGAAGCAGGGGACTAGTACGGTGAAGGAGTATTCTGTAAGATTCAACTCCCTTGCTCGCTTTGCACCCGGAATAGTGTATACACCGGAGTTAAGGAGAGACAAGTTCGTGCAAGGGTTGAGATCAGATATTGCTCGAGATGTAATGACAGGAGTCGAGCCCCCTCATACCTACAGTGAAGCTCTAGCACGGGCTTTAAGGGTAGAGATTTATGTGAACAAGTATATTTGTAACGCCCCGCTTGAGGTACGTTGTTACTGTTTCCTCTTTCGCTCTTATTTTGAGTTGATTTTGGTGTTATTGTTTGATTTAGTGTTGTGTTGAATGGTTGCCTG
The DNA here is from genome assembly GCA_026225825.1 of Pistacia integerrima. Lineage (NCBI taxonomy): Eukaryota > Viridiplantae > Streptophyta > Magnoliopsida > Sapindales > Anacardiaceae > Pistacia > Pistacia integerrima. The sequence goes on along the minus strand of CM047750.1, from coordinate 14,021,920 downwards.
AAATTGGTTGAAAACGAAGAAATTCAAGTCACAAGTTCTCAAGGCGAAGAAGAATCTTGCCGCGGCGAAGAGAGGTTGAAGCCACGGGGAAGGCTTGGCCGGACAGTCAGGGCGCGGCGAGAGTTTCTTCGCATGAGCACCCGAATAAATTGTTGATTGAGTTTTAGATATTTTCTTCCTTAAGGACAATTTGACCTTTCTACCCCTCATTAGCGGAAAAGTGGGGAGTTAATTGTAAGGATTTTTCATGGAGAATAGGTTGAGATAGGGGTGAGTTTGTAAAGAATCAAAGGATATGGATGGAATTCTCAAAGAAGAATAAGGGCAAAATGGGAATGAGTGTGTTTATATTTCATTAAAAGGAATTAGAATCAAAGAAACCCCTCATTTCTTCTTCTCAAACGTGACTCTTCATTCTTCTCCTCTCAACTTCTCTTCTCTTTTGATCAAGGTTTTTCAAGGGGATTTTTGAAGTGTTTTGGGGTGGAAAAGCAACCTAAGGCTTCCTAAGGTAAGGATTTCTACTTAAGTTGTGTGATTTGGGAGTTTTAACCCATATTGAAGTTTGAGGGTTTTCATTCTTTTGGTTAAGATAAGAGGAAAAGTCAAGCTAAGCAAGTGAAAGGAAGGATTTGTGAAGTCTCTACATAGCAAGTAAGTAAAACCCAACCCAAGTTGAGATTTGTGCAATTTCTTGATTAGGGTTTTGATAGACTTGATGTATGTATGTGATGTGCATGTAATATAGCATGTATGAAGGATTAAATAGAGATTTCTATGCTTTGTGATTGTTTATACCTTGCAAATTTGAGAAATGGGTTGTTGGTTTGGCAAGGTAGTTGAGATGGAATTTAAAGGGTGTTATGGAACCCTTTTTAGAAGTGTTTTCTATGGCAGGTTTTGTGGCTTTGTGAAGGGGTTTTTCCCCATTTTGGATGGTTAAGAAAAGTTTTAGAATCATGGCTATGATAGAGTTTTATAGTGCACATGAGTTGTTTGATGAAATGCCTAATAGAGGTTTGAGTATGAGAAATGAACCTTAATTCTTGCAACATTGCATGTTGGCATCTCATAAGTGCATTGATGAAGATGAACCATCCATAGGCACTAGTTGTGCATTGAAAAGTGACCTAAGAAAGTGTAAGGAAATGGTTTATGCAATTACCCTATGAGTAGAGAGCTTAGTGGGTAAAATTACTCTAACGGTAGAGAGCATTGAAAAATGCTACAATAGAGTGAATTAGAAGAGTAGTATAGTTGGGATGATGCTTTGTGATCATCACCCGACCGTTATGGGAATCGGATTGATGCTTTGTGATCATCATCCGAATAGCCTTTAGAGAGATGGGTCGATGCTTTGTGATCGTCACCCGATGAGTAGTAGAAATGGGTAGATGCTTTGTGACCACTACCCGGTTAGTTAAGAGATATGTAGGTTGATGCTTTGTGATCATCATCCAACGGCTAGTAGAAGCGGGTTGATGCTTTGTGACCATCACCCGATAGTGACTAGAGACGGGTAAATGCTTGGTGATCGTTACCCAAAATCCATGAGGAACGGTAGGTGCTAGGTGACCTCCACCCGATAGTTAGAAAGAACCGAGTTGATGCTTTGTGATCCTCACTCGGGTAGTCACTAAAAACGGGTTGGTATGTGTGAATTCCACCCGATAGCCATGGAGAGTGAGATGGTGCTGTGTGAACGCCATCCAGCCGTACCTCCCGGTAAGATGAGGCCATGAGATTACTAGGAACAAGAAATGAATCGAAATAGCATAAGGAAAGAATTAAAAGTTATTCATAACGGGGACAGATAGAGAGAGAGTTTTACTTATCCGAGCATTATTTTGTGCTCACCCCGTTATTTTCCTTTGTGGATGCAGTTCTCTGGTGATGCGGTGAGGGGCGTCGGCAAGCGAAGAGAGATAGCTACACTGTTTCCCCTGTTTTGTCTTTTAAAATACATTTTTTGTAAACAGTACTCTTTATGTATAAAAGACACATGCTTACTAATGAAAAGAAAGTTTTGGGCCCAATTTTCTATTGTTATTATGCATGCATTGTACGCTTTGCAGATGTGTTACAATATTGCGTAATGGATTAGCTTTGACAGTACCTAGTGAGCCATCCACCACCTTACAGAGGGAGAGAGTAGATGTCACAAAGAACAGAGAAGTAAGGGCCAAGAAGAAGTTTCAATCAAGGAAGAATAGGAGAGGGCAACAGTACAAGTGGCCTAGAATGGAAGGGTTTCCCCCTTGTGCTAAGTGTGGGAGGAACCATCCAGGAGAGTGTTTGAGGGATCAAAATGTGTGGTACAAATGCCAGGGTTTTTACAAAGAGTATGTAGAAGCGAGGCTACCCATCACCTGAATCGGGTCGGGCTTGTTATTTCATCTTGTTTCTTTATATGCTTTGATTGATTCTGGAGCCACGCATTCTTTTATTTCTCATGGAATGATAGAGAGATTGAATTTGAAACCTGTTAAAGTGAGTCAGCCTATTAAGATAGAGTTGCCTGATGGGGTTAGTGTGTTGACTCAAGAGATGTTGATGGGAGAGTCTGTAGTGATTCATGGTCGAGAGTTGGTAGTTGACTTAATAGTCTTCGATATGCTCGACTTTGATGTAATTTTGGGTATGGATTTCCTAGGGAGGAATGGAGAAATTGATTGTCGGAAAGAAAGCGATTTAATCTCGATAATGGAGATAAGTTTAGTTTTGGAGAGGGCCATCGATTGAGTATGTTGATCAAGAGTGTAAAGGCGAAAGATGTTGAGAAAGGGTGTTCGGATACATTGCTCATGTAGTACGAGTGGTGATGTTCCACGCTTAGAAATTCGGAGGGTGCCAATAGTTCGAGAATTTCTGGATGTGTTTCCGGAAGACTTACCAGGTTTGCCGCCGGAAAGAGAGGTTGAGTTTAGTATTGAACTTGCACTGGGAACAGCACTTATATCTAAAGCCCCTTATCGAATGGCCCCAGCAGAGCTGTAAGAATTAAAGAAACAACTCCAGGAACTTTTAGATAAAGGTTTTATCCGACCGAGTCATTCTCCCTGGGGAGCCCCAATTTTGTTTGTGAAGAAGAAAGATGGATCACTACGGATGTGTATTGATTACAGAGAATTGAATAAGGTGACAGTGAAGAATAAGTACCCTTTACCTCGAATAGATGATTTGTTTGATCAGTTGAAGGGAGCAGCAGTGTTCTCCAAGATTGACTTGAGGTTAGGGTACCATCAAGTAAGAGTGGCTGAGCAAGATGTGGCTAAGACTGCTTTTCGTACAAGGTATGGGCATTATGAGTTTGTAGTGATGCCGTTTGGTTTGACTAATGCCCCAGCCGTCTTTATGGACTTGATTGTAACATCTACTAAAAACTGTATAATGCATGCATAATAACAATAGAAAATTGGGCCCAAAAAGTTTCTTTTCATTACAATTCACATGTCTTTTATACACAAAGGTTAACAAGTTTACAAAAGTGCATTTCAAAAGACAAAAATAGGGGAAGAAGAAGTAGCTATTGCTCCTCGCGCGCCGACGCCCTCCAACCGCATCATCACCTAGAACCTCCCCCGCATCCACAAAGGAAAATAACGGGTGAGCACAAATAATGCCTCGGTAAGTAAAACTCTCTAACTGCCCTCCCGTCCCCGTGTGACTCTTAATTTCTTTTCCTTTTCTAATTCGTTTCTATAACATCATGGCCTCATCTTACCGGGAGGGTACGACCGGATGGCGTTCACACAAACACCATCTCACTCTCTATGGCTATCGGGTGGAATTCACACGCACCAACCCGCTCTTAGTGACTACCGAGTGAGGATCACAAAGCACCAACTCGGTTCTTTCTAACTATCGGGTGGAGGTCACCTAGCACCTACCCGTCCTCATGGATTTTGGGTAACGATCACCAAGCATTTACCCGTCTCTAGTCACTATCGGGTGATGGTCACAAAGCATCAACCCGCTTCTATTAGCCGTTGGATGATGATCACAAAGCATCAACCTACATATCTTCTTAACTAATCGGGTAGGGTCACAAAGCATCTACCCATTTCTACTACTCATCGGGTGACGATCACAAAGCGTCGACCCATTTCTCTAGGCTATTCGGATGATGATCACAAAGCATCAATCCGATTCCCATAACGGTCGGGAGATGATCACAAAGCATCATCCCAACTATACTACTCTTCTAATTACTCTATTGTAGCATTTTTCAATGCTCTCTACCCTTAGAGTAATTTTACCTACTAAGCTCTACTCATAGGGTAATTGTATAAACCATTTCCTTACACTTTCTTAGGTCACTTTTCAATGCACAATTAGTGCCTATGGATGGTTCATCACTACTAATGCACTTATGAAATGCCAACATGCAATGTTGCAAGAATTAAGGTTCATTACTCACACTCAAACCTCTATTAGGCATTTCATCAAACAACTCATGTGCACTATAAAACTCTATCATAGCCATGAATCTAAAACTTTTCCTAACCATCCAAAATGGGGAAAAACCCCTTCACAAAGCCATAATAACCTCTCAAACAAAACACTTCCAAAAAGGGTTCCATAATACCCCTAAATTCCATCTCAACTACCTTGCCAAACCAACAACCCATTTCTCAAATTTGCAAGGTATAAACAATCACAAAGCATAGAAATCTCTACTTAATCCTTCATACATGCTATAATACATGCATATCACATACATACATCATTTCTATCAAAACCCTAATCAAGAAAATTCATAAATCTCAACTTGGGTGGGTTTTACTTACTTGCTATGTAGAGACTTCCCCCACAAATCCTTCCTTTCTCTTGCTTAGCTTGACTTTTCCTCTAATCTTAACCAAAAGAAGGAAAAACCCTCAAATTTCAATATGGGTTAAAACTCCCAAATCACACAACTTAAGTAGAGATCCTTACCTTAGGAAGCCTTAGGTTACTTTTTCCACCCCAAATCACTTCAAAACCCCTTGGAATACCTTGATCAAAAAGAGAAGAGAAGTTGAGGAGTAAGGATGGGAAGTCACGTTTGAGAAGAAGAGAATGAGGGGTTTCTTTGATCCTAATTCCTTTTAATGAAATACATCCCAAAGCATTCCCATTTTGCCCTTATTCTTCTTTGGGAATTCCATCCATATCCTTTGATTCCATTACAAACTCACCCTAACTCAACCTATTCTCCATGAAATATCCTTACAATTAACTCCCCACTTTTCCCTCATTAATTAGGGGTAGAAAGGTCAAATTGCCCTTAAGGAAGAAAAATATCTAAAACTCAATCAACAATTATTCGGGTTGTCGCCGCGGCGAAGAAACTGCGCCGCCGCGAAACCGCCCCTGCCAGCCTTCCCTCCCGTGGCTTCAACCTCTTCGGGCCGCGGCGGAAGATTCTTCGCTGCCAAGCCAACGGCAGACTGCAAATTCTTCTCGCTTTTCAACCAATTTCCCCCTGTGGCAACAATCAACATAACACTCCCAAACAAACAAATATAACAAAACCAACTCGATTAAGGGCGAAAGAGGAAACAATAACAACGCACTCTGCCGGGGGCGTTACAATTCTTCCCCCTTAAAAGAATTTCGTCCCCGAAATTCACGCAAATAACTCGGGGAAGCGATTCCCGCATGTCCCGCTCTACTTCCCAAGTGGCCTCTTCCACTTTGTGATTCCTCCAAAGGACCTTAACTAGCGTAACACTCTTGTTCCGAAGTTCTTTAACCCTTCGATCTAAAAATCCGAATGGACGTTCTTCATATACTAGATTCTCTGATACTTCAACGCTTCTACGCCAGACATGGAGGGGATCACTTACATACTTTCGTAGCATCGAGACATGGAAGACATCATGCACCCTCGGCCCAAGGCTAGGTGGTAATGCCAATCTATAGGCCACCTTCCCCACTCGTTGCAAGACCTCAAAAGGACCTACATACCCTTGCTAGCTTCCCTTGGCTTCCAAAGCGCATACTGCTTGTAAGGGAAACTTTCAGAAATACTTTATCGCCCCACTTGAATTCCCTACCTCTTTCCTCTTCAATCCAATCGATAACTCTTCCTGGTCCGATCTGGGCTTTGTTTCATTCTATTTTCGGACCAACTTCACATCTTCTACTAGCTTCGAGTCATCTCTCGCCCAAGAGCGGTACTCAACTCATCTCTTCTCCTACTTCATCCCAATGAATGAGACCTACACCGTCTACCATACAAAGCCTCGTAAGGCGCCATTCTAATTGTAGACCGATAACCTGTTGTATGCAAATTCCACTAAGGGTAACACCTCATGCCAGATACTGTAATCCATGCAAGAGCCTCAACATATCTTCGAGCACCCTGATTCGCCTTCTCTGGTTTGGCCATCTGTTCGAGGATGATAGGCAGATCGAATGCTAAACGGGTACCCAAACTCCTCGTAAACTTGTCCGTAAGGCCCTGAAACAAACTGAATCTCTATCTCGATACTATAGCCTTGGGCACACCATGCAATCGACTATCTCCTTAAGGTAAATCCGGGCCAACCTTGATCAGTAGTGGGGTACTATCCTTTACATCGGGAGGAAATGGGCCTGATTTGGTTAGTTCCTCCCGTCCCACAATCACCCATATAGCATTATACCCTCTGTACTGGGGAGACCCGTGATAAAAATCCATCAAATACTCTCCCATTTCCACTGGGATACTCAATGGGTGAAGCAACCTCCCCGACGGCCGTTGGTGTTCGTTTTCCACCCGCCGATGTGTTAGGCATTTAGCTACAAACTCGCAATGTCCTTCTTCATACCCGACCACCAATAGCCTTTCTTGATATCCCGATACATCTTGGGTTGCTCCCTGGGATGAGCGGTGTACGGTGTGTCATGAGCCTCCATAAGCTTTCCCCTGCTTCAACCTCCTCATTTGGAGGAATGCACAACCGATTTCTGAAATAAAGGACACCATCTCTCACAAAGAACTCGATGTCTTGCCCTCATGCACTTGCCAGACCGTCTTCCGACACCACTCATCTCGCCATTTGCTTTTCTCTAATTTCTAGTAAAGAGGACTGTATCCACTAGGTCAGGCAATTCTTCCCTAACCACCTCAATGCTTCCTCCTTAGACAAATCTTCTATTAACTCTTTTCTCGCCCGGTAAGCCCGGAAAACATGGGCTTTTTCTACTTCAAGGCATGGCTACTACATTGGCCTTCCCCGTGGTACTTGATCTCACAATCATAATCCTTGACTAGCTCTAACCACCTTCTCGCCTCATATTCAACTCCTTTTGAGTGAAGAAGTACTTTAGACTTGTGATCGGTGTAGATATTACTCACACCATAAAGGTAATGCCTCCATATCTTTAAAGCAAAGACCACAAACTGCTAACTAGGTCATGCGTAGGGTATCTGGTCTCGTACTCTTTCAATTGACGAAGCATAAGCTATAACCCTACCTAACCGCATCAACACAAAGACCAAGTCCTCAAAGAGGCGCTCGTATAAATATCATAATCTACACCCTCCCGTGGTAACACTAGTACAGAGTTGATGTTAACCTTTTCTTTCAACTCTTGGAAGCTTTCTTCACAAGTCAGCCGACTGCATAAAAAGGAGTTTTCGCTTGGTAAGAGCTGCCAACGGTTTAGCCAATCGGGCGAATCCCGCTACAAATCGCCTGGTAGTAGCCCGCTAAGCCTAAGAAACTCCCCGATTTCTTTCACTGCTCGGCCTTCGCCATTCCAGGATTGCCTGCACCTTACTGGATCTACCGAAATCCCCTCCTTCGACACGGCATGACCCAGAATATCACTTGGTTCATAAAACTCACACTTGGAAAATTTAGCACACAACTTCTTTTCTTTTCTCACCCGTTGCTAAAATACTAATCCCAAGTGTTTCTCATGTTCTTCTCTTGACTTTGAGTAAATCAGAATGTCAGCCGATGAAGACAACAATAACCGATCCAAGTACTCGTGAAATACCCTCGTTCATCAAGTCCATAAAAACTCTGGGGGCATTAGTCAAGCCAAACGGCATTACTACAAATTCATAATGCCCATACCTTGTAACGAAAGGCGCCTTAGCCACATCTTGCTCAACCACTCTCACTTGATGATACTTGGACCTCAAATCAATTTTTGGAGAACACCGCCGCTTCCTTTCAACCGATCAAAAAGATCATCTATCCGGGGTAAGGTACTTATTCTTCAACTGCAACTTTATTCAACTCCCTATAATCGATACACATCCTTAGTGATCCATCCTTCTTTTTCACAAACAAGTATTGGAGCTCCCTAAGGGGAATGACTTGGTCGGATAAAGCCTTTATCTAATGGGGCTCTTGGAGTTGCTTCTTTAATTTTAGAGCTCACCTGGGCCATTCGACAAGGGGCTTTGGATATTGGTGCTGTCCCTGGTGCTAGTTCGATACTAAATTACCTCCTCTCTCTCGGAGGCAAACCCTTAAAGAACTCTTCCTAAACACATCTAGAAAGTCTCGAACTACTGGCACCCTCTGGATCTCTAACTGTGGAACATCACCACTCTGCACTACATGGGCAATATAACCCGAACACCCCTTTCTCAACATCTTCCTGGCTTTCACATTACTAATCAAAGGCATACCTCAACTCGATGGCCTTCTCCAAAAACTAAACTTATCTCCACTATCAAGGTTAAACTCGCCTTCTTTTTCCGACACAATCTCTACTCCATATCTCCCAGGAAGTCCATGCCCGTAATCACATCAAAATTCCGGGCATATCAAAACTATTAAGTCAACGATTAGCTCTCTACCCTGGATCACTAAGGACTCTCTTAACAAAATCTCTTGAGTCACAATACTAACCCCATCAGGTAGTTCTATCTTAATGGGCCGAGTCACTTCAAGAGGTTTCCCAAACCTAATCTCTCAAGCATCCCATAAGATATAAAATGAATGGGTAGCACCCGAATCAATTAAAGCATATAAAGGAACGCATGAAACAATAACTCATCCGCAACGGCCTGATGGACCTGCCTCGCTTCACCCCCTCGTGCCACAAAGAAAACTCGGGCATTCGCAGTACCTCCTAAACCTTGAGTGGTTGGTGGAAGAGGAGCTTTACAATCTCTCATCATGTGCCCCGTTCCGCCGGCACCTATAACACACTCTCGATCCCCTCGACACTCTCCCCGGGTGATTCTTCCCGCATTTAGGCAAGGAGGAAACCCTTCCGTCCGAGGTCGTTTATTCTTCCACTTTCTTTTATTCTCGTCTATACCCGGAACTTCTTCTTCCGATTCTTCATGTCTTTACCTTTTTCACCCTCATGTTTCTTTCTCTCGAGGAGCCGGAGGGTAGCCCTCCTTGGCCCTCCCTTGCCGAGGATCCTACGGGAAGATTTTTATTCTCAAAAATCCCGCCTTCATTGCTCCGCCCCAAGGCCTCGCCTGTAATTCCGAGGAGGGTTGGAGCTTGTCATAATATCCCTGCCATTCCGGCTTTAATCCATGCACAAATTTATCCCTTCTCAAGGCCGAGTGCTAACTATTCCCAAGGTGGGCAAACCTGCAAAGAAAGCGTTGAACTTCACCGAGTACTCTTCACGCGCTAGTCCCTTCTTGCAGAATCGATAAATTCCTTGGACCTTCTCATGAACTTGGTCCTCTGTTGCATCTATACTCAAACTCTTGCCCTGAACTCTTCCCACGTCATTACAAGTGCGTCGTGAGTTTCTTCCATCAATTCCCACCAAATTCGGGCATCACCCGAAACAAGAAACTCGCATACCGGATCTTCTCCCGGTCCGACATGGGAAATAAACTCGTGGCTCGCTCTACCACCCAAGCCACTTTCCGCTATCACCGGATCCAGTACCCTTTAAACTCGAGGGTTGATGCTGGCTGTAGAGACCGTAATCGGGTTCAACTCGCTTCAGACCGGGGAGGTACCGCTTTGCCCTCTCTCTACAAAGGCGTGATCGACGGGTACTTTGTACCGGGGGTACTACTCTCCCCCGAGTTTCAGCCATAACTTGTCAGACAATTCTGGATTCTTAGCTTCATCCAAGGGAGGGCATAGATCGTGGGTTAGGAAGGTTCTCCTTCATTCACCACACCTTTACCGCGATTTCCGATAACTACGCCTCATCTACAAAAATGATCACACTAATAAACTCAAGGAAACAATTGCTATAAGGGAAAGAATTACTCACACAAACGGGTTAGAGGACGCCGTGGCGATGAGAATAATACACTGTTCAATCCCAAAATCTTTGCTTCGATACCAAAAATGTAACATATACTAAAACCGTATAATGCATGCATAATAACAATAGAAAATAAACCCAAAAAGTTTCTTTTTCATTACAATTCACATGTCTTTTATACAACAAAGGTTCAAGCATAAAAGTGCATTTCAAAAAGACAAAATAGGGGGAACAAGGTTGGAGCTATTGCTCCTCGCGCCGACGCCCTCCAACCGCATCATCACCTAGAACCCGCATCCACAAAGGAAAATAACGGGTGAGCACAAATAATGCTCGGAAGTAAAACTCTAACCTGCCTCCCGTCTCCCCGTGTGTGACTCTTAATTCTTTCCTTTTCTAATTCTCGTTTCAATAACATCATGGCCTCATCTTACCGGAGGTATCCGATGGCGTTCTACACGACCATCATATCCGTGAATTCACACAAGACCATCTCACCCTTTCCTATAGTATCCGGGTGGAATTCACAATAGCATCAACCCGTTTCTTAGTGACTACCGAGTGAGGATCACAAAGCACCAACTCGGTTCTTTCTAACTATCGGGTGGAGGTCACCTAGCACCTACCCGTTCTCATGGATTTTGGGTAACGATCACCAAGCATTTACCCGTCTCTAGTCACTATCGGGTGATGGTCACAAAGCATCAACCCGCTTCTATTAGCCGTTGGATGATGATCACAAAGCATCAACCTACATATCTTCTTAACTAATCGGGTAAAGTGGTCACAAAGCATCTACCCATTTCTACTACTCATCCGGGTGGACGATCACAAAGCTGCCGAATTTATTTCTCTAGGGCTATTCGGATGATGATCACAAAGCATCAATCCGATTCCCATAACGGTCGGGTGATGATCACAAAGCATCATCCCAACTATACTACTCTTCTAATTCACTCTATTGTAGCATTTTTTTCAATGCTCTACCCTTAGAGTAATTTTACCCACTAAGCTCTACTCATAGGGTAATTGTATAAACCATTTCCTTACACTTTCTTAGGTCACTTTTCAATGCACAATTAGTGCCTATGGATGGTTCATCACTACTAATGCACTTATGAAATGCCAACATGCAATGTTGCAAGAATTAAGGTTCATTACTCACACTCAAACCTCTATTAGGCATTTCATCAAACAACTCATGTGCACTATAAAACTCTATCATAGCCATGAATCTAAAACTTTTCCTAACCATCCAAAATGGGGAAAACCCCTTCACAAAGCCATAATAACCTGTCAAATAAAACACTTCCAAAAAGGGTTCCATAATACCCCTTAAATTCCATCTCAACTACCTTGCCAAACCAACAACCCATTTCTCAAATTTGCAAGGTATAAACAATCACAAAGCATAGAAATTCTCTACTTAATCCTTCATACATGCTATAATACATGCATATCACATACATACATCATTTCTATCAAACCCTAATCAAGAAAATTCATAAATCTCAACTTGGGTTGGGTTTTACTTACTTGCTATGTAAGAGACTTCACAAATCCTTCCTTTCTCTTGCTTAGCTTGACTTTTCCTCTAATCTTAACCAAAAAGAAGGAAAACCCTCAAATTTCCCCCAATATGGGTTAAAACTCCCAAATCACACAACTTAAGTAGAGATCCTTACCTTAGGGAAGCCTTAGGTTACTTTTTCCACCCCAAATCACTTCAAAACCCCTTGGAATACCTTGATCAAAAAGAGAAGAGAAGTTGGGAGAGGAGTAAGGATGGGAAGTCACGCCTTTGAGAAAAAAGAAGAGAATGAGGGGTTTCCTTTGATCCCTAATTCCTTTTAATGAAATACATCCCAAAGCATTCCCATTTTGCCCTTATTCTTCTTTTGGGAATTCCATCCATATCCTTTGATTCATTACAAACTCACCCCTAACTCAACCTATTCTCCATGAAATATCCTTACAATTAACTCCCCACTTTTCCTCGCTTAATTAGGGGTAGAAAGGTCAAATTGCCCTTAAGGAAGAAAAAATATCTAAAACTCAATCAACAATTATTCGGGTTGTCGCCGCGGGCGAAGAAACTTGCCGCCGCGGCGAAACCGTCAGCCCAGCCTTCCCTCGTGGTAACCTCTCGCCGCCGGCCCGAAGATTCTTCTTCTGCCCCGCCCGCCAAGCACGGCAGACTGAAATTCTTCTGTTTTCAACCAATTTCGTGGGCAACAATCAACATAACACTCAAACAAACAAATATAACAAAAACCAACTCGATTAAGGGTGGGCGGAAAGAAAGGAAACAATAACAACGTACCTCAAGCGGGGCGTTACATTGATGAACCGGGTATTTCATGATTGTTTGGATCAATTTATAGTGGTTTTCATAGATGATATCCTGGTTTATTCTAAGTCGAGAGAAGAGCATGAGGAACATCCTGAGATTAGCGCCCATCGCCCGGAGAGAAAGGCAGCCTTGTATGCTAAATTTTCGAAGTGTGAGTTTTGGCTCGATCAAGTGATATTTCCCTAGGCCATGCTATGTGAAGGATGGGATTTCGGGTTAGATCCCGATAAGATAAAAGCAATCCCTTGAATGGCATAGACCGAAGAGCAGGTAAAAAGAGGTCCGAAGTTTCTTAGGCCCTGGCCCGGAGTTACTGACGAGCGATTTGTTGAAGGGGTTCGCCCTGATTAGGCCTAAACCATTGACAGCTCTTACCAAACAAAAGACTCCTTTTATATGGACGGAAGCTTGTGAGGACTGTTTTCAAGAGTTAAAGAAGAGGTTAACAACAGCTCTAGTGTTAGTGTTGCCTTAGGAGGGTGTAGATTATGACATTTATATGGGATGCCTCTTTGCAAGGACTTGTGTCCCGTGTTGATGCGCTTAGGTAGGGTAATAGCATATGCCTCATGGCAATTAAAAGAGTATGAGACGAGATACCCTACGCATGATTTAGAGTTGGCAGCCCTGGTCTTCGCTTTAAGGATTTGGAGGCATTATCTTTATGGTGCCAAGAGTAATATCTACACCGATCACAAGAGTTTAAAGTACTTAACTTTACTCAAAAGGAGTTGAATATGAGCAGCAGAAGGTGGTTAGAGCCTGTTAAGGATTATGAGTGTGAGATTAAGTATCAACCAGGAAAGCCAAGCGTAGTAGGCGATGCCTTGAGCGGAAAGCTTATTTGTCCCGGCTCACTAGCGGGGAAAGAATTGATAGAAGAGTTGTGTAAAGAAGCAGTTGAAGTGTTAGGGAAGGATTGCAGTTAGAGGTTGATCCACTTTCTTGGAGGAAGTCAAAGGGGTTAGCAAGTGGCCGATGAGTGGTGTCAGAGAATAGTGCAACAAGTGCATGAGGGCAAGGTAACGGAGTTCCACTTACAGGATGGTATTCTCTATTTCAGGAATCGGTTATGTATTCCTCAGAATGATGAGTTCAAGCCTATAATACTTTCGCACGCTCATGACACACCATACAACCGCTCATCCCCGGAGCAACCAAGATGTATCAAGATGTTAAGAAGGGTTACTTGTTAACGTGGTATGAAGAAAGACATTGCGGGGGTTTGTAGCCAAATGTTTGACTTGTCAACAAAAAGTTAAAGCGAACATCAACGACCATCGTGGTTGCTTCATCCACTTAGTATTCCGAGTGGAAATGGGAAAGTATTTCGATGGATTTTATCACGAGTCTCCCTAGAGTACAGAAAGGTTTTAATGCTATTTGGGTGATTGTGACGAGGTTAACGAAGGCCGCCCATTTCCTTCCCAAAGAAAGAAAGGAAAGTACCACCCCGATCTTAGCCTCGATCTACGTGAAAGAGATAGTCGATTGCACCACATGCCCAAGACAATAGTGTCGAGCAGATCGAGAGGTTTGTTTCACTTTTTAGACTAGTTTGCAGAGAAATTTGGGTACCCGTCTCGGCATTTAGTATGAAACCCTTTATCATCCTCGGACGAGAGGCCAGACAGAGAGAGCAGAATCAGGGTCTTGGAGGACATGTTGAGAGCTTCTTGTATGGATTCTGAGAATGACATGGCATGAAATGTTACCTTTAGTGGAGTTTGCTACAACAATAGTTATCAGGTCCTACAATAAAGATGGCGCCTTACGAGGCTTTGTATGGTAGAAACGATGTAGGTCTCCACTACATTGGGATGAGATTGGCGAAAGGAGTGAGTTGAGTCGACTTCTTGGGCCGAAATAAGCGCGGAAAATGATAAAGATGTAAGATTAATCCAGGCGGGAGGGAATGAAGCAAGCCCAAGATAGACAAGAAGAGTTATCTTGAGCTTAAAGAGAAAAAGAAGTGGAGTTCCAAGTGGGTGATAAGGTATTTTTGAAAGTTTCCCCTTATAAGCCCGAGGTAATGCGTTCGGGAACAAAGGGAAGTTAGCACCAAGGTATATTGGTCCATTTGAAGTATTGCAACGAATTGGGAAAGTTGCCCTCATGGGAGTTAGCACTACCACCTCACATGGACAAGGTGCATGATGTCTTCCATGTCTCAATGCTGCGAAAGTATGTAAGTGATCCCTCCCACATCTTGAGTGTAGAAGGTGTCGACCTTGTAGAGAATCTTGTGTACGAGGAGCGCCCTGTACAGATTTTAGATCGGAAGATTAAAGAGCTTCGGAACAAGAGTATTCCGTTAGTGAAGGTGTTTTGGAGGAATCACAAAGTAGAGGAAGCCACATGGGAGACAAAACAAGACATGCAGGAGAGGTACCCGGAGCTATTCGTGTGAATTTCGGGGACGAAATTCTTTTAAGGGGGGGAGAATTGTAATATCCCACTTGAGGTACGTGTTTAAGACTTGTTGTATGAGTTAAAAGTTTATTGTTTTAACTTAAATTGAGTTTGTAGGTGGAGTTGGTTGAATTGTTGCCTTGAAAATGGGTTGAGTTTTGGTGAAGTTGGAAATCCAATCTTCGGCGGGAAGAAGAAGCCTCCGCGGCGGCAGGAAGGAGGAAAGTTGGTAATTACGGGTAGGTTCTGCCCCTATTTCGCGAGGCGGATTTGAAAAATGCTTCGCCGCGGCGAAGAGCCTAAGACAAAGATTCTTGAGTTTTCTAGAGAATTCTTCTTTTGGGACACAATGACCATTCTACCCCTAATTAGTAGGAAAAGTGGGGAGTAAAATGAAAGGAAATTTAATAGAGATTGTGTTTGGATGGGGTGTAGTTGTAAAGAATCAAAGGATATAGATGGAATTCCCAAGAAAGGGCAAGGGCAAAATGGGAAATGAAGCTTATAATATGAACTAAAAAAGAGTAAAGTGTAGAGAAAGCCCTTATTCATTTCATTCCACCGCCTCCTTCCAATTGCCCATATTCTCTCAATTTCTCCACCCAATTTTCCAAGAGTTCTAAGGGATTTAAGAGGGTTTTGAGTAGAGATTTCATCTAAAGCTTCCTAAGGTAAGAATTCATGCTTTAGATGTGAGTTTTCTTGTATTTATAGTGAAGTCTTATTGTGTTGTTGCTGTCCTTGTGGTTGTTTTGAGTGGTAGAGAAGAGACAAGCCCACAAAGGGGAAGGAAAAGTGCTAAAGAAAGCCATCTTTGCACAAGGTAAAGTAAATCCAACCAAGTTGAGTTAAGACTAAGCTTTGAGTAGAGACTTAGTTTAATTATGTATGTATATGGTATACCTACTGAAAATTGAGATGAGATGTGTGCTTAGTCTTAGTAGTTGGGTATGATTAAATATGAGAAGTGTTGTTGATGTGTGATGAGAAATGGAAGTTTGAGATGAAGTTTGAGAGATGTTGTGTGAATCTTTTTTGGGAAGTGCTTTCCTTGACAGGGGATTATGAATATTTGAGGGAGTTTTTCCCCATTTTGGATGGCTAGAGAATGAAGTTTAGTAGTAATTTTTCGTAGGGTGTTTTTGTGCACATGAGATGTTTGAGGAAATGCCTAAGTGAAATCTGCCCTGTCACTGCCGTAACTTTCTAAGTAATTTTTGAGTATCTTACGGTTCGAACTGGGCTGAGACCAAAACAGAAGAAGTTGTAGCCCTGTTTCTAAGCTTTGAAACGAGACCAGAACCGTAGTAATCCGAGGTGTATAGCATAAGTTATGGCCGTTTTAGTGTGTAGGTGCGGGGAGAATGACTGTTTTGAGGAAATCTTGTAGTTGGCATTTCATTAGTGCATTAGGGAGCATGAGATAGCTCTACACCTTTGTTTATGCACTTGAGAAGTAGCTTGAGATAGAGATAGAATGTGAGTATAAGTTCTTTAAGAGTTAAGGGAATAGAGTAGGTTGTGCGATGGGGAGCCCGTGAGTAATGGGTAGAGTATTCCCGCATGTGCGCCGCATTGAGAGAGCGGCCCACAGGTATGAGATAGAGAAGTGGGTGTAGCCCGTGAGAGTGCATGCGGATGAGGGCTATACCCAGGGGTACCCGAGAGAGAGATTATTCACTCACATGGCCAAGGGTTCCGAATCCATGCATAACCGAGTCCGATCGGGCTAGAACGAGTAAGAGGTCACGTAGAGTGGGAGTGAGTCTGCCGTGCCCACACAAGTAAGATGGGGTCGTGATTTATGAAAGAGCTATGAGAAAAGAGTTCTAAGAAGAAAGAGAAAGAGAAAAAGAAAGACGCACCCTCCCAAAGAGAAATTAAACGAGGAGTTGTAAGGGAAAGAATTAGAGAAGAGAGTTACGGGGCTAGCATGAGTAGAGGATTTACTTACTGAGCATTGTTTTAGTGCTCACCCCGTTGTTTTCCTATGTTTTGCAGGACCTAGGTGAGGACACTGTCGGAAGGATGTCGGCATACGAGGAGGAGTGGTTACACTCGTCCCCCGATGTTTGATGACTTTTTGTATACGTTATATATATTTTGTGTAAAAACGCATATGTTTGTAAAGAGTATGTATATATGTTTAATAAAAGAAAAACTTGGGCCCAATTTCTTTATGCTATTTTATATGTATTTCATTATAATCTATTGAGTAGTAGTGGCTATTACAGATGGTGACTTATATACAAAGGCAACAGACAAGAAGCATTTTAAAGTTTAGAAAATGAAGGCAACATGGTCATGAGATCAAACAAAATTTTCACAAGATTTAAGAAGTCAAGTCATATTGATCTGATTAGAAATCACCAAAAAAATTTCTCAATCTATGAAAGAAATGCATAAGGAGTATCTCATCGATTGAAAAATTCACAATTTAAAGTGATCACTCCTTTAAGTAAAAAATGAGCAATAAAGGCAAACATTTTTAATCATACGCGTGTGAAGTGTCCTCAAAGGGCGAGTTTGACTCATTGGTCAATTTAAAAAGAAAGCAACTCTCCCTTCTCTCATGCTCTTTTTCATTTGAATAATTCGTTTGAACTTAATCTCAACATTTTGGCTTCTTTTTAATAATATAGAGATTAATGGGCATAACTCTCAAGAGGTAAGTATAGCTTTCACACTTGCAAGTAGGTAGCCCTCTACATGGTAGATTTTCCAAGGACATAGGGATCTCTACATCCTAGAAAATTACTCAAGTACGACTTTTACACTACACACAAAGTAGCTATTTCACATGGTGACAACAAATATGCTTTAAGAACTCAAAAATGAAAGAAAATAAACTTCTTGAGGTGAAAATCACGATGGACACTGTTAGAGTAGGTGCCTTAGAGCCAATCAATTATTGTAAAATTGACTTTGTAATAAATGTTTATATATCAATAAAATGCATATTCTTCTATATCGTGTATGTAATGATATATGTCCTTAGGATGGTAGAACCGTGACGAGGGTATCCAGTGCTTCAAATCTTGATAGTGAAAACCCTATGATCACATATGGTGGTCATTCTAGAAACGTCCGTAGCCCCAGTATTATTCTATCCAAGGACCACAGATAATACGGTAAGGCTATCATAGTGTTGAACGACCTTGTCGAAAGGCAGTGACTGATCTCACTTGTCAAGATTGTTTATCTACAACCTAGTGCAACGCATAGGTGCTTGCTAGGCCCGAGTTCCACCTTTGCCAGAGGACCACCCGAGAGGATTCCATATGGATGGTAACCCTAGTGTCTATGGAATAAATCCTCTAACAGATGGTGGTGTATGTGATCCTTAGACTTAAGATCACCGGAGCGCCTTACACACCAATTGGTTTAGTTTGACACTAGCCCAATGTAGTTCTATTCAAAGCTATCAATACGGTAGTGATTGGCTAATTGAGAAGTGTATCGAGACTATGGTAGATTGACAAAGGATTCATCACTCTTGGGTACGGGAGAAGTTATCTCACGGGGTAATTCAGTAAATAGCAATGACACTAAATCTGTGGCCATAGTGGGATTGAGTTGATGCTCAATCCAATTTAATATTCCTGTCATTGGTCTAGTCATTAAATATAAACATGTCCAGGAAATCTGAGGTTGACACTATTTCTACACCTCAATCTCGATGAGATAACAGTTGATGAAAGGATTTGATTACATGGTAACCATATCGTTGACAGGCTGCAGTTTTGCTGAATTCGAATCTATCAGGTGGCCATGATGCCTTACTAGAGGCCAATCTTGGTCTGTGTGTAGTAAGACGATTAATTGGTGTTAATCGCGATACTACTCACTGTCGATATGATAAGGAGCCTACGGGTCACACACTTAGAAGATAATTTAAGAATCAATTTGTGATAAGGGTATTTTCGTCTTTCAAGATGAAAGGGTATTTTAAAAGGTAATCTCAACGTTGCAATTAAATTTGCTGAGGTTATTGCCTGTATTTAATTTTAATATTAAAATTAAATTAATGAGATTATATTTAAATATATCTATGTATATATTTAAATAAATTATTATTATTAATTGAATGTTAATATATTATTATATATTAATTGATTTTAATTATAATTAAAATACCATAAATGGTGTGTTTGGTTACAAGGTTGAACTAGGGCTGGAGCCCATGGCTATTCCTAAGTGGAATAGGGTTTTAATTGTTGCACTATATAAGTGCAACTTAAAATTAAAACATAAAAGAATTATTCATTCAATTAAAAACCCTAGCCACCCTCTCTCTCTCTCTCTCTCTCTCAAGAAGAAAACTTTTTCTTGTTCTTCTTTCTTGATTCTTGAAACCCTTGATTGTTCTAGCAAAATAATCAAGGGTTCTGTGGATTATCTTTGTGTGGACTTTTGTGAGTGCGATTTTACTTTGGATCAATTGGCGAAAAATCACGTGAACAGTAGATGGTGAACAATAACCATGAACAGCAGACGGTGAATAGTGGCTATGAATAGTACCCTGAACGGTGTTCCTGTTCGAAATCAGAGATATTCGAAGGAGCCTTCAAACTTATGTAAGTATTCTAATCCTTGAATGGATTTACTTTATACAGATTTTTGTTTATAAACATGTAAATGATATAATCTATACTCGGATCTAGGCAAAGAAAGGTAATTGATTACCGATTGAATTTTTGTTTTTTCGCTACGTATGGTAGATCAATTACTTACAGACACATCACCTACCACACATATTTCAAAGCGAGAATCAAATCTTTTATAACTTAACACAGATCATATAGACTTGTATTTTTAAAAACAAGGAAAATATGTTCTCATGACTTATTTAAAGAAAAACTCTACTCAAGTTGAGTTAGTCCTACGGACTTTCTCAAATTCACAAAAGTTTGAAAGTCTAGAGTCTTTGTAAATAAATCAGCAAGTTGAGATTTAGTGTTCACATGAGCTACGGTGATCACCTTATCTTCAACTAAGTCTCTAATGAAATGATGCCTAATATCAATGTGCTTAGTTCTAGAGTGTTGAACTAGATTCTTTGAAATGTTAATTGCACTTGTATTATCATAGAAAATAGTAACACATCCTTGATCAGAACCATAGTCACTAAACATTTGTTTAATCCACAAAACATGTGTATAGCAGCTCCCTGTAGTAATGTATTTTGCCTTGGCTGTTGAGAGAGAGATGGAATTTTGTTTCTTGTTGTACCAGGTTACCACGTTTTTAACTTTTCCTATCGTCCAGGCTTCTAACCCAATCTGCATCACTAGAACCAACCAAGGTAGAATTTGTGTCATATACAAACCATAATCCAAAGTCAGTTGTTCCTAAAACATATTTCATGATTCTCTTTACTACAGTAAAATGAAGTTCAGTAGGATTAGCTTTAAATCTTGCATAAACACCTACACTAAAGCACAAGTCAAGCATACTTGCAGTTAAATACAATAGGCTACCTATCATGCTTCTAAACAATTTGTTATCTACCTTTTTCTTGTTCACATCCTTAGACAGTGTTAAGGTAGAACTCATAGGTGGTTTTGCATGTTTTTCACTTTCAAGATTGAAGCATTTAAGCATGTTATTTGCATAGTTTGATTGTGATACAAATAAACCACTATCAAATTGCTTAATTTGAAGACCTAAGAAAATGTTTAATTCCCCTACCATGCTCATTTCCTCCTCATCCTTCATCAAGGTTATGAACTTTTACAATTGTGTCTGTGAAGTGGAACCAAAAATTATGTCACCAACATAAATTTGAGCACGAAGAAATAAAAAGAGTTTTATCAGCATTACCTCTTCCAAATTTGTGATCAATTAAGAATGATGTGAGTCTTTCATACCATGCTCTTGGAGCCTGTTCTAGTCTGTACAGTGCTTTCTTTAGTTTGAACACATGATCTGGTTTGTACGGATCCTGAAATCCAGCAGGTTGCTCCACATAAACTTCTTCCATAAGCAAGCCATTCAAAAATGCACTCTTCACATCCATTTGGTAGAGTTTCAACTTTAAGCAGCAAGCAACTCCCAAAAGCAGTTGGATTGATTCCAACCTTGCCACCAGAGCAAAAGTCTCATCGAAATCAATCCCCTCAACTTATGTGTACCCTTGGGCAACAAGTCTTGCCTTGTTCCGAACAATATTTCCAAATTCGTCAGTCTTGTTCTTAAAGATCCACTTTGTTCCTATGATATTAATCCCTTTAGGTCGAGGAACCAAACTCCATACATCTTTTCTCTCAAATTGTTCAAGCTCCTCATGCACGGCAGCAATCCAGCACTCGTCTTCCAGAGCTTGTTTTGCATTTTTTGGTTTTAAAAGAGAAACATAGCAAAGATGATTAATTTCATTAAACCCTTTTCTCCTTGTAACCATTACCTCTTCAGGATTTTCGATGACAGAAGATGGTGGTTGAGCTTTCTTGATCCCGGTGGAAGGGTCTTTAGTCTTGGGAGTTCTTCTCTGAGTGATTTCGTTTGATAGATCAATAACTAAGTCAATTCCTTGTCTTTGAGAAGCAAACCCATGTTGAGAAGCAGTGGTGCTCACTTTAGGTTCTAGGGTGGTCACTTCATCTTTGGAATTTGTTCTAGAAGGAGTCACAGTGGGCACTTCATCATGATCAGTGTTCACTTTAGCAGGAGCAAACGTATCATCATTTTCATAATCCTATGAAGATTGTGAGTAATCTTCTGAATCAGAAAAACCCATATTAAAAGATTTAATGATACGATCCATTCTTATGGTAAAAACTTTGCATGCCCAACTATTAGATGAATACCCAAGGAAGATTCCTTCATCACTCTTAGCGTCAAACTTTCCTAGATGATCTCTATTATTCAACACATAGCACTTGCACCCAAAAACATGAAAATACGAGACATTTGTTTTTTTACCTTTCCACAACTCATATGGAGTTTGAGATGTACCTTTCCTTAAGAAAATTCTATTCAAGATATGACGTGTGAAAGTAATTGATCTACCATACGTAGCGGAAAACAAAAAATCAATCGGCAAATCAATTACCTTTCTTTGCCTAGATCCGAGTATAGATTATACTGTTTACATGTTTATAAACAAAATTTTGTATAAAGTAAATCCATTCAAGGATTGGAATACTTACATACGTTTGGAGGCTCCTTCGAATATCTCTCTCGATTTCATAGGGAACACCGCACAGATTCCGTTCACCACCACCTTGCTTCATAGTCTACTGTTCACCATCTACTATTCACGCGATTTTTTGCCAATCGATCCAACATAGGATCACATCACGGAAGTCCACACAAAGATAATCCGCAGAACCCTTGATTATTTTGCTAGAACAATCAAGGGCTTCAAGAATCAAGAAAGAAAAACAAGAAAAGTTTTCTTCTTGAGAGAGAGAGATAGGGTGGCTAGGGTTTTAATTGAATAAATAATTCTCATATGTTTTAATTTAAGTTGCACTTATATAGTGCAACAATTAAAACCCTATTCCACTTAGAAATAGCCATGGGCTCCAACCCTAGTTTACCCTTGCAACCAAACACACCCTTTATGGTACTTTAATTAATTAATTATTATTATAATTAAAATCAATCAATATTTAATAATATATTAATATTTAATTAATAATAATAATTCATTTATATATATACAGAGATATATTTAAATATAATCTCACTAATTTAATTTTAATATTAAAATTAAATACAAGCAACAACCTCAGCAAATTTAATTGCACTATGAGATTATCAAAATACCCTTTCATCCTAAAAGACGAAAATACCCTTCTCACAAATTGATTCTTAAACAATCTTCTAAGTGTGTGACCCGTAGGCTCCTCATCATATCGGCAGTGTGTAGTATCGCGATTAGCACCAATTAATCGTCTCACTATACACAGACCAAGATTGGCCCTTAACAAGGCATCATGGTCACCCGGTAGATTTGGATTCAACGAAACCATAGCTTGTCAACAGTTTGGTTACCGTGCAATCAAATCTTTTTCATCAACTGTTATCTCATCGAGACTGAGGTACAAAAATAGTGTCAACCTCAGATATCCTCAACGTGTTTGTATTCAGTTACTGGACCAATGACAGGAATATTAAATTGGATTGAGCATCAACTCAATCCCACTGTGGCCACAAATTTAGTGTCATTGCCATTTACTGAATTACCTAGTGAGATAACTTCTCCCGTACTCAGGAGTGATGAATCCTTTGTCGATCCACCATAGTCTCAATACACTTCTCAATGTAGCCAATCACTACCGTATTGATAGCTCTGAATAGAACTATGTTGGGCTAGTGTCAAACTACACCAATTGGTGCACAAGGCGCTCTAGTGATCTCAAGTCTAAGGATCACATACACCACCATCTATTAGAGGATTTATTCCATAAACAGTAGGGTTACCATCTATATGGAATCCTCTGGTGGGTCTATCTAGTGAATTCGCATCTAGCAAGCACTCATGCGTTGCACTAGGTTGTCGACAAACAACCTTGACAAGTGAGATCAGTCACTACCTTTCGATAGAGTCGTTCAACACTATGATAACCTTACCGTATTATCTGTGTCCTTGGTCAGAATAATACTGGGGCTACGGACATTTCTAGAATGGTCACCATATGTTATCATGGGGTTCTCACTATCAAGATTTGAAACACTTGATACCCCGTCACGGTTCTACCATCCTAAGGACATATATCATTACATACACAATATAGAAGAATATGCCTTTTATTGATAAATAAACATTTATTATAGAGTCAATTTTACAATAATTGATTGGCTCTAGGGCACCTACTCTAACAATCTCCCACTTGTACTATAGCCAATCATTCATGTATTTAATACCGAATGACCTTAAGTGTTTTTCATGCTTCTGCTACGATAGAGGCTTCGTCAGTGGATCAGTGAGATTGTCATCAGTATGCACTTTACTGATCTGTAATATTTCCTCTCAACCATTTCTTTGATGAGATGAAAACGTCTGAGTATGTGTCTGGACTTCTGGTGAGACCGTGGTTCCTTTGCTTGAGCAATTGCTTCATTGTTGTCACAATAGACATCTATCGGATCAACAATCGTGGAAACCACACCAAGTTCGGTGATGAACTTCTTAATCCAAACTGCCTTCTTGGCTGCATCGAATAATGCAGTATACTCAGCCTCCATTGTCGAGTCTGCTACAGTGCTTTTCTTGGAGCTCTTCCAGCCACTACACCCCTATTGAGACAAAATACAAACCCTGATTGCGATTGATAATCATCTTTATCCATTTGGAAACTAGCATCACTGTATCCTCTTATAGTGAGCTCATCTTCCCCTTCATAAACCAAGAACCTGTCCTTAGTCCTCTTCAGGTACTTAAGGATGTTCTTGACAACTATCCAGTGACGCTCACCTGGATTTGATTGATATCTACTACAAGTGCTTAACGCACATAAGACATCAATCCGAGTACATAACATGGCATACATGGTGGATTCAATTGTTGATGCATATGGGATCCTCTTCATTCTATCTCTTTCATCGTGTGTTTTAGGACACATATCCTTAGAGAGATAGACACCATGTAACATCGAAAGAAATCCCTTCTTGGATTCTTCCATACTGAATATCTTCAGTACCTTGTCAATGTATGTACTCTAACTTAGGCCAAGCAACTTACGTGATCTATCTCGGTAGATCTTTATTTCGAAGATGTAGGCTGTTTCTCCTAAGTCTTTCATAGAGAAGCACTTGGATAACCAAATCTTTACCGACTGCAAGTTCGGTATATCATTCTTGATCAGAAGTATGTCGTCGACATACAACACTAGGAATGCCACTGCGCTTCTACTTACTTTCTTGTAAACACAAGGCTCATCTTCGTTCTTGATAAAACCAAACTCTTTTACGGCTTCATCAAAATGAATGTTCTAGCTCCTTGAAGCTTGCTTGAGTCCACAAATGGATCTCTATAACTTGCATACCTTCTCAGCTTGCCCATTAAGAACGAAACCATCGGGTTGTGTCATATACACATCCTCTTCAAGGTTTCTGTTCAGGAAAGTCGTCTTGACATCCATTTGCCAAATCTCATAATCATGATATATAGAAATCGCAAGCATAATCCAGATGGATTTAATCATGGCAACCAGTAAAAAAGTTTCCTCATAGTCAATACCATGAATTTGTTTGAAACCTTTGGCAACCAGTCGTGCTTTATAAGTGTGCACCTTGCCATCCATGTCAGTCTTCTTCTTGAAGACTCATTTACACCCTATGAGTTTTACCCCTTCAGGTGGTTCCACTAGAGACCGTACTTGGTTCTAGTACATAGAGTCCATCTCAAACTTCATGGCTTCAAGCTATTTAACTGAATCTGGATCCGATATAGCGTCTTCGTAGGTTCTGGGTTCATCATCTTGGTAGACAAGTACGACACCACATTGAGTCACGAGAAAACTGTACCTCTCAGGCTCATGGCATACTTTTCCAAATCTATGTAGCTCCTGTACTACTTGAGGTGGTTCACTTTGATTCAAAAGTTGTAGAGTAACTTCCTCCTGATGTTCAACTGCTACTTGTGGCACATCTTCCCATCTTTCGTCTAGTATATCTTGCGGCTCTAAAACTTCATCGAGTTTTACTTTTCTCCCACTAGTATTTCTTAGAAAAAATTCCTTTTCTAGGATGACACTAGTACGAGCAACAAAAATTTAGTGCTCTTCTGGATGGTAGAAATAGTATCCTTTGGTCTCTTTAGGATACCCCACAAATATACATTTGTAGGATTTTGGGCCCAGTTTAATCGAACTCAATTTCTTGACATAAGCTTTGCAACCCCAAATCCTTAGATATGACAAATTGGGCTTTCACCCATTCCATAGTTCAAATAGAGTCTTGTCTGCAGACTTTGACGACACACGGTTCAAAATGTGAGTTGCAGTCTCTAGGGCATAACCCCAGAATGATGCAGGTAAATCACTAAAACTCATCATGGACCTAACCATGTCAAGTAAGGTCATATTCCTCTTTTCAGACACTCCATTGTATTGGGGTGTATACAGAGGGGTGAATTGTGATACTATCCCACATTCCTTCAGGTATTCAGAAAACCCTGAGCTTAAGTATTCACCTCCTCGATCCGACCGAAGAGCTTTAATACTTTTGCCTATCATATTCTGTACTTCATTCCTGAATTCTTTCAACTTATCAAATACTTCATATTTATGTCTCATGAGGTAGACATAACCATATCTACTGAAATCATCAGTAAATGTGATGAAGTATGAATATCCACCTCTGGCTTCAACTATTAGTGGACCACATACATCACTATGGATGATGCCTAATAGTTCAGTAGCCCTTTCACTTTGTTATGTGAAAGATGACTTGGTCATCTTCCCTAAAAGGCATGACTCGTATACCTCAAATGACTAGAAGTCAAAAAGGTCCAAAACTCCATCCATTTGAAGTTTTGCAATGCGAGTCTGATTAACATGACCCAATCTACAATGCCAGAGGTATGTATGGTTTTGTTTTCTATGTTTAGCTTTCTTAGTTTCAACGTTGAGAATATCCTTATTGTTCAAATCAAGAACATATAATCTGTTATATAACCTTGCAATTTCAAATAGAATACCATTCAAACTGAAGGACAACAATCCATTAGAAATCTAAAAACGATATCCTATATTATCCAAAGCGGATACTGAAATAATGTTTCTAGAAATCGTAGGTACAAAATAACAGTCTTTGAGTTCTAATAATAAGCCCAAAGGCAAAGACAAATAATAAGTCCCTACAATTAATGCAACCACATGTGCTTCATTTCTAACTCGTACGTCTACTTCTCCCTTGGCGAGCATCCTACTCTACCTTAGTCCCTGCACATTAGTACAAATGTGAGTACCAAATCTTGTGTCAATGACCCAAGATGTTGAAAGAGAGAAGTTAATCTCAATCATAAACATATCTGAAGTCGAAGCATCTGACTTCTTCTTGTTTGCGAGGAAAGCCTTGCAGGACTTCCTTTAGTGGCCAGGCTTGCCACAATAGAAGTAGACTACCTTCCCACCTTTCCCAACGCCACCCTTAGGCTTGAGAGCATCATGTCCTTTAGGCTTGGGCTTGGGATTGGCCTTGGCCTTTCCCTTTCCTTTACTGGCAGCTACCAGTAAAATAGGCTTGGACTTCTTCAAGTTCTGCTCTGAAGTCCTTAGCATGTTCAAAAGCTCCGACGTGGTTTTCACCATACTGTTCATATTGAAGTTCATTATGAACAGTGCATAAGAGTTAGGCAAGGATTGCATAATTAAATCCACTTGTAATTTTGCATCCAACTCAAACCCCAAAGTCTTAAGCCTCTCCATGTGCTTGATCATTTTGAGCACATGAGGGCCAACTAGGGCTCCCTCGGTCAGGTGGCTTCCAAACAGTGCTTTTGACACCTTGTACCTCTAATGTTGAGCATTCCCTTTGTAAAGCTCTTTGAGGTGTAGAATAATGGCAGCAGCGTCCATATTCTCATGCTGCTTTTGTAGCACTGTGTCATCGATGCCAACATCAAGCATTGAACTCCATCAGCATCATCAAGGAACTTTTGATAAGTATCCTTTACTTCCTGTAACGCCCCACTTGAGGTACGTAGTTGTTGTTTCTTCCTTTGCTCTTATTTGAGTTGGTATTTGATAATATTGAGTGTTGTGATGTATACTTGCCCTATTGAAAGGTTGAAAACGAGAAGAAGTTCGATCTGCCATGCTTCGGCCAAAGGCAAGAAGAATCTTCGCCGCGGCAAAGAGGTGTTGAAGCCACGGGAAGGCTGGCAGACAAGCGCGGCGGCAAGAAGTTGCTTCGCCGCGGCGACAGGCCGATTAAAATGTTTGTTAAGTTTTAGATATTTTCTTCCCTAAGGGCAATTTGACCATTCTACCCCTAATTAGCAGGAAAAGTGGGGAGTTAATTGTAAGGATTTTTCATGGAGAATATGTTGACATGGGGGTGAGTTTGTAATGAATCAAAGGATATAGATGGAATTCCCAAAGAAGAGTAAGGGCATAATGGGAATGCTTGGGTATAAATTTCATTAAAAGGAATTAAGAGTTAGCAAACCCTCATTCTTCTTCTCCAAAAACGCAACTCTCCATTCTTGTTCCTCTCAAACTTCTCTTTTCTTTTGATCAAGGAGTTCCAAGGGGTTTTTGAAGTGATTTGGGGTAGAAAAATCAACCTAAGGCTTCCTAAGGTAAGGATTCCTATTTAAGTTGTGTGATTTGTGAGTTTTAAGTTATATTGAAATTTGAGGGTTTTTGTTCTTTTGCTTAAAAGTAGAGGAAAAGTCAAGCAAACCAAGTGAAATGAAGAGTTGGTGAAGTCTCTCCATAACAAGGTAAGTAAACCCCAACCCAAGTTGAGATTTAAGAATTTTCTTGATTAGGGTTTTGGTAGAAATGATGTATGTATGTGATATACATGTGATATGCCATGTATGGAGGTTTAAATAGAGATTTCTATGCTTTGTGAATGTTTAGACCTTGCAAATATGAGAAATGAGTTGTTGGGTTGGAAAAGTAGTTTGAGATGGAATTGAAGGGGTATTGTGGATCCCTTTTTGGAAGTGCTTTCTTTGACAGGTTTTATGGTTATGTGAAGGGGTTTCTCCCTATTTTGGATGGTTAGAAAAAGTTTTAGAATCATGGCTATATTAGAGTTTTATAGTGCACATGAGTTGTTTGATGAAATGCCTAATAGAGGTTTGAGTATGAGTAGTGAACCTTAATTCTTGCAACATTGCATGTTGGCATTTCATAAGTGCATTAGTGGAGATAACCATCCATAGGCACTAATTGTGCATTGAAAAGTGACCTAAGAAAGTGTAGGAAACTTGTGTATGCAATTACCCTATGAGTAGAGAGCTTGGTGGATGCATGCAACTACTCTAAGAGTAGAGAGAATGACAAATGCTAGAATAGTGAATTAGAAGAGTAGAATAGATGGGTTGATGCTTTGTGATCATCACCCGATAGTTATGGGAATCGGGTTGATGCTTTGTGATCACCACCGAATAGCCCCCTTAGAGGCAGTCGATGCTTTGTGATCGTCACCCGATGAGTAGTAGAAACGAGTGGATGCTTTGTGACCACCACCCGGTTAGTTGTTAGAAGTGGGTTGATGCTTTGTGATCATCATCCAACATTCAGTAGAAGTGGGCTGATGCTTTGTGACCATCACCCGACAGTGACTAGAGACGGGTTAATGCTTGGTGATCATTACCCAAAAGTCAGAAGAAACGGGCAGGTGCTAGGTGGTCTCCTCCCAATAATTAAGAAAAACCGAGTTGGTGCTTTATGATCCCCACTCGGTAGTCCAACGAGCAGGGTTGGGTACTTGTGTGAATTCCACCCGATAGTCATGAAAGAGTGAGATGGTCTTTGTGTGAACGCCATCCGGCCGTACCTCCCGTAAGATGAGGCCATGCCTTTGTTTAGTAGAAAGCAGGATATAGAAACAGAAATAGTATAAGGAAAGAATTACGTGTGATACATACGGGGGAGAGCGGCAGATAGAGGGTTTTACTTGCTGAGCATTATTTTGTGCTCACCCCGTTATTTTCCTTTGTGGATGCAGGATCTAGGTGTTGATACGGTCGGAGGGGCGTCGACAAGCGAGGAGCAATAGCTACATTGTTTCCCTGTTTTGTCTTTTAAAGTGAATTTAGCCAAACCACACTCTTTGTGTATAAAAGACATATGACTAATAATGAAAAGAAAACTTTGGGCCCAATTTTCTATTGTTATTATGCATGCATTGTACTAGTTTTCAGCAGTTGTTACACTTGCTGAGTGGCATTGGGATCAAGCTCAGCCATGTATGGCTTATCAAGGATATACAATTTCTTTTCAGACTTAAGTATAATCCGAAGATTATGATACCCGTCCCGAAATTGGATCCATCCAACTGTTTTCTTTCGATTATCGGTCCGCAAGTTCATAATGCTCATTTTTAAACGAATCTACAATTCAGAAAAGTAAAGTCAATATAATGTTTATTATTTCTTAATATGGTCTTTTATTTTAAAAACACTCCCACTATTTTCCTCAAGCCAATAGCCCTCACTATTAACTCAGGAAATCCCGTTGGCTTTCCTAGTTGACTAAGATCCCATCTGGCCCATTTCAAACCTTCGCTGTGGCGAACAAGCCAAAATGGTTTGATTAGGTAGGCTAACAAACTTAATCCACACCAATTGATAGCTCTCACTACCAACCTCAAATGTGAAGTAAGCTTAACAGCCAATCACACAATCCAACGGCCTAGCCATCGTCCTCAAGTGTGATTCCCAGTATTAATAGAGTGGACACTACATGTCGCCACGTACACTCAACATGTGTACTTCTCTACTATGCATATAACGTGTTTATCAACCTTCACTGTGGCGAACAAGCAAAACTGTCATATTAAGTTGACCCATCATCATTAAGGAAAACTCTAATGAATTTTAACCTCCCACTGATAGAAGTGTACCCTTTGCTATGGTGAACAAGGTTTCGACGAACAGTGGTTTGATTAAAACCATAGTGATGGAAGGCATACGTGACTAAATATATCTTCTTTTGTTAGTGTAGATGCCCTAGAGCCAATCAATTATTGTAGAATTGACTCTTTGTAATAATGTTCATTAATAAAAATAAAAGGCATTTTATTCTATATCGCGTAAATCATTATTATTGCAATATGTATTGATATATGTCCTTAGAATGGTAGAACTATGACGAGTGTATCAAGTGTTTCAAATCTTGATAGTGAGAACCCTATGAGCACATATGGTTGCCATTCTAGAAACGTCCGTAGCCCCAGTATTTTTCTGAAGTAAGGGCACAGAAAATACAGTAAGGCTATCATAGTGTTGAACAACCCTGTTGAAAGGCAGTGATGGATCTCACTTGTCAAGGTTGTTTGGTGATAACTTGGTGCAACACATGGGTGCTTGTTGTAGGCGAATACACAATAGCAAGTTCATTGGAGTGACCCACCAAAGGATTCCATATGGATGGTAACCCTAGTATCTATGGAACAAATCCTCTAACGAATGATGGTGCATGTGATCCTTAGACTTGAGATCACCATAGCGCCTTGTGCACTGATTGATGTAGTTTGGCACTAACCTAACGCAGTTTTATTCAGAGCTATCAATACGATGGTGATTGCCTACATCAAGGAGTGTATCAAGACTATGGTGGATAGACAGAGGATTCATCACTCTCGGGTATGGGAGAAGTTATCTCACGGCGCAATTCAATATATGGTAATGACACTAAAACTGTGGCCACAATGGGATTGAGTTGTTGCTCTATCCAGATTATAATACAAGTCATTGGTCTAGAAAGTGAATACATAATACCGAGAGTAACCGAAGGTTGACATTATTTCTATGCCTTCGTCTCGTTGAGATAACGTATGATGAAAGGATCGAATTGTACAGTAACCATATCGTTGACGGTAGCTACTTTCTTTGAATCGAGAATCTATTGGGTGGTCATGATGCCTTGCTAGGGGCCAATCTTGGTCTGTGTATTAGTGAGACAATTAATTGGTGTTAATCGCGATACTATACACTACCGGTATGATAAGGAGCCTATAGGTCACACACATAGAAGATAATTTAAGACTCAGGAAGAAAGAAGGGCGTTTTCGTCTTTTTGGGGTGAAAGGGTATTTTGGTAATTTCACAATGTAATTAAATTTGTTGAGGTCATAGCCTTTTATTTAATTTGTTAGAAAAATTAAATAAGTGAAATTACATTTAAATATGTGTTAGCATATATTTAAATAAATTATCATTATTGTTAAACGTTAATATATATATATATATATATATATATATATATATATATATATATATATATATATATATATATATATATATATATATATATATATATATATATATATATATATATATATAATGGATTTTAATTGAAATAATGATGAATTAAAATAAATATCTAATTGGGAGTGTTTGGAAATATAAGGTGTTTGGGTTGGAGCCCAAGCCTATTCCATATGGGAATATGGCAATTAAATGTATATATATATATATATATATATATATATATATATATATATATATATATATATATATATATATATATATATATATATATATATATATAATGGATTTTAATTGAAATAATGATGAATTAAAATAAATATCTAATTGGGAGTGTTTGGAAATATAGGGTGTTTGGGTTGGAGCCCAAGCCTATTCCATATGGGAATATGGCAATTAAATAATGATGAATTAAACGTTAATATATATATATATATATATATATATATATATATATATATATATATATATATATATATATATATATATATATATATAATGGATTTTAATTGAAATAATGATGAATTAAAATAAATATCTAATTGGGAGTGTTTAGAAACATAGGGTGTTTGGGTTGGAGCCCAAGCCTATTCCATATGGGAATATGGCAATTAAATTTTACTATAAAAGAAAAAGGTTTCTTTGTTAAAAAAAAAAAGAGTTTTTCATTACACTCATTTTTCGTTGAAAAAGAAAAACACACAGCCCCTTATTTACTCTCTCACGCCAGAATTGATTTTTTGCCTAAAATCAATTTTTCTTTATTTCTTCTTTGTTTTTAAGGCTAAAGAGGGATCTAGCAAATCCCTCCTTAGTTCCTTGCGATTGTCTTTATGTGGACTACGTCAGTTCGACCCTACACTTGGGTTGGTAGCAAAAACGTTCAAAGACAAATTTGGAGGAGCCTCCAAATGTGCGTATGGTTTCTTAAACTCTAGATTAATTTTCTATAGATTCTTATTGTGATATAAACTGTAAAAATTGTACCCTGATCTTGGTTCTATGGAACGATCCTTGTTATTAATGTTTTGTTTTCCGCTTCCTGAATGGATCGTTTCCTAACATCTTTGAGGGTTTTTATTTAATGTCTCACCAAATTATTATCTTTATTAGAATGACATTGTTTGGCATGTTATTGAGCATTCAACCTTAGCATGCATTCTAAACAAAATAAAACGTATCGGTACATGGCCCACTAAAATCGATTTCCTCGAGCCTAGAGGAATAGTGGGTCAACCTAGGGGTTTAAAAGTAAATCTTGGGTCTTCAAGTTATTCCTCTTCATAGCAACTTCGTTTCTTCTTCACAATCATTACAAATAATTTTATAATAAAAATCCTATTCTAATTTACAACAATAAAATAGAAACCTTGCGTTACATACGAGGGGAATGAGATGAGGAGAAGAAATACATGGAGATTTAAGAGAGAGAGGCAGGGCATGCAGGTCCTATTTGTTTATAAAAATTACAAACAAACCCAATAAACAATAAACGATAGGTCTAAGGCTCATGTACCGGGCACCATGCAATTATTAAACAAGAACATTGCATACATTAAAAAACAATCAATTTTTGAATTGGGTGGGTTGAATTATAAAGTTACCACCTTAAACGTGCAGAATGAATATTGGCTATAAAGGTTCAAAAACTGCAATTTAGCCCCTGTGCAAAAAACGAAAAGAAAAAATGGACAGTAGGTTTCTTGCCACGGCGAAGTTCATGCACACATGGTTACTGTGGCGAAGTTTTATTTTGCCACGATGACTATGAACTTCCAGAAAACACAAATCGTTCCAGGGAGTTTTATGTCGCGGCTAGATCTACTTTTTCGGAATTTCACCGCAGCCAGATTCACTCTTTGCATCTTGCCGCGACGAAGTGTTATTTCATCACGGCTAACGTTGCAAAACAGTGAATTAGGCATAGTAACGTCTTTTGCAATTTTTCACATAATGACAGATCCAAATCAAATCGAATGCTTAAACATTCGACTAGGACACCAACCAACCAATACACATTCAACCAATACATTATTTAATCAATTGATTAATTAAGACATTCAACATAGAAAATTTTTCCAGATTTAAAAACACTTCAAATCATGCAATAACATGTTATAAAACATCAATTAAACAATATAATCTAAAACCCAAGGCTCTGATACCACTATAAGTAATTGACCTACCATACATAGCAGAAAACAAAAATTCAATCGGTAAATCAATTACCTTTCTTTGCTTAGATCCGAGTATAGATTATGTCGTTTACATGTTTTTAAACAAAAATCTGTATAAAGTAAATCCATACAAGGATTATAATACTTACATACGTTTAGAGGCTCCTTCGAATATCTCTGATTTCAGACAGGAACATTGTTTACGTCATTGTTCACGCATTGTTCATCATCTACTATTCACAGTTTACTGTTCACCATCTACTATTAATGCGATTTTTCGCCAATCAATCCAAAGTAGGATCGCACTCACGGAAGTCCACTCGAAGATAATCTGCAGAACCCCGGTTTGCTAGAACAATCAAGGGCTTTAAGAATCAAGAAAGAAAAACAAGAAAAGTTTTCTTCTTGAGAGAGAGAGAGATAGGGTGGCTAGGGTTTTAATTGAATAAATAATTCTCATATGTTTTAATTTTAAGTTGCACTTATATAGTGCAACAATTAAAACCCTATTCCACCTTTTAAAGGAATAGCCACGGGCTCCAACCCTAGTTTACCCTTGCAACCAAACACACCCTTTATGGTACTTTAATTAATTAATTATTATTATAATTAAAATCAATCAATATTTAATAATATATTAATATTTAATTAATAATAATAATTCATTTATATATATACAGAGATATATTTAAATATAATCTTACTAATTTAATTTTAATATTAAAATTAATTATAGGCAACAACCTCAACAAAGTTAATTGCATTGTAAGATTACCAAAATACCATTTCATCGTAAAAGACGAAAATACCCTTCTCACAAATTGATTTTTAAACTATCTTCTAAGTGTGTGACCCGTATGCTCCTCATCATATTGACAGTGTGTAGTATCACGATTAACACCAATTAATCATCTAACTATACACAAACCAAGATTGACTCTTAGCAAGGCATTATGGCCACTCGATAGATTTGGATTCAGTGAAACCGCTGCAAAGTATGGAACGCCCGGCAAGTGCGTTGTTATTGTTTCCTCTTTCGCCCTTAATCGAGTTGGTTTTCGTTATTATTGTTTGATTGAGTGTTGTGTTGAATGGTTGCCCTCGAAATTGGTTGAAAAGGTATTGGATTTCTGTCGTGTCACGGCCGGAAGAAGAATCTTCGCCGGCGGAAGAGGTTGAAGCCTCGGGGAGGTGGCTAGGCAGGTTTCAAGCGCGGCTTGCGACAGTTTCTTCGCGGCGACAACCCGATAAATTGTTGATTGAGTTTTAGATATTTTTCTTCCTTAAGGGCAATTTGACCTTTCTACCCCTAATTAGCGGGAAAAGTGGGGGAGTTAATTGTAAGGATTTTTCATGGAGAATGTGTTGATATGGGGGTGAGTTTGTAATGAATCAAAGGATATGGATGGAATTCCCAAAGAAGAATAAGGGCAAAATGGGAATGAATGTGTTAATATTTCATTAAAAGGAATTAGAATCAAAAGAACCCCTCATTTTCTTCTTCTCAAACGTGACCACTTCATTTCTTCTCCTCTCAATTTCTCTTTTCTTTTGATCAAAAAGGAATTTCAAGGGGTTTTTGAAGTTATTTGGAGTTGAAAAGCAACCTTAAGGCTTCCTAAGGTAAGGGATTTCTCCTTAAGTTGTGTGATTTGTGGATTTTAGTTCATTTTGGTTTTTGAGGGTTTTCATTCTTTTGGTTAAGAGTTGAGAGAATAGTCAAGCAAACCAAGTGAAAAGAAGATTTGGTGAAGTCTCTCCATAGCAAGTAAGTAAAACCCAACCCAAGTTGAGATTTATGAATTTTCTTGATTAGGGTTTTGATAGAGATGATGTATGTATGTGATATGCATGTATTATAGCATGTATGAAGGATTAAGTAGAGATTTCTATGCTTTGTGAATGTTATTACCTTGCAAATTTGAGAAATGGGTTGTTGGTTTGGCAAGGTAGTTGAGATGGAATTTAAGGGGTATTATGGAACCCTTTTTGGGAAGTGTTTTATTTGTGAGGTTATTATGGCTTTGTGAAGGGGTTTTCCCCATTTTGGATGGTTAGGAAAAGTTTTAGATTCATGGCTATGATAGAGTTTTATAATGCACATGAGTTGTTTGATGAAATGCCTAATAGAGGTTTGAGTGTGAGTAATGAACCTTAATTCTTGCAACATTGCATGTTGGCATTTCATAAGTGCATTAGTAGTGATGAATCATCCATGTGCATTGTTATATGCATTGAAAAGTGACCTAAGAAAGTGTAAGGAAATGGTTTGTGCAATTACCCTATGAGTAGAGAGCTTAGTGGGTAAAATTACTCTAAGGGTAGAGAGCATTGAAAAAATGCTACAATAGAATGAGTTAGAAGAGTAGTATAGTTGGGATGATGCTTTGTGATCATCACCCGACCGTTATGGGGAATCGGATTGATGCTTTGTGATCATCATCCGAATAGCCTTAGAGATGGTCGGTCGCTTTGTGATCGTCACCCAATGAGTAATAGAAATGGGTAGATGCTTTGTGACCACTACCCGATTAGTTAAGAAGATATGTAGGTTGATGCTTTGTGATCATCATCCAATGGCTAGTAGAAGCGGGTTGATGCTTTGTGATCATCACCCGATAGTGACTAGAGACGGGTAAATGCTTGGTGATGGGTTACCCCAGAATTCATGAGGAAGCGGGTAGGTGCTAGGTGATCTCCACCCCGATAGTTAGAGAACGAGTTGGTGCTTTGTGATCCTCGCTCGGTAGTCACTAAGAGCGGGTTGGTGTGTGTGAATTCCACCCGATAGCCATGAGAGATGAGATGTGCGTAGAACGCCATCCGGCCATCCTCCCGGTAAGATGAGGCCATGATGTTATAGAAAGCAGAAATAGAAAGCAGAAATTAGAAAAGGAAAGAATTAAGAGTCACACACTGGGGACAGGGCAGGTTAGAGAGTTTTACTTCTCCCGAGCATTATTTGTGCTCACCCCAGTTATTTTCCTTTGTGGATGCGAGGTTCTAGGTGATGTTGCGGTTGGAGGGCGTCGGAGCGCGAGGAGCAATAGCTGCTGTTCCCTATTTTGTCTTTTGAAATGCATTTTTGTAAAGCATTAACTTTTGTGTATAAAAGGCAATTGAATTGTAATGAAAAAGAAGCTTTGTGGGCCCAATTTTCCATTGTTAATTGCATGCATTGTACTAGTTTTCAGTAGGTGTTACATTTTTTGGTATCGAGCAAAGATTTTGGGATTGAAGCAGGTGTACTATTCTCATCGCCATGGCGTCCTCTAACCCGGCTTTGTGTGAGTAATTCTTTCCTTACGGTAATTGTTTCTTGAGTTCATTAGTGTGATCATTTTTTGTAGATGAGGCGTAGTTATCGAAATCGCGGTAAAGGTGTGGTGAATGAAGGAGAACCTTCTAACCCACTGAGTCTCCACCCCTCCCTTGGATGAAGCTAGAATCAGGGGAATTATTCAGCAAGTTATGGCTGAAACTCGGGGAGGATTGTACCTCCCGTCCGGACACCGCCCGATTCACGCTGTTGAGAGAGGGCAACCGGTACCTCCCCGATGCGAATAGAGTGGAACCGATTTCACGGTCTTTCGGTCAGGCATCAACCCTCGAGTTTAAGGGTACTACGAGATCCGGTGATAGCGAGAAGAGTGGCTTGGGTCGAGTAGAGCAGCCACGGGAGGTTTTATTTCCCATGTCGGACCGGGAGAAGATCCCGGTATGCGAGTTTCTTGTTTAGGGTGATGCCCAGAATTTGGTGGGAATTGATGGAAGAAACTCACGGCCCATGACAATAATGACGTGGGAAGAGTTTAGGCAAGAGTTTGATTTGAGTATAGATCGGAGAGGACCAAGTTCACGAGAAGGTCCAAGAATTTATCGATCTCTGACAAGGAATTAAGCTATTTGTGAAAAGAGTACTCGGTGAAGTTCAACGCTCTTGCAAGGTTTGCAGGGAATAGTTAGCACTCGGCCTTGAGAAGGGATAAGTTTGTGCATGGATTGAAGCCGGAGATAGCCGGGATATTATGACAAGCTCAACCACCGCCGGAATTACGGTGAGGCCTTGGGAGGCGGGCAATGAAGGCGGAGATTTTTGAGAATAAAATCTTCCCGTAGGATCCTCGGCAGGGAGGGAGGAAGGAGCCCCACCCTCCGCTCCTCGTAGAGAGAAACATGAGGATGTGAAGGGTAAAGACATGAAGAATCAGAAGAAGAAGTTTGTATAGACGAATAGAAAGAGTGGAAGAATAGGCGACCTCGAGCGGAAGGGTTTCCTCTTGCCTAAGTGCGGGAAGAATCACCCGGGAGAGTGTCGAGGATCGAGAGAGTATGCTATAGGTGCCGACGGCCCGGGGCACATGATGAGAGATTGTAAAGCTCCTCTTCCACCAACCCACTCGGGGTTCGGGAGTAGCTGCAATGCCAGTGAGTGTTCTTGTGGCACGAGGGTGAAGCGAGGAGGCATCCATCGGCCGTTCTTGGTGAGTTATTATTTCATGCGGTCCGCTTTATATGCTTTAATTGATTGGGTGCTACCCATTCATTTATATCTTATGGGATGCTTGAGAGATTAGGTTTGAAACCTACTAGAGCGACTCGGCCCATTAAGATAGAACTACCGATGGGGTTAGTGTTGTGACTCAAGAGATTTTGTTAAGAGAGTCCTTAGTGATCCGGGGTAGAGAGTTAATCGTTGACTTAATAGTCTTCGATATGCCCGATTTTGATGTGATTACGGGCATGGACTTCCTAGGGAGTTATGGAGTAGAGATTGTGTCGGAAAAAGAAGGCGAGGGTTTAACCTCGATTGTGGAGAATAAGTTTAGTTTTGGAGAAGGCCGTCGATTGAGCATCTTTGATTAGTAATGTAAAGGCCGGGAAGATGTTGAGAAAGGGGTGTTCGGGGTATATTGCCCATGTAGTGCGGAGTGGTGATGTTCCACAGGTTAGATCCCAGGTGATGTTCCACGATAGGGTGCAGGTAGTTCGAGACTTTCTAGATGTGTTTAGGAAGAGTTATCGGGTTTGCCTCCCGAGAGAGGTAGAATTTAGTATCGAACTAGCACGGGGACAGGCACCAATATCCAAAGCCCCTTGTCGAATGGCCCCGGTGAGCTCAGAACTAAAGAAGGCAACCAAGAGCTGTTAGATAAAGGCTTTATCCGACCAAGTCATTCCCGGCCAGGGAGCTCAATCTTGTTTGTGAAAAAGAAGGATGGATCACTAAGGATGTGTATTGATTATAGGGGAGGCTGAATAAAGTTACGTGAAGAATAAGTACCTTACCGGATAGATGACCTTTTTTGATCGGTTGAAAGGAGCGCGGTGTTCTCCAAAAATTGATTTGAGGTCGGGTATCATCGGTGAGAGTGGTTGAACAAGATGTGGCTAAGGCGCCTTTCGTACAAGGTATGGGCATTATGAATTTGTAGTAATGCCGTTTGGCTTGACTAATGCCCCGGACAATTTTTATGGACTTGATGAGCAGGGTATTTCACGAGTACTTGGATCGATTTATTGTTGTCTTCATCGGCGACATTACGATTTACTCAAAGTCAAGAGAAGAGCATGAGAAACACTTGGAATTAGTATTGCAACGGTGAGAGAAAAGAAGTTGTGTGCTAAATTTTTCCAAGTGTGAGTTTTGGTTTGAACCAAGTGATATTCTGGGTCATACGTCTCGAAGGAAGGGATTTCGGTAGATCAGAGTAAAGTGCGAGGGCAATCACAGGAATGGCAAAAGCCGAAAGACAGAAAGAAATCAGGGGAGTTTCTTAGGCTTAGGCTACTACCCGGCGATTTGTAGAGGATTCGTCAGTTGGCTAAACCGTTGGTGGCTCTTACCAAGCGAGAAAACTCCTTTTTGTGCAGTCGGCGACTTGTGAAGAAAGCTTTCAAGAGTTGAAGAAGAGGCTAACATCGGCTCTGTGCTAGTGTTATCGCGGGGAGGGTGTAGATTATGACATTTATCTGACCTGCCTCTTTGCGGGGACTCGGAGGCTGTGTTGATGCGGATTAGGTAGGGTTATAAGCTTACTTCTCGTCAATTGAAAGAGTACGAGACCAGGATACCCTACGCATGACCTAGAGTTAGCTTTGTGGTCTTTGCTTTAAAGATTTGGAGGCATTACCTTTATGGTGTGAAGAAGTAATATCTACACCCAGATCATAAGAGTCTAAAGTACTTCTTCACTCAAAAGGAGTTGAATATGAGGCGAGAGGAGGTGGTTAGAGGTGGTCAAGGATTATGATTGTGAGATCAAGTATCAACCGGGGAAAGCCAATGTCGTAGCGATGCCTTGAGTAGAAAAGCTCATGTTTTCGGCTTACGAGGCGAAAGAGTTAATAGAAGAATTGTCTAAGGAGCAGTTGAGGTGGTTAAAGGGAAGAATTGCCGACCCTAGTGAGTACGTCCTCTTTACTAGAGGAAATTAGAGAAAAGAAGCAAATGGCGATGAGTGGTGTCGAGGAAAATAGTTCGCAAGTGCATGAGGGAGCAAGACATCGAGTTCTTTGTGAGATGGTGCCCTCTATTTAGAAATCGGTTGTGCATTCCTCCAATTGAGGGCGTTGAAAGCAGAAAAATTCTTATGGAGGCTCATGACACACCGTACACCGCTCATCAGGGAGCAACCAAGATGTATCGGGATATCAAGAAAGGCTATTGGTGGTCGGTATGAAGAAAGGCGTTGCGAGTTTGTGGCTAAATGCCTAACTTTGTCGGCGGGTGAAGGCGAGAACCAACGGCCATCGGGGTTGCTTCAACCATTGAGTATCCCAGTGGAAATGGGAGAGTATTTCGATGGATTTTATCACGGGTCTCCCAGTACGAGAGGGTATAATGCTATATGGGTGATTGTGGGACGAGGCTAACCAAATCAGCCCATTTCCTCCCGATAAAGGATAGTACCACTCTGGATCGGTTGGCTCAGTTTACCTCGAGGGAGATAGTCGGATTGCATGGTGTGCCCAAGACTATAGTATCGGGAGATAGAGATTCCGAGTTTGTTTCAGGCCTTACGGGACAAGTTTCTGAGAGGGAGTTTGGGTACCCGTTTGGCATTGATCTTGCCTATCATCCTCAGAGAGATGGCCAAACCGAGAGAAGCGAATCGGGTGCTCGAGGATATGTTGAAGGCTTTGTTGCATGGATTACAGTATCTGGCATGAGATGTTACCCTTAGTGGAATTTGCCTATAACAACGGTTATCAGGTCTACAATTAGAATGGCGCCTTACGAGGCTTTGTATGGTAGGCGATGTAGTCTCACTTCATTGGGATGAAGTAGGAGAGAGAGATGAGTTGAGTACCGCTCTTGGGCAGAGATGACTCGAAGCTAGTAGAAGATGTGAAGGTAGTCGAAATAGAATGAAACAAGCCCAAGATCGACAGGAAGAGTTATGCCGACTTGAAGAGGAAAGAGGTAGAATTCCAAGTGGGCGATAAAGTATTTCTGAAAGTTTCCCTTACAAGCGAGTAATGCGCTTTGGAGGCCAAGGGAAGCTAGCAGAGGTATGTAGGTCCTTTTGAGGTCTTGCGGCGAGTGGGAAGGTGGCCTATAGATTGGCACTACCACCTAGTATGGACAGGGTGCGATGTCTTCCATGTCTCGATGCTACGAAAGTATGTAAGTGATCCCCTCCCATGTCTTGGCGTAGAAGGCGTTGAAGTATCGGTAGAATCTAGTATATGAAGACGCGCCTTCTGATTTTGGATCAAGGGTTAAGGGTTAAAGAACTTCGGAACAAGAGTGTTCCGCTAGTGAAGGTCCTTTGGAGGAATCACAAAGTGGAAGAAGCCACTTGGGAAGTAGAGCGGGACATGCGGGAATCGTTTCCCGAGTTATTTGTTTGAATTTAGGGGACGAAATTCTTTTTAAGGGGAAGAATTATGGCGCCCGGCAAGTGCGTTGTTATTGTTTCCTCTTTCGCCGCTTGGTCGAGTTGGTTTTCGTTATTATTGTTTGATTGAGTGTTGTGTTGAATGGTTGCCTGAAATTGGCCTTGAAAATGTTATTTGGATTTCGGTCTAGCGCTTCACCGGGCGAAGAAGAATTGGCCGCGGCGAAGAGAGGTTGAAGCCTCGGGGGAAGGCTGGCTGACAGGTTTCGTTGGCGGCGCACAGTTTCTTCGCGCGGCGACAACCCGATTAAATTGTTGATTGAGTTTTAGATATTTTCTTCCTTAAGGGCAATTTGACCTTTCTACCCCTAATTAGCGGGGAAAAGTGGGGAGTTAATTGTAAGGATTTTTCATGGAGAATGTGTTGATATGGGGGTGAGTTTGTAATGAATCAAAGGATATGGATGGAATTCCCAAAAGAAGAATAAGGGCAAAATGGGAATGAATGTGTTAATATTTCATTAAAAGGAATTAGAATCAAAGAACCCCTCATTTTCTTCTTCTCAAACGTGACCTTCATTTCTTCTCCTCTCCGATTTCTCTTTTCTTTTGATCAAGGAATTTCAAGGGGTTTTTGAAGTTATTTGGAGTTGAAAAGCAACCTAAGGCTTCCTAAAGGTAAGGATTTCTCCTTAAGTTGTGTGATTTGTGGATTTTTAGTTCATTTTGGTTTTTGAGGGTTTTCATTCTTTTGGTTAAGAGTTGAGAGAATAGTCAAGCAAACCAAGTGAAAAGAAGATTTGGTGAAGTCTCTCCATAGCAAGTAAGTAAAACCCAACCCAAGTTGAGATTTATGAATTTTTCTTGATTAGGGTTTTGATAGAGATGATGTATGTATGTGATATGCATGTATTATAGCATGTATGAAGGATTAAGTAGAGATTTCTATGCTTTGTGAATGTTATTACCTTGCAAATTTGAGAAATGGGTTGTTGGTTTGGCAAGGTAGTTGAGATGGAATTTAAGGGTATTATGGAACCCTTTTTGGAAGTGTTTTATTTGAGAGGTTATTATGGCTTTGTGAAGGGGGTTTTTCCCCATTTTGGATGGTTAGGAAAAGTTTTAGATTCATGGCTATGATAGAGTTTTATAATGCACATGAGTTGTTTGATGAAATGCCTAATAGAGGTTTGAGTGTGAGTAATGAACCTTAATTCTTGCAACATTGCATGTTGGCATTTCATAAGTGCATTAGTAGTGATGAATCATCCATGTGCATTGTTATATGCATTGAAAAGTGACCTAAGAAAGTGTAAGGAAATGGTTTGTGCAATTACCCTATGAGTAGAGAGCTTAGTGGGTAAAATTACTCTAAGGGTAGAGAGCATTGAAAAAATGCTACAATAGAATGAGTTAGAAGAGTAGTATAGTTGGGATGATGCTTTGTGATCATCACCCGACCGTTATGGGAATCGGATTGATGCTTTGTGATCATCATCCGAATAGCCTTAGAGAGATGGGTCGACGCTTTGTGATCGTCACCCAATGAGTAATAGAAATGGGTAGATGCTTTGTGACCACTACCCGATTAGGTTAAGAGATATGTAGGTTGATGCTTTGTGATCATCATCCAATGGCTAGTAGAAGCGGGTTGATGCTTTGTGATCATCACCCGATAGTGACTAGAGCGGGTAAATGCTTGGTGATCGTTACCCCGGAATTCATGAGGAGCGGGTAGGTGCTAGGTGATCTCCACCCGATAGTTAGAGAAGGAGTTGGTGCTTTGTGATCCTCGCTCGGTAGTCACTAAGAACGGGTTGGTGCTGTGTGAATTCCACCCGATAGCCATAGAGTGAGATGGTCTTTGTGTGAACCGCCATCCGGCCGTACCTCCGGTAAGATGAGGCCATGATGTTATAGAAAGCAAATAGAAAGCAGAATTAGAAAAGGAAAGAATTAAAGAGTCACACGAGGGGACGAGCGGTTAGAAGTTTTACTTGCGAGCATTATTTGTGCTCACCCCGTTATTTTCCTTTGTGGATGCGGGTTCTAGGTGATGTTGCGGTTGGAGGGCGTCGGGCGCGAGGAGCAATAGCTACTTTGTTCCCCTATTTTGTCTTTTGAAATGCATTTTTGTAAACATTAACTTTTGTGTATAAAAAGGCAATTGAATTGTAATGAAAAAGAAGCTTTGTGGGCCCAATTTTCCATTGTTAATTGCATGCATTGTACTAGTTTTCAGTAGGTGTTACAGCCCATCAATAGTTTGGTTATCGTGCTATCAAATCCTTTCATCAACTGTTATCTCATCGAGACTGAGGTACAAAAATAGTGTCAACCTCAGATATCCTCGACATGTTTGTATTTAGTTACTAGACCAATGACAGGAATATTAAATTGGATTGAGCATCAACTCAATCCCACTATGGCCACAAATTTAGTGTCATTGCCATTTACTGAATTACCTAGTGAGATAACTTCTCTTGTACCCAGGAGTGATGAATCCTTTGTCGATCCACCATAGTCTCGATAAACTTCTCAATGTAGTCAATCAATACCATATTGATAGCTCTGAATAGAACTATGTTGGGCTAGTGTCAAACTACACCAATTGGTGCACAAGGCGCTC
This sequence comes from Pistacia integerrima, assembly GCA_026225825.1. Classification (NCBI taxonomy): domain Eukaryota; kingdom Viridiplantae; phylum Streptophyta; class Magnoliopsida; order Sapindales; family Anacardiaceae; genus Pistacia; species Pistacia integerrima. The sequence goes on along the minus strand of CM047750.1, from coordinate 13,977,423 downwards.
TAGTGATCTCAAGTCTAAGGATCACATGCACCACCATCTATTAGAGGATTTATTCCATTGGCACTAGGGTTACCATCCATATGGAATCCTCTAGTGGGTCTATCCAGTGAACTTGCCTCTAGCAAGCACCCATACGTTGCACTAGGTTGTCGACAAACAACCTTGACAATTAAGATCAGGTCGTTCAACACTATGATGGCCTTACCGTATTATCTGTGTCCTTGGTTAGAATAATATTGGGGCTACAGACGTTTCTAGAATGGCCACCATATGTGATCATAGGGTTCTCATTATCAAGATTTGAAACACTTGATACCTTCGTCAAGGTTCTACCATCCTAAGGACGTATATCATTATATACACAATATAGAAAAATATGCCTTTTATTGATACATAAACATTTATTACAGAGTCAATTTTATAATAATTGATTGGCTTTAGGGCACCTACTCTAACAACATGCAGTGTTGATTGCCTTGGCCCAAAGCCTTGGAGGCAACATCTTTGAATTTAACATAACTCTTGCCATCTCTTAAAGGACTCTATTCTTTCTTTCCATAACACCATTTTGTTATGGTGTCTTAGGGGCAAAAAATTCATGCCAAATGCCTTGTGTATCATAGAAGTTAGAAAAATCAGAATTTTCAAACTCCCTCTCATGATCACTTCTTATTCTCATCACTTTCTTAACATGACAGTTTTGCTCAACCTACAACCTTTTCACTAGACACTTAAAAGCTTCAAATGCATCAGATTTTTCTCTTGAAAAATCAACCCAAGAAAATCTAGAAAATTCATCAAAACACGCATAGACATATCTCTTACCAACTAAACTTTCAGTTTGCATTGGACACGTGAGATCCATATGAAAAAGTTCTAAAACACATGTGGGAGTCAAATGAGATAAGAATTTGTGGGAGCTCATACTTTGCTTACCTTGTTGACAAGGCCCACATACTTTGCCTTGGGAAACACAAGCTTCGACAATCCTTTAACGACATCATTCTTCAACATCCTTCCTAGAGAGTTTGACAAGATCTTTGAAGTTCATATGTCTAAGTTTCTTATGCCAAGGTCAACACAATCTAATTTGGTGTTTAAACAAGAAACATTGTTAGACAAAAGATAGCAATTATCATTTGATCTCTTTCCCTCAAGCAAAGAAGAACCATTAGCATTCAAAACTTGACACTTATTTTTTGAGAATTGAATAACACAATCTTTGTCGCAGATTTGACTAATGCTAATAAGATTTGGCTTTAGATCTTCAACATAAAACACATCATTTAACATTGGAAAACTAGGAAAAACAATAGAGCCTTTTTCAAGGATCTTACCCTTTTTCCCATCACCATAGGTAACATGACCTTCTTCCACAAGTTCAAGATTAATTAATAAGGCTTTGTTACCTATCATGTGCCTTGAACATCCACTGTCAAAGTACCATAAATCATTTTGAAAAGCAAGTAATGAAGTATAGGCAACAAGGCAATTTGCACTAAGCTTAGGTTTCTACATTTTACGATTTTTGAAAAAATTGTTCTAATGTGGTAACCCGAGAAGCTAAGGTAGTGACCTTACTGAATTAAAATCATTATTTCCAATGTAGCTCTTCAAATATGAAATGAGTTTAAAACTGTTTGCTCTGATATGACCTTTCTTTTGGCAAAAAAGATAGATAGGAATGAAACGTTTTACCATCAAGGTCTGATCATGAGAGGCAACAATAGATTTCTGAATTGATTCAGTGGCTTTCACAAAAGTGGTCACTCCAGGTTTGGAAGTGCTAGCACCAAGAGAGAATCCCAAACCTGTTTTATCACCAAACATCTTCCCCTGTCCAAGAATTTCATCAAGCTTGTATGAACCTGCATTTAACCTTTCAACAATGACCTTGGCCTCAGTTAGTTCATTGAAAGCTTGATTCAACAAAATTTCCTTATTGGACAAGTCAGACAATAATGCTTTCATTTTGTCATTCAAAATTTTCTTATCTTCTAACAAGTGAGATTTTTCAAATTCAAGAGATTTAATTCCCTTGATGCCTTTTAACCAAGCCTCATACATCTTGTCATAAGTCTCTTGTTGCTCTTTATAAACATAACTAGAGTCACCTGAGGACACACTGTCACTGTCCTTTTAGTTAGCCGCAAAGGCTAGGAATTGTTCATTTTCTAGTGTGTTATCATCCTTACTCTTAGAGTCGTCACTCTCACTCAAGGTTGTAACCATGGCTTTTCCCTTTTTCTTTAGAGTGTTCGCACACTTAGATTGAATATGGCTATAGCGTTCACACTCAAAACATCTGATTCCTTTATTTTTCTTTTCATTTTCTCTCGAAAATCTTTTTGAGAATCCTCATTAACCAGATTGGTCAGAAAATCTTTTGACAAAGGGTTCTTTTCCCTTTTTAGCCACATTTGGTTTTCTCATTTTCTTTGTTAGGAATTTTGAAAAGTTTTTTGTGATTAACGCAAGTTCATCATCTTCATTATCACTAACATCATAAATAAATGGAGAATCAGAAGTTATCTCATGCTTTAACGCAAGTGCTTTACCTGATTTCTTTTCCCATTAGTTCAAGTTAAGTTCGAAAGTCTGCAGAGATCCAATTAGTCCATCAAGTTGCATCTCATCAAGGTTGCAACATTCTTCAATAGAGGTTGTTTTGGACATAAATCTTTAAGGTAAAGAGCACATCACCTTCCTAACAAGTTCAGCATTAGAAAAGATTTTTCCTAAAGCAAAACACTCATTAGTGATATCACACAATCTGCCATGAAAATCAATAATGGTTTCAGCATCATGCATAACAAGATTTTCATAATACATGATTAATCTTCTTAGTCTAGTCTTTTTCACAATATTAGTTCCATGATTTTGATTTGGAGTCTATCCCATGCATCTTTAGCTGTTTCATAATTTGCAATGTTTTTCATTTGTCCAATATTAACAACATTAAAAATGGCATGAAGTGCTTCAAAGCTAAAATTAGACACTTCTAACTCTTTCTTGGTCCATTTATCAAGGGACTTTCCTAGACTCCCACTTGCTTCATCAGTTTTAGGTTCTTGCCAACCAACCAAACAAGCATACCAAGCCTTCTCATCAATAGATTTTAGAAAGGCACACATCCTAGGCCTCCAAAACGTATAGTTGGTTCCTTCTAACAAGGGTGGTCTAGTGGTAGATCCTCTTTCACCAAAAGAACCCATGATGAACAATCATTAGTGTGATCACACAAGACTTTGGTGGTCACCTACAAAAATGAAAAACAAAGGTGTCAGAAACCATATAGAAGTGGTCACAATAAACAGAATCCAACATGGGGTGATCACACAACCCCAAGGTGGTCACATAAGGTCTGTAGCAAAAAAAAAAAAAAAAATGCAGAAAAACATAAAAAATAAACCAGAATAAATAGATCAAAAAGCAGTATAAAAAATAATCAACAAGCAAGGATCAACTGAAATAACTTTTTAGAACAAGGTCTGATACCAAATGAAAGTTTTAAATTTACTATGAGAATTAAAACTTACGCGGAAATGGTTGCTATGTTGATTTTAAGAGTCCATTAATCATAAACATAAAGCAATAAACATAAACCAAAGTAAAACACACAAGATTTTTACATGGTTCGGCAAACTTCCTACATCCGTGGGACCAAGTCCAAAATGAAGCTAATCCACTAGGTTTACTTTAAAGTTCAATTACAAAGTCAGAGATCAAGCCTCAGTTGTCAAAACACCCTTGTTTTGCAACGCTTCAATCTCTACCCTTTGGTTAAACAACGTACAACCATAGCAAGCTTACAAGAACACACAACCAACTCGGTCAGCCTTAAGCTTCTCTCAAGGACCAGAAACGAAGATGCACTTTGGTGGAAGAAGCTCAACATGCTTCATACATCACATAGAGAGCAGGGACACATTTTGGGTACTTTGAAGGAAGCATTTTAAAGCTTTACCTAAGCATAGAAACCTGACAAAAAAATAAATAAATAAATAAAAAATAAAAAAAGTGAAAATTCAAAGAATTTTCAGAGAGATATTAGGCTTAACAAAAATTGCATTGGAGAAGAGTTTATATAACAAAATAGTCAGCCAATGCAAGGACAAGTGGCAAAGAAAATTTTATTGAATTTACCTTTATAAAAGTTTATTTCAATATCAAGATGCCTCCTATCAAAGAGAATAAAACTTTCCAGCACATTGAATATGAATTTGACAAGTGTTATGGACCAAACAAATATCTCAAAAGAGAATATAATAGCTCATGTATTCTAGAAGCATAACACGTGTTACCTAAATAAATCTTCTAGATACAAAGTCATCACTCTGACTTAGAGGTGCTTACCCCGATACGGCAGATAACCAATATAAGAGAAGGTGGTCACTTAAAACATGAGGTGGTCATACTAGAACTTTAAACAAAAACAATTGTGCTAAGTCAAGGTAAGGTGATCATACTAGGATTGAGAGTTACCATTCTAGGTTCATAAGTTGACAAATAACTTATAGGTTCCATTGTTGATATTGGAGCGTGGCTTCGGCTTGTGAAGCTTGGGTGGAGCTCAAGTGTTCTTCTAATGTGTTCCCGGTGTGAAGAAGATCCTTGGAGCAACAACATGTTAGGGATTCAGAGGGTGGTGCTAAGTGTAACTAGAATAGGGAGTTCTTTTGCTGTAACTTTAATCAACTCCGAGTAATGTTTGTTGACTTAGTGGATTAGCTTCGATCTGAACAAGGTCCCATGGATGTAGGCTAAAAGTAGATTTTAGCCAAACCATGTATATGATTGTGTTCTTTATTTACCACTTGTGAATAGTGATTTTTTTAACTTGACTTGCTTAATCAACTTGGAAAATCTCTTCCATTGCACTTTAAAATGGGTACGTAAAGGTTGAATAGAGTTCACCAACTCTAACAAGCGGTATCAAAGCTTGTTCTAATAAGTTCTTTCAGTTGATCCTTACCCATTTTGCTTGCTTTCGTGTGCATCTGATCTACTTTAAGTTTGGTCAAAATCTGATCTGATTAACGTGTTCTAGTTTTGGTCTACTGCTTGTTTGTGTGTGCACTTTAGTTTTCTATGCTCATGTCTGTTTGTGTTTTTGCATCATGATCTTCTTAACTGAATAAGGGTTAGCTCATACACCACATCTATTAGAAGGTCTTAATTATTATACATGGAGACCTAGAATGTGTGCTTTCCTTAAGTCCATTAATGAAAGAGTTTGGTCCATGGTTGTAAATAGTTGGATATCCTCGGTTATTGTTGAAAATGAAGTGTCTAAACCAAAACTGATTGCTGATTGGACCACAACTGAGTTAACACTTGCAAATTATACCTCTAAAGCTATTCATGCCTTGTTTAATATTGTAAATGTTAATCAAATGAAAATCATAGCCATGTTGTAAATGTTAATCAAATGAAAGTCATACCAACAACAAACTTTCTAAGGATGCTTGGGATAGGCTTCAAGTAAAAAATGAAGGCACTAGTGCTGTTAAATGAAATACACTTAGAAGACTTGTGACTGGCTTTGAAAATTTGGTTATGCATGAAGATGAGACTATCACTGATATTTATGGTAGAGTTTGTGATATGTCTAATGCATGTTTTGCCTTGGGAACAACCTGTTCTAACGCTAAACTTGTCAAGAAAGCTCTTTGCTCTCTTCCTAGGAGATTCATGTCAAAAGTGACTACCATTGAAGAATGTCATTATGTGGATGCTATGGACATTGATGAACTCGTAGGCTCTCTTTAGAGCTTTGACCTGAATCTAAAACGATGGGACAATCAGAAACTAAGCAAAGGTTTGGCTCTCAAACATGAGTTACATTCTGACTTTTTTGATAAAGTTGATTCATGCGGCTTGGATGATGAAAATCGTGCTTTACTTACAAAAAAATTTGCCAAGTTTTTAACGAAAAATATAAAAAAGCCATTTGAGAGTGGAAGTGGTAGAAAACCTTTTATGAAAAAATTTTATGACCAGTCAACCCCTGATGCCTTTACAAAAAGATTTTCAAAAGAAAAATAGAGGTATCAAGTGCTTTAAATGTGAAGGGTTTGGGCATATTCAATCTGAGTGTGCTTGTTAGAGTAGGTGCCCTAGACCCAATCCTATTTTGTAAATTGACTCATTGTAATCATGTTTTATTATCAATAAAGGCATCTATCTATATCATGTGATTTGATTATATTCTTATAAGAAAATGATATATGTCCTTAAGATGGCAGAACTATGACAAGGGTATCGAGTGTTTGAAATCTTGAGAGTGAGAACCCTATGAGCACATATGGTGGCCAATCTAGAAATGTCCATAGCCCTAGTATTATCCTGACATAGGGCACAAATAATACGATAAGCTTATCATAGTGTTGGACAACACTATCGAGAGGCAGTGACATATCTCACTTGTCAAGGTTGTTTGGTTACAACCTATTGCAACACATGGGTGCTTGCTGTAGGCAGCAAGTTCATTGGACCAGCCCACCGAGGATTTCACATAGATGATTACCCTAGTGTCTATGGAACAAATCCTCCAACGAATGGTAGTGCACGTGATCCTTAGACTTGAGATCACCAGAGCATCTTGAGCACCAATTGGTATAGTTTGACACTAGTCCAATGTAGTCCTCTGAGGACTATCAGAACGGCAGTGGTTGGCTGCATTGAAAAGTTTATCAAGACTATGGTGGATCGACAAAGGATTCATCAGTCCCAAGTATGGGAGAAATTATCTCACTGAGTAATTCAGTAAATGACAACGACATTGAATTTGTGGGCATAGTGGGATTGAGTTGTAGCTCAATCCAATCTTTTCTGCTCGTTGGTCCCATAACTGAATATCGAGAGATCAAGGATATCTGAAGTTGGCACTACTTCTGCACCTCGGCTTTGATGAGATAATGTATGACGAAAGGATCGGATTGTACGATAACCATATCATTGATAGGCAAGGTATTTCATTGAATTCGAATCTATTAGGTGGCCATGACGCTTTGCTAGGGGCCAATCTTGGTCTATGTTTAGTAAGACGATTGATTGGTGTCAATCGCGAGACTACTCACTGCCGATATGATAAGGAGCCTGCTAGAGTTGGTGCCCTAGAGCCAATCAATTATTGTGAAATTGACTCTTTGTAATAATGTTTATTAATCAATAAAAGCCAATTTTCTTCTATATCATGTAGATCATAATTATGTGCATTGATATATGTCATTAGGATGGTGGAACCATGACGAGGGTATCAAGTGTTTCAAATCTTGATAGTGAGAACCCTATAATCACATATGGCAGCCATTCTAGAAATGTCCGTAGCCCCGGTCAGTGGTGGACCTAGGATTTTTGCCCAGGGGGGCCTCCTCACTCCGCCATTGTTTGCCAATCAACTAGTGAAAACATAAGAAAATAACATCCAATTCACAAGGAAACACAAGAAAATTGTATACCTCTTTCACTTGAGGACCAAGCCATAGCAAGCCAAAACGCGTCGTTTTATTTTTTTCACATTTAGCCTTGATTTCGCCGCGGCAAGCTTTTCCTTACGCGGCCCGAGAATCGTTCGGGCCAAATTTGAGCATTAAATAGTCTGAATATGGAAAATTGTTAAACATATTAATTGTATTCCTTTAAATTATCTTTCTTAAATTATCTTTCTACTCGTTCAAGAATCAGCACAATCCGAGGTCTACAGCTCAAGTTATGGTAGAAATACTGAAGCACGTCCAAAGACGTTTTTCTTCAGTTTCCAACATATTGTTGACGACTTCAAGCCAAGTTTTCACCCTTGTCCAGTCAGAATTAGGAAAAACCCAAAACATGAAAGTTGTAGCTCTGCTTCTTATCTTGCTATAGCTTCTAAAATAAGGTCATTCTGAGTTTCCAAGCTCAAGTTATGCAATTTACGCTCAAAACTGTCATTTATGCTCAAAATCATCGTTTAGGCCTGCAAAGACAAATTAATAGAATTAGGTAGCAATTATGGCCTAAATTGTATGAGGAGTATCCTAAATCCTATCGAAATTCAATGCAAAATCATAGGGAAAAATAGGATTATCATTTACAACAACCACAAATCCACCAAAAATATTCTACACAAATTTAGAGCTCAATCACAGCTCTAACAAAAATAAAATACACAAAGATTTACAAAAATATGGATTACAATCACTCCAAATCCAGATCCGCATGTAAAAGGGAAGTTGGGAATTGGGGAAGAAAAACTTGAATATAAAAAAGACAAAACCTAACTTTTCACTTTTTTTTTACCTTTTAAAAAAACTTTTCAAATTTTTTTTTCAAGTTGAGGGCAGGCTTAGGCCTACCCTCAAGGGGCCTGGGTCCACCCCTGGCCCCAATATTATTCCGACCAGGACATAAATAATACGGTAAGACTATTATAGTATTGAACGACCCTGTCAAAAGATAGTGAGTGATCTCACTTGTCAAGGTTGTTTGTTGACAACCTGGTGCGACACATGAGTGCTTAGTGTGTGCAAGTTCATTGGATAGACCCACTAGAGGATTTCATATAGATGGTAACCCTAGTGTCTATGGAATAAATCCTCTAACGAATGGTGGTGCATGTGATCCTTAGACTTGACATCACTAGAGCGCCTTGTGCACCGATTGGCGTAGTTTGACACTAGTATAACTTAGGTCTATTCAGAGCTATCAATGCAGTAGTGATTGGCTGCATTGAGGAGTGTATCAAGACTATGGGGGATCAACAAAGGATTCATCACTCCTGGGTACGGGAGAAGTTATCTCACGACGCAATTCAGTGAATGGCAATGACACTAAAGCTGTGGCCACAGTGGGATTGAGTTGTTACTCAATCCAATTTATTATTCCTGTCATTGGTCCATAACTGAATACAAAGATATTGAGGATACCTCAGCCTCAATGAGATAACGGATGATGAAAGGATTTGATTGCCCGGTAACCATATCGTCGATAGGTAGCTATTTCGTTGAATGCAAATCTATCGGGTGGCCATGATGCCTTGCTAGGGGCCAATCTTGGTCTATAAGTAGTGAGACGATTAATTGGTATTAATCGCGAAACTACTCACTGTCGATATGATAAGAAGCCTATAGGTCACACACTTAGAAGATAATTTAAGAATAATTTTTGTGAAAGGGGTATTTTCATCTTTTAGAACGAAAGGGTATTTTGGTAATTTCACAGTGCAATTAAATTTGCTAAGGTTATTGCTTGCATTTAATTTTAATATTAAAATTAAAATTAGCGAGATTATATTTAAATATAAGTGCGCATGTATTTAAATGGATTATTATTAATAATCAAATGTTAATATATTATTATATATTAATTGATTTTAATTATGTTAATAATTAATTAAAATTAAAAATAGCATAAAGGATGTGTTTGGTTGCAAGGATGGATTAACTTGAGAGTCCATGGCTATTCCTATTGGGATTAGGGTTTTAATTAAGTGACACTATATAAGTGAAACTTAATCAAAACAAAAATATAACAATCATTCATTCATTGAATAAAAGAGTAAAAAAACTCCTAGCCACCCTTCTCCCTCTCTCACGTTTTTTGAAAGTGTGTGTGAATCAAAGAATTTCTTTCTTTGATTCACTTGATTCTTGAAGCCTTCTATTTGTTCTAGCAAAACAGTAGTAGGTTCTATGGATTATCTTTTTGTGGACGTCGTTCTTGCGATTCTCTTCTTGAATCGACAAGCGAAACTAAAGTACTGAAGGAGCCTCCAAACGTTGGTAAGTTATTCTAAATTCTTGTATGAATTTATTATATTGTTTTAATGCAGATTTTATAAACATGTAAACATTATAATCTATACCCAGATTTGGGATTAAGCATTTGATTGGACATTTATTTGTTTTTGAATTTGCGTTTTTCGCTACGTATAGCCGATCACTTGCTAACAGTGGTATCAGAGCCTTAGGTACCAGATTATAATGTTTAAACGTTGATTGATAACTTGCATATTTGTTTGATAACATGTTATTGCATGTCTTGATTGTTTTTAAAATCTATAAAATCTTTTAAATGCATGATTTGATTAATCAATTGATTAATAATGTGTTGATTGAATGTTTTTTGGTTGGTTGATATCCTGGTCGTATGCTAATGCATTCGATTTGATTCAGAATTGAGAAAAATTACAAAAAATGTGAACTATACGTTCACAGATCTGTATCATTCGTCGCAGCGAAATAAAGCTTCGCCGTAGCGACTACGAGATCGTGGCTCCTGGCTATGGGGAAATAACACTTCGTCTCAACGAAAAGTGAAAAAAGTAGATCTCGCCACGACAAGAAACATTCTGGAATCCTAAAGCTATCTTATGATTGAATCATGCCATAATGAAATAAACCTTCACTGTGGCGACCGTAATGTTATTGCACTTCGATGCGACAAGATAGCTGCTAGACCAGTTTATGTTTTTCACGCAAGGACCAAACTATAGTTTCAAAACTCAGAAAGCCAATAAATATTTTGCACATTTAAGAGGGTAATTTAATAATTTCACCCTACCCAAATTCAAAATGTTTATTTTGAATATATGCAATGTTCTTGTTTGAAATTGCATGGTGCTCGGTACATGAGCCTTAGACCTTTGGTGTGCTTATTTAAAATTTTGGGTTTGTTTGTAAAGTTTTAAATAAATAGGATCTACGTGTCCTACCTCTCTCTATAAACTCTCTACGTATTTCTTCTTCTCATCTTACTCCCCTATTATGTAATGCGAGGTTTTTATTTATTGATGTAAATTAGAACAAGATTTATTTAATATAAATTCTATGTAATGATCATGATGAAGAAATGAAGGAGTGATGGCGAGGCAAACTTGAAGTCCCAAGATTATTTTTAAACCCCTGGGTTGACCCACCGATTTCTCTAGGCTCGAGGAAATTGGTTTTAGCAGGCTATGTACTGGCACGCTTAATTTATGTTTAGAATGCGTGCTAAGGTTAAATGTTCAATAACATTCCAAACAATGATATTCTAACAAAGATAATAAATTAGTGAGACGTAAGATAAAACCCTCAAACAAAGAATTTTAAGTCACTAGAAAGGTCTTCCATCACCATGACTTTAATCAAACCACTGTTCGTTGGGACCTTGTTTGTCAAAATGAAGGGTACACTTCTACTAGTGGGAGGTTAAAGCACATTGGAGTTTTCCTTAATGGTGATGGGTTGATTTAAAATGATGTGTTTTTGGCTTGTTCGCCAAAGCGAAGGTTGATAAGCACGTCATAGGCATAGTAGAGAAGTACACTTGTTGTGTGTATGTGGCAACATGTAATGTCCACTCTACTGATACTGAGAATCACACTTGAGGACAATGGCTTCGGTCATCGTATTGTGTGATTGGCTTGTTGGCTTTCTTCACATTTGAGGTTGGTAATAGGAGCTATCAACTGGTGTGGATTAAGTTTGTTGGCCCACCTAATCAATCCATTTTGGCTTGTTCGCTAAAGTAAAGATTTGAAATGGGCTAGATGGTATCTTAATCCACTAAGAAAGCCAACGGGCTTTCCTGAGTTAATAGTGAGGGCTATTGGCTTGAGGAAATAGTGGGAGCGTTTTTTTATAAAAGATCATATTAAACAATAATAAACATTATATTGACTTTACCTTTTTGCGTTGTAGATTCTCTTAAAAAATGACTAATATCAACCTGCGATCGATAATCGAGAAAGAAAACAAGCTGAATGGATCTAATTTCTCGGACGGGTATCGAAAACTTTGAATTGTACTAAAGTCTGAAAAGATTTATATATCCTTGACAAGCTTTATTTGAGTGAGCCTAATCCTAATGCCACTGGAAAAGTAAAGGAAACTTACCAAAGGTTCCTTGATAATGTTGATACTGTTCAATGCCTTATGTTAGCATCGATGACACTTGAGCTGCAAAAGCAGCATGAGAATATGGGACGTTCTTTGCCATAATCCACGCACCCCAAGGAGCTTTTCGAAGGAAACGCTCGACATGAGAGGTACAAGGTGTCGAGTGCGTTGTTTAGAAGTCGTATGATTGAGGGAGCCTAAGTTGGTCCTCACGTGCTCAAGATGAATGGGTACATAAAGAGGCTTGAGACTTTGGGATTTGGGTTAGATTCAGAATTACAAATGGATTTAATTCTGCAGTCCTTACCTGATTCTTTCGCACCATTCATTATGAATTTCAATATGAACACAATGGTGAAATCCCTATCAGAGCTTCTAAACATGCCGAGGACTGTATAGCATGAAAAGGTCCAAGCCTATTTTACTGGTTGCTGCTAGTAAAGGAAAGGGTAAGGCAAAGGGAAAGGCCAAGGCCAAGGCCAAGCCCAAAGGACAAGATGCTCTCAAGCTTGAGGGTGGCATTGGAAAAGGTGGAAAGGTAGTCTGCTTCTATTGTGGCAAGCCTGGCCACTAAAGGAAACACTACAAGGCTTTCCTCGCAAACAAGAAGAAGTCAGACACTTTGACTTCAGGTATGTACATGATTGAGATTAACTTCTCTCTTTCAACATCTTGGGTCATTGACACAGGGTGTGGTACTCACATTTGTACTGATGTGTAGGGACTAAGGCAGAGTAGATTGCTCGCCAAGGGAGAAGTGGACCTACGAGTTGGAAATAGAGCACGTGTGGTTACGTTAGCTGTAGGGACTTATTGTTTATCTTTTGCCTACGGGCTTATTATTGGAACTCAAAGATTGTTATTTTGTACCTGCAATTTCTAGAAACATTATTTCAGTATCCGCTTTGGATAATATAGGATATCGTTTTGAGATTTCTAATGGATTGTGGTCCTTTAGTTTGAATGGTATTCTATTTGGAATTGCAAGGTTATATAACGGATTATATGTTCTTAATTTAAACAATAAGGATATGTTGGGCAGAAGTATTAAGGCTCTTTAGTCAGATCGAGGAGGTGAATACTTGAGCGCAGGGTTTTTGAATACTTGAAGGAGTGTGGGATTGTATTACAACTCACCCATCCATATACACCCCAGCACAATGAAGTGTCTGAAAGGAGGAATAGGACCTTGCTTGATATGGTTAGGTCCATGATGAGTTTTAGTGATCTGATGCGTTGTTACTACAACATGCATGAATAGCAAATGCACTAGTCGTACAAAGTAATAAAGTGATGAGTGAGTATCGTTCCCACGAGGATTGGTTGCTAAGCACTAAGTTTTCTACTGTTTTTAAGTTAGAGCAATCGAATTTGTTTGGATTAATGGGAGAAAAATTAAACTTAAAACTGAAACAAAATTTGCTAAATATTCAAAACTAAATTATGACAGTAAGATTAAAAACAAGATAATATCAATTTAAATAAATGGGTAGGGCTTTGACTTCATTCGGACTTTATGGATTAAACCTTCGGATTATGCTATTTCCATATTCACATGCATTGATTGTAAATCGAATTCTCTAAATTGTAAAACATACCTTCTCAGGCTATGTTTTCCTACTTTTCCTTATTAAACTTTCGCACCCAACAATTTGAAGATTAATAGTTCTAAGCTTATTAAGCACATGGAATCCTAGATTGATTTCATTGATTCTCAAATCTATCTCTAGCATTCAATACTACAATGGTGATTATCCAAGAAGCTTAACATGACTCATTTCTCAATCTCATCATGTTCATCAATTAAAAGTAATAAAATCAGAATAACCACATAATCCATGCAATAGCATATGAAAATAACAAAAATCAATTGCTCAATCCATGGAAATTCGAATTACATCAAAACCCTAACCCAAAATGGGTTAGTTCATAGCTAAATCAAAATACACAGCAAGGAAAACAATAAACTCAAGGTTCAACATATTGAAATGAGAGAAAAGACAAGAGATCTCCCCTAGTTGAAGAATCCACCAGATCCAATCCCTAATCTTCTCACTTTTCAACCCAAAATTCGTCAAATCTCTACTAACTAAGATGAAAATAAGCTGCTCTAGACTAAGAAAAATGACCTCTTCTCAAAATGGCAAAGTTTTGCTTTTATACCTCGCCCAAAAACCTAAGACTTTTCCTAAAAATGAAATTGTGCGTTTTAAAGAAACTAAAATTTGCAGACTCCGCTGTGGCAAAGAAGAAATCTCGCCGCGGTGATGAAGTAAAATTAACTCTTGTGCGTAACTCATTTCTCTGCGGCGAATCTTCATGAAGAATTTTAAAATTACATAATTGCCCTCCGCTTGCTTCTTTGCTTGAATCCTTGATCTTCGATGCTCTCCCATGGTGTAACGCCCCGCTTGAGGTACGTTGTTATTGTTTCCTCTTTCGCCCTTAATCGAGTGGGTTTTCGTTATTATTGTTTGATTGAGTGTTGTGTTGAATGGTTGCCCTGAAATTGGTTGAAAACAGAAGGATTTCGGATGCAGGTGCTTGGCAGGCGAAGAATCTTCGCCGCGGCGAAGAGAGGTTGAAGCCTCGGGGAAGGCTGCTTGGGCAGGTTTCGCGCGGCGGCAGTTTCTTCGCCGTGGCGACAACCCGATTAAATTGTTGATTGAGTTTTAGATATTTTCTTCCTTAAGGGCAATTTGACCTTTCTACCCCTAATTAGCAGGAAAAGTGGGGAGTTAATTGTAAGGATTTTTCATGGAGAATGTGTTGATATGGGGGTGAGTTTGTAATGAATCAAAGGATATGGATGGAATTTCCAAAGAAGAATAAGGGCAAAATGGGAATGAATGTGTTAATATTTCATTAAAAGGAATTAGAATCAAAGAACCCCTCATTTTCTTCTTCTCAAACGTGACCCTTCATTTCTTCTCCTCTCAATTTCTCTTTTCTTTTGATCAAGGAATTTCAAGGGGTTTTTGAAGTTATTTGGAGTTGAAAAGCAACCTAAGGCTTCCTAAGGTAAGGATTTCTCCTTAAGTTGTGTGATTTGTGGATTTTAGTTCATTTTGGTTTTTGAGGGTTTTCATTCTTTTGGTTAAGAGTTGAGAGAATAGTCAAGCAAACCAAGTGAAAAGAAGATTTGGTGAAGTCTCTCCATAGCAAGTAAGTAAAACCCAACCCAAGTTGAGATTTATGAATTTTCTTGATTAGGGTTTTGATAGAGATGATGTATGTATGTGATATGCATGTATTATAGCATGTATGAAGGATTAAGTAGAGATTTCTATGCTTTGTGAATGTTATTACCTTGCAAATTTGAGAAATTGGTTGTTGGTTTGGCAAGGTAGTTGAGATGGAATTTAAGGGGTATTATGGAACCCTTTTTTGGAAGTGTTTTATTTGTGAGGTTATTATGGCTTTGTGAAGGGGTTTTCCCCATTTTGGATGGTTAGGAAAAGTTTTAGATTCATGGCTATGATAGAGTTTTATAATGCACATGAGTTGTTTGATGAAATGCCTAATAGAGGTTTGAGTGTGAGTAATGAACCTTAATTCTTGCAACATTGCATGTTGGCATTTCATAAGTGCATTAGTAGTGATGAATCATCCATGTGCATTGTTATATGCATTGAAAAGTGACCTAAGAAAGTGTAAGGAAATGGTTTTGTGCAATTACCCTATGAGTAGAGAGCTTAGTGGGTAAAATTACTCTAAGGGTAGAGAGCATTGAAAAAATGCTACAATAGAATGAGTTAGAAGAGTAGTATAGTTGGGATGATGCTTTGTGATCATCACCCGACCGTTATGGGAATCGGATTGATGCTTTGTGATCATCATCCAAATAGCCTTAGAGATGGGTCGGCGCTTTGTGATCGTCACCCAATGAGTAATAGAAATGGGTAGATGCTTTGTGACCCTACCCGATTAGTTAAGAGATATGTAGGTTGATGCTTTGTGATCATCATCCAATGGCTAGTAGAAGCGGGTTGATGCTTTGTGATCATCACCGATAGTGACTAGAGACGGGTAAATGCTTGGTGATCGTTACCCCGAATTCATGAGGAACGGGTAGGTGCTAGGTGATCTCCACCCGATAGTTAGAGAAGCAGAGTTGGTGCTTTGTGATCCTCACTCGGTAGTCACTAAGAGCGGGTTGGTGCGTGTGAATTCCACCCGATAGCCATAGAGTGAGATGGTCTTTGTGTGAACGCCATCGGCCGTACCTCCCGTAAGATGAGGCCATGATGTTATAGAAAGAAATAGAAAGCAATTAGAAAAGGAAAGAATTAAGAGTCACACACGGGACAGACAGGTTAGAGAGTTTTACTTCTTGAGGCATTATTTGTGCTCACCCCGTTATTTTCCTTTGTGGATGCGGGTTCTAGGTGATGTTGCGGTTGGAGGGCGTCGGAGCGCGAGGAGCAATAGCTACCTTGTTCCCCTATTTTGTCTTTTGAAATGCATTTTTATGCTTGATAACTTTTGTGTATAAAGCAGGTGAATTGTAATGAAAAAAGAAGCTTTGTGGGCCCAATTTTCCATTGTTAATTGCATGCATTGTACTAGTTTTCATAGGTGTTACATTTTTGGTATCGAGCAAAGATTTTTGGGATTGAGCAGGTGTACTATTCTCATCGCCCGACGTCCTCTAACCGTGTGTGAGTAATTCTTTCCCTTACGATAATTGTTTCTTGAGTTCATTAGTGTGATCATTTTGTAGATGAGGGCGTAGTTATGAAATCGCGGTAAAGGTGTGGTGAATGAAGGAGAACCTTCTAACCCACCCGAGTCTCCCGCCCCTCCCTTGGATGAAGCTAGAATCCAGGGGAATTATTCAGCAAGTTATGGTGAAACTCGGGGGAGGAGTTGTACCTCCCGTCTGAGGACACCGCCCGATTCTTACGCTTTGTTGAGAGAGGGCAGGTACCTCCCCGAGTCCGAATAGAGTGGAAGGAAGATTTACGGTCTTTCAGTCGCATCAACCCTCGAGTTTAAAGGGAAATACTACGAGATCCAGGTGATAGCGAAGAAAAGTGGCTTGGGTCGAGTAGAAGCGAGCCACGGAGTTTATTTCCCATGTCGGGAAGGGAGAAGATCCGGTGTGCGAGTTTCTTGTTTCGGGGTGATGCCCGAATTTGGTGGGAATTGATGGAAGAAACTCACGGCCTTATGATAATGCGTGGGAAGAGTTTAGGCAAGAGTTTGAGGCTAAGTATAGATCGAGAGGACCAAGTTCTGAGAAGGTCCAAGAATTTATCGATCTGACAAGGAATTAGCGTGTGAAAGAGTACTCGGTGAAGTTCAACGCTCTTGCAAGGTTTGCAGGAATAGTTAGCACTCCGGCCTTGAGAAGGGATAAGTTTGTGCATGGATTGAAGGCGGAATAGCCGGGATATTATGACAAGCTCCAGCCCTCCTCGGAATTACGGTGAGGCCTTGAGGCGGGCAATGAAGGCGGAGATTTTTGAGAATAAAATCTTCCCGTAGGATCCTCGGCAGGGAGGACCGGAAGGAGCTACCCTGCTCCTCTAGAGAGAAACATGAGGATGTGAAGGGTAAAGACATGAAGAATCGGAAGAAGAAGTTTCGGTATAGACGGGAATAGAAAAGAGTGGAAGAATAAGCGACCTCGAGCGGAAGGGTTTCCTCCTTGCCTAAGTGCGGGAAGAATCACCCGGGAGAGTGTCGAGGATCGAGAGTATGCTATAGGTGCCCGACAAGGCGGGGCACATGATGAGGGAGATTGTAAAGCTCCTCTTCCACCAACCACTCGGGGAGTTCGGGAGGTGCTGCGAATGCCCGGAGTGTTTCTTGGCACTGGTGAAGCAGAGGCGACCATCAACCGGCCATTCGGTCAGATTATTATTTCATGCATCCCTTTATATGCTTTAATTGATTGGGTGCTACCCATTCATTTATATCTTATGGGATGCTTGAGAGATTAGGGTTTGAAACCTACTAGAGCGACTCGGCCCATTAAGATAGAACTACCCGATGGGGTTAGTGTTGTGACTCAAGAGATTTTGTTAAGAGAGTCCTTAGTGATCCGGGGTAGAGAGTTAATCGTTGACTTAATAGTCTTGATATGCCCGATTTTGATGTGATTCTAGGCATGGACTTCCTAGGGAGTTATGGAGTAGAGATTGTTGTCGGAAAAAAGAAGGCGAGGGTTTAACCTCGATTGTGGAGATAAGTTTAGTTTTGGAGAAGGCCATCGGATTGAGCATCTTGATTAGTAATGTAAAGGCCAGGAAGATGTTGAGAAAGGGGTGTTCGGGGTATATTGCCCATGTAGTGCAGTGGTGATGTTCCACGGTTAGAGATCCAGAGGGTGCGGTAGTTCGAGACTTTCTAGATGTGTTTCGGAAGGAGGTTACGGGTTTGCCTCCGAGAGAGGTAGAATTTAGTATCGAACTAGCACCGGGGAGGCACCAATATCCAAAGCCCCTTATCAGAATGGCCCCAGGTGAGCTCAAGAACTAAAGAAGCAACTCCAAGAGTACATTAGATAAAGGCTTTATCCGACCAAGTCATTCCCGGGGGGAGCTCAATCTTGTTTGTGAAAAAGAAGGATGGATCACTAAGGATGTGTATTGATTATAGGGAGCCCTTTGAATAAAGTTACGATGAAGAATAAGTACCTTACCCGGATAGATGACCTTTTTGATCGGTTGAAAGGAGCGGCGGTGTTCTCCAAAATTGATTTGAGGTCGGGTATCATCGGTGAGAGTGGTTGAACAAGATGTGGCTAAGGCGCCTTTCGTACAAGGTATGGGCATTATGAATTTGTAGTAATGCCGTTTGGCTTGACTAATGCCCCAACAATTTTTTATGGACTTGATGAGCGGGGGTATTTCACGAGTACTTGGATCGGTTTATTGTTGTCTTCATCGGCGACATTCAGTTTACTCAAAGTCAAGAGAAGAGCATGAGAAACACTTGGAATTAGTATTGCAATGGTGAGGAGAAAAGAAGTTGTGTGCTAAATTTTCCAAGTGTGAGTTTTTGGTTGAACCAAGTGATATTCTGGGTCATACCGTCTCGAAGGAAGGGATTTCGGTAGATCAGGAGTAAAGTGCGGAGCAATCCTGGAATGGCAAAAGCCGAGACGTGAAAGAAATCGGGAGTTTCTTAGGGCTTAGCGATTTCTTACCTGGCGATTTTTAGAGGATTCGCCCGAGTTGGCTAAACCGTTGGACAGCTCTTACCAAGCGAAAACTCCTTTTGGTTTTATGCAGTCGGCGGCTTGTGAAGAAAGCTTTCAAGAGTTGAAGAAGAGGCTAACATCGGCTCTGTGCTAGTGTTATCGCAGGAGGGTGTAGATTATGACATTTATACGACGCCTCTTTGAGGGGACTCGGAGTGTGTTGATGCGGTTAGGTAGGGTTATAGCTTATGCTTCTCGTCAATTGAAAGAGTACGAGACCGATACCACTACGCATGACCTAGGAGTTAGCATTTGTGGTCTTTGCTTTAAAGATTTGGAGGCATTACCTTTATGGTGTGAAAGTAATATCTACACGATCATAAGAGTCTAAAGTACTTCTTCACTCAAAAGGAGTTGAATATGAGGCGAGGAGGTGGTTAGAGCTTTGGTCAAGGATTATGATTGTGAGATCAAGTATCAACCGGGGAGGGAAAGCCAATGTCGTATGAGATGCCTTGAGTAGAAAAGCTCATGTTTTCAGGCACCTGGCAGAAAAGAGTTAATAGAAGAATTGTCTAAGGACAGTTGAGGTGGTTCGGGAAGAATTGCCCACCTAGTGAGTACACCTCTTTACTAGAGGAAATTAGAGAGAAGCAAATGGCGGATGAGTGGTGTCGGAAAATAGTTCGGCAAGTGCATGAGGGCAAGACATCGAGTTCTTTGTGAGAGATGGTGCCTCTTTCTTTGAAATCGGTTGTGCATTCCTCCGATTGAGGCGTTGAAACAGAAAATTCTTATGGAGGCTCATGACACACCGTACACCGCTCATCGGGAGCAACCAAGATGTATCGGGATATCAAGAAAGGCTATTGGTGGTCGGGTATGAAGAAAGAGCGTTGCCGAGTTTGTGGCTAAATGCCTAACTCGCTTGCCTGGGTGAAAGCATAACACCAACGGCCATCGGGGGTTGCTTCAACCATTGAGTATCCCGTAGTGGGAGAGTATCCCAGTGGAAATGGGAGTATTTGATGGATTTTTATCACGGGTCTCCCAGTGCGAGAGGGTATAATGCTATATGGGTGATTGTGGACGCTAACCAAATCAGCCCATTTCCTCCCGGTAAAGGATAGTACCACTCTGGTCGGTTAAGGCTCAGTTACCTCAAGGAGATAGTCGGTTGCATGGTGTGCCCAAGACTATAGTATCGGATAGAGATTCCCAGGTTTGTTTCGGCCTTCCTCGGACAAGTTTACGAGAGGAGTTTGGGTACCCGTTTGGCATTCAGATCGCCTATCATCCTCGGACAGATGGCCAAAGCAGGAAAGCGAATCGGGTGCTCGAGGATATGTTGAAGCTTTGTTGCATGGATTACAGTATCTGGCATGAGATGTTACCCTTAGTGGAATTTGCCTATAACAAGATTATCGAGTCTGAATTAGAATGGCGCCTTACGAGGCTTTGTATGGTAGACGATGTAGGTCTCCGCTTCATTGGGATGAAGTAGGAGAGAGATGAGTTGAGTGCGCTCTTGGGCCAGAGATGACTCGAAGCTAGTAGAAGATGTGAAGGTAGTCCGAAATAGAATGAAACAAGCCCAAGATCGACAGAAGAGTTATGCCGACTTGAAGAGGAAAGAGGTAGAATTCCAAGTGGGCGATAAAGTATTTCTGAAAGTTTCCCCTTACAAGCGAGTAATGCGCTTTGGAGGCCAAGGAAGCTGCAGAGGTATGTAGGTCCTTTTGAGGTCTTGCAACGAGTGGGGAAGGTGGCCTATAGATTGGCACTACCACCTAGTATGGACAGGGTGCACGATGTCTTCCATGTCTCGATGCTACGAAAGTATGTAAGTGATCCCCTCCATGTCTTGAGCGTAGAAGACGTTGAAGTATCAGAGAATCTAGTATATGAAGAACGTCCGAGTTGATTTTTGGATCGAAGGGTTAAAGAACTTGGAACAAGAGTGTTCCGCTAGTGAAGGTCCTTTGGAGGAATCACAAAGTGGAAGAAGCCACTTGGGAAGTAGAACGGGACATGCAGAATCGTTTCCCAGAGTTATTTGTTTGAATTTGAGCGAAATTCTTTTAAGGGAAGAATTGTAACGCCCGGCTTGAGGTACGTTGTTATTGTTTCCTCTTTCGCCCTGTCAGTGGGTTTCGTTATTATTGTTTGATTGAGTGTTGTGTTGAATGGTTGCCCTGAAATTGGTTGAAAACGAAGGATTTCGGTCTGCGTGCTTCCCGGCAGGGCGAAGAAGAATCTTCGCGCGGCCGAAGAGGTTGAAAAGCCTCGGGGGAAGGCTGGGCGGGGGACAGCGCCGCACGACAGTTTCTTCGCGCAGGCGACAACCCGATTAAATTGTTGATTGAGTTTTAGATATTTTCTTCCTTAAGGGCAATTTGACCTTTCTACCCCTAATTAGCGGGAAAAAGTGGGGAGTTAATTGTAAGGATTTTTCATGGAGAATATGTTGATATGGGGGTGAGTTTGTAATGAATCAAAGGATATGGATGGAATTCCCAAAGAAGAATAAGGGCAAAATGGGAATGAATGTGTTAATATTTCATTAAAAGGAATTAGAATCAAAGAACCCCTCATTTTCTTCTTCTCAAGCGTGACCACATTTCTTCTCCTCTCAATTTCTCTTTTCTTTTGATCAAGGAATTTCAAGGGGTTTTTGAAGTTATTTGGAGTTGAAAAGCAACCTAAGGCTTCCTAAGGTAAGGATTTCTCCTTAAGTTGTGTGATTTGTGGATTTTAGTTCATTTTGGTTTTTGAGGGGTTTTCATTCTTTTGGTTAAGAGTTGAGAGAATAGTCAAGCAAACCAAGTGAAAAGAAGATTTGGTGAAGTCTCTCCATAGCAAGTAAGTAAAACCCACCCAAGTTGAGATTTATGAATTTTTTCTTGATTAGGGTTTTGATAGAGATGATGTATGTATGTGATATGCATGTATTATAGCATGTATGAAGGATTAAGTAGAGATTTCTATGCTTTGTGAATGTTATTACCTTGCAAATTTGAGAAATGGGTTGTTGGTTTGGCAAGGTAGTTGAGATGGAATTTAAGGGTATTATGGAACCCTTTTTTGGAAGTGTTTTATTTGTGAGGTTATTATGGCTTTGTGAAGGGGTTTTTCCCCATTTTGGATGGTTAGGAAAAGTTTTAGATTCATGGCTATGATAGAGTTTTATAATGCACATGAGTTGTTTGATGAAATGCCTAATAGAGGTTTGAGTGTGAGTAATGAACCTTAATTCTTGCAACATTGCATGTTGGCATTTCATAAGTGCATTAGTAGTGATGAATCATCCATGTGCATTGTTATATGCATTGAAAAGTGACCTAAGAAAGTGTAAGGAAATGGTTTGTGCAATTACCCTATGAGTAGAGAGCTTAGTGGGTAAAATTACTCTAAGGGTAGAGAGCATTGAAAAAATGCTACAATAGAATGAGTTAGAAGAGTAGTATAGTTGGGATGATGCTTTGTGATCATCACCCGACCATTATGGGAATCGGATTGATGCTTTGTGATCATCATCCGAATAGCCTTAGAGATGGAGGGTCGGCTGCTTTGTGATCGTCACCCAATGAGTAATAGAAATGGGTAGATGCTTTGTGACCCAAACCAGATTAGTTAAGAGATATGTAGGTTGATGCTTTGTGATCATCATCCAATGGCTAGTAGAAGCGGGTTGATGCTTTGTGATCATCACCCGATAGTGACTAGAGACGGGTAAATGCTTGGTGATCGTTACCCGAATTCATGAGGAAGCGGGTAGGTGCTAGGTGATCTCCGCCCGATAGTTAGAGAGAACCGGAGTTGGTGCTTTGTGATCCCTCGCTCGGTAGTCACTAAGAACGGGTTGGTCTTGTGTGAATTCCACCCGGATAGCCATAGAGAGTGAGATGGTCTTTGTGTGAACGCCATCCGGCCGTACCTCCGGTAAGATGAGGCCATGATGTTATAGAAAGCAGAAATAAAAGAGAATTAGAAAATGAAAGAATTAAGAGTGACACACGGGGAGACAGTTAGAGAGTTTTACTTCTTGAGCATTATTTGTGCTCACCCGTTATTTTCCTTTGTGGATGCGGAGTTCTAGGTGATGTTGCGGTTGGAGGGCGTCGGAGCGCGAGGAGCAATAGCTACTTGTTCCCCTATTTTGTCTTTTGAAATGCATTTTTATGTGATAACTTTTGTGTATAAAAAGGCAATTGAATTGTAATGAAAAAGAAGCTTTGTGGGCCCAATTTTCCATTGTTAATTGCATGCATTGTACTAGTTTTCAGTAGGTGTTACACATGGGAACAAGCTTCATAGTGCTTTACTGTGCTTTAGAACTCTCCTAACTTTTGAGATCCGCTTACTTATGAGTCCAGAAACTCCAATTCGCTCATTATTTGCTCAAAATATCCATTTTGGCCTTAAACACAAAATGTAAAGAATTAAGTAGCCATTCAGGCATAAATGAACTAAGAAGTATCTAAAATCCGGCCTAAAAGCCTATATAAAACAGTATAATCCTCGGATTATCAAATACCCCCAAACTAAAGACATGCTCGTCCTCGAGCATCAGGTACAAAACAAAATGAAAGAAAAACAACAAATGCCCAAACAAATGCAAAACAGCAAAATTAACAGAAATTTAAAAAGAAAAACATAAGACTCAACTCAACATAACGAACTTCCTAGAATTTATACAAGTCTCAAAGGTTGTTGCAAAATTATTACTAGAAAAATGTTCAACACTCCAAGAAGTTATAAGTTGCATCGACTATCGTTCTCTATTGGTCTCCCGAGTAGGTGATCCCCATTTCAATCCACCTTTCGACTTCCTGGATTATTTTATGCAAGCATACAAAGTTTATCAAATGGCGGCAGACTCCATAAGCCTAAATATCGAACTACTCTCCACTAATGAAGATTAGACATCGCTAAGAATCAAAAGGTCTTTGCAAGCTTGTAACGTTAGGCTTGGGTAGTGGGCTCCAAAGGAAAGGAAAGGATAAACAAACAAGAGAACTTGGTTTCCTTAAAACAAACACTATGACTTAATCCAACTCCCACTTCCTTTCTCAACCATCACTTAAAATGTCAACCATTTAACAACCTTCAACCATGAACAATTCTTATTGTTGCTATTATAATGCAATTCGAAATAAATAATTTTTTTTTTTTTGAAAATAACAAAATTGAGGTTAATTACCTCTCTTATTCTTCTTGCCCTTCTCACAACCCCCAAACTATTCTTTTAGTTCATTCACAGAACTCTTCAAGTTCCTTATGTTTGCATTAGGTCCAAAATTCTCCTAAAGGGTATGATTATGTGTTTAGGGTAATTGGATTGGACAATTTTTTGTTTGCAAGGAAATAAAACGCAATGATAATCTCATAAGGCTCAAATGGGTGACTAGGGAAAAATTCATTCGTGGGTTAGTTGGAAAGGCTTATACGCTCCGAAAAAATGCCTAAATCATTTCCTCAACAGTGTCTATTCCTAGAATTCCGCCTCAAGCACTTCTCTAATAGGTTCTAGAGTCCACCAACATTATCAAAACTTTACCTAACCACATAAAATGAATCTAAGCATGCCGAAATAAATGAAAATGGTGGTTGAACCACTCAACAACCCTCAATCAAAATTCAGTTAGTCAACATAAACTTGAAGCAATGCTTAACATTTTTCAACAATAAAATCCCAACAACCATATTCTCATCATTGATTTATACAATTCATCATTGGCATACACAACAAAACCAAATAAAATAAACAAAAGTCCAAAAATTCTCAAATTTTTCCTACCCCCAAGCTAAAGATGACATTGTCCCTAATGTCACATTATGCACAAATTAGGAATAGAAAAACAAAATCGACAAAGGTACAAGATAGTTCCCTGATTAATCCATAAAGTTGAAGTTTTGCTCAATAGTGTGCACACCCGGTCCTTGACTTTGTCATCACCAAAATCTGTAAAAATAGTTGAAAACTGTGGTGTCTACTATGTTAGAAAAATTCACTGACTAATATGAAAATATTACAAACCTAATCTCGTCTTTACATCAACTACGAAATTAAAACAAAAATTAAACAATCCAAAACAAAAAGTATCAACTGAGTTCAATGTTTGAAATGAAATACAGAAATAACTAAAACAAACAAAAATAACAAACAAAAACAGGTGCTCAGGTGCTCATTCTTTGGCCTCCTTGTCTCCCTCGGCGTCGTCCTCTTTTGAGTCGGAGCCCATCCACTCATTTGAATCCCAGTCAGCCCATTGGAATTCCAAAATATTAACGTTGAGCTTGGTGAAGCTACTCTTCTGCATGTCATACATCATGTGGACTCGCAACCAATCCTGACGTTTGCCATCCTTTTCATCGACTATCATCATTGCATCATTTCCCCTAATAGTGGTACGTGGGAGGCCCCGGATGATGTGATGCCTTGTGTGGTTCTCTGTCGTTTTGTCCCTACGCTTGGTTACTCATCGTCTGGACGTTCAAGATGCTTGTGATAATAGTTTGAGTCGAGAACCGGGGCAGCGTGGATAAGTGGCTCATCATCATGTACCTCGATTCCTGCTTGAGTGCACAAAGTTGTAATTAGATTTGGGAAAGGGTAACTCCCTCACCCTGGTTTGGCTGCATGTTGAATGTTGTTCAGGATAATTTGTCCCACATCCATTCTCTTTCCTGTAGCAATAGAATAGAGCAATAATGCCTTCTCATAAGTCACCGTACTATAGTGCATTTCCGGCATCATCCTCACACTAATAAAGTACTGCCACAACCGAGCCATGGATGTCAAATTAGTTCCCTTGATACTCTTCTTGCCCTTTTTTGAAACCTCCCAAGTGGTGTTCGGTTTTGTAATGACCAGAAGAATAATATCATCCTCAAACTGTGTCTTTCTAAAATCCCTATAATCATTACAGTCAATCTTAGGCAGGTTATAAAATTCATTGATGACCTTTGCAGTAAATGCCATATCAATGCCCCTCACAACCTTTGCAGTAAATGCCATATCAATGCCCCTCACAAACACAGAACCAGATTCACACTCTGGGAGGTTGGCATAAAACTCTCTCACTAGCGGCTCTACAACCGCTTGTGCAGGGGCACTCATAAATAGTTCCCAATGTCTCCCTCGACTCCAATCCATAGCCTAGCTCACAATTAATCCACGCTCAGGAATAAATCCTTTATCTTTCCTTTGGGATGCCCCTTCATAGCGTGTCCGAGCCTTGTCATTTACAAACCGGTTGTCCACTTTCTTTCCTTTTCCTTTACCCTTTGATGGTACCTTGAGCGGCATTTTCCCAAACCTACCAATCAACTCAAAAAAAATTCAACCCTAAGCGTCCCACGACAACCACAATCAATGTTGCAAAAATGGACAACACTTCCAAAAATTTTGCACCTAGACCCCCAAACTACGATTCTTCCAAACTCAACCAAACACTCCAAAATTCAAAACCCACACTCTTCAATACCACACAATCAACACTTCCTCAAAAAAAATCAACGTACAATATCACAAAAATTTCACAACTCAACCAACAATCAATATTTTCAGATCCACAACTGTAAACTCGAAATTATGCGATTAAAAGCTTAGGGAACTTGAAATCTTACCAAAACTAGGGAGTATTCACCACCAATTCAGTCAAAATCATCCGAGATTGCAAAACCCCCAAATTCTTGAATCCCCAAATTTCTTCAATTTTTCGCAAAGATCTTTGTTAGAACGAGTTGTTTTGGTGTTTAGAAAGGTTAAGGAGTGAGAAACTTTGTTGGGAAATCACTGGGAAGGCTCTGGATTGAAGCAGGAAAATTTTTCTCTCGAATGTATTTGAGAAGTTTCGCGAAAAATGAAGGGTCGCGATAAGTATTTATAAAAACCAGGTTTCGTCGCGGCGAAGTTCTTCACTTTAAAAGCCAAGAATCCTAACCCAGTTGATGCCGCGACGAAAAATTATAGAACCTCATCGCCTTGGTGAAGAACAATCTTCGCCAAAGAGAATTTCCCTTAGTGAATTTTTTTCCCAACTTGCTTCGCTACGGCGAAACCATATTCTTCGCCGCGATGGAAAAATACAGAGGCGCATCACGTCAGCGAAATAAATACTTCCCCGCGACGAAGTCTGGGACTTTCTGAATTCCAAATTTTTCAAAATGTGCTTTGCCATGGCAAAAACTGGAAAATTCCAATTTCCTCCTTGATTCGATAATTCACCTGAAACACCTAAAAACACACAAATTAGACTTTATCTAAAAATAATAAGAAACTAAACAATTTCAAAATAATAAATAAACAACAACAAATGAAAACACTTGGGTTGCCTCCCAAGGAGCGCTTGTTTATAGTCGAAAAGCTCGACTCTCTCAAGTTCTCATGTCGGAATGTCAAGCTGGAGGGGAATTGACTTGCAACTCATCACTCCGTTGATGTATGGCTTCAACCTCTGGCCATTGACCTTAAATGTGCTTTTTTCTTCATGTGACACCTCCACCGCTCCAAATGGGTAAACTCTTGTAACTATGAAGGGTCCGGACCATCTAGGCCTAAGTTTTCTTGGGAAAAGCCTAAGTCTAGAGTTAAACAACAACACTTTCTGACCCACTTCAAAGTTCTTCTTCTTGATATGCTTGTCATGCCACTTCTTGGTCTTTTCCTTGTACATCCTAGCATTCTCATAAGCTTCGAGATGAAACTCATTGAGTTCTATCAAAGTCAATATCATTTCTTCCCCAGCAGCTTGTAAATCCATGTTGAGCTGCTTGACTACCCAATAGGCCTTATGCTTGAGTTCTACCGGCAAATGACATGCCTTTCCATAGACCATCCTGAATGGAGACATACCAATCGGAGTCTTAAATGCAGTTCGGTAGGCCCACAATGCATCATCCAATTTTCATGACCAATTTTTCCTAGATGCATTAACTGTCTTTTCTAAAATTCCCTTAAGTTCTCTGTTCGATAGTTCCAGTTGCCCGCTCGTCTGTGGATGGTAAGGTGTTGCAACTCTATGTTTCACCCCATATTTCCCCAACAGTGCATCCAATTGCCTGTCACAAAAATGCGATCCTCCATCACTAATGATTGCCCGTGGTACTCCAAATCTTGAGAAAATGTTCTTTCTCACAAAATTAATCACTACCCTGGCATCATTAGACAGCAATGCAACTGCTTCCACCCACTTTGATACGTAATCCACTGCTACCAAAATGTATGTATTCCCAAAAGAATTTTGGAAGGGACCCATGAAGTCAACATCCCACACATCAAATAGCTCAACTACAAGGATGTTGTTCAACGACATCTCATCTCTCTTTGAATTATTACCACTCTGTTAACATTGGTCGCATTCCTAAACCATCTGGAAAGAATCCTTAAAAAGGGTTGGCCAATAAAACCCAGATTGAAGAATCTTGGCTGCTGTCCTAGCACCTCCAAAATGGTCACCTACTTCCTTCTCATGACAATGCCTTAGAATACTCTCAATTTCTTCTTCCGGAACACACTTACGTATCATCTGATCAGCACAGTGTCTATAAAGGAATGGCTCTTCCTAGAAGTAGTATTTCAAATCTGAGAAAAACTTCCTTTTTTGTTGGAAGGTCATGCCAATGGGGAGCACTCTCGCTGACAAGTAGTTTGCGAAATCTGCATACCACAGTGCTTCCTCCATTCTCATCAATTTCTCATCCGAGAAATTTTCTCTGATTTGGGTTTCTTCTTCATTTCCCTGAATTGGTCGTTCAATCCTTGACAAATGGTTCGTCACTACATTTTCTGACCCTTTTTTATCTCGTATTTCTAACTCAAACTCTTGTAGCAATAAGATTCATCTTATCAGTCGAGGTTTCGCTTCTTGCTTTGCCAATAGGTGCTTGAGTGCCGAATGGTCCATGTAGATGATCACCTTAGCACCTAACAAATATGAACGAAATTTGTCAAAAGCAAAAACCACGGCCAACAATTCTTTTTCAGTGGTGGTGTAATTCAATTGTGCATCAATGAGTGTTTTGCTGGCATACTGAATTACATGCAACACTTTGTTTTTCCTCTATCCTAACACTACTCCTAAAGCAAAATCACTAGCATCACACATCAATTCAAATGGTAGTCCCCAATCGGGAACTGCAATAATAAGTGCAGATACCAATAATTTATTTAGAGTTAGAAAGGCATGCATGCATTCATCATTAAAATCAAAAGCAACATCTTTAATTAATAAATTGCAAAAGGGTTTAGAGATCTTAGAAAAATCCTTGATGAACCGTCTATAAAACCCTGCATGCCCCAAGAAACTTTGAACTACTTTAACATTGGAGGGTAGTGGCAGCTTCTCAATCATGTCCGTCTTTGCTCAATCCACTTCTATTCCATCCCTTGAAATTCTATGACCAAGCACCATTCCTTCTTGGACCATGAAGTGGCACTTCTCCCAATTGAGCACCAAGTTCGTCTCCTGACATCGCTGCAAAACAAAAGAAAGATTAGATAAGCAATTATCAAAAGACGAACCAAAAACAGAGAAGTCATCCATGAAGACTTCTATAAACTGCTCTACCATATCTCCAAAGATCGACATCATGCATCTCTGAAATGTGGCTGGTGCATTACACAACCCAAAGGGCATCCTTTGGTAAGCAAAGGTGCCATAGGGACAAGTGAAGGTCGTCTTCTCTTGATCTTCAAGAGCGATGGCAATCCGATTGTATCCTGAATAACCATCCAAGAAATAGTAATAAGCATGCCCTATCAATCTCTCCAACATCTGATCAATGAAAGGAAGTGGAAAATGATCCTTCCTTGTCACTTTATTTAATTTTTGGTAGTCAATACACACTCTCCAGTCCGTGACCGTCCTAGTAGGTATCAATTCATTGCTCTCATTCTTTATCACTGTGATACCTCCCTTCTTTGGAATCACTTGCACCGGACTCACCCATGGACTATTAGAAATGGGATAAATTATTCCCGCATCTAGAAGTTTCACCACCTCCGTTCTCACCACTTCCTTCATCGAAGGATTCAATCTTCGTTGTGGTTGAATTCTAGGCTTGATATCATCCTCCATGAGTATCTTATGCATGCAAAACGATGGAGAGATGCCTCTAATATTCAAAATAGTCCACCCAATTGTCGATCTATGTTCCCTTAACACCCGAATTAACCACTCTTCTTCCAATTTGCTCAACCTTGAACTTATTATTACTGGGAAGGTTTTTGATTCCCCAAGATACACATATTTGAGGTAAGAAGGCAAAGGTTTCAACTTAAACTTTGGAGGTTCTTCCTTTCTTTCCTTTTCCTTCTCTTTTTCAAAATCAAATTCCTCAAATTCTAGCTCTTGGCTCTTATCAATCAGCTGAAGTGCTTCCAACAATCTAGCATATTCGTTCTTTGCCGACTCATCTACCTCTATTGTTCTTGATTGGGTAATACACGCTTCTAGAGGTAGTTGTGGAGTGTTCTCTTCAATGACCTCCACTACTAGTTTATCCACCACATCAACACTAAAGCACGAATCCGACTCTGATGGAAACTTCATAGCTTCAAACACATTGAACGTTACAGTTTCATCTTGAACTCTTAATATCAACTTTCCTTCTTGCACATCAATGAGTGCTCTTCCCCTGGCCAAAAATGGTCAGCCCAAAATAAGAGGCATTTCTTTATCCTCCTCCATGTCTAATACAACAAAATCTGCCAAAAAGATAATCTTGTCCACCTTCACCAACACATCTTCGACTATACCCCTTGGATGTTTGATGGATCTATCTGCAAGTTGCAACGACATGGTCGTTGGCTTCACTTCACCAATTCCCAATCTCCTTAAAACAGAAAAAGGTATTAAATTGATGCTAGTACCTAAATCACATAAAACTCGATCAAATGTAATGTCTCCTATAATGTAAGGAATAGAAAACTCCCTGGATCTTTGAGTTTCGGGGGTAGCTTCTTCTGGAGAATGGCGTTGCACTCCTACGTTAGCATCATTATTTCCTCATCCTCTAACTTCCTTTTGTTTGATAAAATCTCCTTGAGAAATTTCGCGTAGCTCGACATTTGTTGCAATGCATCTGCAAAAGGAATATTAATATGCAATTTTCTAAATATTTCAATGAATTTGGAAAACTGCTTGATTCTTTTTCTTCAGTCTTTGTGGAAACGGCACAGGAAGAGTGTGATGTGCTAATTCTGGTGGTATCTTAGGAAATGGCAATTTCTCTTTCCTTTGTCTTTGCCTCACTTCCCATTTTTATTCTTCTTCCCTAGAACTAGATGGTTTCTCTTCAGCAACTATCTCTTCATCAACCTCCTCATCAAAGTCTTCCTTTTTCTCTCCATTTGATGGACTTTCTTCTTCCCTTGATTTTTTCACCTCTTCCAACACTGTCCCACTTCTCAAAGTTATCGCATTTGCTTGCTCACGTGGGTTAGTCACTGTGTTGCTTGGTAGTGAGCCTTGTGGTCTCTCATTTAACTTATTAGCCAATTGACCCACTTGTACCTCCAAGTTTCGAATAGACACCCCCTGATTTCTGAAATTTGTTCTAGTCTCATTCATAAAACCTGTGGTCTCCTGCATAAACTTTCCAAACATGTCCTCCAATTTTGTCACTCTTTGCTCTCCTGATTGATTGTTCACCCCTGTTTGGTTGTTTGGCAATGCTCTTTGGTTTCATTGATTGTTCTGCTAATTCTATTGATCCTGATTGCCCCAAGACAGGTTCGGATGATTCCTCCAACCAGGATTATATGTGTCGGAGTATGGATTGTTTGGTTGCCTTTGATTTCTTACCAAGTAGTTAACCTGCTCTGATGATGATGCTGAAGCAAAAGTGTTCCCTACTTGACATTCGCTGCTCACGTGATTACCTGCACAAAATTCATAAGTTAGTTGAGGTGCTTGAATGGAATTTACCTGCATACTTCCCAACTGTTTCTGAAGTACTGTCAATTGAGCTGAAATGGCTGTATATGCATCAACTTCATGAAAACCCGTAGATTTCTTCGGTTACACCCTCTTATTAGGTCTTTGATAATTGTTGCTTGCCATAACTTCAAGCAACTCGTGAGCTTCTTTCGGAGTCTTATTTTGCAATGCTCCTCCTGATGCTGCATCTACCATAGTTTGCACATTCACCATCAATCCGTTATAAAATGTTTGGACTTGCATCCAAACTGGCAACCCATGATGTGGACACCTTCTTAGTAATTCTTTGTATCTCTCTTAAGCCTCATACAATGATTTTGACTTTTCCTGTAGAAACGATGTGATATCATTTCTTAGCTTTACCAATTTTGCTGGAGGAAAGAATTTGGTCAAGAACTTCTGTGCTAAATCGTTCCATGTTGTGATCGTTCCTATTGGTAATGCCATTAACCATCCCTTAGCTTTATCCTTCAATGAAAATGGGAATAGTCTCAATCTGATGGCGTCATCTGACACTTTGTTTGACTTGAATGTATCACAAATCTCCAAAAAATTGGCAATGTGTAGATTTGGATCTTCCTTCAAATCTCCCCTGAACTGTACCGACTGCTGGATCATCTAGATGATTGCCAGCTTTATCTCAAAGTTGTTGGCTTGTACTGCTGGTCTAGTGATACTCGACCCACTGCCATCAACTGAGGGAATTGAAAACTCCCTTAGTGTTCTATTTTCTGCCATCTCTACAACTATGACTTCTAGTTCCACTATAGCCTCTCTTTCTCTTCTTTCTCTGTTAAGTCTTCGAGTGGTTCTTTCAATCTCAGGATCAACAGGAACCACTGGTTGACGTCTTGCTCTTCGCATAAACTACACAGAAAAATCGAAAGAGTGAGACCACAAACCAACCTAAAAGAATAACAAAAATTAAACAAACAATAATTAAGCAAAAATAAAGCTCCAATCTAGCTAACACAAGAAAATTTTAATGTTAACAAAAAACTCAATCCTCAGCAACGGCGCCAAAAACTTCATGCGTTGTCACTACAACATGCATAAATAGCAAGTGCACTAATCGCATAAAGTAATAAAGTGATGAGTGAGTATCGTTCCCACGAGGATTGGTTGCTAAACACTAAGTTTTCTACTGTTTTCAAGTTGGAGCAATTGAATTTGTTTGGATTAATGGGAGAAAAATTAAACTTAAAACTAGAATAAAATTTGCTAAATATTCAAAACAAAATTATGAAAGCAAGATTAAAAACAAGATAATATCAATTTAAACAAACGGGTAGGGTTTTGACTTCATTCGGACTCTATGGATTAAACCTCCGAATTATGCTATTTCCATATTCACATGCATTGATTGTAAATCGAATTCTCTAAATTGTAAAACACACCTTCTTAGGCTATGTTTTCCTACTTTACCCTATTAAACTTCCGCACCCAACAATTTGAAGATTAATAGTTCTAAGCTCATTAAGCACATGAAATCCTAGATTGATTTCATTGATTCTCAAATCTATCTCTAGCATTCAATACTACAATGGTGATTACCCAAGAAGCTTAACATGACTCATTTCTCAATCTCATCATGTTCATCAATTAAAAGCAATAAAATCAGAATAACCACACAATCCATGCAATAGCATATGAAAATAACAAAAATCAATTGCTCAATCCATGGAAATCCGAATTACATCAAAACCCTAACCCAAAATGGGTTAGTTCATAGCTAAATCAAAATACACAGCAAGAAAAACAATAAACTCAAGGTTCAACATATTGAAATGAGAGAAAAGACAAGAGATCTCCCTTAGTTGAAGAATCCACCAGATTCAATCCCAAATCTTCTCACTTTTCAACCCAAAATTTGTCAAATCTCTACTAACTAAGATGAAAATAAGCTGCTCTAGACTAAGAAAAATGACTTCTTCTCAAAATGGCAAAGTTTTGCTTTTATACCTCGCCCAAAAACATAAGACTTTTCCTAAAAATGAAACTATGCGTTTTAAAAAAACTGAAATTTGCAGACTATGCCATGACGAAGAAGAAACCTTGCCTTGGCGAGGAAGTAAAATTAACTCTTGTGCGTAACTCATTTAGCCACGGCGAAGAACAAACTTCACCGCGGCGAATCTTCATGAAGAATTTTGAAATTACAGAATTGCCCTCCGCTTGCATCTTTGCTTGAATCTTCGATCTTCGATGCTCTCCCATGGGAACAAGCTTCATAATGCTTTACTATGCTTCAGAACTCTCCCAACTTCTGAGATCCGCTACTTCTGAGTCCAGAAACTCCAATTCGCTCATTATTTGCTCAAAATGTCCATTTTGGCCTGGAAACACAAAATGTAAAGAATTAAGTAGCAATTCAGGCATAAATGAACTAAGAAGTATCTAAAATCTGGCCTAAAAGCCTAAATAAAATAGTATAATCCTCGGAATAATCATGATCTACCCGTGTCAATCTAGGGTTATGGCGACATACTAGACTACCAAGACAATGAGCCTAGAACCTACGAAGACGCTATATTGGATCCAGATTCTGTTAAATGGCTTGAAGCCATGAAATCTGAGATGGACTCCATGTACCAAAACCAAGTATGGTCTCTGGTGGATCCACCTGAAGGGTTAAAACCTATAGGGTGTAAATGGGTCTTCAAGAAGAAGGTTGACCTAGATGGCAAGGTGCATACTTATAAGGCACAACTTGTTGCCAATGGTTTCAAACAAATTCATGGTATAGACTATGAAGAAACCTTCTCGCTAGTTGCCATGATTAAGTCCATCAGGATTATGCTTGCGATTGCTTCATAGCATGACCATGAAATTTGGCAAATGGATGTCAAAACATCTTTCCTAAACGGAAACCTTGAAGAGGATGTGTATATGACATAACCTGATGGCTTCATTCTTGATGGACAAGTTGATAAAGTATGCAAGTTGCAGAGGTCCGTTTATGGACTCAAGTAAGCTTCAAGGATCTAGAACATTGGTTTTGATGAAGCCGTAAAGGAATTCGGTTTTATTAAGAATGAAGATGAGCCTTGTGTTTACAAAAAGGTAAGTGGGAGCATTGTGGCATTACTGGTGTTGTATGTCAACGACATACTTCTGATCGGGAATGATACACTGAACTTATAATCGGTAAAGACTTGGTTATCCAGGTGCTTCTCCATGAAGGACTTAGGAGAAGTAGCCAACGTCCTCGAAATAAAGATCTACCGTGATAGATCACGTAGGTTACTTAGCCTAAGTCAAAGTACATACATTGATAAAGTACTGAAGAGATTCAGTATGGAAGAATCCAAGAAGGGATTTCTCTTGGATTCTTCCGATGTCACATGGTGTCTATCTCTCTAAGGATATGTGTCCTAAAACACACGATGAGAGAGATAGAATGAAGAGGATCCCATATGCGTCAGCAATTGGATCCATCATGTATGCCATGTTGTCTACTCGGATTGATGTATCATGTGCATTAAGCACTTGTAGTAGATATCAATCGGATCCAGGTGAGCATCACTAGATAGTTGTCAAGAACATCCTTAAGTACTTGAAGAGGACTAAGGACATGTTTTTGGTCTATGGAGGGGAAGGTGAGCTCACTGTAAGAGGATAAAGTGATGGTAGTTTCTAGACAGACAAAGATGATTATCGTTTGCAGTCCAGGTTTGTACTTTGTCTCAGTGGAGGTGTAGTGAGCTGGAAGAGCTCCAAGCAAAGCATTGTAGTAGACTCTACAATGGAGGCTAAGTATATCGCATTATCTGATACAACCAAGGAGGCGGTTTGGATTAAGAAGTTCATAATTGAACTTGGTGTGGTCTCCATAATTGTTGATCCAATAGATATCTATTATGACAACAATGGAGCAATAGCTAAAGCAAAGGAACCACAGTCTCACCAGAAGTCTAGACACATACTCAGACGGTTTCATCTCAACAAAGAAATGGTTGAGAGGAAAAATATACAGATTAGTAAAGTGCATACTAATGACAATCTCGCTGATCCACTAACGAAGCCTTTGTCGCAGTAGAAGCATGAAAAACACTTAAGGTCATTCGATATCAAATACATGAATGATTGGCTATAGTGTAAGTGGGAGATTGTTAGAGTTGGTACCCTAGAGCCAATCAATTATTGTAAAATTGACTCTTTGTAATAATGTTTATTAATCAATAAAAGCCAATTTTCTTATATATCATGTAAATCATAATTGCGTGCATTGATATATGTCCTTAGGATGGTAGAACCGTGACGAGGGTATCATGTGTTTCAAATCTTGATAGTGAGAACCCTATGATCACATATGGTGGCCATTCTAGAAATGTCCATAGCCCTAGTATTATTTTGACCAAGGGCACAGATAATACGGTAAGGTCATCATAGTGTTGAACGACCATGTCGAAAGACATTGACTGACCTCACTTGTCAAGGTTGTTTGCCGATAACCTGGTGTGACACATGGGTGCTTGCTGTAGGCAAGTTCACTGGACAGACCCACTAGAGGATATCATATAGATGGTAACCCTAGTGTCTATGGAATACATCCTCTAATGAATGGTGGTGCATGTGATCCTTAGATTTAAGATCACTAGAGCGCCTTGTGCACCGATTGGTGTAGTTTGACACTAGCCTAAAGTAGCTCTATTCAAAGCTATCAATACGGTAGTGATTGATTGCATTGAGGAGTGTATTAAGACTATGGTGGATCAACAAAGGATTCATCACTCCTGGGTATGGGAGAAGTTATCTTACAACGTAATTTAGTGAATGATAATGACACTAAAGTTGTGGTCATAGTGGGATTGAGTTGTTGCTCAATTCAATTTATTATTCCGGTCATTGGTCCATAACTGAGTACAAAGATATCGAGGATAACTGAGGTTGGCGTTGTTTCTGTACCTCAGCCTCGATGAGATAACAAATGATGAAAGGATTTGATTGCACGGTAACCATATCGTCGATTGGTAGCTATTTCATTGAATCTGAATTTATTTAATGGCCATGATGCCTTGCTAGGGGCCAATCTTGGTCTGTGAGTCGTGAGACGATTAATTGGTGTTAATCATGATACTACTCATTACCGATATGATAAGGAGCCTACGGCTCACACACTTAGAAGATAATTTAAGAATCATTTTTGTGAAAGGGGTATTTTTATCTTTTAGGACAAAAGGGTATTTTGGTAATCTCACAGTGCAATTAAATTTGCTAAGGATGTTGCCTATATTTAATTTTAATATTAAAATTAAAATTAGTGAGATTATATTTAAATATATGTGCGCATGTATTTAAATGGATTATTATTAATAATTAAATGTTAATATATTATTAATAATTAATTGATTTTAATTATATTAATAATTAATTAAAATTAAAAATACCATAAAGGGTATGTTTGGTTGCAAGGATGGATTAACTTGAGAGTCCATGGCTATTCCTATTGGGATTAGGGTTTTAATTAAGTGACACTATATAAGTGAAACTTAATTAAAACAAAAATATAACAATCATTCATTCATTGAATAAAAGAGTGAAAAAACCCTAGCCACCCTTCTCCCTCTCTCACGTTTTTTTCAAAGTGTGTGTGAATCAAAGGATTTCTTTCTTTGATTCACTTGATTCTTGAAGCCTTTTATTTGTTTTAGCAAAACAGTAGTAGGTTCTACGGATTATCTTCGTGTGGACGACGTTCGTGCGATTCTCTTCTTGAATCGACAAGCAAAACTAAAGTACTGAAAGAGCCTCCAAACATTGGTAAGTTATTATGAATCCTTGTATGGATTTATTATATTATTTTAATGCAGATTTTATAAACATGTAAACATTATAATCCATACCCAAATTTGGGATTAAGCATTTGATCGGATTTTTATTTGTTTTTGAATGTGTTTTTCGCTGCGTATACCTGTTCACTTGCTATCAGAGCCTTCGAGTCACACATATAGAAGATGGATTAAGGATTAATTGGTGAGAAGGGTATTTTCGTTATTTATGATGGAAAGTGTATTTTCATCTTTTGAGATGAAAAGACATTTTGGTAATCTCACAGTGCAATTAAATTTGCGAAGGTCGTTACCTATATTTAATTTCATATTGAAATTAAAATTAGTGAGATTATATATTTAAATATTATATATATATATATATATATATATATATATATATATATATATATATATATATATATATATATATATTATTTAATATTAATATTTGATCATATTAATATTAGTGAAGATAATATATGTAAAATATGAAATTCATATTTGAATTTAAATATATTATTCAATATTAAAATTTGATTATATTAGTAAAGATAATATATAAATATGAAATTCATATTTAAATTTGAATAAGATGCCATGTGGATTATTACCTCGTTTGGTAATGGGGATTTACTATTCTAGTCATGGAATAAATTTATTCCTAATTAGATTAAGGTTTTAATTTTTGTTGCATATAAAAGGCAACTTAAAATTAAAAATAAAATAAGAGAACACATTAATTAAAATCCTAGCCACTCACCTCATTCTCTCTCATGTTTTCTCTCTAAGTGGAGAAGAAGAAAAATTCTGCTGCATTCCCATCCTTGATCCTTGCCATTTTGGCTAGCACATCGAACCGCTTGGTGATCGACGTCCTATCTTCGTGCAAATACTGAGAGTTCACTCTTATCTTAGAGTGTAAGTGATTCGTATCGATTGAAGGAGTCTCCAAATGTTGGTATGAGATCTGGAAATTTTATATTCAATATTATTTCATATGTAAATAACATAAATCGGGGTATAAGGTTCTTGGGATCAATGCTGCTGTTAGGGATTTTATTTTTGTTTTCCATTGCGTAAACCCCACTAGCAACTTATAGTGGTATTAGAGTCGACTTTATGTTGTTTATGTTATTTTATAATGTTTGGGTGTGATGAATTCGATATGTATCGATTATGTTATTGCATGTTGCGTAAAACTGAATTTTTGGTTGTCAAAATCTACTGCGGTTGATATGTTGTGATTCTAGATTTTTGCATCTGTTTTTGGGGATCGAAATCAAATAAAACTTGATTTCGATCAGAGGAGGATGCTGCCATGTAGGGTGGCGTGTTGCTGTTGTGTGCTGCCTTGCACGGTAGCAACAAGAAGTAGTAGCGATAGGGCATAAATGCGCACCACTGCTTCACAGATTGCGTGCAATAGCGCACAACAGTAGTGTTGTTGCATGCTACCGTGCATGGAGGAGTGCTGGCCACATGCTCTAGCATATGGCCTTGGGCTTTGTTGCCACAAACAGTAAAGCAGTAGCGGCGCATGCAAATGCACTACTGTTGTCATCTCGATTGGGTGTTGTTTTGGGGCTGCCCCATGGTGGCCAAGTGCTTCCAGCACTTGGCCTTGGTTGGCACTTGGTTTTTCAGCCAAGGGCCTTATCTGGTGCGAGTTAAAACGTGCACCAAATATGGATTTTTTGGGCAACCCACGTAAAGATGCAATGGGCTCAATTTTAGACCGTGATCACATTGTTGTGCAATATTTTTTAATCCATAATTTTATAAAACAATGTTGCTGCATATTAGAAACATTCTGGAGGCCCAATTGAGTGAGGCCCGATAACAAGTAGACTTGGCAAAACGGGCGGGTGGGCCAGGTCGTCACTAGTATAGGTCCAACAGGTTCGGGTCATATGCGGGTCCAAAATATTGGACCCGTACCCTATCCTATGCTGGTATGGGTGCACCTGCGGGTGCCCCTTTTTTTTTCTCTCAAGGTTTTAAATTTACGTTTCACCCCAATAGTTTTCAATTATGATAGTTACACCCCCAAAATTCCTGTAGTTTTAATTTTTACATTTACACCCCCAAAATCAACTACTCTAAATTCAATTCAATTTAGAATATAAACAAATATGAACCAAAATAAACAAATAACACATAAACAAACACAATAAGTCAATAACATATAATACAAAACTATAAATACCAACCAAAATAAACAAATACATAATCACTAATAGTAATACAAATAAACAAACACAACAATCAAGTCAATAACATATAATACAAAACTACAAATACCAACCAAAATAAACAAATACATAATAACTAATACACATAAACAAACACAATAAGTCAATAACGTAAAATACAAAGCTATAAATACCAATTAAAGTAAACAAATACATAATCAAATGTTCAACAAAAAACATTCTTGGGCAGCAAATGTTCATCCCACAGTGGTGGTTGATATAGTCTCTTGATTCCACAGTCTCGGGATTAGTTAATGGCACATCAAGATCATCATCCGAATCATCATTCACATCATCATCTACAAGACAATGATCAACTACAAATATTAATAAATGTAAATAATAAATTATATGAAACACAATATTAACATGTTATTTGCAAACTCATTTCCATATAGCCAAGTCTGAGTGCATATCAAAGATTTTGCATTTTTAGGTCGAAGTGAGCTTCGATATTTGTTGAGCACTTTACTACCAATACTAAAGGCGGACTCTGAAGCAACATATGTTATTGGTATTGTCATGATATCACAAGCCATCATGGCAAGTACCGGATAACGATCACAATTGTTCTTCCAATAATCGAGGATATCCAAATTCTGATATTTGACGTGATCAAACCTCATCTCTTCCAAATAAAGATCTAATTCGGATTTCTTAGTGGAAATAAAATCACTCTCGTAGTTGTCAAAATCTTGCACCATTTAAATAGTTAAGTATCAAAAGTTAAAATTAAACAATAAATAGTACTTTATTTTTCATAAGAATATAAAAACTAAAAAGTATAGTGACTTACAGAAGAATTATCTACACGCCTACCAAGAGTATGACCACTCGCAAGAGAAACAACTAAAGGTAAGGCAAAAACTTCTTTGGAACATTGAGCCTAGTAAGCTTGAAAAAGCTTTTGCAAGTTATTCTTAACAACCTCCAACTTTTGTATGGCAGTAGTTAAATCATAAGCTTTCTTGAAAGCATACTCCACAAACTAAAACTTGAGATGTGGATCAAGAATAGTTGCAATCGTCAACACAAGACTATAAAAATCCCAATATTTTGCAAATTTTGGCATCATTTGTTCCGCCATGCTCCTAACAACTTCATCTTCTCTTCAATTAAACGCAATTGAATTTCCCACACACATTTCAGGTACAAGTTTGCTGTAGGATATTTAGAATCCAAGAATAAAGTCGTAATATCATAAAATGGTTCCAAGAACTTGCATATCCTCGCCCCGTTAGCCCATTTGTCATCTGATGGACAAAATTTATAATTGAGATCTATTGTTGATAAAGCCACAAACACAGGACGATATATTAACGCTGTTTCAAGCATTAAAAATGTCGAATTCCATCTAGTGGACACATCCAATCTCAACCCTATTGAGCTTTTCACTCCCATTTGTATAGCAAGTTCTCCAAAATTGATTCTTGTAGCCTCAGTTGCTTTAATATATTTCACACTATCTTGAATCTTATTTAAAGCGACACTAGTAGGCTTTAACCCTTCTTGAACAATAAGATTCAAGATATGTGCAGATCATCGCACATGGAAAAATTCACCCCTATATAACAAAGCATTCTACACACAAAGATGGGTCCTCAAGATATCCTCCATCCTATCATTACTACTTGCATTATCCAAAGTAACTGAGAAAACTTTCTTTTTAATTCCTCACTCTTGCAAGAAATTCATAATATTATCTGCCAAAACAACCCTTCAGTGTGGAGAAGGAATATGGTAAAATTTCAGGTTTTTTACTTTGTATCTCCTAATCCTCATCTATATAATGAGCTGTCAAAGAAATATATCCCTTAGTTGTACCAGAAGTCCAAACATAAGAAGGTAAGCATATTCTACTAGTAAGCCTCCCTAATTCAAGCTTAGTTTTTTGCTTCATCCTTTCATATAATTTTAAGCAATCCGCCTTAGCGGTGTTCCTAGAATAATGCTTAAGCTCCTTACACACATACGAAAAGACTCTCCTAGTTCCTTGATTCTCCACATATGAATATGGATAATTATGTTGAATAATTGATAAGGCCATATATTCACGATAAGTCTCTTGACTAATCTTTCTACTTTGCAATCTATGATCATGATCATGATCAATCAATAATTGCCCTACATCATGGTTGCCATGTTTTGGACAATTTCCCATATGACGCTTCAAATTTTTAGTCCCATGTGTGGCACTACCATATGCATAAGTTTTATTGCATGCCTTACACCTAGCCCTCTCATTCTTATTCTTATCAACATATGTCTCAAAGTAATTCCAAACTTCTGATGTTTTATATTTATTTCTAGAACTAGTTTTAGGAATACTAGAATTAGAAGGAGGTGACATTACCCTAGAAGCATCGTCACTTGCTCTCACGTTAACCATATCCGTATCTATAGTTTCAGAATCCGCCATGTCAATGCTTGAGACTACCAATATATATATATATATATATATATATATATATATATATATATAGTGATGCATGATATAATATAAGATTTAATAATTTAACATGATTCGTAAAGTCTGTGTCTATGGACAAGAGAAAAATCCAAAATATAGAAAAATTATACCACTATTGTTGACCTGTTGTGCAATTTTGATTGGTGTATAAGCTGGTATTCTTTAGATATAGATCAGTTGAAACAAAAACATCAAATTGTAATTATCATTAGAGAAAAATCTATTAAGAATAAATAAAGCTGCTATAAAGAGAAGCATTACACCACAGAAAATTATTGTGCTTTGAAATGTACACAAGAGATTAGGCCAATTTTTTTGAATAACTTCTACAACATGTAACGAAACAAGGACAAGACTGATCAAAGAAATATGAGATCTCTTGCATTTGAGTAAGTCTTTTAGATGTTTATGAGTTCCTACAATGTATTTAATATTATGGACAACCACTTCAATATGAGATCTCGTGCATTTGAGAGAGTCTTTCAGATGTATTCAATATTATGGACACCCAATTCCTAATAGAGAAAGCAATAGATAAAATTTATTTAGAGTATTGGTCTCAGATCTCCAATCAAATTACTTTTGAAAGATAGATCAAACTTGGCCTTAGTCATTCGAATTCAGCTTAAGTAGCAAATAGTCTTTATCATCCATAATCCAAAAGAAATTGAACTCTTATAAGAACAAAAGGTGATGTTATCTTTACATACAAGTTGTGGAAAAACAATATACAGGTGATGGAATTCATTACAAAATGACCAGCCTAACTAGATGGTAAATTGGCAATCAATAGCTAGAATTATTTACTAAATTTTGGGTTATATAAATAAAGGGTTGTAACCAAACCACATCTATACATATATTGCCCCACCATTCACAATAACCAGGGATTGACTTTTTTTCAAGACAGTGACTAATGTATTCAATGATGAGATGAACAAATCTATTCAAGACAGAGACTAATGTTCACTTCCCCGAGTGAAAACAAACTATACAAAGCTAGCCCAAAACCCACTCCCAATTAAGATGAATAAAGAAAAATGAGAAGTACTTAAATTCCATTGAAACTGAAGCCCAAATAATTAGCAAGAACACAGAAAAAACTAATTAGCAAGAGCCAAGAACACAGAAAAAAACAAGGGATTTTGGACTTCATGAAAAGTCTCTAAATAAATATGTGTTGAAATACATTCTTTAATTTAATGTCAATTCTCTACAGTTACAAAATCAAAGTTTCAACGAAAATCAATCATTCTCAAAACGAAATATAAAACTGTCACAACATATGTGGATGGGGAAATCCGAAATGCAACTAGTTCTTAAAGTAGAACACTCAAGTTGTCCTTCAATAGGTTAAAATTAATCACCTAAGCTTCAGACAGCTTTCACAAGCATAAAGCAACAAAATTTACTTGAGAACCCTCTCTTCTTATATGATGCCAACACCTAATTCCAGTTTATAAAATCCGAACCCACTTCAATTGAAGAAAAAAAAAGTGCAATGTGCAAGCTTACACAGACCAAACAAGTTTGACATTAAGTAGACAAAACATGCTAAAATTGTTGTTAAGGCTCTAACATGTGCCAAATTGCTAAAACCTAAATTTTTGAGCAACAAATATATAGCATCAAACATCAATGCCACTGCCAGGTGCAACAAAAGAATGCGAGTAGGACATAAAGAAAGCAAATGGATTCTATTTAAGAATACAATAAACATGAAGCCCCAATTATAGATTAATAAAGAAACAAGATTACAAAAACCCCAATTATAGATTAATAAAGAAATAAGATTACAAAAACCCCAACAAAACAAGATCCCAATCATACCCTTTACGGTGAGTTGTGATGGTGAGAGAGAGGAGATTAGAGATGGCAACGGTGGGAACTATGAATCTGGGATGAGAAATGTAACAACTTCTGAAAACTAGTACAATGCATGCATAATCAATAGAAAATTGGGCCCAAAGTTTTCTTTTCATTATTAAACATATGTCTTTTATACACAAAGAGTGTGATTTACAAAAATTCACTTTAAAAGACAAAACAGGGGAAACAGTGTAGCTATTGCTCCTCGCTTGCTGACGCCCTCCGACTGCATCATCACCTAGATCCTGCATCCACAAAGGAAAAT
The DNA here is from genome assembly GCA_026225825.1 of Pistacia integerrima. NCBI lineage: Eukaryota > Viridiplantae > Streptophyta > Magnoliopsida > Sapindales > Anacardiaceae > Pistacia > Pistacia integerrima. The sequence continues at coordinate 13,932,832 of CM047750.1, read as the reverse complement.
AACGGGGTGAGCACAAAATAATGCTCAGTAAGTAAAACCCTCTATCTGTCTGTCCCCATATGTATCACACGTAGTTCTTTCCTTATACTCTTTCTATTTCTATTTCTGGTTCTACTAAACAGCATAGCCTCATCTTGCCGGAGGTACGGCCGGATGGCGTTCACACAGACCATCTCACTCTTCATGACTATCGGGTGGAATTCACAGCACCAACCCGTTCTTAGTGACTACCGAGTGGGGATCACAAAGCACCTACTCGGTTTTTTCCTAACTATCGGGTGGAGACCACTTAGCACCTACCCGTTTCTCATGACTTTTGGGTAACGATCACCAAGCATTAACCCATCTTTAGTCACTGTCGGGTGATGATCACAAAGCATCAACCCACTTTTACTAAATGTTGGATGATGATCACAAAGCATCAACCCACTTATCTAACAACTAACCGGGTAGTGGTCACAAAGCATCTACCCATTTCTACTACTCATCGGGTGACGATCACAAAGCATCGACCCATCTCTAAGGGCTATTCGGGTGGTGATCACAAAGCATCAACCCGATTCCCATAACTATCGGGTGATGATCACAAAGCATCGACCCATCTATTCTACTCTTCTAATTCACTCTATTCTAGCATTTTGCATTCTCTCTACTCTTAGAGTAGTTGCATCCACCAAGCTCTCTACTCATAGGGTAATTGCATACACAATTTTCCTACCCTTTCTTAGGTCACTTTTCAATGCACAATTAGTGCCTATGGATGGTTCATCACCACTAATGCACTTATGAAATGCCAACATGCAATGTTGCAAGAATTAAGGTTCACTTCTCATACTCAAACCTCTATTAGGCATTTCATCAAACAACTCATGTGTACTATAAAACTCTACTATAGCAATGAGTCTAAATCTTTTTCTAACCATCCAAAATGGGGAAAAACCCCTTCACATAGCCACAAAACCTGTCAAAGAAAGCACTTCCAAAAAAGGGATTCACAATACCCCTTCAATTCCATCTCAAACTACCTTTCCAACCCAACATCTCATTTCTCATATTTGCAAGGTCTAAACATTCACAAAGCATAGAAATCTCTATTTAAACCTCCATACATGGCATATCACATGTATATCACATACATACATCATTTCTACCAAAACCCTAATCAAGAGAATTCTTAAATCTCAACTTGGGTTGGGGTTTACTTACCTTGTTATGGAGAGACTTCACAAATTCTTCCTTTCACTTGTTTTGCTTGACTTTTCCTCTACTCTTAATCAAAAAAATAAAAACCCCTCAAACTTCAATATAGGTTAAAACTCCCAAATCACACAACTTAAGTAGAAATCCTTACCTTAGGAAGTCTTAGGTTGCTTTTCTACCCCAAATCACTTCAAAAACCCCTTGGAATTCCTTGAACAAAAGAAGAAGAAGTTGAGAGGAGTAAAGATAGAGCTGCGTTTTTGGAGAAGAAGAATGAGGGGTTTGCTAATTCTAATTCCTTTTAATGAAATTTATACCAAAGCATTCCCCTTTTGCCCTTACTCTTCTTTGGGAATTCCATCTATATCCTTTGATTCATTACAAACTCACCCCCATATCAACATATTCTCCAAGAAAAATCCTTACAATTTACTCCCCACTTTTCCTGCTAATTAGGGGTAGAATGGTCAAATTGCCCTTAGGGAAGAAAATATCCAAAACTTAACCAACATTTTAATCGGCCTGTCATGCAAAGATCATCCGTTGCCAGCCTTCCCGTGGCTTCAACACCTCTTCGCCGCATTGGCTACTGGCAGATCGAACTTCTTCGTTTTCAACCAATTTCAGGGCAAGTATGCTACACAACACTCAATATTACCAAAAACCAACTTAAATAAGAGCAAAGGAAGAAACAACAACTACGTACCTCAAGTGGGGCATTACAATTCTTCCCCCCTTAAAAGAATTTCGTCCCCGAAATTCATGCAAATAACTCTGGGAAGCGATTCTGCATGTCCCGTTCTACCTCCCAAGTGGCCTCTTCCACTTTGTGATTCCTCCAAAGGACCTTCACTAGCGGAACACTCTTGTTCCGAAGTTCTTTAACCCTTCGATCTAAGATCTGAACTGGATGTTCTTCATATACTAGATTCTCTGTTACTTCAACGTCCTCTATGCTCAGGATGTGGAAGGGATCACTTACATATTTCCGTAGCATCGAGACATGGAAAGCATCATGCACCCTGTCCATGCTAGGTGGTAGTGCCAATCTGAGGCCACCTTTCCCACTCGTTGCAAGACCTCAAAAGGACCTACATACCTCGGTGCTGGCTTCCCTTTGCTTCCGAAGCGCATTACTCGCTTGTAAGGGGAAACTTTCAGAAACACTTTATCGCCCACTTGGAATTCTACCTCTTTCCTTTTCAAGTCGGCATAACTCTTCTGTCTATCTTGGGCTTGTTTCATTCTATTTCGGATTAACTTCACATCTTCTACTAGTTTCTGAGTCACCTCTGGCCCAAGAGCAGTACTCAACTCATCTTTTTCGCCTACTTCATCCCAATGAAGCGGAGACCTACATCGTCTACCATACAAAGCCTCGTAAGGCGCCATTCTAATTGTAGACTGATAACTGTTGTTGTAGGCAAATTCAACTAATGGTAACATCTCATGCCAAGATACTCTATAATCCATGCAGAAGGCTCTCAACATATCCTCGAGCACCTGATTCGTTCTCTCGGTTTGGCCATCCGTCTGAGGATGATAGGCAGTACTAAATGCTAATCGGGTACCCAAACTCTTCTGTAAACTTGTCCAGATGGCTGAAACAAATCTGGAATCTCTATTTGACACTATAGTCTTGGGCACACCATGCAATCTGACTATCTCCTTGAGGTATATCTGAGCCAATTGATTTGTAGTGGTACTTTCCTTTACTGGGAGAAAATGGGCTGACTTGGTTAACCTATCCACAATCACCCATATGGCATTACACCCTTTCTGCACTTTGGGGAGACCGGTGATAAAATCCATTGAAACGCTCTCCCATTTCCACTCTGGAATACTCAATGGCTGAAGCAACCCTGATGGCCGTTGATGTTCTGCTTTTACCTGCTGACAAGTTAGACATTTAGCCACAAACGCTGCAATGTCTTTCTTCATACCTGACCACCAATAGCCTTTCTTTACATCCTGATACATCTTGGTTGCTCCCGGATGAGCGGTGTACGGTGTGTCATGTGCCTCCATAAAAAATTTCTGTTTCAACTCCTCATTTGGAGGAATGCACAACCGATTTCTGAAATAGAGGACACCATCTCTCACAAAGAACTCTGCTGTCTTGCCCTCACGCACTTGCTGAACTGTTTTCTGACACCACTTATCAGCCATTTGCTTTTCTCTAATTTCCTCTAGAAAAGAGGACTGTACCTCTAGGCTGGCAATTCGTCCCGAAACCACTTCAATCTGCTCCTTAGACAAATCTTCTATTAACTCTTTTTGCTTGGTAAGCCGGAAAACATGGGCTTTTCTACTCAAAGCATCGGCTACTACATTGGCTTTCCCGGTTGATACTTGATCTCACAATCATAATCCTTAACCAGTTCTAACCACCTCCTCTGCCTCATATTCAACTCCTTTTGAGTGAAGAAGTACTTTAGACTCTTATGATCGATGTAGATATTACTCTTCACACCATAAAGGTAATGCCTCCAAATCTTTAAGGCAAAGACCACGGCTGCCAATTCTAAATCATGCGTAGGGTATCTGGTCTCGTACTCTTTCAATTGACGAGAAGCATAAGCTATAACCCTACCTAATTGCATTAGCACGGCGCCAAGTCCCTGCAGAGAGGCGTCTGTATAAATATCATATTCTACACCCTCCTGTGGTAACACTAATACAGGAGCTGTTGTTAACCTCTTCTTCAACTCTTGAAAGCTTTCTTCACATGCTGCCGACAAAGGAGTTTGGTTAAAGGAGCCCCATCCTTGGATTTACAGCATGAAATCACAAAAGGAGTTTTCTGCTTTGGTTAGTCACAACCCGGCTTAGCCAACGAGCGAATCCTCTACAAATCGCGGTAGTAACTCGCAAGCCTAAGAAACTCCCCGATTTCTTTCACGTTTTCAAAGGGCCTGCCACCATTCCAGGGGATTGCTCGCACTTTACTCGGATCTATCGAAATCCCTTCCTTCGATACGGTATGACCCAGGAATATCACTTGATTAAGCCAAAACTCACACTTGGAAAATTTAGCACAAAACTTCTTTTCTCTCAGCCTTTGCAATACTAATCTCAAGTGTTTCTCATGCTCTTCTCTTGACTTTGAATAAATTAGAATGTCATCGATGAAGACAACAATGAACTGATCCAAGTATTCATGGAATACCCTGTTCATCAAGTCCATAAAAACTGCTGGGGCATTAGTCAAGCCGAAAGGCATCACTACAAATTCATAATGCCCGTATCTTGTACGAAAGGCAGTTTTAGCCACATCTTGCTCAGCCACTCTTACTTGATGATACCCGGACCTCAAATCAATTTTGGAGAACACTGCCGCTCCTTTCAACTGATCAAAAAGGTCATCTATCCGGGGTAGCGGGTACTTATTCTTTACTGTAACTTTATTCAACTCCCTATAATCAATACACATCCTTAGTGATCCATCCTTCTTTTTCACAAACAGAATTGGAGCTCCCCAAGGAGAATGACTTGGTCGAATAAAACCTTTATCTAAAAGCTCTTGGAGTTGCTTCTTTAATTCTTTTGGAGCTCAATGGGGCCATTCGATAAGGGGCTTTAGATATTGGTGCTGTCCCTCGTGCTAGTTCGATACTAAATTCTACCTCCCTCTCTGGAGGCAAACCCGGTAACTCTTCCGGAAACACATCTAGAAAGTCTCGAACTACTGGCACACTCTGAATCTCTAACTGTGGAACATCACCACTCTGCACTACATGGGCAATAAATCCCGAACACCCCTTTCTCAACATCTTCCTGGCTTTCACGCTACTAATCAGCATGCTCAACTGATGGCCTTCTCCAAAACTAAACTTATCTCCACTATCGAGGTTAAACCTCGCCTTCTCGACACCAATCTCTACTCCATACCTCCCTAGGAAGTCCATGCCCAGAATCACATCAAAATCGGGCATATCGAAAACTATTAAGTCAACGATTAACTCTCTACCCTGGATCACTAAGGACTCTCTTAACAAAATCTCTTAAGTCACAACACTAACCCCATCGGGTAGTTCTATCTTAATGGGTTGAATCGTTCTAGTAGGTTTCAAACCTAATCTCTCAAGCATCCCATAAGATATGAACGAATGAGTAGCGCCTGAATCAATTAAAGCATATAAAGGGACTGAATGAAATAATAACTAACCCGAATGGCCGGTGATGGGCCTCTGCTTCCCTTGTGCCACAAGAAAAACTCGGCATTCGCAGCATCTCCGAACCCCGAGTGGTTGGTGGAAGAGGAGCTTTACAATCTCTCATCATGTGCCCCATTGTGGCACCTATAGCACACTCTCTGATCCCTCAGACATTCTCTGGGGTGATTCTTCCCGCATTTAGGGCAAGGAGGAAACCCTTCCGTCCGAGGTCGCTTATTCTTCCACTCTTTTCTATTCTATCTATACTGAAACTTCTTCTTCTGATTCTTCATGTCTTTACCCTTTACACCCTCATGTTTCTCTCTATGAGGAGCGGAGGGTAGCTTCTTCGATCCTCCTATCGAGGATCCTACGGGGAAGATTTTATTCTAAAAAATCTCCGCCTTCATCGCCCGCCTCAAAGCCTCACTATAATTTCGAGGAGGGTTGGAGCTTGTCATAATATCCCGGGTTATCTCCGGCTTCAATCCATGCACAAACTTATCCCTTCTCAAGGCCGGAGTACTAACTATTCCCGGTGCAAACCTTGCAAGAGTTGAATCTCACCGAGTACTCTTTCACGCGCTAGTCCCTTGTCAGAAGTGATAAATTCTTGGACCTTCTCATGCACTTGGTCCTCTGTTCTATACTCGGCCTCAAACTCTTGCCTGAACTCTTCCCAAGTCATTACTGTCACATCATGAGTTTCTTCCATTAATTCCCACCAAATTCGGGCATCACCCCGAAACAAGAAACTCCCATACCGGATCTTCTCCCGGTCTGACATGGGAAATAAACCAGTGGCTCGTTCTACTGACCCAAGCCACTCTTCTGCTATTACTGGATCTGTAGTACCCTTAAACTCGAGGGTTGATGTTGACTAGAAAGACCGTAAATCGGTTCCACTGCTCGCATCGGGGAGGTATTGGTTGTCCTCCTTCGACATTTGTAATCGGCGGTACACTGCAGTGGGGTACAACTCTCCCGAGTTTTCGCCATAACTTGCTGTATAATTCCCCGGATTCTAGCTTCATCCAAGGGAGGGCGTAGACTGCAGGGTGGGTTAGAAGGTTCTCCTTCATTCACCACACCCTTACCGCGATTTCGATAACTACGCCTCATCTATAAAATGATCACACTAATGAACTCAAGAAACAATTACTGTAAGGAAAGAATTACTCACACAGTTGGTTATAGGACGTCGTGGCGATGAGAATAGTACACTGTTCAATCCTAAAATCTTTGCTCTGATACCAAAAATGTAACAACTTCTGAAAACTAGTACAATGCATGCATAATCAATAGAAAATTGGGCCCAAAGTTTTCTTTTCATTATTAAACATATGTCTTTTATACACAAAGAGTGTGATTTACAAAAATTCACTTTAAAAGACAAAACAGGGGAAACAATGTAGCTATTGCTCCTCGCTTGCTGACGCCCCTCCGACTGCATCCACAAAGGAAAATAACGGGGTGAGCACAAAATAATGCTCAGTAAGTAAAACCCTCTATCTGTCTGTCCCCATATGTATCACACGTAGTTCTTTCCTTATACTCTTTCTATTTCTATTTCTGGTTCTACTAAACAGCATAGCCTCATCTTGCCGGAGGTACGGCCGGATGGCGTTCACACAGCACCATCTCACTCTTCATGACTATCGGGTGGAATTCACACAGTACCAACCCGTTCTTAGTGACTACCGAGTGGGGATCACAAAGCACCTACTCGGTTTTTCCTAACTATCGGGTGGAGACCACTTAGCACCTACCCGTTTCTCATGACTTTTGGGTAACGATCACCAAGCATTAACCCGTCTTTAGTCACTGTCGGGTGATGATCACAAAGCATCAACCCACTTTTACTAAATGTTGGATGATGATCACAAAGCATCAACCCACTTATCTAACAACTAACCGGGTAGTGGTCACAAAGCATCTACCCATTTCTACTACTCATCGGGTGACGATCACAAAGCATCGACCCATCTCTAAGGGCTATTCGGGTGGTGATCACAAAGCATCAACCCGATTCCCATAACTATCGGGTGATGATCACAAAGCATCGACCCATCTATTCTACTCTTCTAATTCACTCTATTCTAGCATTTTGCATTCTCTCTACTCTTAGAGTAGTTGCATCCACCAAGCTCTCTACTCATAGGGTAATTGCATACACAATTTTCCTACCCTTTCTTAGGTCACTTTTCAATGCACAATTAGTGCCTATGGATGGTTCATCACCACTAATGCACTTATGAAATGCCAACATGCAATGTTGCAAGAATTAAGGTTCACTTCTCATACTCAAACCTCTATTAGGCATTTCATCAAACAACTCATGTGTACTATAAAACTCTACTATAGCAATGAGTCTAAATCTTTTTCTAACCATCCAAAATGGGGAAAAACCCCTTCACATAGCCACAAAACCTGTCAAAGAAAGCACTTCCAAAAAGGGATTCACAATACCCCTTCAATTCCATCTCAAACTACCTTTCCAACCCAACATCTCATTTCTCATATTTGCAAGGTCTAAACATTCACAAAGCATAGAAATCTCTATTTAAACCTCCATACATGGCATATCACATGTATATCACATACATACATCATTTCTACCAAAACCCTAATCAAGAGAATTCTTAAATCTCAACTTGGGTTGGGGTTTACTTACCTTGTTATGGAGAGACTTCACAAATTCTTCCTTTCACTTGTTTTGCTTGACTTTTCCTCTACTCTTAATCAAAAAAATAAAAACCCTCAAACTTCAATATAGGTTAAAACTCCCAAATCACACAACTTAAGTAGAAATCCTTACCTTAGGAAGTCTTAGGTTGCTTTTCTACCCCAAATCACTTCAAAAACCCCTTGGAATTCCTTGAACAAAAGAGAAGAGAAGTTGAGAGGAGTAAAGATAGAGAGCTGCGTTTTTGGAGAAGAAGAATGAGGGGTTTGCTAATTCTAATTCCTTTTAATGAAATTTATACCAAAGCATTCCCCTTTTGCCCTTACTCTTCTTTGGGAATTCCATCTATATCCTTTGATTCATTACAAACTCACCCCCATATCAACATATTCTCCAAGAAAAATCCTTACAATTTACTCCCCACTTTTCCTGCTAATTAGGGGTAGAATGGTCAAATTGCCCTTAGGGAAGAAAATATCCAAAACTTAACCAACATTTTAATCGGCCTGTCGCCGCGGCGAAGAAACTTCTGTCGCCGCGGCAAAATCGCCCTCAAACAGCCTTCCCCGTGGCTTCAACACCTCTTCGCCGCGGTGAAGCACGGCAGACTGAACTTCTTCTGTTTTCAACCAATTTCAGGGCAAGTATACTACACAACACTCAATATTACCAAAAACCAACTTAAATAAGAGCAAAGGAAGAAACAACAACTACATACCTCAAGTGGGGCGTTACAAGAATGAGATGAGAGTTAGAGTCGTAGTAATTCACAAAATAAGGGATTTCATTTTCAAATCCCTTTTTTTTTTTTTTTTTTCCCCAATAAACAGGTACTCGTGGGCACCCGCTTGTTTACTCGTATAACCAGTTGATAATACGGGCCGGGCTGGGTACGAGTCCAAAAAAAGGGGTCCAATACATTAGACCCGTACCTTATATTTTTTACCTAGGTACGGTTCAACCTGCGGGTCTAGACCTGTTTTGCCAAGTCTAATAACAAGGGACTAAAATGAAAATTTTTAAACTTATTGGACTTATACAACACTGCTGAAATTCAAGGGCTAACTTGTAATTTACCAACCTAATCAAAATTGAATTTTTATTGTTTATGCATGATTCTTGTTTGTGAATATGCATGGTGCTTGGTGCATAAGCCTACGAACCTAGTTTAATTGTTTTGGGTTATGTAATTTAAAATTGGGCCTGTGTGCCTTACCTTTCTCTAAATCTCCAATGTAACTTCTTTCTCTCGTCTCACTCCCCTCGAATGTAACTCAAGGTTTCTTTTCAATAATGTAAAATGTAATTTTATTTTTGAAAGTTGTGTAATGTTCGAGAAGAAGAAGCAATGGAAGGGAAGGAGGCAAAATTACTTGAAGAATCCATTTCCTTTTAAACCTAGGTTGACCAACCAGTTTCTCTTGACTTGAGGAAATCGGTTTTAGTTAAGGCTATGCACCAACACATTTCCTTTATGCTTAGTGTTCATGTTAAGGGTGTATGTTATGACTATAACATGCCAAGAAAGATAAAAATTGGTGAGACATAAAATAAAAACCCCTCAACTAAAGTATATTAAGTCAAAATTGAAATGCCTTCCATCACCATGAGTTTAATCAAAACATTATTTTTTGGAACCTTGGTCGCCAAAGCAAAGGGTACACTTTTACCAGTGGGAGGTTGAATATCATTGGAGTTTTCCATAATGGTGATGGGTTGACTTAAAATGATGAGTTTTGCTTGTTCGCAAAGCGAAGGTTGATAAGCTCGTCACAGGCATAGTAGAGAAGTACTCTTGTTGTGTGTACGTGGCAACATATAGTGTCCACTCTACCGATACAGAGAATCACACTTGAGGACAATGGCTTCGGTCATTGTATTGTGTGATTGGTTTGTTGGCTTACTTCGCATTTGAGGTTGGTAGTGGGAGCTATCAACTGATGTGGATTAAGTTTGTTAGCCTACCTAATCAACCCATCTTGGCTTGTTCGCCAAAGCAAAGGTTTGAAATGGGCTAGATGGGATCTCAGTCCACTAGGAAAGCCACCGGGCTTTCCCAAGTTAATAGTGAAGGCTATTGGCTTGAGGAAAATAGTGGGAGTGATTATTTAATAAAAGACCTTATTAAATAATAATAATAATCATTGTAATAACATTTTCTTATTATGTACTTGTAGATTCATTAAAATGAGCAATATGAACCCATCATCACTGCGACAAATTATCGAACTGGGAAACAAATGGAATTGTGAGAATTTCGTTGACTGGTATAGAAGTATAAACAATATACTTCAGTCAAGCGATAGATTATACACCATTGAGCAGACCTTGTCACCAAAGCCTGTTGATAGTTCTATCCATCAGATTGGGTATGTATATATGAAGCATATATATGATGCAAAAGCAAAAATGACAAGATACATTGTGCTTGTATCAATGACACCATTACTGCAACAACAGTGCTAGAATATGGACTTAGCCTCTATTCTTTATTCTCTCTAGAGAAATGGGAAGCTTATGGTGTCGTAGTCATTGTTTAGATGCAAGATGGTAGAGGGTACCAAAATGTTAGGAAACGATCTAACCCATGGCAGAGGAAAAACAAAAATAAAATAGCGATTGATTCCATTTTAAGCGAAGATCAAGATATAGATATTACAGATAATATGTTAAATCAAATATTCTGCAGTAATATGAACAATCAGAGTAAATATAAGAGTTCATACACACGTTTGGAGGCTCCTTCAAACTTGTCTCTGACTGGGTTCGCTACCGATTCAAAGTAGAATCGAACTAGCAGTAGTCCACACGAAGATAACCTGAAGAGCTAAAGAAGGATTTGCTAGATCCTCTTTAGCCTCAAGAATCAAGAAAAATAATCAAATGAATTTGATTCATACAAAGTAAAGTGGCTTGGGGTAGAGAGTGGACTGGAGCTTTTTCAATGAATATGATATAAAATGACTTAAATTGAAAAGTATTATTTAATTCATAGAACACATGCACTTATATAGTGCATGTAAACCCTATTCCACTTAGGAATAGGCTTAGGCACCAACCCAAACAGCCCTATTTAGATATTTTTATTTTTATTATTATTATGTCTATTAAATTCAATTAATATATATATATATATAAACATATTAACATTTAACAATAACAATAATTCATTTAAATATATGTGTACCATTTAAATATATGCGTACACATATTTAAATATAATCTCACTTATTTAATTTTAATATCAAATTAAATAAAGGCAACAACCTTAGCAAATTTAATTGCACTGTGAGATTACCAAAATACCTTTTTGCCAAGAAAGACAAAAAGGCCCTTCTCACAAACTGATTCTTAAATTATCTTCTATGTCTGTGACCCGTAGGCTCCTCATCATACCGGTAGTGTGTAGTATCCCGATCAACACCAACACCAATTAATCGTCTCACTACACACAGACCAAGATTGGCCCCTAGCAAGACATCATGGCCACCCGATAGATTCGGATTCAGCGAAGTAGCTACCTGTCAACAATATGGTTACTGTACAATTCAATCCTTTCATCATCTGTTATCTCATCGAAACCAAGGCACAAAAATAGTGTCAACCTTAGTTACTCTCGATATGTATGTATTCAGTTACTGGACCAATGATCGGAATAATAAACTGGATTGAGCAACAACTCAATCTCACTCTGGCCACAGTTTTAGTGTCATTGCCATTTACTGAATTGCGCCGTGAGATAACTTCTCCCGTACCTGGGAGTGATGAATCCTCTGTCGATCCACTATAGTCTTGATACACTTCTTGATGCAGCCAATCACTACCGTATTGACAGCTTTGAATAGAATTGCATTGGGCTAGTGTCTAATTACACCAATCGGTGCACAAGGTGCTCCGGTGATCTCAAGTCTAAGGACCATATACACCACCATTCGTTAGAGGATTTGTTCCATAGACACTAGGGTTACCATCCATATGGAATCCTCTAGTGGGTCAGTCCAGTGAACTTGCCTATAGCAAGCACCCATGTGTTGCACCAGGTTGTCACCAAACAACCTTGATAAGTGAAATCAGTCACTACCTTTTGACAAGGTCGTTTAACATTATGATAGCTTTACTGTATTATCTGTGCCTTTACTTCAGAATAATACTGGGGCTACGAACATTTCTAGAATGACCACCATATGTGCTCATAGGGTTCTCACCATCAAGATTTGAAACACTTGACACCCTTGTCACGGTTCTATCATTCTAAAGACATATATCAATACATATGATATGATTTATGCAATATAGAATAAAATTCCTTTTTATTGATCAATGAACATTATTACAAAAAGTCAATTCTACAATAATTGGTTGGCTCTGAGACACCTACTCTAACAATCTCCCACTTGCACTAGAGCCAATCATTCATGTATTTAATACCAAATGATCTCAAGGGTTGTTCATGCTTCTGCCGCGACAGAGGCTTTGTTAGCAGATCTGCGAGATTGTTGTCAGTATGCACTTTACTGATCTTTACATCTTTCCTCTCAACTATTTCTTTGATGAGATGGAATCATCTAAGTATGTGTCTGGACTTCTGATGAGACCGTGGTTCCCTGGCTTGAGCGATTGCTCCATTGTTATCACGATAGATGTTTATTGGATCAACAATCGTGGAAACCATACCAAGTTTAGTGATGAACTTCTTAATCCAAACTGCCTCCTTGGCCGCATCTAATAATGCAATATACTCAACTCCATTGTAGAGCCTGCTACAATGCTTTGCTTAGAGCTCTTTCATCTCACCGCACCCCCATTGAGACAAAATACAAACCCTGATTGTGATCAATAATCATCTTTGTCTGTTTGGAAAGTAACATCATTGTATCCTCTTACAGTGATCTCATCTTCCCCTCCATAAACCAAGAACATATCCTTAGTCCTCTTCAGGTACTTAAGAATGTTCTTGACATCCATCCAGTGACACTCACTTAGATCCGATTGATATCTACTACAAGTGCTCAAAGAACATGAGACATCAATCCGAGTGCATAACATGGCATACATGATGGATCCAATCGTTGATGCATATGGGATCCTGTTCATCTTATCTCTCTCATCTTGCGTTCTAGGACACATATCCTTAGAGAGATAAACATCATGTGACATCGGAAGAAATCCCTTCTTGGATTCTTCCATACTGAATTTTTTCAGTGCTTTGTCAATATATGCACTCTGAATTAGGCTAAGCAACCTACGCGATCTATCATGATAGATCTTTATTCCAAGGATTTAGGCTACTTCCCTTAAGTCCTCCATGGAGAAGCATTTGGATAACCAAGTCTTTACCGACTGCAAGTTCGGTTTATCATTCCCAATCAGAAGTATGTCATCGACATACAACACTAGGAATGCCACTGCGCTCCCACTCACTTTCTTATAAACATAGGGCTCATCTTCGTTCTTTATAAAATCAAATTCTTTTACAGCTTCATCGAAACGAATGTTCCAACTCCTTGAAGCTTGCTTGAGTCCATAAATGGATCACTGCAACTTGCATAATCTATTAGCTTTCTCATCAAGAACGAAACCATCGGGTTGTGTCATATACACATCCTCTTCAAGGTTTCTGCTCAGGAAAGCTGTTTTGACTTCCATTTGCCAAATCTCATAGTCATGGTATGCAGCAATTGCAAGCATAATCTGGATGGATTTAATCATGGCAACCGGCGAAAAGTTTCTTCATAGTCAATACCATGAATTTGTTTGAAACCTTTGGTAACCAGTGATGCCTTATAAGTATGCACCTTGCCATCCATGTCAGTTTTTTTCTTGAAGACCCATTTACACCCTATGGGTTTTACCCCTTCAAGTGGTTCCACCAGAGACCATACTTGGTTCTGGTACATAGAATCCATCTCAGATTTCATGGCTTCAAGCCATTTAACGGAATCTGGATTCGATATAGCGTCTTCATAGGTTCTGGGTTCATCATCTTGGTAGACTAGTAAGTCACCATGTTGAGTCATGAGATAATCGTAGCTCTTGATCTCATGGCGTACTCTCCTAGATATACGTAGCTCTTGTCCTACCAGAGGTAGTTCACTTTGATCCACAAGTTGTGGAGTAACCTCCTCCTAATGTTCAACCACTTCCTATGATACATCATCATGTCCTTCGTCTAGTATATTTTATGGTTCTAGAACTTCATAGAGTTCTACTTTTCTCCCACTAATACTTCTTAGACAAATTTCCTTTTCTAGAAAGACACCAATATGCGCAACAAAAATTTTGCACTCTTCTGGGTGGTAGAAATAGTATCCTTTGGTCTTCTTTGGATACCCCATAAATATACATTTACAAGATTTTGGGCCCAGCTTGTTCGAAGTCAATTTCTTGACATAAGTTTCGTAACCCCAAATCCTTAGATAAGACAAGTTACGCTTTCGCCCACTCCATAGTTCATATGGAGTTTTATCCATAGACTTTGATGGCACACAGTTCAAAATGTGAGTTGCAGGCTCTAGGGCATGACCCTAGAATGATGCAGGTAGATCACTTTAACTCATCATGGACTTAACCGTATCAAGTAAGGTCCTATTCCTCATTTTGAATACCCCATTATGTTGGGGTGTATACGGAAGGGTGAGTTGTGGTACTATCCCTATAACACCCACATCAAAGTACGTAGCTTTACTTATGCCCTTATATCTTTAGTTGAATTTTGTTAAAGTTATCTTGAAAAAGTGTGAAGAAAATCCCTTAAATAGTAATTAGGGGTAAAATGGTCTTTTCACTCATAATTAGTTGAAAAAGTGGGGAATGAAAAGAGATAGAATTTCATGGAGAATGCAATAAAAATGAGGGCATTATGGTAATTGACTAAGGGACATAGATAAAATTTCATAGAAATTGTAAGGGTAAAATGGGAAACTATAAATAATATTATGTTATATCAGGAGTGGAAGAATGAAACCCTAGCCATTTTTCCCCTTCCATTCACGCCACTTTCCATCCAAGTTCTCTCAAATTTCTTCAATTCTTTTTCAAGGG
This sequence comes from Pistacia integerrima, assembly GCA_026225825.1. NCBI lineage: Eukaryota > Viridiplantae > Streptophyta > Magnoliopsida > Sapindales > Anacardiaceae > Pistacia > Pistacia integerrima. The sequence goes on along the minus strand of CM047750.1, from coordinate 13,917,748 downwards.
AAATTCATAGATTTTGGGTTATTTTTAGTGGAATTTCAATCCCAAGCATCCTTAGGTAAGATCCTTGTACTAAGAAGTGAATTTTAACTTTTAAAGTGTTGAATTTTGATGATTTGTGTTAATAGGATTTAAGAGAAAGAGAGTTGGATCAAAGAAGAGTATTAAAGTGTTGGATTGCTCACATCTAAGGTAAGTAAATCCTACCCTAGTTATGATTGAAGCAATATTGTGTAGAGAATTTCTTTTATGCATATATGTGTTTTATATGAAGAATTGTTGATGGAATGGATGTTGAATGATGGTTAGAATTTATCCATGAGAAGTAGTGTTTGTGTATTTGATGTTTGATGAGAGTTTGGATGAATTATGGAAGAATTGGTGTAGAATTTATGGAGTGTAAATCCTGGCTAGGTTTGACATTGAATGTAGTGAGTTTTATTCCAAATTTTGGTGGCTTAGAAGAGATGTAGAAGTGTAGCCAATTTAGAGTTTGTGTGTGCATATAAGTTGTTTGATGAAATGTCAAAGAGAAGTGCATGTATGAGTATGATTATTTGTTATCTTGAGATGAGTTTGTAGATGGTAGAGAATGACATGTTCACATTCCATATTGCATTATTACATCCAAACATGTGAATTTAGAAAGAATTATAAGCATGAGCCCATCTACATGCATACATACTCATAAGAGCATTAAAAAGCATTAAAGAACATCAAAGAGAAAATAGAAAGAAACGAGAATATTAAAGAAATTCAAATCTGATTTTTATTTAAAGAAGTGTAAAAAGATAAAAGAAGAGAAGGTTGTTGCGATGGGGAACCCGTGAGTGACATAGCCCCGCATGCACGCCGCCTTTAGTGAGCGGCCTTAGAATTCAGAAAGAAGAATTGTACAGTCTGTTAGAAGTGCATGTGGATGATGACTGTACCCAAAATTAGAGAATACACTCATACGACCAGGGTTCCAAATCCATGCCTCAACCGAGTCCGATCGGCAAGAAAGAAAGAAAGAATAGAAAGAATAAAAAGAAAGAAAGAATAGAAAGAAAGAAAGAAAGACTAGAAAAGAAAGAAAGAAATACAAAAAAAGAAACAAAAAAAACAGAATAAGAAAAATAGAAAAGAAAATGCACATTTTATGCATTTGTGCATTTGCATCATATCTATGCATAATACCATGCCTATTATCTTGAATAGTCAGAAATTAGAATAGAGAAAGAATAGAGAAAGAACAGAGAAAGAATAGAGAAGAATAGAGAAGTTTGATGTAAGGAAAAAAAATCAGAATTTAAGCAACGAAGAGAGAAGGGTAGCATAGTGGGTTTACTTATTGAGCAATTAGTGCTCACCCCATTGTTTACAATGTTTTTACAGGTAGTAGGTGAGTTGCGGTCGCATGGAATGTCAAGATGTAGAAGGGTTTGGCAACATTGTCGAGATGTTTTGTAACTGTATTATATCATGTAAAGATTTATATATAAAGAAAAATTACTTATGGGCCCATTATTTTATACTCATTTACATGTATATTTTATTTATATATATATATTTAGTGAGTTTTACTATTTATTTTCCGAGTATACTAGCTAGAGAGAAAGTATTGTGATCCCATATTCCTTCAGGTATTCAAAAAACCCTAAGCTTAAATATTCACCTCCTCGATCCAATCGAAGAGCTTTAATACTTTTGCCAAACATATTTTGTACTTCATTCCTGAATTATTTGAATTTATCAAAGGCTTCAGATTTATGTCTCATAAAATAGACATAAACATATCTTCTGAAATCATCAGCCAATGTGATAAGGTATGAATATCCACCTCTAGCCTTAACTATTAGTAGACCATATACATCACGATGGATGATGCCTAACAGTTCAGTAGCTCTTCCACTTTGTCCTGTGAAAGTTTACTTGGTCAGGCATGACTCGCATACCTCAAAAGACTGAAAGTCAAAAGGGTCCAAAACTTCATCCCTTTGAAGTTTTGCAATGCGGGTCTTATTAACATGACCCAATCTACAGAGCCAGAGGTATGTTTGGTTTTGATCGCTATGTTTAGCTTTCTTGGTTTCAACATTGAGAATATCTTTATTGTTTAAATCACGAACATATAGCCCGTTATATAACCTTGCAATTCCAAATATAATACCATTCAAACTAAAGGACAACAATCCATTAGATATCTCAAAATGATGCCCTATATTATCCAAAGCGGATATTGAAATAATATTTCTAGAAATATTATTTCCGTAATAACAATAATGTAGTTCCAATAACAAGCTCGTAGGCAAAGGTAAACAGTAAGTCCCCACAACCAATGCAGCCACATGTGCTCCATTTCTAACTCGTAGGTCCATCTCTCCCTTGGAGAGCACTCTACTCTGCCTTAGTCCCTACACATCAGTACAAATGTGAGTACCACATCCTTTGTCAATGACCTAAGATGTTGAGGGAGAGAAGTTAATCTCAATGATAAACATACCTGAAGTAGAAGCATCTGACTTCTTCTTGCTTGCGAGGAAAGCCTTGCAATGTTTCCACTAGTGGCTAGGCTTGCCACAATAGAAGCAGACTACTTTCTTGCCCTTTCCAACGCTATCCTCAGGCTTAAGAGCATCCTATCCTTTGGTTTTGGGCTTGGGCTTGGGATTGGGATTGGCCTTGGCCTTGGCCTTTCCCTTGCCCTTACCCTTTCCTTTACTAGCAGCTACCAGTAAAACAAGCTCGGACTTCTTCAAGTCCTACTCTACAGTCTTTAGCATGTTTAAAAGCTCCGACAGGATTTTCACCATTGTGTTCAAATTGAAGTAAGTTAGGTAAGGATTGCATAATTAAATCTACTTGTAATTATGCATCTAACTAAAACCCCAAAGTCTCAAGCCTCTCCATATGCTTGATCATTTTGAGCACATGAGGGCCAACTTAGCCTCCCTCAGTCAGGCAACTACCAAATAGTGCTTTTGACACCTTGTACCTCTCATGTCGAGCATTCCCTTCGTAAAGCTCCTTGAGGTGTAGAATAATGGCAGTAGCATCCATATTCTCATGCTGCTTTTGCAGCACTAGTGTCATCGATGCTAACATCAAGCATTGAACGCCATTAGCATCATGAAGGAACTTTTGATAAGTATCCTTTACTTCCGGAGTGGCATCAGGATCAGGCTCAGCCATGTATGGCTTATGAAGGATATACAATTTCATTTCGAACTTGAGTATAATCTGAAGATTATGATACCAGTCCGAGAAATTGGATCCATCCAACCTGTTTTCTTTCTCGATTATCGATCACAAGTTCATAATGTTCATTTCGGCGAACCTACAACTGCAGAAAAGAAAAAGTCATTATAAAGTTCATTATTATTTAATATGGACTTTTATTAAACGACACTCCTACTATTTTCCTTAAGTCAATAGCCTTCACTATTAACTCGGGAAAGCCCGTTGGCTTTCCTAGTGGACTGAGATCCCATCTGGCCCATTTAAACCTTCGCTTTGGCAAACAAGCCAAAATGGGTTGATTAGGTTGGCTAACAAACTTAATCCACACCAGTTGATAGCTCCCACTATCAACCTCAAATGTGGAGAAGGCAATAAGCCAATCACACAATCCAATGGCCTAGCCATCATCCTCAAGTGTGATTCTCAGTATCAGTAAAGTGGACACTACATGTCGCCATGTACACATAACAATTGTACTTCTCCACTTTGCCTATGACTCGTTTATAAACCTTCGCTTTGGCGAACAAGCAAAACAGTCATTTTAAGTCGACCCATCACCATTAAGGAAAACTCTAATGAATTTTAACCTCCTACTGGTAGAAGTGTACCCTTCGCTTTGGCGAACAAGGTTTCGATGAATAGTGGTTTGATTAAAACCATGGTGATGGAAGGCATATGTGACTTAATATACTTTAATTGATGGTTTTACTTAATTCACCAGATTATTATCTTTGTTAGAATGACATTGTTTGACACATTATTGAACATTCAACCTTAGCATGCCTTCTAAACAAAATAAAACGTGTCGGTACATGGCCCAACTAAAACCGATTTCCTCGAGCCTAGAGGAATCAGTAGGTCACCTAGGGACCTTGCAATAAAATCTTAGATCTTAAAGTATGATTGTCTCTTCCTTGATCCGTCTTCAAGTACATTACAAAAACATTATTCTAAATTTACAGTGAAGATAATTATACAAAAATCTTTACATCAATAAATTTAGAAACCTCAATTTACATTCGAGGGGAATGAGATAAAAAAAGAATGTACATCGAGAAGAGGAGAAAGGCAGGACATGCAAGCCCTATTTAAAAAATTACAACCATACACACCCAAAATTTTTAAAACATTCACCATAGGTCTAAGGCTCATGTACCAAGCACCATGCAATATTCAAATAAGTACATTACATACATTAAAAAACAATCAATTTTTGAATTGGGTGGGTGAATTATTAATTACCCTTTGACAATTTGAAGATCTTCATTTGGTCCAAAAGTTCTGAAACTTTTCACTTTGGCCCCAACACACTCGAAAGTACGCTGGCCACAACGATGGGTTATATCGCCGTGGCGTTCGTTGGTCATCGTCACGAACGTGTCAATGTGCGATCGTTGCAAGGATGTGTTATATCGCTACGGCGAACGCGCATTTTGTTAGTTCTCACATTGGACTACGATCGTCGTGGCGATGGGTTATATTGTCGCAGCAAGCGTTGATTTATCAATCAATGCATACGATGAAACAACGATTGCCGCGGTGAGCATGCACTAATCTTTAATGAATCAATTCAACCAGCAACATAAAAAATGGATTTTGCAATCTGTCTCATGAACTGATCTCAACAAAAATCCAACTCCCAATTTACCAATCTTGCAAATCATCAACAAATTAATTAATCAAGTATATTGAATTAATTGATTTCCCAAAACATGCTCTCAAAGCAGAATTTGTATAGATTTAACAAATCAACATGTTATCAATCAAATACATGTTATCAAATAAACATTATACTGTAAATCTGGTACCCTAGGCTCTGATACCACTATTAGGAAACGATCTAACCCATGGCAGCAGAAAAACAAAAATAAAACAGCGATCATTTTAAGCCCAGATTAGGATACATATATTATAGATAATATGTTAAATCAAATATTCTGCAGTAATATGAACAATCAAAGTAAAGAGAAGAGTTCATACGCACATTTGGAGGCTCCTTCGAACTTGTCTCTGACTGGGTTCGCTACAGATTCAAAGTAGAATCGAACCAGCGGTAGTCTACACGAAGAAAACCTGAAGAGCTAAAGAGGGATTTGCTAGATCCTCTTTAGCCTCAAGAATCAAGAACAAGAATCAAATGAATTTGATTCATACAAAGTAAAGTGGTGTGGGGTAGAGAGTGGGCTGGAGCTTTTTCATTGAATATGATATAAAATGACTTAAATTGAAAAGTGTTATTTAATTCATAGAACACATGCACTTTATAAGTGCATGTGAAGTGCCATTCCACTTAGGAATAGGCTTAGACACCAACCCAAACAACCCATATGTCCAAACAGCCTCATTTAGATATTTTTATTTTAATTATTATTTTTTCAATTAAATTCAACTAATATATATAAAATATATTAACATTTAACAATAACAATAATTCATTTAAATATATGCGTATACATATTTAAATATAATCTCACTTATTCAATTTTAATATCAAATTAAATAAAGGCAACAACCTCAGCAAATTTAATTGCACTATGAGATTTCGAAAATACCCTTTCGCCTAGAAAGACGAAAACGCATTTCTCACAAACTGATTCTTAAATTATCTTCTATGTGTGTGACCCGTAGGCTCCTTATCATACCGGTAGTGTGTATTGTCGCAATCAACACCAATTAATTGTCTCACTACACATAGACCAAGATTCGCCCCTAGCAAGGCATCGTGGCCACCAGATAGATTCGGATTCAGTGAAGTAGCAACCTGTCAACGATATGGTTACCTTACAACTCAATCCTTTCATCATCTGTTATCTCATCGAGACCGAGGCACAGAAATGGTGTCAACCTCAGTTACTCTCGATATGTATGTATTCAATTACTAGACCAATGACCAGAATAATAAACTAGATTGAGCAACAACTCAATCCCATTGTGGCCACAGTTTTAGTGTCATTGCCATTTACTGAATTGCACCATGAAATAACTTCTCCCGTACCCAAGAGTGATGAATCCTCTGTCGATCTACCATAGTCTTGATACACTCATTGATGTAGCCAATCACTACTGTATTAATAGCTCTGAATAGAACTGCGTTGGGCTAGTGTCAAACTACACCAATTGGTGCATAAGGCGCTCCGGTGATCTCAAGTCTAAGGATCATATGCAGCACTATTCGTAAAAGGATTTGTTCCATAGGCACTAGGGTTGCCATCCATATGGAATCCTCTGGTGGGTCAGTCTAGTGAACTTATCTACAGCAAGCACCCATGTGTTGCACCATGTTGTCACCAAACAACCTTGACAAGTGAGATTAGTCATTGCCTTTCGACAGGGTCGTTCAACACTATAATAGCCTTATTGTATTATCTATGCCCTTACTTCATAATAATACAGGGGCTACGGATGTTTTTAGAATGGCCACCATATGTGCTCATTGGGTTCTCACCATCAAGATTTGAATCACTTGATACCGTCGTCACGATTCTACCATTCTAAGGACACATATCAATACATAAAATATGATTTTCGCGATATAGAATAAAATGCATTTTTATTGATCAATGAACATTATTACAAAGAGTGAATTCTACAATAATTAATTGGCTTTGGGGCACCTACTCTAACACAAGATTGGCAATCATATACACAAGATTGGCAATCATATACTCAAGTTGACTGAGTATATGAACAAGCTTGAGATTTTGGGATGTAGATGTAACACCACGCTCCAGCTGGGTACCTTCTAAGTATTCCATTAGGATGGAAACTTAGAGAATTCATGATTGGAAGGTTGTGTAATTTAAAACATAAATCCTGATTACAAACATGTACTATACGAAAATAAATAAATAAAAACTTTTCCTCTCCTTTACATTACTTTCTTAATCAACCTGTCGAAATATGACTATATATGAAAAATATGGTTTAAAGAAAACAACTACATCAATTGTTTAATAGTGGAAGCAAATATAAAATATCTCCCATCATTTATAAGCAAACCATATTCATTATTTCATAAGACTTAGATTAAAGACAGTAAACTATATATATTAAATTCAAAAACAACATCCTTTATATAACATCATAAGTTTAATTATAACAAAAGTTAACATGCATGCCCCCAAGCTTCCTTGACTGTCGCTCGCCATTACCATTTTAACCATTACTTACAAAATATGGAAACTATGGAAATGAGTGCTAATCACTCAGTAAGGGTATCAATCATTTAACCCTATGTAACATTCTTAAACTTGGAAAGCATCTTATTTACTTGTACATGAACCAAACATTAATAACATAAAAGTAATATAACATAGCATATTCAGTTCATATCATAATGCATAATATAGTTCATGTAATGCTTTCCTTTAATGTTCATGAATTGCACTTTAATGCCATGCATGTATAAATACATTTTTCTTTGAAAACTTTTTTACTGTCTGCCGATCAGACTAAGTTGAGGCATGGATTATGAAACCTTTGGCCAATGAGCTAACCTTAACTTATAACATAGTCCCCATGGTTATGCACGCTGTGTACTATTCATTTCTTTTGGTCTAGACATGTACATGAGAGAGCACAGGTTCCCCATAACATGCTAACAGCTTCCATAGAACTTAAAAATCATTTTCGTCACAAAAATGCATGTCTATGTACTTTGAAAGCATTTTGCTCAAACTTGGGATCAAGTCCCTCTTTTTTTCAACATTGATATGCTTGACATGCTTCATTCTTTAAAAACATACACTTTTCATATATGAACATATTATTTCATCATGACCATTTCATTGGATGCATAACAAATTTATAGAAACATATCATACTTAGGCTTGTTTATACATAAATAAGCTCATAATTAGGTAATACATAACCTATTATACATAACCTCTATGGTCACTCATTAATCAAATATATGTTCATACAATCATTAAATAATCACAAAGATCACTCATTCAAACATGCTTCAAAACCCTTTAAGCATTATTTCCATACTTGGAATCAATCATAGATTATTAGGCAAAAAAATAAATTAAGAAATTGGAAGCACTTTTGAGGTAGTCATGCTGCACAGGTCATATTCAAGAAGGCATATCTCGAGTTATACACATCGGATTGATATGATATTGGTCTCGTTTTAAAGCTTAGAGAAAGGGCTACAACTTTATGGTTGAGGACACTTAAGATGCCCAAAAATCACTCAGAAGGCCACGGACTTGACAGTGGCAACCATGGTAACATGCCTTTTTTAAGGCTTTTCCATACCTATTTACCTCCACTTGCTCCCTAACCTTTCCTAACCATTCTCCCTTGTGAAAACATGTTAAATGATCAATAATAACCTCCCTTGTAATATGTTAAATGCTCATGACACAACCATTTTCATTAATTGCCATCAAACTTCAATTTTCTACAATTCACATATAAATCCATCAATTGAAAATTATATCATCAAACCAAGCTCAATTTCTTTTGTGTGACAAGATCTAAGGTTCCCTAATACTAAACCTAGAAAATCTAATCCTTATTTCATATCAAAGGGAGGTTTCCCTTACCTTGTGTGAAGAAACAACATTCCTTTGCAAATTTCCTCCTCCTTATCTCCAATTAACTCTTTATCCTAACATAAATCATAAGAAAAATTTAATAATTTGTAATACATAATAGTCATATAAGATAAGGAGTTGAAATTTACCTCTTAATATCCTTAATAAAGGAAGAAATATAAGACACTTGAAAGATTGCAACTAAGAAGCTTGAAATTTTAATAGAGGAAATAGAATTAATGGAGAAGTATTGAAGAAGATGATGGAATATTGTAGAAATATTGAAGAAGATGATGGAAAGTGGAAGAATACATGTGTTGGCCAACTTATACAAAATGAAATCAAGATTTTTTTTTTTCATTTGTCTTTTGCATTTAATGGCTTATAACATTATTTCCCTTTTTGCCCTTAACAATTTTCTTTTAATTACTCCTTAATCCTTCATCATCTTTATCTTGTCAAGCCAACAAAATATCATCATTCTTTTACCACTTTACCCCTAAGGCTAGCACATAAAAATGAAAAGACTATTTTACCCTTGGACGTACTGGTGAGGTTTACAGTATACTTAATGAGGATTTAGCAATAGACCTAACATTACAGTCTTTGTTAGATTCTTACTCTCAATTTGTCTATGACTTCATTGAGGACGATAAGAAGACTACCCTTTCTGAGCTTCTGGATATGTTGAAGGCTACTGAGTCAGGCATGAAAATGTCAAAAACATTGATGTTGGTTGAAGCTAACTCTAGTGAGAAGGAAAAGGCTCACAAGTCATTGGAAGAAACTGTTGTAGATAGGAAGGGCATTTATCCTCACTGTGGGAATCCCAGCCACTGCAAGAAACATTGCAAAGCCTTCCTAGCAAAAAGAAAGAAGAATGCTACTTCTTCATCAGGTACGTTCATGATTGAGATTAACTTCTCCCGTTAGCATCTTGGGTCATTGACATAGGATGTGGTACTCACATTTATACTAATGTGCAAAGACTACGACAGAGAAGATTGCTCTGAAATGGAGCACGTGATGCTACATTAGCTGTAGATCTTATTGTCTGATTTTGCCTATGTGCTTGTTACTCGGAACTTGTGGATTATTATGATTTTCCTTCAGTTTCTAGAAATAATATTTTTGTGTCCACTTTGGACAAGTGAGAATATTGCTTTACTAATGGATTGTTGTCTTTTAGTATAAATAATATTCTTTATGGAACTGTTTCATAATAATATGTTATTAAAATAGACAATATGGATATTCTCAAAATAACAGCTATGCCAAGTGTGGCAAGCTGAGTTAAACATACTTGAAAGAATGTGGGATAATATCACAACTCACCCGTCTGTATACACACAACATAAAGGTGTGTCTGAAAGGAAGAATAGGACCTTACTAGATATGGTTAGGTCAATGATGAGTTTTAGTGTTCTACCTGCATCATTCTAGGGTTATGCCCTAGAGACTGCGACTCACGTACTTAACCGTGTGTTGTCAAAGTCTATGGATAAGACTCCATATGAACTATGGAGAGGGTCAAAGCCCAACTTGTCTTATCTAAAGATTTGGGGTTGTGAAGCTTATGTAAGAAATTGACTTTGAATAAGCTGGGCCCGAAATCTTACAAATGTATATTTGTGGGGTATCCCAAGGAGACCAAAGGATACTATTTCTACCATCCAAAAGAGCGCAAATTTTTTGGTTGCTCATACTAGTGTCTTCTTAGAGAAAGAGTTTTCCCTACGAAGTACTAATGAGAGAAAAGAACTCGATGAAGTTCTAGATGTTAGTAAATCGATGAACAAAAGAAGAGGAAAAACAAAAATTTTTGCCCATTGATTAGTCTAATTTCGCCAAGATTAGGGTCTGATATATATATATATATTAATTATTTATTTATTTTACATGCTTAAATTGAAATAATGAAAATCCATACAAGGATTCAATTATACCTGCGATTGGAGGCTCTGTCAATATCTCTGAATGTGAGCTCGCTATCGATTCAAGAATGGAATCGAACTCACATTGTCCACACGAAGATAGTACACCAATAACCAGGAATTAATTTTGCTAGAATTAATTCTTGGCTTTAAGGAGTCAAGTAATGGAAGAATGAGTGTGTAGAGAAAAGAAGAGAAAAATTTCTCTTAAAAAACTCTCCCATGGCCACACAATGAATTAGGTTAAGAAAACCTAATTTTTCTTCACTTATAAGTAAAATATCCATTCCACTCGTCAAGTTTAGCATCAACAAAACATTAGGTAGAATTGCATATTAACCCTTATTTAATTATTTAGTTAAATATTAATATTAATATTAACTCTAATAATTAAATTCATAATTTCGCTAAATTACTCTAATAATAAAATTGGACATAGGCTACAACCTTAGTAAATTTAATTACACAGCAAAATTACCAATATGCCCATTGATCTAAAAGATGAACAAACCCTTCCAAAAAGTCACCATCCTTAAACTGTCTTTTAAGTGTGTGACTCATAGGCTCCTCATCATATTAGCAGTGAGTAGTATCGCGATTGACACCAATCAATCGTCTCACTACACACAGACCAAGATTAGCCCATAGCAAGGCATCATGGCCACCCGATAGATTCAGATTTAGCAAAATAACTACCTATCAATGATATGGCTACCATGCAATCAAATCCTTCCATCATCTGTTATCTCATCGAGGCTGAGGTACATAAATAGTGTCAACCTAAGTTATCCTCGATATCTCTGTATTCAGTTATTGGACCAATGACTGAAATAGTGAATTGGATTGAGCAACAACTCAATTCCATTGTGGCCACAACTTTAGTGTCATTGCCATTCACTGAATTGTGCTGTGAGATAACTTCTCCCGTGCCCGGGAGTGATGAATCATATTTTGATCCACCATAGTCTTTATACACTCCTCGATGTAGCCAATCACTATCGTATTGATAGCTCTAAATAGAACTACATTCGACTAGTGTCAAACTACACCAATCGGTGCACAAGGCACTCCGGTAATCTCAAGTCTAAGGATCACATGCACCACCATTCGTTAGAGGATTTGTTCCATAGACACTAGGGTTACCATCTTTATGAAATCCTCTGCTGGGTTAGTCTAGTGAACTTGTCTATAGCAAGCACCCAAGTGTTGAACCAGGTTGTCAGCAAACAACCTTGACAAGTGAGATCAGCCACAGCCTTTCGATAGGGTCGTTTAACACTATGATAATCTTACTGTATTATCTGTGTCCTTGGTTAGAATTAACATTCGGCTAGTGTCAAACTACACCAATCAGTGCACAAGGCACTCCGGTAATCTCAAGTCTAAGGATCACATGCACCACCATTCATTAGAGGATTTGTTCCATAGACACTAGGGTTACCATCTTTATGAAATCTTCTGGTGGGTTAGTCTAGTGAACTTGTCTATAGCAAGCCCCCAAGTGTTGAACCAGGTTGTCTGCAAACAACCTTGACAAGTGAGATTAGTCACAGCCTTTCGATAGGGTCGTTTAACACTATGATAATCTTACCGTATTATCTGTGTCCTTGGTTAGAATAATACTAAGGCTATGGATATTTCTAGAATGGACACCATATGTGATCATAGGGTTCTCACTATCAAGATTTGAAACACTTGATACCCTCGTCACGGTTCTACCATCCTAAGGACATATATCAATACATACAATTATGATTTACATGATATAGTAGAAAACGCCTTTTATTGATTAATAAACATTATTACAAAGAGTCAATTCTACAATAATTGATTGGCTCTAGGGCACCTACTCTAACACTAGAACCATAAGATGAATTAGATAAAGGACAGGAAGATGTGGCACAAGAAGTGTTTGAACCTCATGTGGAGGTTACTCCATAATCTGTGGATCAAAGTGAACCACCTCAAGTAGCACAGGAGCTATGTAGGTCTGGGAGAGTATATCATGAGCCTCAGAGATATGGTTTTCTTGTGACTTAGCATGGTGATGTACTAGTCTACCGAGACAATGAACCCAGAACCTACAATGATGCTATATCAGATCCAAATTCTATTAAATGGCTTGAAACCATGAAGTCAAAGATGGACTCCAAGTACCAGAACCAGGTATGGTTTCTAGTGGATCCATCTAAAGGGATAAAACCTATAGGGTGTGAATGGATCTTCAAGAAGAAGACTGACATGGATGGCAAGGTGCATACCTATAAGGCACGACTGGTTGCTAAAGGTTTCAAACAAATTCATGGTATTAACTATGAAGAAACCTTTTTGCTAGTTGCCATGATTAAGTCTATTCGAATTGTGCTTGCGATTGCTGTATATCATAACTGTGAAATTTGGCAAATGGATGTCAAAATGGTTATTACTGAACGGAAACCTTGAAGAGGATGTGTATATAACACAACCTAATGGTTTCCTTCTTGATGGACAAGTTGATAAGATATGCAAGTTGCAGAGGTCCATTTATAGACTTAAGCAAGCTTCAAGGAACTAGAACATTCATTTTGATGAAACCGTAAAATAATTCGATTTTATCAAGAAAGAAGATGAGCTTTGTGTTTACAAGAAAGTAAGTGGGAGCACAATGGCATTCTTGGTGTTGTATGTTGATGACATGCTTCTCATTAGGAATGATATACCAAACTTGCAGTCGGTAAGACTTGGTTATCCAAGAGTTTCTCCATGAAGGACTTAGGAGAAGCAGCCTACATCCTTGGAATAAAGATCTACCATGATAGATCACATAGGTTACTTCGCCTAAGTCAGAGTATGTGTATTGACAAGGTACTGAAGAGATTCAGTATGGAAGAATCCAAGAAAAGATTTCTTTCAATGTCACATGGTGTCTATCTCTCTAAGGATATGTGTCCTAAACCACATGATAAGAGAGAAGAATGAAGAGGATCCCATATGCGTCGGCAATTGGATCCATCATGTATGCCATGTTATGTACTCGGATTGATGTTTCATGTTCATCAAGCACTTGTAGTAGATATCAATTGGATCCAAGGGAGCGTCACTGGATAGCTGTCAAGAACATCTTTAGTCTTTTTCAAGTACCTGAAAAGGATTAAGGATATGTTCTTGGTTTACGGAGGGGAAGATGAGCTCACTGTAATAGGATATAGTGATGCTAGTTTCCAAACGGATAAAAATTATTTTTGCTTGCAATCCAAGTTTGTATTTTGTCTCAATGGAGCTACAGTGAGCCAAAAGAAGCTCAGAGCAAAGTACTACAGCAGAATCTACAACTGATGCTAAGTACATCGAGTTATCTAATGTAGCTTTGTAGGTGGCTTAGATCAAGAAGTTCATTACTGAACTTGATGTGGTTCTAAGCATTGCTAATCCAATAAAGTTCTACCACGACAACAATAGAGCCATTGTTATTGCTAAGGAGCCACAATCTCACCAATAATAGAAACACTTACTTAGTTGACTCAATCTGATCTAAGATCGATCAGAAAGAGGATGTGTAGATTTGCAGAATACCTACTAACCCACTGTCGAAGTTTTTGTTGTAGCAGAAGCATGATGCGCACTTAGGGTCATTTAATGTTAAAATATGAATGATTGGCTATAGTGCAAGTGGGAGATTGTTAGAGTAGGTGCCTTAAAACCAATCTTATTTTGTAAATTGACTCTTTGTAATAATGTTTTATTATCAATAAAGGCATCTATCTATATCATGTGATCTGATTATATTCGTATAAGAAAATGATATATGTCTTTAGGAAGGTAGAACCATGATGAGGGTATCGAGTGTTTGAAATCTCGATAGTGAGCACATATGGTAGCCATTCTAGAAACGTCCATAGCCCTAGCATTATCTTGACCTAGGGCATAGATAATACGATAAGGTTATCATAGTGTTGGATGACCCTATTGAGAGCTAGTGACAGATCTCACTAGTCAAGGTTGTTTGGTGACAACCTGGTCTAACACATGGGTGCTTGCTAGGCAAGTTCACCAGATCGACGCATAGGAAGATTCCACTTAAATGGTTACCCTAGTGTCTATGGAACAAATCCTCCAATGAATGGTGGTGCGTGTAATCCTTAGACTTGAGATCACTGGAGTGCCTTGTGCAGCGATTGGTGTGTTTGACATTAGCCCAACGTAGTCCTCTCAAGACTATCAGAATGGTAGTGGTTGGCTGTATTGAAAAGTGTATCAAGACTATGGTGGATCGACAAAGGATTCATCACTCTTGGGTATGGGAGAAATTATCTCGAAAGGTATCAAGACTATGGTGGATCGACAAAGGATTCATCACTCTTGGGTATGGGAGAAATTATCTCACTGAGTAATTTGGTAAATGGCAATTACATTGAATTTTATGGTCATAGTGGGATCGAGTTGTAGCTCAATGCAATCTTTTCCGGTCGTTGGTCCAATAACCGAATATCGAGAGATCAAGGATATCGAAAGTTGACACTACTTCTGTACCTCAGCCTTGATGAGATAATGTATGATGAAAAGATCGGATTGCACGGTAACCATATCATTGATAGGTAAGCTGTTTTACTGAATCCAAATCTATTGGGTGGCTATGATGCTGTGCTAGAGGCCAATCTTGGTCTGTGTTTAGTGAGACGATTAATTGGTATCAATCACGAGACTACTCACTGCTGATATGATGAGGAGCCTTTGGGTCACACACATAGAAGACAAATTATGGATGAATTGGTGAGAAAGGGTATTTCCGTCATTTATGATGGAAAGGATATTTTTATCTTTTGAGCTGATAGGGCATTTTGATAATCTCACAGTGCAATTCAATTTGCTTAGGTCATTGCCTATATTTAATTTCATATTGAAATTAAAATTAGTGAGATTATATATCTAAATATATTCATATATTCAAATATTATATATATATATATATATTGAATAATATATTTAAATTCAAACATGAATTTGATATTTCATATATATTATCTTCACTAATATTAATATTAAATAATATATATATATATATATATATATATATATATATATATATATATATATATATATATATATATATATATATATATATATATATATATATATATATATATATATATATATATATATATATATATATATATATATATATATATTATTTAATATTAATATTAGTGAAGATTTATATATATATATATATATATATATATATATATATATATATATATATATATATATATATATATATATATATATATATATATATATATATATATATATATATATATATATATTATTTAATATTAATATTAGTGAAGATAATATATATGAAATATCAAATTCATGTTTGAATTTAAATATATTATTCAATATTAATAAAGATAATATATGAATATGAAATTCATATTTGAATTTGAATAAGATGCCATGTGGATTATTATCTTGTTTGGTAATGGGGATTTACTATTCTAGTCATGGAATAAATTTATTCCTAACTAGATTAGGGTTTTAATTTTTGTTGCATATAAAAGGCAACTTAAAATTAAAATAAAATGAGAGAACACATTAATTAAAATCCTAGCTACTCACCTCCTTCTCTCTCAAGTTTTCTCTTTAAGTAGAAAAGAGAATTTTTCAAAGAAAAATTCTGTTGCATTCCCATCCTTGATCCTTGCCATTTTGGCTAGCACATCGAACCGCTTGGTGATCAACATCCTGTCTTCATGTGGATACCGAGATTTCACTCTTATCTTAGAGTGTGAGTGATTCATAACCATTGAAAGAGCCTCCAAACGCTATTACGAAATCTGGAAATTTTATATTCAATATTATTTCATATGTAAATAATGTAAATTGGGTATAAGGTTCTTGGATTGAATGTTTTTGTTGGGGATTTTGTTTTTGTTTTCTGCTTCGTAAACCCCGCCAGCAACTTGCGTGCTAACACTCTGAAAAAGAAGAAAGGTAAAGCTATGGCTGCCACTTTGAGTGAGAGTGGCCAAGAAAAGAGTGAGGAAGATGAGTCCGGTGATGATGAGAATGTTCTTACCTTTACTGTGAATCAAGATGATGATAAGAGTGAATCTTCGGATGACACTGTTGACATCTACGCTAGAACAACAGGAAGCATATGATAAGATGTATGATCAATGGTTAAAGCTAAGAAAAAATTCCAATCTCTTGGAATTGAAAAGACAACCCTACTGAAGCAAAAGAAAACCTTGTCCAAAAAGATTATTGTTTTAACTACTAAACTAACTGAGGCTATGGCCATAATTGATAGATTAAATGTAGGTTCTCTCAAGCTTGATGAAGTCCTTGGGCAAGGAAAGTCTTTCAGAGATCGATATGGTTTGTGTTTCAATCTAGGTTCTAGCAAATCAGCTTCTGGCGCATGCACGTTTATTAGAGCCATCGAAACTCCTGTTGAAGTTGCTGCTTGTTGAGTGTTGGAAATGCAGATTTATTTTGTGATTCGTAGGTGAAATTGTAAGAAATTCAAGTTTTAACACATTATTTAGGATGAGATTTCTTACTTGTTTTGTTATCTCCCAAAATCATGGGTTTTGTTCTGTTTTCAGGTATTCAGGTGCAAAAAGATGGATTATTCATACCTGTGTTGGTGTTCGGACATCCTGGACCTATAGAGTGTGGATAAATCAAGGCGAGTGAAATTCCACCTCTGAGCCGCAGCGCACTTTTCTAAGCCGTGGCGTGAAGACGACAAAATTGATTTGAGTCGCAACACACTTTTTTTAGCCACAACATAAATTTGACGAAATCCAAATTGAGCCATGGCACAATTCTTTGGTGTCACGGTGTGATAGGGTTGTTGTCAAAGGAAAAATTGCTTGGAAACACGCCGCAGTGTAGTTCATCTGAGTCGCGATGTAATTGAAGTGAGCCGCAGAGCAAAACTTTGCGCTGCGGTGCAAATTACGATATTTGGAAAAACTCTGCATTTTCAACCCTAATTTGGGCGACCATTATTTACAATTATGCCATTTTTCCTAAAAACTATATAAGGGAAACTTAACTCCAATTTTGAGATATATTAGGTTTTAGAGAATACTTTTTCAACTTTGGAGGCTTGGGAGAGAGTGATTGATTGTGTAAGGCAAATCCTTGATCATCTTGAGTGGATTTTGCATCCAAATGTGTAAGTGTAAGATCAAGGTTTGTTTTATTGTATTTATGAGTTGCTAAACTCTTTCCTAGTGTATCCAATGTAATCTAATTAGATTACTTTATATTTAATTGATCTAATGGTATCTTAGTTTCGTTCATTTATGTTTATTGAGTTGATTAATCATTATTATTGCATGATTGCCTTTGATTTACGGTTGAATGGTTGTATGAGCCAAGGTTAGGCTACATGCCACTAGCTAATCTTGAATATCTCTTGATCTTTGATCGTAGTTGATGTTTGATCGTATTTAATAGTTGATTGATTGACAACATGAGTTGGGGTTAGGCTACATGCTACTAGCTAATCTCAGATTGCTTTGATGAATGATTGATTTATGTCTGTGCGATGCCCTCGACAGATGTGAGTTGGTTTGTGTTCGTTTTGGTTCTTTTATGCATAATGGGTTTTTGTGATTTAGACTAGGCTACACACCACTGGCTAGGTTGGATTATGAAAACACTAGGTTGATCTGGTTGGCCACGGTACGACCTTACCTTGGTAAGTATCAATCCTAAGATTTGGATCGAGAAACATCGGTTAGATTAATAACATAAAGTAGGATAATTATTGTGAAATTGGATACACTAGACCATTTCTTCGTTGTTGATCACTCATTTGGATATCATTTTTATCCTAGTTGTTATTTTAGTATTTTTGTTATTCTTATTTGAATTTTAGTTAATTTAGATTTTATTGAATTGTTGGATATTTTTTTATTATCTCTCTTGATTTTATTATTTTAGTTGTTTTTTACACAGTATTAGATTAATTGATTGTTCAACTCTCTGTGGGATTGACCCTTACTTGTGCACTTTACTGCAATAGCGACCTGTGCACTTGCAGAGGAATTAAAATTATTTTTAAGTGAACAAGTTTTTGGCACCATTGCCGAGGAGTTAGAGTTATTTGATTTCTTTAATATTTGTGATTTTATTTTATTTTATTATAGTTGCTTTTACTATCTTCTAATTGTTTTGTGTATTTTTGTGTTACACTTTTTCCTTGTTTTGAGTTCTTTTGAATGCAAGGTCACCAATCGTTGGGCGAAGAAGTGCTTCCTTATTTTGATAGGGTGAATTTGATTGATAGAAAGAGAAGAGAACTTGAAAGTTCAGAAGAATCAAGTGCATCAAATTCAAAATCAGAAGAAGAGATGGCAAATCCACCTCGCCTGATGAAGGAGTTTGTGCGTCCTACCATTGGAACATCTCCCTCCTGTATTGTTTTGAGTGCTGCAGCGAGGAATTATGAGTTAAAGAGTATCCTTTTTTAGATGCTCCCTTCATTCTTTGGGATGGCCACTGAAAATCCACTAACATTAATTATAAATTTTTACTCAACCATGCAAACTTTTCCTTTGCAGGGTTTGACTAAAGATCAATTGAGGATGAGACGCTTTCCATACACATTGAAGGGCGTAGTGAAGAGTTAGTTCATGTCAATGGCACCAGTTCCACTTACCACCTGGGATGCGGTCTATAATAAATATATAGGTAAATTTTATTCTCATGCCAAGATTGCAGAACTAAGAGGTAAAATTGCTACTTTCTCTCAACTTGATGGTGAGCCATTCCAAGAGGCTTGGGAAAGATTTAAATTGATTTTAGTTCAATGTCTACATCATAGATACCCTTTAGAATTGTTGAATCAGTTTTTCTATGATGGACTGCCGCAAGCTTGACAGGCCACAGTTGACAACGCTGCAGGTGGTGCCATGAGAGAGAAGACTGCAGAGGAGACATACGAGTTGTATGAGATGCTTGGCGCTAACTCACAACAGAAGAGTGTTAGAGGGAAAGCAAATGGAATCTACGAAGTGAGTGCTAACACTGCAAGTGTCCAAATTGACCAAGCAAGTCAAAACCATGTGCAACATGGTAAGCGAACAGGGATAGAGTGGTTCAAAAGAGGTATGTGCAATTTGTGGTAAATTTGGTCATACTTCCTTCCAATGAGAATTTTCCAAAATTTGTGGAGCAAGTGAACATGATGAACTCTTACGACTAAAGGCCACACAATCCATATTTGAACACATACAATCTTGGGTGGAGGAACCATCCAAACTTTTCATGGAGAAACAACCAGCTACAAGGAAGTTTGGATCTCATTATGCAACCAAAGAAGCCATCATTGGAAACATTGAATAGTTTCATTCAAGTGTCTCAACAAACAAATCAGAACTTTGAAAAGAGATTTGAACAGCAAGATGCAACCATAAGGAAGATGGAAGTTTAGATTGGACAAATTGCAGAGGCATTACAAGGCCATGTCCTGGGCTAGTTACTGAGTCACACGAAGCAAGCAAATGAAATCACAATATTGAGAAGTGGTAAGGTAATTAACAAGGACATCAATTCTGAAACTAATGAGCCTTTTTTTTATCATGCAGGACAAATTGGAGTCAAGGGGAAGCAACAAAGTGCACCCATTTAGAGTGAAGAGATTGACCCTCCATATGTGCCACCAAAACCTTACGTTCCACCCCTTTCTTTTATGGGTCGTTTAATTAAAAGCAAATGGGATAAGTCATTTTCTGATATCTATGACATTTTATCTAAGGTTAATGTGAACTTACCCTCGCTTGAATGGGTTAGGAAATTGCTGGCTTATGCTAAATTCTTCAAGGAGTGGAACACCCAGAAGCGTTAGTATGAACCTAATGAGAAAGTCTTGATTTTTGAGACAACGAGTGTGGTTTTGTAACACAAGTTACCACCCAAATTGAAAGATCCTAGGAGTTTTATTATCGACATTACATTTGGTAGTAAAAAGAAGAAGCAAGCTATGCTGGATTTGGGTGCTAGCATCAATCTCATGTCGTATTCCACATATCAGTAGTTGGGATTGAAAGGACTAAAACCTACAACAATGGCCTTGTAGTTAGCCGATCGGTCAATGAAATATCCCAAAGGTATTGCTGATTTTATAGTGATAGACATGGAGGCATTAACAACTGGAGATAAGGAACCACCCATTTTTCTTGGACATCCGTTCATGGCCATGACGAGAACAGTTATAGATGTTCAACAAGGGAAATTACGAATGAAAGTGCTTGATCAAACCATTTAGTGTTCGGTTTTCCATTCCACACCTTCGCCATCTAAAGATTGCTTAAATGTTGACTCCTTGCACCCCACCATTGTTTCTAATGTTATGTAGGATTGGAGTGAAGACAAATTGGAATTAGCTTTGTTGGTGGAGGATGGAAATGTTAATGATGTAAAAGTGAAAGCATTTTCAATAGGAGTCGACAGAGTGAGATCAAAGGCCTCTACTATTGAGTTGAGGATGCCATCTTGAATGACGACTAAGCATTCCGTCTAGCTTAGGATGATAAACAAGCTCTTTTCGGGAGGCAACCCGAATGTTTCTTTTCCTTTGTTTGTTTCATTTTCATTTTATTGTTTTTGTTCAGATTTTTTTTTTTTTTTTTGTTTATTTCAGTTTACTTTTTTGATTGTGTTATTTTTTGTTTTTTATTTTATGTGTTTGAATTTTCAGGAAATCTAACACTTGGTTTAATTTTTCCAAAAAATCCACTTCACGCCATAGCTCAGATTATTCAAGCCACAGTGCAATTACGTCGTTAGACTTGACGACAACACAAACGCGCAATCAAGTTGCGGCTCAAGTAATTCATGTCGCGGCGAAAAAGTGGCGAATTTGAAATTCAAGGACGCAAACACACCACGGCGCAAAAATTTCAAGTCGCAGCGCTTTTACACCATTCTTCATTTTGAGCGTGAAAACCCAAATCATGCCACAGAGGAAAAACTTGCGGCGCGACACAGTTCGCAGAATATAAAAGAGTTAGATCTCAATTGTGCTGTAGCGCAGTTCTCAATCACTCTCTCAAATTTTTCGACTAATCTTTCATTTTTCTTACTACAAATAATTTCTAATACATCCTCAACACTTGTTTGACCTTGATTTTGCAGATTCAGATTGATTTTGCGCTGGATCAATTTGGGCATTTTTTATTTTAGGGCAAATCATCTCAATCGAAGATTTTGATCACTGATTCATATTAGGTAAGCATCCTAGACTGCTCATTTGTGATTTTATTCGCATATTTGGCTCTGGTTTGTTGAGTTGAGTTGAGTTGAGTTGAGTTGATTAATTGCTTTGGGTGTTGATTGAGCGAGATTTTAATTGGATTTTGAGTTGAATGTGTATTATGTTGTGATTGGGTGTATTGGGGGTCATGTGATTGTCGTGTAATTGGGCATTGGGAGAGATTGTTGGTGGAGTTATGTTATTATGTGATTTTCGGAGTGTTAGTACCCAAATTGATTGTTATGGCATTGTAAAAGAGGGGTTGAGATGCGGGTAGTTCTAGTAGAGGTCCTGGAGGTTCCTCACGGGACACCCATGATCCTAGATTTGTGAGCGTAAGTAATTGATCTATCATACGTAGTGGAAAACAAAAATTCAATCGGTAAATCAATTACTTATCTATGCCTAGATCCGAGTATAGATTATATCGTTTACATGTTTATAAACAAAATTTGTGTAAAGTAAATCCATTCAAGGATTAGAATACTTACATACGTTTGGAGGCTCCTTCGATTATTTCTGATTTCGGACAGGAACACTATTCATGTTACTATTCATGGTTACTGTTCACCGTCTATTGTTCTCATAATTTTTCGCCAATCAATCCAAAGTAGGATCGCACTCATGGAAATCCACACGAAGATAATCCGCAGAACCCTTGATTATTTTGCTAGAACAATCAAGGGCTTCAAGAATCAAGAAAGAAGAACAATAAAAGTTTTCTTTTTAAGAGAGAGAGAGAGAGAGATAGGGTGGCTAGGGTTTTAATTGAATGAATAATTCCACATTGTTTTAATTTTAAGTTGCACTTATATAGTGCAACAATTAAAACCCAATTCCACTTAGGAATAGCCATGGGCTCCAACCCTAGTTCACCCTTGCAACCAAACACACCCTTAATGGTATTTTAATTAATTTATTATTATTATAATTAAAATCAATTAATATATATAATAATATATTAACATTTAATTAATAATAATAATTCATTTAAATATATACATAGATATATTTAAATATAATCTCACTAATTTAATTTCAATATTAAAATTAAATACAGGCAACAACCTCAGCAAATTTAATTGTACTATGAGATTACCAAAATACCCTTTCATCCTAAAAGACAAAAATACCCTTCTCACAAATTGATTCTTAAATTATCTTCTAAGTGTATGAACCGTAGGCTCCTCATCATATCGGTAGTGTGTAGTATCACAATTAACACCAATTAATCGTCTCACTACACACAGACCAAGATTGGCCCCTAGCAAGGCATCATAGCCACCTGATAGATTCAGATTCAGAGAAACCGCAGCCTATAAATGGTATGGTTACCATGCAATCAAATCATTTCATCAACTGTTATCTCATCGAGACTGAGGTACAGAAATAGTGTCAACCTCAGATATCCTCGACATGTTTGTATTCAGTTACTAGACCACTAACAGGAATATTAAATTGGATTGAGCATCAACTTAATTCCACTATAGCCATAGATTTAGTGTCATTGCCATTTACTGAATTACCCATTGAGATAACTTCTCGCGTACCCAGGACTAATGAATCCTTTGTCGATCCACCATAGTCTCGATACACTTCTCAATGTAGCCAATCACTACCGTATTGATAGCTCTGAATAGAACTATGTTGGGCTAGTGTCAAACTATACCAATTGATGCACAAGGCGCTCCGGTGATCTCAAGTCTAAGGATCACATGCACCACCATCCGTTAGAGAATTTATTTCATAGACACTGGGGTTACCATCCATATGGAATCCTTTGGTGGGTCTATCTAGTGAACTTGCCTCTAGCAAGCACTCATGCGTTGCACAAGGTTGTCGGCAAACAACCTTGACAAGTGAGATTAATCACTGCCTTTCCACAGGGTCGTTCAACACTATGATAGCCTTACCGTATTATTTGTGTCCTTGGTTAGAATAATACTAGGGCTATTGACATTTCTAGAATGGTCATCATATGTGATCATGGGTTCTTGCTATCAAGATTTGAAACACTTGATACCCTCGTCACAGTTCTACCATATATAATTACATACACGATATAGAAGAATATGCCTTTTATTGATAAATAAACATTTATTACAGAGTCAATTTTACAATAATTGATTGGCTCTAGGGCACCTACTCTAACAATGAGTTCATATGTTGAGGATAGGTATAAGGATAATGTTGTTAATGCTAGAGGATTTGTGGATGAATGAGGATTTGATTTTAAGAATCCTTATGAGGGCATTACTGACATTATTAGTGATTTGAATTAGGAGGGCTTTAAGGCGCAACTAGCAGTAGTTGTTGAGCCTCTTGTGATGAAGTTTTATGCAAATTCCTTTGAGCGTTGAAATGGAAGAATTAGGATTAGAAGGCAACAGGTGAGATTTGATGTCGAGAGGATTAACGAGATTCATGGGTTATCGACTATTTTTTAGGAGGAGGATGATTTTTCTAGATTCCTTAAGGACCCAGATAATGATGAGGTGCTAAGAGTTTGACAAAGGGTCGGGAAGAATGGATTCTTGTTTGGAACAATAGAAGAAAAGGTTTTATTGCGACTTCACTCACACTCACTCATATGGTGTGGGAGCATTTTGTCTGTGCCAAGATCTATCCTTCAAGGCACCGTAGCACAGTGGACACTAAGAAGACCCTTATGACGTATGCCATATCTCAGTTGATGCAGATCAACATAGGAGAGATTATTCATTCACATATTTATGCATTTAGATCTTTTAAATCCTATCTGTATCCCAACCTTATCATTGCCTTATATGTATCTACGAGAGTTGTTATTGGGGATGATGAAGTGAAGAGACCACCACTTCCACCACTGACATTGAAGTATCTCTAGAAGATTACTAGTAGGGGTAAGGGAGTTGCAACCCATGCACAACCACGCAAACAGAGAGCCTTGAGCCCGTCGACATCTTCCACCCAATTTGTATAGGGTTAGATAGCCAACTTAAGAGCAGAGATGAGAGAGTGGTAGACATGGGCCATAGGTCAAATGACGTATCAGGCTTAGTGTTTACAGACGCCTCAGCAGATCATCCAGCAGTTTCAATTATCTCAATCAGGAGTGGATCCGGGATAGTTTGTATTTCCTGTCTACCCGAGGGGTTTCAACCGAGGGCACCTATTGGTGATGTTGACATGGCTGGCGATGATGATGATGATGGTGGTGACTAGCAGTGAGAGATTGGGTGGATTTACTGATAGATTTCCTATTTTTCATTTTCTTTTTTTCACTTTCGTTTTTAGTTTATTTTGTGTGTGATTTTACGTTTCAATTGTAAAACTTTAGTTACTTTATTATGGTTTCAATGTTCTTTTCATTTTTGTTTTATTTTTATTTCCATAAATATTATGCGGATTAATAGACAACATGGATTCTATCCAAGACACCATGTGTCATTTTCTTTTGTGTTGGTGGATTTCATGTTGATTACAGGATATGCATTCAATGGCGTTACTTCCAGACTTTACGATTTGTTACTCAAAAAGGGGGTAACTTGTTTCTTTCCTTTTTACCTCTACATTGTTTTGTTGGCTACATTGGGGACAATGTAGGGTTTTTGTTGGGGGTGGGAAAGTATGTGAAATTTTTGCATGCCTGTAATTTTTTATATTTATGGAACTTTGTGTTTCCTGGATGATGTCAAATGTCTGTGACATTGTTGATTACAATGACATGTAGTATTTAGAAGAGGTGATTTTTACACTAATTCGAGAATTATATGTTAATTTTTGCTTGAGTTCGAAACTCTCGGGTTTGTGGTTTGTTTGGTTGGTTGGTTCTAGCTTTTGGAGGTGTTTTGTGGTTAATTTCATATATTTTTATGAGATCCCTAAACTCTAGAACCTATTTGATGATCACTTGAGGTGAAATCCTAGACAATGCATGATTTAAGAAATAACTTAGGCCATCTTTGGACCGTTTATGCCTTTTAAGCCAACCTTTTATGCTATTATCCTTATTCACCCCATTGAGCCTTACTGTATATATTTAGCCTTGATTTTGTTTCTTTCAAGCTGCAATAACCTATCCCATTTAACCCTTAAACACATTTCCTACCCATGATTTTCTTTTAAGAGGAATTTATCTAAAATTTTGAAAGAGAAATGTGTGTGGCTTCAAGATTTGTATAAGACTTTTATGACGATGTTTGAAAGACCAGGTTGGGGGTTGTTGTGTGAAAAAAAAAAAAAAAAAAAAAACAATAAGGAAGCATGAAAAGGGTACATATCCGATTATTGTTAGGGAGAGTGATGCAATAAAAAGAAAAAAAAAATAGAATAAGGGGTTTAGGTTTGAGAGAGTAAGTTGTTTTGACTGATTGTGTTCTTTGAATTGTAAGATTTTTTCTCTTAATTGCCTAAATCCCTTACTTTCTTTCATAACCCAACACCTTAGCCTAACGTTACAAGCTTAATGAAGTCCTAACAATTTGAGTTGTGTGTTGTTGTACATTAGTGGAGAGTGATCTGAAAAGTAGGCCTATGGAGTTGTGTTTTTAATGTTTTCCATTATATGGGATCAAAATGCTGTTTTCTTTTGGAGATTGCTATAAAACCACCTCTAAGGCTAGGATTAACGATTTGTGGATTGACTGTGATGGAGAGTTGAGAACGAAGGTGAAATTAATTTTTAGGGTGTTCTTGGATGTGTGTGATCATTGCTTGTTCTATTGCTATATGTGTATGCAATGTATGAGATATATTTATTGATGTATCCAGGAAATCCATGTTTTGTATATATGTGTGTTAGGAAATGGTAGGATGTTTATGGGTAGCATCACTGAAAACCCTCACAAGACTATAACTCGTCCACTAGAGGGACCTAGGGGTTTAAAGGCTTATTGCATACGCTAAATGCAATCGTGTCAACCTATTGAAGTGGTTTAGATAGGATATATTAGTTAGGATTAGATTTTATTGCTTTCATTGCTAGGGACTAGCAATAAGCTGGTTGGGGGTTGTGTTGAGTGTTGAAAATACAGATTTATTTTGTGATTTAAGGGTGAAATTGTAAGAAATTCAAGTTTTAATGCATTATTTAGGATAAGTTTTCTTACTTGTTTTGTTATCTCCCAAAATCACAGGTTTTGTTTTATTTTCAGGTATTCAGGTCCAAAAAGATGGATTACTCATGCTTGTGTTGGTGTTCGGACATCCTGGGCTCGTCAAGTGCGGATAAATCAAGGCGAGCAAAAAAGAAGTGAAATTCAGCATTTGAGCCACAACGCACTTTTCTGAGCCACGGCGTGAAGACGATGGAATTGAATTTGAGCAACAACACACTTTTCTAAGCCACGACATAAATTCGACGAAATCCAAATTGAGCCGCGACATAATTTTTTCTGTGCCGCAGCATGATAGGGTTTTTGTCGAAGGAAAAAAAGCTTGGGGACATGCCACAACGTAATTCATCTAAGCCGCAATGCAAATCACGATATTTGAAAAAACTCTGCATTTTCAACCCTAATTTGGGCAACCATTATTTACAATTATGCCATTTTGCCTAAAAACTATTTAAAGCAAACTTTACTCCGATTTTGAGGTATATTAGGTTTTAGAGAACACTTTTTCAACTTTGGAGGCTTGGGAGAGAGTGATTGATTGTGTAAGGCAAATCCTTGATCATCTTGAGTGGATTTTGCATCCAAATGTGTAAGTGCAAGATCAAGGTTTGTTTTATTGTATTTATGAGTAGCTAAACTCTTTCCTAGTGTATCCAATGTAATCTAATTAGACTACTTTATGTCTTTTGCTTAATCAAATGTTTAATTGATCCCATGGTATCTTAGTTTCGTTCATTTATGTTTATTGAATTGATTAATCATTATTATTGCATGATTGCCTTTGATTTACGGTTGTATGGTTGTATGAGTCAAGGTTAGGCTACACGCCACTAGCTAATCTCATATTGCTTTGATGAACGATAGATTTATGTCTGTGCGATGCCCTCGACATATGTGAGTTGGTTTGTGTTCATTTTGGTACTTTTATGCATAATGGGTTTTTGTGATTTAGACTAGGCTACACGCCACTAGCTAGTTTGGATTATGAAAACACTAGGCTAATTCGGTTGGCCACGACACGACCTTACCTTGGTAAGTATCGACCCTAAGATTTGGATCGATAAACATCGATTAGATTAATAACGTAAAGTGAAATAATTATGGTGAAATTGGATACACTAGACCATTTCTCGTTCTTGATCACTTGTTTAGATATCATTTTTATCTTTGTTGTTATTTTAGTATTTTTGTTATTCTTATTTGAATTTTAGTTAGATTTTATTGAATTGTTGGATATTTTTTTATTATCTCACGTGCTTTAATTATTTTACTTGTTTTTTACACAGTATTAGATTAATTGATAGCTCAATTCTCTGTGGGATCGACCCTTACTTATGCACTTTACTGCAATCGCGACCTGTGCACTTGTGGAGGAATTAAAGTTGTTATTAATTGAACACTGCTGTGAGACAAGCTGTGAAGGTAAACAAAATTCACACCCATATGTCATTTCTGTAATAGAAAAGGTTACATCAAACCAAAATGCTTTAAGTTTATTGCATATTTGAAAGAGTTCTTGAAAACCATAACTTGTATTCCAATATGAGTCCTCATGATTACTATGGTTTTTCATCCAAAAGAATTTGGAAACCCAAGTCTGATGTGAACTGCCTTGTGTCTCATACCTCATTGCTTGCTTTTCAAAATGATCTTTGGTATTTGGATATTGATTGTTGTAGAAATATGATAGGAAATAAATCACTTTTGTCCAAACTTGAATTTGTTGATCATGGACATGTTACTTATGGAGATGGTAAGAAAGGTGAAATTCTCGGTAAGGGATCAATTGGTTTACCTGGTTTTCTAGTTTTGAATGATGTCTTACTTCTTGAGGGTTTGAAAGCTAATTTGATTAGTATTAGTTAGATTTGTGATAAGAACTTTGTGGTTCAATTTTCCAAGAACATATGTGTAACAGCTACTATAAACTAATACAATGCATGCATAATAACAATAGAAAATTGGGCTCAAAAACTTTCTTTTCATTATAAGTCATATGTCTTTTATACACAAAGAGTATTGTTTACAAAAAATCATTTTTAAAAGACAAAACAGGGGGAAACAGTGTAGCTATTGCTCCTCGCTAGTCGACGCCCCTCCGACTGCATCATCACTTAGATCCTGCAACCACAAAGGAAAATAATGGGGTGAGCACAAAATGATGCTCAGTAAGTAAAACCCTCTATCTGTCTATCCCCGTATGTATTACTCTTAATTCTTTCCTCACACTATTTCTGTTTCTATTTCTGTTTCTCCTAAACGTCATGGCCTCATCTTACCGGAGGTACGGCCGGATGGCGTTCACACAGCACCATCTCACTCTCTATGACTATCGAGAGGAATTCACACAGTACCAACCCGTTCTTAGTGACTACCGAGTGGGGATCACGAAGCACCTATTCGATTTTCGTAACTATCGGGCGGAGACCACCTAGCACCTACCCGTTCCTCATAACTTTCGGGTAATGATCACCAAGCATTAACCCGTTCCTAAACACTGTCGGGTGATGATCACAAAGCATCAACCCACTTCTAATAAATGTCGGGTGATGATCACAAAGCATCTACCCTTTTCTCATAACTAACCGGGTGATGATCACAAAGCATCCACCCGTTTCTACTAACTATCGGGTGATGATCACAAAGCATCAACCCACTTCTAATGGCTATTCGGGTGATGATCACAAAGCATCAACCCGATTCTCGTAACTGTCGGGTGATGATCACAAAGCATCAACCCATTTCTAATACTCTTCTTATTCACTCTATTCTAGCACTTCGCATTCACTCTACCCTTAGAGTAGTTGCACCCACCAAGTTCTCTACTCATAGAGTAAGCGCATACACAAAGTTTCCTACTCTTTCTTAGGTCACTTCTCAATGCACAATTAATGCATATGGATGGTTCACCTCCACTAATGCACTTATGAAATGCCAACATGCAATGTTGCAAGAATTAAGGTTCATTTCTCATACTCAAACCTCTATTAGGCATTTCATCAAACAACTCAAGTGCATAATAAAACTCTACTATAACAATGATTCTATGTCTTTCTCTAACCATCCAAAATGGGGAGAAACCCCCTCACATAGCCACATAACCTGCCAAAGAAAGACACTTCCAAAAAGGATTTCTCAATATCCTTTAATTCAATCTCAAACTACCTTTCCAACCCACATGTCATTTCTTATAATTGCAATGTATAAACAACCACAAAGCACTAGAAATCTCTATTTAAGCCTCAATAGCATGGCATATAACATGTATATCATATACATACATCATTGCTATCAAAACCCTAATCAAGAAAATTCTCAAATCTTAACTTGGGTTGGGGTTTACTTACCTTGTTATGGAGAGATTTCACTAACTCTTCCTTTCACTTGGTTTGCTTGACTTTTTCTCTACTCTTAAACAAAAGAACAAAAACCCTCAATATTCAATATATACTAAAACTCACAAAGCTTCACAACCAAAGCAAGAATCCTTACCTTAGGATGCCTTAGGTTGATTTTCTACCCCAAATCCACTCCAAAAGCCCTTGAAAACTCCTTGATCAAATGAAAGAGAATTTGAGAGGAAGCAAGAGAGGAAAGTGGCGTTGGAGAAGAAGAATGAGGGGTTCGCAATGTCTTAATTCCTTTTAATGAAATTTATACACAAGCATTCCCATTTTGCCCTTACTCTTCTTTGGGAATTCTATCTATATCCTTTGATTCATTACAAACACACCCCCATATCAACATATTCTCCATGAAAAATCCTTACATTTTACTCCTCACTTTTCTTGCTAATTAGGGGTAGAATGGTCAAATTGCCCTTAGGGAAGAAAATATCTAAAACTTAACAAACTTTTTGATTGGCACGTCGCCACGGCGAAACCGTCCAGCAGCTTCCCCCGTGGCTACAACACCTCTTCGCCGCGGCGAAGATTCTTCTTCGCCCCGGCGAATACTGAAACACTAAACTTCTTCTATTTTCAACCAATTTCAGGGCAAGTATTCAACACAACACTCAATCAAAGGTCAACCAAACAATATTACCAAGAAACCAACTCAAAAGAGCAAAAGAAGAAGCAATAACTACGTACCTCAAGTGGGGCGTTACAATATGTCAAATCTTGAGTGATGAAGATATCTCCTTACTAGAAGGAAAAAGATCCAATGACAATTGTTATTTGCTTTCTAATAGTGTGTCATGTTTCAGCTCTAAGATTGATTGCACTAACTTGCTGCATGAGAAACTTGGTCACATGAATTTCAAAGATTTGGTAAGACTTTCAAAAAGGGGAGTAGTTAAAGGGCTATCGAAACCTTAACCTCCAAAAAGCAATGTGTGTAGTCCATGTCAACAAGGTAAACAAACCAAGATCTCTCATAAAGTTTTATCTAATCTCAATACCTCATGTGTGTTGGAATTGCTTCATTTAAATCTAATGGGCCCTATGCAAACCATGAGTTTGGGAGGTAAGAGATATGTGTTTGTTTGTGTCGATGACTTCTTTAGGTATGCATGGGTTGACTTCTTGCATAAGAAATCTGACTCTTTTAATGCCTTTCAAAAACTGGCTAAGAGGTTACTTGTTGAGAAGAGTTCCATGGCTATGAAGATTGTGAAAATTAGGAGTGACCATGGTAAAGAATTTGAGAACGCTAACTTCGCTGATTTTTGTGATTTGCAGGGCATTTTCCATGAATTCTCTACCCCCAAAACACCTCAACAAAATGGTGTGATGGAGAGGAAAAACCGAGTGCTTCAAGAGATGGCTAGGGTGATGGTTAATGCCAAGAAGCTTCCCATAAGACTTTGGGCTGAAGCTATAAACACTGTTTGCCACATTTCAAATAGAGTGTATCTTAGAAAAGGTACTCTTCAAACTCCTTATGAGCTGTGGAAATGTAAGAAACCTGATCTCTCTTACTTGCATGTGTTTGGTTGTAAATGCTTTGTTCTAAATGATAGAGAGAATTTGGATAAGTTTGATTCAAGGAGTGATAAAGGGGTTTTCCTTGGGTATTCTTCAAATAGTCACGCCTTTAAAAGTAACATGCGTTCTGAAAAGGTCTTAGAATCTATTAATGTGGTTTTTGGTGATGCAGAAGATTTTTCAAAGTTCTCTCAAGAATGTGAAATTGGAGACATGTTTGCTCCTCGTGTGCCCACAGAAGACATTGTGAACACAACTGAACCTCTTGAACCAAAGTCTTATTCAAATGTGCCTTCACCCCCTTCTGGTGCTACAGCAACTAGATCAGAACCTTGTAAAGAATCAACTTCAGATTCTTCTTTGCGAAATGTTGGAATTGAGCTTGTTGTTGATTTTTTTGATGAGATTGCTCAGAGGAGGAACCCAAGAAGAAAAGATCCTCCTACATGCATTCAGAAAGCTCACCCTTCATCAACCGTAATTGGAGATCCAAATGAGGTGATGGTTACTAGAAGGAAAAGACAAAATGAGATTAACCACCTGTGTTATGCGTTTCTTGCAGAGCTAAAAAATGCCAAACAAGCCTTGAAACATGAGAGTTGGATTGAAGCCATGCATGAGGAGTTAGACAATTTGAAAGGAATGATGTGTGGACTCTTGTGTCGAGACTTGAATAAATCAATATTATGGGTACCAAATGGATTTTTAAGAACAAAAATGATGAATTTGGTAATGTTGTTAGGAACAAAGCAAGGCTAGTAGCTCAAGGATATACTCAAGTGGAGGGAATGGACTTTGATGAAACTTTTGCCCCTATTGCCCGACTTGAGTCAATCCGGTTACTGATTGTTGTTGCTTGGCGCCTCAAGATCAAATTGTTCCAAATGGATGAAAAAGTGCTTTCTTAAATGGGATGCTTTTCAAAGAAGTGTATGTGGAAAAACCAGTTGGTTTTCAAGACCCACACAAGCCTAATCATATGTTTAGATTGAAGAACACCCTTTATGGGTTGAAGCAAGCCCCTCGGGCTTGGTATGAAAGGTTGACAACTTTCCTCCTTGGGCATAGTTATGAGAGAGGTAGTGTCGATAAAACCTTATTTATCAAGCGTGTTAACAGTGAAATGTTGTGTGAATAGATTTACGTTGATGATATTGTGTTTGGTTCCACTTCTCAATCACATGCACATGAATTCATTTGTTTGATGAAAAATGAGTTTGAGATGAATATGGTAGGAGAGTTAAGTATGTTTCTTGTGTAAGTAATTGATCTACCATACGCAGTGGAAAACAAAAATTCAATCGGTAAATCAATTACCTTTCTTTGCCAAGATCCAAATATAGATTATACCGTTTACATGTTTATAAACAAAAATCTGTACAAAGTAAATCCATTCAAGGATTAGAATACTTACGTACATTTGGAGGCTCCTTCGAATATCTCTAATTTTGGACAGGAACACTGTTCACGTGATTTTTCGCCAATCGATCCAAAGTAGTATAGCACTCACGGAAGTCCACACAAAGATAATCCGTAGAACCCTTGATTCTTTGCTAGAACAATCAAGGGCTTCAAGAATCAAGAAAGAAGAACAAGAAAAGTTTTCTTCTCGAGAGAGAGAGAGATAGGGTGGCCAGGGTTTTAATTGAATGAATAATTTCACATTGTTTTAATTTTAAGTTGCACTTATATAGTGCAACAATTAAAACCCTATTCCACTTAGGAATAGCCATGGGCTCCAACCCTAGCTCACCCTTGCAACCAAACACACCCTTTATGGTATTTTAATTAATTAATTATTATTATAATTAAAATCAGTTAATATATATAATAATATATTAACATTTAATTAATAATAATAATTCATTTAAATATATACAGCAATATATTTAAATATAATCTCCGTAATTTAATTTTAAGATTAAAATTAAATACAGGCAACAACCTCAACAAATTTAATTGCACTGTGAAATTATCAAAATACCCTTTTATCCTAAAAGACGAAAATACCCTTCTCACAAATTGATTCTTAAATTATCTTCTAAGTGTATGACCTGTAGGCTCCTTATCATATCGGCAGTGAGTAGTATCGCGATTAACACTAATTATTCGTCTCACTACACACAGATCAAGATTGGCCCCTAGCAAGGCATCATGGCCACTTGATAGATTCGGATTCAGTGAAACCGTAGCCCGTCAACGATATGGTTACCATGCAATCAAATTCTTTTATCAACTGTTATCTCATTGAGACTGAGGTACAGAAATAGTGTTAACCTCAGATATCCTCGACATGTTTGTATTCAGTCAGTAGACCAATGACATGAATATTAAATTGGATTGAGCATCAACTCAATCCCACTGTGGCCACGGATTTAGTGTCATTGCCATTTACTGAATTACCCAGTGAGATAACTTCTCCCGTACCTAGGACTAATGAATCCTTTGTCAATCCATCATAGTCTCGATACACTTCTCAATGTAGCCAATCACTACTGTATTGATAGCTCTAAATAGAACTACGTTGGGCTAGTATCAAACTACATCAATTGGTGCACAAGCCGCTCTGGTGATCTCAAGTCTAAGGATCACATGCACCACCATCCGTTAGAGGATTTAGTCCATAGACACTGGGGTTACCATCCATATGAAATCCTCTGGTGGGTCTGTCCAATGAACTTGCCTCTAGACAGCACCCATGCTTTGCACCAGGTTGTCGGCAAACAACCTTGACAAGTGAGATCAATCATTGCCTTTCAACAGGGTCGTTCAACACCATGATAGCCTTACCATATTATCTGTGTCCTTGGTCATAATAATACTGGGGCTACGGACTTTTCTAGAATGGCCACCATATGTGATCATAAGGTTCTCACTATCAAGATTTGAAACACTTGATACCCTCGTCATGGTTCTGCCATCCTAAGGACATATATCAATACATATAATATGATTTATATGATATAGTAGAATATGCCTTTTATTGATAAATAAATATTTATTACAGAGCCAATTTCAATAATTGATTGGCTCTAGGGCACCTACTCTAACAATCTCTCACTTGCACTATAGCCAATCATTCATGTATTTAATACTGAATGACCTTAAGTGTTTTTTATGCTTCTGCTGCGACATAGGCTTTGTCAATGGATCGGCGAGATTGTAATCAGTATGCACTTTACTGAGCTATACATCTTTCCTCTCAACCATTTCTTTGATGAGATGAAAACGTCTAAGTATGTGTCTGGACTTCTGGTGAGATCGTGGTTCCTTTGCTTGAACAATTACTCCATTGTTGTCATAATAGACATCTATCGAATCAACAATCATGGAAACCACACCAAGTTTGGTGACGAACTTCTTAATCCATACTACCTCCTTGGTCGCATTGGTTAATGCAATATACTCAACCTCTATTGTAGAGTCCACTACAGTGCTTTGCTTGGAGCTCTTCCAGCTCACTACACCCCCATTGAGACAAAATACAAACTTTGATTGCGATCGATAATCATCTTTATCCGTTTGGAAACTAGCATCACTGTATCCTCTTACAGTGAGCTCATCTTCCCCTCCATAAACCACAAACATGTCCTTAGTCCATTTCAGGTACTTAAGGATGTTCTTGACAGCTATCCAGCGACGCTTACCTAGATCCGATTGATATGTACTATAAGTGCTTAACGCACATGAGACATCAATCCGAGTACATAACATGGTATACATGATAGATCCAATTGCTAACGATATGGGATCCTCTTCATTCTATCTCTCTCATTGTGTGTTTTAGGACACATATCCTTAGAGAGATAGATACCAAATGACATCAGAAGAAATCCCTTCTTGGATTCTTCCATACTGAATCTCTTCAGTACCTTGTCAATGTATGTACTCTGACTTAGGCCAAGCAACCTACGTGATCTATCTCGGTAGATCTTTATTCCGAGGATATAGGCTGCTTCTCCTAAGTCTTTCATAAAGAAGCACTGTAATACTTTCTTTCTAGCTAGTATACTCGTAAAATAATCAGTAAAACTCATTAAAAATATATAAATACACATATAAACGAGTAATAAAGTATGGGCCCGTATTTAATTTTTCTTTATATACAAATATACTCAAAATAGCAACTTGACAATGTAGCCCAACCCTTCCACTGCGTGATGTTCTGGGCGACCGCAACTCAGCTATTACCTGCAAAAACATTGAAAACAACGGAGTGAGCACTAATTACTCAGTAAGTAAACCCGCTATGCTACCCTTCTCTCTTTGTTGCTTAAGTTCTGAATTTTCCTTCCGTACATCTCATTTCCCGATTATTCTCTGTTCTTCTCTCTGTTCTTTCTCTATTCTTTCTCATTCTTTCTCTGTTTTTCTCTCAATTTTCTAATTTTTCACTACTCATGATAATGAGCATAGTATTATGCATATACATGATGCAAATGCACAAATGCATAAATTATGCATTTTCTTTTTATTTTTCTTATTCTTATTCTATTTCTTTTTCTTTATTTCTTTCTTTCTTTTCTTTTCCTTCTTTCTATTCTTTCTTTTCCTTCTTTCTATTCTTTCTTTTCTTTCTTTCTATTCTTTCTTTCTTTTCTATTCTTTCTTTTCTTGCCAATCGGACTCGGTTGAGACATAGATTTAGAGCCTTGGTCGTGTGAGTGAATTCTCTAATTGTGGGTACAGTCCTCATTCACACGCACTTCTAACGGACTGTACAATTCTTCTTTCTAAATTCTGAGGCCGCTCACTAAAGGCGGCGTGAATGTGGGGCTATGTCACTCACGGGCTCCCCATCGCAACAACCTTCTCTTCTTTTTATCTCTTTTACTCTTCTTTAAATAAAAATTCAGATTTGAATATCTTTAATATTCTCATTTCTTTCCATTTTCTCTTTAACATATTTTAGTGTTTTTTTATGCTCTTATGAAACTCCTCCCAAAGTAACACATAATCATACCCATACATGCACTTCTCTTTGGCATTTCATCAAACAATTCATGTGCACAAATCAACACTAATTTGGCTACACTTCTATCTCTATTCTAGGCCACCAAAAATTTGGAATAACATCCTCCATAATTAACGCCAAATCTGCCCAAAAAACACGCTCCAAAATTTCCACTTCATTTCTTCCAAATTTCAACCACACATTCATCAAGTATCAAATACACCAACACAACTTCTCATGAATAGGTTCTAATCATCATTCAACACAAAACCATCAAAAATTCTACATATAACACACACACACACACACACACACACACACACACACACACACACACACATATATATATATATATATATATATATATATATATATATATATATATATATATATATATATATATATGCATAAAGAAAATTCTCTACACAACATAACTTAGATCCTATGAGCATAAACCATCAAAATTCAACACTTTAAAAATTTAAAATCACTCCTTAATGCAAGGATCTTACCTATAGATGCTTGAGATTGAAAATCCACTCAAAAATACCCAAAATCTATGAATTTCCTTTGAAGAAATGAAGTAATTAAGAGGATTTGGAGGAGAAGGTGGCGTGAAAATGGGTTGAAGAGTGGCTAGGGTTTCACTCTTCAATCCTTGATATAACATAAAGTTATATATTAGTTTCCCATTTTGCCCTTACACTTTCTTTAAAATTTCATCTATGTCCCTTAATCAATTACCATAATGCCTTCATTTTTATTGCATTCTCCATGAAATTCTATCTCTTTTCACTCCCCACAAGTTCAACTAATTTTGAGTGAAAAGACCATTTTACCCTTAATGCAAGTTTAAGACATTTTCTTCACATTTTCTTAAAATAACTTTAGCAAAAATCAACTAAAGGTATAAGAGCATAAATTAAATTACGTACCTCCATGTGGGCGTTATAATTCTCCCCCTCTTATAAGAATTTTGTCCTCGAAATTCAAACAAACAACTCGAGATAGGGGTTTCGCATGTCTTGTTCTACCTCCCATGTTGCTTCTTCTACATTACGATTCCTCCACAAGACCTTTTCGAGTGGAATACTTTTGTTTCGGAGCTCTTTGATCTTTCTGTCTAAGATCTGCACTGGTTGCTCCTCATAAATGAGATTCTCTTCTACATCCACTTCTTCTATGTTTAATATATAGGAAGGATCACTGACATATCTTCTGAGCATTGAAACATGGAACACATTGTGCACCCTATCCATATTAGGGGGTAGCGCCAACTTATATGCTACCTTTCCAACTCGTTGTAGTACTTCAAAAGGGCCATTGTATCTAGGTGCTAACTTTCCTTTACCGCCAAAACGTATCACTCGCTTATAAGGGGAGACTTTAATAAACACTTTGTCACCCACCGCAAATTCCACATCTTTTCTCTTTACATGTGCATAGCTCTTTTGTCTATCTTGGGCTTGCTTATCAGTCGTGCTTTATAAGTGTGCACTTTGCCATCCATGTCTGTCTTTTTCTTGAAGACCTATTTACACCCTACGGGTTTTATCCCTTCAGGTGGTTCCACCAGAGACCATACTTGGTTCTGGTACATGGAGTCTTTCTTAGATTTCATAGCTTCAAGCCATTTAAAGGAATCTGGATCTGATATAGCGTCTTCATAGGTTCTGGGTTCATCGTCTTGGTAGATAAGTAAGTCACCATGTTGAGTCAAGAGATAACCGTATCTCTCAAGCTCATGGCATACTCTCCCAGATCTACGTAGCTCTTGTGCTACTTGAGGTGGTTCACTTTGATCCACAAGTTGTGGAGTAACCTCCTCTTGATGTTCAACCACTGCTTGTGACACATCTTCCCATCCTTCATCTAGTATATCTTATAGCTCTAGAACTTCATCGAGTTCTACTTTTCTCCCACCAGTACTTCTTAGACAAAATTCATTTTCTAAGAAGACACTAGTACAAGCAACAAAAATTTTGTGCTCTTCTAGATGGTAGAAATAGTATCCTTTGGTCTCTTTAGGATACCCCACAAATATACATTTGTAGGATTTTGGGCCTAGCTTGTTCGAAGTCAATTTCTTGACATAAGCTTCGCAACCCCAAATCCTTAGATAAGACAAATTAGGCTTTCGCCTATTCCATAGTTCAAATGGAGTCTTGTCTACAAACTTTGACAGCACACGATTCAAAATGTGAGTCACAATCTCTAGGGCATAACCCCAGAATGATGAAGATAAGTTACCAAAACTCATCATGGAGCTAACCATGTCAAGTAAGGTCCTATTCCTCATTTCAAACACTCCATTGTGTTGGGGTGTATACAGAGGGGTGAGTTGTGATACTATCCCACATTCCTTCATGTATTCAGAAAACCCTGAGCTTAAGTATTCACCTGTTCGATTCGACTGAAGAGCTTTAATACTTTTGCCCAAAATATTATGTACTTCATTCCTAAATTCTTTGAACTTATCAAAGGCTTTAGATTTATGTCTCATGAGGTAGACATAACCATATCTATTGAAATCGCCAGTAAATGTGATGAAGTAGGAATATCCACCTCTGGCTTCAACTGTTAGTGGACCATATACATCACTATGGATGATGCCTAACAGTTTAGTAGCCCTTTCACTTTGTCCTAGGAAATGTGACTTGGTCATCTTGCCTAAAAGGCATGACTCGCATACCTCAAACGATTGGAAGTCAAAAGGGTCCAAAACTCCATCCCTTTGAAGTTTTGCAATGCGAGTCTGATTAACATGACCCAATCTACAATGCTAGAGGTATGTATGGTTTTGTTCGCTATGTTTAGCTTTCCTAGTTTCAACGTTGAGAATATCCTTATTGTTTAAATCAAGAACATATAATCCGTTATATAACCTTGCAATTCCAAATAGAATATCATTCAAACTAAAGGACAACAATCTATTAGAAATCTCAAAACGATATCCTATATTATCCAAAGAGGATACTGAAATAATGTTTCTAGAAATTGCAGGTACAAAATAAAAGTCTTTGAGTTCTAATAATAAGCTTGAAGGCAAAGACAAGCAATATGTCCCTACAGCTAATACAACCACATGTGCTCCATTTCCAACTCGTAGGTCCACTTCTCCCTTGGCAAGCAATCTACTATGCCTTAGTCCTGCACATCAGTACAAATGCGAGTACCACATCCTGTGTCAATGGCCCAAGATGTTGAAGGAGAGAAGTTAATCTCAATCATAAACATACCTGAAGTCAAAGCATCTGACCTCTTCTTGTTTGCATGGAAAGCCTTGCAGTGCTTCCTCTAGTGGCCTGACTTGCCATAATAGAAGCAGACTACCTTCCCACCTTTCCCAATGCCACTCGCAGGCTTGAGAGCATCCTATCCTTTAGGCTTGGGATTGGGATTGGCCTTGGCCTTTCCTTTGCCCTCACCCTTTCCTTTACTGGCAACTACCAATAAAACAGGCTTGGACTTCTTCAAGTCCTACTCTGTAGTTCTTAGCATGTTCAAAAGCTCCGACAGGGTTTTCACCATAGTGTTCATATTGAAGTTCATTATGAACGGTGCATAAGAGTCAAGCAAGGATTACATAATTAAATGCACTTGTAATTCTGCATCCAACTCAAACCCCAAAGTCTCGCCTATCCATGTGCTCGATCATTTTAAGCACATGAGGGCCAACTTGGGCTCCCTTGGTCAGGCAACTTCCAAACAGTGCTTTTGACACCTTGTACCTCTCATGTCGAGCATTCCCTTCATAAAGCTCCTTGAGGTGTAGAATAATGGCAACAGCGTCCATATTCTCATGCTGCTTTTGTAACATTGGTGTCATCGATGCTAACATCAAGCATTGAACACCATCAGGATCATCAAGGAACTTTTGATAAGTATCCTTTACTTCCTTAGTGGCATCAAGATCAGGCTCAGCCATGTATGGTTTATCAAAGATATACAATTTCTTTTCAGACTTAAGTATAATCCAAAGATTACAATAAAAGTCCGAGAAATTGGATCCATCCAACCTGTTTTCTTTCTTGATTATCGGTTGTAGGTTCATAATGCTCATTTTTAAGTGAATCTATAATTCAGAAAAGTAAAGTCAATATAATGTTTATTATTTCTTAATATGGTCTTTTATTAAAAACACTCCCACTATTTTCCTTAAGCCAATAGCCCTCACTATTAACTCGTGAAAGCCCGTTGGCTTTCCTAGTGGACTGAGATCCCATCTGGCCCATTTCAAACCCTCGTTGTAGCAAACAAGCCAAAATGGGCTGATTAGGTAGGCCAACAAACTTAATCCACACCAGTTGATAGGTCCCACTACCAACCTCAAATGTGAAGTAAGCCAACAAGCCAATCACACAATCCAACGGCCTAGCCATCATCCTCAAGTGTGATTCCCAGTATCAGTAGACTGGACACTACATGTCGCCATGTACACTTAACATGTGTACTTCTCTACTATGCCTATGACGTGTTTATCAACCTTCGCTGTGGCGAACAAGCGAAACTGTCATTTTAAGTCGACCCATCATCATTAAGGAAAATTTCAATGAATTTTAACCTCCCACTGGTAGAAGTGTACCCTTTGCTATGGCAAACAAGGTTCCGACAAACAGTGGTTTACTTAAAACTATAGTGATGGAAGGCATACATGACTTAATATATCTTATTTGAGGGTTTTTATTTAATGTCTCACTATATTATTATCTTTGTCAGAATGTCATTGTTTGGCATGTTATTGAACATTCAACCTTAGCATGCATTCTAAACAAAATAAAACGTGCAGGTACATGGCCCACTAAAACCGATTTCCTCGAGCCTGGAGGAATCAGTGGGTCAACCAAGGGTTTAAAAATAAATCTTGGATCTTCAAGTTATTCCTCTTCATAGCTACTTCGTTTCTTCTTCACGGTCATTAAAAATAATTTTATAATAAAAAAAACCTATTCTAATTTACACCAATAAAATAGAAACCTCGCGTTACATACGAGGGGAGTGAGATGAGGAGAAGAAATACATGGAGATTTAAGAGAGAGAGGCAGGACACGCAAGTCCTATTTGTTTATAAAAATTATAAATAAACCCAATAAATAATAAACAATTGGTCTAAGCCTCATTTATCGGGCACCATGCAATTATCAAACAAGAACATTGCATACATAAAAAACAATCAATTTTTGAATTGGGTGGGTTGAATTATCAAGTTACTGCCTTAAACGTGCAGAGTGAATATTGGCTTTAAAGGTTCAAAAAAACTGTAATTTAGCCCTTGTGCAAAAAACGGAAAGCAAAAATAGAACAGTAGGTTTCTTGCCGCGACAAAGAAATTCTTTGCCCCGGTGAAGTTCATGCACACATGGTCGCTGTGGCGAAGTTTTATTTGCTGCAACGACCATGAACTTTTAGAAAACACAAATCGTTCCAGAGAGTTTTATGTCACGACAAAGTTTTATTTCGCTGCGGCTAGATCTACTTTTCCAGAATTTTGCCATGGCCAGATTCACTCTTTGCAACTCGCTGCAACGAAGTGTTATTTCATCGCGATTAATGTCACAAAACAGTGAATCAGGCACAGTAGCGTCTTTTGCAATTTTTCACATAATGACACGAATCCAAATCAAATCGAATGCTTAAACATTCGACCAGGACACCAACCAACCAATGCACATTCAATCAACGTATTATTTAATCAATGGACTAATTAAGACATTCAACATACATAATTTTTCCAGATTTAAAAAACACTTCAAATCATGCAATAACATGTTATCAAACAAATATACATGTTATCAAACATGAGTTAAACAATATAATCTAATGCCCAAGGCTCTGATACCATTGCAAGTAATTGATCTACCATACACAACGGAAAACAAAAATTCAATCGGTAAATCAATTACCTTTCTTTGCCAAGATCCGAGTATAGATTATACTGTTTACATGTTTATAAACAAAAATCTGTATAAAGTAAATCCATTCAAGGATTAGAATACTTAAGTACGTTTGGAGGCTCCTTCGAATATCTCTGATTTCGAACAGGAACACTGTTCATGGCACTGTTCATGGTTACTATTCACCATCTATTGATCACGGTTACTGTTCATCATCTACTGTTCACAAGATTTTTCATCAATCAATCCAAAGTAGGATCGCACTCATGGAAGTCCACACGAAGATAATCCGCAGAACCCTTGATTATTTTGCTAGAACAATCAAGGGCTGCAAGAATCAAGAAAGAAGAACAAGAAAAAGTTTTCTTCCTGCGAGAGAGAGTGATAGGGTGGCTAGGGTTTTAATTGAATGAATAATTCCACATTGTTTTAATTTTAAGTTGATTAAAACCCTATTCCACTTAGGAATAACCATGGGCTCCAACCCTAGTTCACCCTTGCTACCAAACACGCCCTTTATGGTATTTTA
Organism: Pistacia integerrima; assembly: GCA_026225825.1. Lineage (NCBI taxonomy): Eukaryota > Viridiplantae > Streptophyta > Magnoliopsida > Sapindales > Anacardiaceae > Pistacia > Pistacia integerrima. Next base: position 13,874,397 of record CM047750.1, on the reverse strand, counting down.
ATTAATTAATTATTATGATAATTAAAATCAATTAATATATATAATAATATATTAACATTTAATTAATAATAATAATTCATTTAAATATATACAGAGATATATTTAAATATAATCTCACTAATTTAATTTTAATATTAAAATTAAATACAGGCAACAACCTCAGCAAATTTAATTGCACTAGGAAAATACCAAAATACCCTTTTGTCCTAAAAGATGAAAATACCCTTCTCACAAATTAATTCTTAAATTATCTTCTAAGTGTGTGACCCGTGGGCTCCATATCATATCAGCAGTGAGTAGTATCGCGATTAACACCAATTAATCGTCTCACTACACACAGACCAAGATTGGCCCCTAACAAGGCATCATGGCCACCCGATAGATTCGGATTCCGTGAAACCGCAGCCTGTAAATGATATGGTTACCATGCAACCAAATGCTTTCATCAATTGTTATCTCATCGAGACTAAGGTACAGAAATAGTGTTAACCTCAGATATCCTCAACATGTTTGTATTCAGTTACTAGACTAATGACAGGAATATTAAATTGAATTGAGCATCAACTCAATCCCACTGTGGCCACAGATTTAGTGTCATTGCCATTTACTGAATTACCCAGTGAGATAACTTCTCCTGTACCTAGGAGTGATGAATCCTTTGTCGATCCACCATAGTCTCGATGCACTTCTCAATGTAGCCAATCACTACCGTATTGATAGCTCTGAATAGAACTACGTTGGGCTAGTGTCAAACTACACCAATTGGTGCACAAGGCGCTGCAGTAATCTCAAGTCTAAGGATCACATGCACTAGCATCCGTTAGAGGATTTATTCCATAGACACTAGGGTTACTATCCATATGGAATCCTCTGGTGGGTCTGTCCAGTGAACTTGCCTCTAGCAAGCACCCATGCGTTGCACTAGGTTGTCGACAAAGAACCTTGACAAGTGAGATCAATCACTACCTTTCGACAAGGTTGTTCAACACTGTGATAGCCTTACCGTATTATTTGTGTCCTTGGTCAGAATAATACAAGGGCTACGGACGTTTCTAGAATGGCCACCATATGTGATAATATGGTTCTCACTATCAAGATTTGAAACACTTGATACCCTCGTCATGGTTCTACCATCCTAAGGACATATATCAATACATATAATTTGATTTACCTGATATAGTAGAATATGCCTTTTATTGATAAATAAACATTTATTACAGAGCCAATTTTACAGTAATTGATTGGCTCTAGGGCACTTACTGTAGGATCTTGGTCTTCAAATTAAACAATTGGAAAATGGCATGTTTGTTTCCCAATCTAAGTATACTGGAAAAATGTTGAAAAGTTCAATTTAGAGAGTGCAAAGCATGCTAGAACCCCAATGAGTGCTACCCTTAAGTTGTCCAGAGATGAACATAGTAAAAAGGTATACACTAAAATATACCGAAGCATGATAGGAAGTCTTCTTTAGTTGACAGCTAACCAGCCTGACCTTTGTTTTAGTGTTGGCATTTTTGCTAGGTTTCGAGCTAACCCATTTGAGTTGCACCTAAATGCAGTGAAAAGAATTATGAAATATGTTTCAGGTACATGTGATTTTGGCCTATGGTATTCATTTGATTCTAAAAGTTGTTTGGTTGGATATAGTGATGTTGATTGGGCAAGGAGTCTGGATGATCAAAAGAGCACTTCTGGTGGATGTTTCTATCTTGGAAACAGTCTTGTCACATGGTATAGCAAGAAGCAAAATGTCATCTCCCTATCCACTGCCAAGGTTGAGTATATTGCTACAGGGAGTTGTTGCAGTCAAAATTTATGGTTAAAGCAAATGTTGTGTGATTATGGTATTAACAAAGATTGTGTGACAATATTTTGTGATAGCACAAGTGCCATTAAAATCTCTAAGAACCTAGTCCAACACTCTAGGCACATTAACATAAGACATCATTTCATTAGAGTGTTGGTTGAAGAGAATATCATTGCACTTGCTTATGTGAACAAAAAATCTCAATTACCTGATCTTTTTACAAAAGCACTTGACTATGATTCGTTTGTTTATTTGAGAAAGTTCATTGGACTACTTCAACTTGAATAGTTGTCTTGTCATTGATTTTGCTGAATAAAGCATGAATATTTTTTTTTCTTTTTTGTCAAGTCTATTTATCTGTGCTAGCACGTTAGTATAAGTTTCTCTCTTGCTTGTGTGCTAGCTCTGGTAGGTTGTGCCCACTGTTAACTCTGTTTATAACATGACATTGTCTCATGTTGAGTTGTTTGTCTTTATGCTTGTCACCATTGTGAAATAGATACCTTGCTTAAAGTGTGACAATCATTTTTGAGTAATTTTCTGAATTGTAGAGACCCCTATGTTTTGGAAAATCTAACATTAAGAGGACTACCTCCTTGCAAGTGTGAAAGCTACATTGGTTATGGTTTGAGAGTTATTTGCCCTTTGTTTCTAAAAATTATAAAAAAAAAAAAAATGAAAAACACAAATCAATTGTCTTGAAAGGATGAAAAAGAAAAATTACAAATCTTATAAGGCATAAGGGAAGAGGGAGTTTCTTTTGCAAAAATTCACGACCAATTGTCATTTGACCCCCCTGGAGGACACTATCACACACTTACATGAGCTCTTATGACTTTTTATCTCTTGCATGAGTTTAAGGAAGTGTTATCCTGATTATTATATGTTGGTCTTGTAGGAATCGTGCCGTGGCAAGCGCAGACTAATAAAAAAATTTCTTGCCATGGCATGATCCCCTTACCCAAGATCACGACTCAATAAATTAATCCACAATATATTTATTGATTAAACCATACAAGGTTAGTAATATTATACCTTCATTGGCAGCTCCTTCTCTAGATCTCACTATCGACCCAACGTAGGATCGAGTTCGATGGTATCCACATGAAAGTAGGCTCGAGATCACCCTAGGATTGATTACTAGACCAACAAAGGGCTTAAGGAGATGTGGCGGAAATTAGAGAGAGAATTTCTCTCTCTAGGTTGGCGGCTAAGCTTTATTTTTGGGAGATTTATTTTTGCTCTCAATTTTGCAAAATAACTTATGACAATTGCTCTCTTAAATCAAAACCCAATGACCTTTTATATAGGTAATCCCAAATAAGAATCCAATAAGGATTGTAAATCCTTAATTCCTATTTGGATTGGATTACTATCCTTTAATGTAAGGGATTAGAATATCTCTTAAAGATATTCTCTTTAAATATGAATCCTAATTAAATACATATTCCTATTTATTTAATTCCTATATAAATACATATTCTAATTAAATAAACATTACTATTTATTTAATCCATATATATTTATATATATTTATCATATTTAATAATGGGTTTTAATACATATTTAATTAAATTAAATATATATTCTCCATATTAATTAAAATTAATATGATTCCAATTTTGACAAATAATTCTCTCAATAAATTGGATAATTGCGTCAACCCTGTAGCAAAATCACCGAAGTGCCCTTTTTGCCCATAATGACAAAAATGTCCCTGGACTCCCAAATTACTGAAATACACTTTTCGGCCCGAGGACAAGATTGTCCTTCCATTTTTGTTTCTCACTTAACTACCTTGTATGTGTGTGACCTAAAGGCTCTTTACTTTGTCGACAGTGTCCCGATAACTAATTAAGCATAAAGTAATTAGTGTTTCCATAAACCAATCAAGATTGGACTTTAGCAAGACATCATGATTCCCCAGTAAGTAAAGAATCAACGATTTAGGCTTACCTTTTCTATGATATGGTTACCGTGAAATTCGATCCATTTCATCATCTTATATGTCATCAAGGTTTGAGGTACAGAAATAGTGTTTACCTCAAAATGCTACATTGATGTATTCTATATTTGGTTCTTAAATCTGACGACTATATAAAATTGGATTCGAGCACCAACTCAATTCCACTGTTGCCACGGATTTGAGACCATAGTTCTTAACCAAATATCTCGCCGAGATAAGATCTCTTATAACCAAGAATGATGAATCCTTTGTTGATCCACCATAGCCATAATGTACTTCTTAATGTAACCATTCACCACCATTTTGGTAATCCCTAAGAGAGACGACATTAGGTTGGTGTCAAATCACATCAATATTTACACACGGCGCTCTGATGATCTCAAGTCAAAAGATCACATGCACCACCATCTGTAAGAGGATATATTCCACAGACACTGGGTTTACCATCTTGTGTGGAATCCTCTGATGGGTTAGTCCAGTGGACTTGCACAAGCAAGCACCCATGTATTACACCAGGTTAATGCCCACAACCTTAACATGTGAGATCTGTCACTACCTTTTGATAGGGTCATTCAATGTGATGATAGTCTCTTCGTATAATCTGTGTCCTTGGTTAGATTTATACTATGACTATGGACAGTTAAGAAAGGCCACCATTTGTGCTCATATTCTCATAATTAAGATTTATAACAATTAATTCCCTCATCACTAGTTTCAACCTTTCTAAGGACATATACTATTTTCTTTACACGTAGTAAATAGATGCTATAGTATATATGCTCATAAATAAGCGATGCCTTTTATTCATTTAATAAAATGAGTTTACAAGAGCTAAAACGTTGGCTCTAGTGCACCTACTCTAACAACCTCCCATTTGCACTATAGCCAATCATTCATATGTTTGATCCTAAATGATGGTATGTGCCTATCATGCTTCTACTACAATAGAGCTTTCGTAACTGGGTTTGCGATGTTATTGTCAGTAGATACTCTGTTGATTTGTACGTCACCCTTGTTCACAATTTCTCTGATGAGATTGTATCGTCTGAGTATATGCTTGGATCATTGGTGAGATCATGGTTCTTTAGCCTGAGCTATGGCACCATTATTGTTGCAGTAAAGCACAATTGGATCAACAATGCTCAAAACCACCTCTAGTTTAGTCACGAACTTCTTGACCCAAACAGCCTCTTTGGTTGCATCACCTAATGTGATGTACTCGGCTTCTATTGTAGAATCCGCTACAATGCTTTATTTTGAACTTTTCCAGCTCACTACAACCTTATTAAGATAGAACACATAACTTGACTGCGATTGATAGTCAACCTTGTCAGTTTGAAAATTGGCATCACTGTATCCTTTTACAGTGAGATCATCTTCTCCTTTATAGACCAAGAACATATCCTTAGTCCTCTTAAGGTACTTAAGGATGTTCTTGACTGCTGTCCAGTATGTTTCACTTGGATCTGATTGATATCTACTACAAATGCTCAAGGCATATGAGACATCAATCCTAGTACATAACATTGCATACATAATGGATCATACTACTGAAGCATAAGGAATACCTCCAATCCTATCTCTCTCCTCTTATGTTTTAGGAGACATATCCTTAGAGAGATACATGCCATGTGACATTGGAAGATAACATTTCTTTGAATCTTCCATACTGAATCTTTTCAATACTTTATCAATGTATGTACTTTGACTTAGGCCCGACAACCTACGAGATATATCATGATAGATCTTTACACCAAGGATGTAGGTTGCTTCCCCTAGGTCTTTCATGGAGAAGCTCTTAAATAACCAAGTCTTTACCATTTGCAAGTTTGGTATATCATTCCCAATTATCAATATGTCATTGACATACAACACTAGGAATGCCACTACGCTCCCACTGATTGTCTTGTATACACAAGGCTCATCTTCATTTTTTTAAACTTGAATTCCTTTACAGATTCATCAAAATGAATATTCCAGCTCCTTGATGCTTCCTTGAGGCCATAAATGGATCTCTTCAACTTGCATACCTTCCTTGCTTGTCTATCAAGAACGAAACCATTGGGTTGCATCATATAGACGTCCTCTTCAAGGTTTCTATTCAGGAAAGTAGTTTTGACATCCATTTGCAAAATCTCATGGTTGTGGTATGCATCAATAGCTAACATAATCCTAATGGACTTTAGCATTGCTACTGGAGAAAAGGTTTCATCATAGTCAATCCCATGCTTTTGCTTGAAACCTTTTGCAACCAGCTGTGCCTTATAGGTTTGAACATTCCCATCCATGTTAGTCTTTTTCACCCTATAGGTTTGAACCCTTCGGGTGCATCCACCAGATCCCATACTTGGTTCTAATACATGGAGTCTATTTCAGATTTCATGGCTTCAAACCATTTTGCAGAATTTGGATCCGACAAAGCGTTGTTGTAGGTTCTAGGTTCATTGTCTTAATAGACTAATATGTCGCCACTTTGAGTCTTGAGAAAACCATACCTCTCAAGCTCATGACGTATTCTCCTAGACCTACACAGCTCTTGTGTTAGAGGTTCACTTTGTTCCACTCTCTATGGAGTGATCTCCTCATGATGGTCAACCATCTCTAATGGCACATCATCTTGTCCGTCGTTTGATGCATCCTATGGATCTAGAACTTCGTCGAGCTATACCTTTCTAACACCATCTTCTCTTAGAAGGAAATCCTTCTCTAAGAAGACTCCGGTTTGAGCAACAAAAACTTTTTGCTCATTTGGATTGTAGAAATAGTATCTCCTTGCTTGTTTAGGATACCCCACAAAGATACATTTCTCTGACTTTAAGGCAAGCTTGTTCGAAGTCAATTTCTTGACATAAGCCTTACAACCCCTAACTCTTAGATGAGACAAAACAGGTTTTCACTCGTTCCACATTTCATATGGTGTCTTATCCACTGATTTTGATGGTACACGATTCAGTGTATATGTCGCAGCCTCAAGGGCATAGCCCAAGAACGGTGTGGGTAAATCTACGAAACTCATCATAGATCGAACCATATCCAACAAGGTTCGATTCCTCCTCTCATACACTCCATTGTGTTAAGGTGTATCAAGAGGTGTGAGTTGAGACATAATCCCACATTCCTTTAGGTATGCATCAAACTCTGAGCTCAAGTATTCTCCTCCCCTGTCGGATCGGAGAATCTTGATATTCTTGCCTAGTTGATTCTGTACTTCATTCTTGAATTCTTTGAACTTGTTAAAGGATTCAGACTTATGTCTCATCAAGTAGACAAATCCAAATCTACTGAGGTCATCAATAAACGTGATGAAGTAAGAATATGCACCTCTGGCTTGCACTGTTAGCGGTCCACATACATCACTATGGATGATGCCTAACATATCCTTTGCCCTTTCATTGTGCCCAGTAAAAAGTGACTTGGTCATTTTGTCTACTAGGCATGACTTGCGCTTTCATCCCTGTGAAGTTTTGCTATGCGAGTCTGGTTCACATGACCAAGCCTACAATGCCAAATTTACTTTTGATTAAAGCCATCAACCTTGGCTTTCTTATTCTCTAGATTGAAAATCTCATTATTATTTAACTCTAGAGCATACAAACCATTATGTAATCTTGCAATTCCATATTGTATATCATTCAAACTAATTGACAACAATTCGTTAGTTATTGATAAGAGCTTGAAAGTATATATTTTGTTAGTGATTTAATTAGATTATTTGTGGAAAAATGTGTTTAAATTGTGGAATTTGAATTAATTATTTCATAAATACCTTTTACAGGATCACGGGTGTATTTTGAGTATTTTTAGGTTCAAACCGATATTTGAAGGAAATAGAATGATGTCGATGGAATTCGTGACAAGTAGGAACAAACTGTGCAAGAATCAAATTTGAAATGAGAAAGTTGTGACGCGTCGAAGATACAACGTAAAATCTGGAAATCCTTCAAGATGAGCATGCTTCGATGTTTCTATCATAACTTGAGCCGTAGAAATCGGAATTCAACGATTCTTTGGCATTGGAAATATCATTCAGAGAGCTACAAAGTTTGTGTTGATGACTTTACCAAATTCTGAAGATTACAGACTTGTGGGACAGAAAGAACGATCACTGCAGTGATAGTTTCTTATCGCTGAAACGATGGGTCACGAGCCTGTTTGGGTTATTACATTCTCCTAGTCCGAATCTGAATAGGTGAAGGCATTTAATTCTTTCCAAAGTAACCTCCAATCCCTATCACTATAAATAAGAGTCTTTAATAAGTTTTTAGGGAGATTAGAGAAGGAGAAAGGACGGCTATTATTTTGGAGATCGAAATTCTTGCAGTTCTCGTCCGCCAATTAGAGAAGTTTTTACATTTTTCTTTCTTGAACTCATGTTATTGAATTACAATGGTTGTTTTTATTACTGTAATTATGAACTAAATCCCTTTTCTAGGGCTAAAGATATAGCCCTATTTATGAATATGTGTTGACTTTACTATTGTTAATTCTTATTGAGCATTAATTCTAAGTTTTATTATTGTGTGTAATGCTTTCAATTCTTAAGGATCCGAGGGTTGAATGATATCATGGGTTGGGTTGAGATCAAGAGATGAAACCTGATTTGTCTAAGGTAATAAAACCATAGATTGAGCGAACGATAGAGATAGGTTACCATGATTTATGAGGATCTGGTAAATTCCATAGAACATAATGATCTCTTAGCTCTTAAATCCAACTTAGAGATATTTTGGGTTGTTGCTTAAGGGTTAATTCGCTAATTGTTCGAGAGAAATTTAGTGAAATATCAGGGAGTTTGGTCTTTATAATAAGTTTAATTAGGTTAGCAATAATTGTCAATGCATAGGATTAAATTGGTGTGAAATTTGTGCCCTAGGTTTAGTCATATTGATCTGTTTACCAAAGTATTAATAAAATTCTGCTTTTGTTTAGTTTTTAGTTTGTTTTCTTTTTCATTAAATTCATTCTTAAAATTCTGTTTCATCAAATAGTAACAAAATAGACTAGTTTGGTACTTGGTAGGTAGTTCTCTTGGGATTCGACACTTGTTTACTCGAGCTTTATTACTTGCGTGATTTCGTACACTTGCGAAGAGCCTGTCAAGTTTTTGGCGCCGTTGTTAGGGAACTATTTTTTTTGACCAATATCAATACGAAATATTTAGTTGCTAATTTGATGTGTTTTATTTTTGCTTAGAAATTAATTTTCATTTTTTTGTTTTGTTTGTTTCTTTTAGTTAGAATCTGGAGAGCTTACATTCAAAAGGTGGCGTTGATCTTAATCCACTAATTTCTAAGATTGAGAGAACGGCTAAACAGTCGAGGAAAGAAAAGAGGCAAGCTAACTTTGAGAAATCAATGGCTAACACAGGAATTATAAATCCCAATGTGTAAAATCAAGAGAATGAGAATGAGGATACCATAGGAGGAAATGCAATTGGTGGAGTGGTAGTGGGTCGAAGAGCATTGAAGGACTACTCTAGTCCTACTGTTGATAGGTGCTATTATAGCATCAAGAGACCACCAATTCAAGAGAATAATTTTAAGATCAAGCTAACAATTATTCAAATGATTTAGCAATTGGTCCAATTCGCTGGGTTACCTAATGATGATCCTAACCTGCATCTCGCCAATTTTCTAGAGTTATGCAACACATTTAGGCATAATGAAGTATCCGATGACGCAATTAGGCTGAGGCTTTTCCCATTTTCTCTTCGGGATAAAACTAAGGTTTGGTTAATTTCTCTGCCACCTGGGAGTATTATGACATGGAATGAGTTAGCTCAAAAGTTTCTCACTAAATATTTTCCACCTGCCAAGCTAAGGAGTGAGATTACCAACTTCTACCAACAAGATTTAGAGTCATTGTATGAAGCATGGGAAAGGTATAAGGATCTCTTACAGAGGTGCCCTCACCATTGTTTACCAATCTGGTCGCAAGTGCAAACGTTCTACCAAGGGTTGCTACCAACTATTAAAGCCATGATTGATGTTGCAAGTGGAGGAGCCTTGAACAATAAAACACCAGAGGAAGCATACAATCTGATTGAAGTGATGGCGAACAATAACTATATGAAGACTTCGGAGAGAACTTCAACAAGGAAATCAGCGAGAGTGCACGAAGTTGATAGTTACATCGCATTGGCTGCTGAACTTTCAAACATCTAGAAGTAATTAGGTAATGTATTAAAGATAAATGCAATTGAATCCTCTTCTCTAACATGCAACCTCTGTGCAGGGAATCATTCATCCAAGGATTGTCAAGAAGGGAACCCGTTTGCTCAGCCTGAACAAGCTAATTACGTCAATAATTTCCAAATGGGGCAAGGGAATCCATATTCCAACACATACAATCCAGCATGGAGGAAACACCCGAACTTCTTGTGGAGCAACAAAAACGATCATAAACAACCTCCTGTTTTTCAAACTCAAGAGTAAAGATCTAACTTGGAGAATGTGCTCACCAAGTTCATTGAAGAGACAAGCAAGAGGTTTGAGAAGACTGAAATTCTTGCCCAAAATCAATCAGCCTCTATTAGAAACCTTGAGACTCAAATTGGGCAAATTCATAACATATTAGCAGGAAGAGTTCAAGGAGTTTTGCCAAGTGATGCAAAGAAGAATCCAAAGGAACAAGTGCATGTAATCACCTTGAAGAGTGGAAGAACTTTGGAGAATTCAAAGGATGAAAAACAGAAGCAAGAACAAGAGAAAGATTTGAAGGAAGAGCGTGAAAATATGGAGAAGATCGTCGGCATGAAGGACAATCACCATGACGATGATACTGGTGGCTACGGCAATTGTGAAGCAGTTCTCGAATCGTCAGAATTTTCAACTAGTCATCGCGGAGACAAATCTGGTGGCCGCGACAAGCGTGAATCTGAGCAGAAACTTTCTTTGAGCCATGCAAACCTTTCGTACCCATAACGTTTGAAGAATCAGAAGCTTGATAAGCAATTCGGTAAGTTTATTGATATGTTTCAAAGTTTGCATATTAATATTTCTTTTGTTGATATGTTAGCACAGATGCCGAAATAAGCAAAGTTTCTAAAGGAGATCCTCACACATAAAAGAAAATTCGAGGAACACGAGAAATTTATGTTAACGAGGGAATGCAACGCGCTGATTCAAAAGAAACTACCACGTAAACTACGAGATCCAGGGAGTTTTACTATCCCTTGTATTATTGGTAGTTGTTATTTCGATAAGGTTTTATGTGATTTAGGGGCAAGTATATATTTAATGTTGTTTTCCATTTACATGAAACTTGGATTAGGAGAAGGGAAGCCAACCATCGTGTCTCTCCAATTAGCTGATCGATCAATAACATATCCTAGGGGGTGGTAGAAGACGTCTTGATTAAGGTAGACAAACTAATTTTCCCAGTAGATTTCATAGTGTTAGACATGGAGGAAGATAGGGAAATACCTTTAATTTTAGGAAGACCTTTTCTAGCCACAGGTAGAACATTGATAGATGTCCTTCAAGGGAAATTAATCTTAAGGGTAGAAGATGAGCAAGTAGAGTTTGATGTTTTTGAATCCATGAAGCGTCCATCTGAATTAGACACATGTTTTAAGATTAATGTCCTCGACACCATAGTGGAGCAGAATTTTGAAGAAAGCTACCCCATTTTCGCCTTAGAGAATTGTTTGATGAACTCTAGAGATCATGAGAATGAAGTTGATAGTGAAGAGATAAGAAAGTGTTTAAGGTACTTAAATGCTCTACCACACTTAGTTCGTCCTGAAGCTAAATCGATCAGAGAAATTGGCGCCGTGGTGTCTCAGTCCACTTCACCAATCAAGAAGCTACCTACACTTGAGCTCAAGCAACTACCATCTCATTTAAGGTTTCTTAGAAGAGGGTAAATTTTTTCTATTCATTATTAATGCTTCTTTGAGCGTTGTAGAGGAAGAAAAATTGTTGCGCATATTGAGGAAATACAAGAATGCCATTGGATAGACAATTGCGGATATAAAGGGTATCAGTCCCTTAATTTGCACACACAAGATCCTAATGGAGGAGAGCTATAAGCCTACCGTCCAACCACAAAGAAGATTGAACCCATCAATGCAAGAAATGGTCAAGAAGGAGGTATTGAAGCTCTTAGATGCAGGATTATATATCTAATTTCGGATAGTGCATGGGTAAGTCTAGTCCAAGTGGTGCCAAAGAAAGGAGGAATGACAGTGATCCGTAACGATAACAATGAGCTGATTCCAACACGAACAGTCATGGGATGGAGAGTATGTATCGACTATCGCAAACTAAATTCTGTGACTCCTAAAGACCATTTTCCACTGTCATTCATCGATCAAATGTTAGAGAGGTTAGCTGGCCATGAGTTCTATTGTTTCCTAGACGGATATTTAGGCTACAATCAAATTGCTATAGCACCAAAAGATCAAGAGAAAATGACTTTCACATGCCCATACGGAACATTCACTTTTCAAAGAATGCCTTTTGGCTTGTGCAATGCTCCTGCAACTTTCCAATGTTGCATGATTTCAATTTTCTCTGATATGGTTGAGAAGTCCATTGAAGTTTTCATGGACGATTTTTCTGTTTTTGATGATTGTTTGACTAACCTATCTAATGTTTTGCACAGATGTGTTAACACTAACCTGGTGTTAAATTAGGAAAAATGTCATTTTATGGTACGAGATGGGATGTGTTAGGTCATCGAATATCCGCGAATGGAACTGAGGTGGATCGAGCAAAGATTGAAGTCTTTGAGAAACTACCACCTCCCAATTCAGTGAAGGCTATCAGAAGTTTCCTTGGACATGCGGGTTATATAGGAGATTCATACAAGATTTCTCTAAAATCTCTAAACCTCTTTATGATTTATTAGCTAAGGATGTTCCTTTTAATTTTAGTCAGGAGTGTTTAGATGCATTTAAGTGTTTAAAAGCAAAATTAATCTCTGCTATGATTATTGTTGCGCCCGATTGGGAACTACCTTTTGAACTCATGTGTGACGCAAGTGATTACGCTATGGTTGTTTTAGGACAGCGAAAAAGGTAAGATTTTGCATGTGATTTATTATGCTAGCAAGACTTTAACGGGACCACAGTTAAATTATGCCACTACTGAAAAAGAATTTTTAGCAGTAGTATTCTCTATTAATAAATTTCGTTCCTATTTGCTAGGTGCCAAGGCTATTTTGTACACTAACCATGCTGCATTGAAGTACCTTCTAGCAAAACGGGATTCCAAGCCAAGATTATTGTGATGGGTATTGCTCCGACAGGAATTCGACTTGGAAATTACGGACAAGAACGGAACGAAAAATCAAGTAGCTGATCATCTATCCCGATTAGAGTCCAATGATGAAGTTCAAGAGGAAGACAAGCCAATCAACGAATACTTCCCAGATGAGCAATTGTTTGCTATTCAAGAAGGGTTGTGGTTTGTAGATATTGCCAACTATTTGGCGCAGAAAGTTATGCCCCCTGAATGAACTCCCAAAGACGGAAGAAATTTTTTGCAGATTTAAAGTACTACTTTTGGGAGGATCCATACAAGCATTGCGCTGATTAAATAATTAGAAGATGTGTGCCAGAGGAAGAGATGATGAATATTATTCGTCATTGTCATTCAATGGAAATTGGTGACCATTTTGGTTCGATAAAGACCGTCGCTAAAATTCTTCTATCAGGAATTTTCTGGCCCACTCTTTTTAAAGATGTTTTTAGTTTTGTTAAGAGTTGTGATGAATGTCAACGGGTTGGGAACATATCTAGGAGAAATGCCATGCCTCTAAATAATATCCTAGAAGTAGAATTGTTTGACATGTGGGGAATAGATTTTATGGGACCTTTCCCTTCCTGGTTTTCTAACCGTTTTATTTTGGTTGCTGTAGATTACGTTTCAAAATGGGTGGAAGCTGTAGCATTGCCCACAAATGATGCTTGCGTGGTTGTCAAGTTCGTAAAGAATAATATTTTCTCAAGGTTTGGCACACCAAGGGCCATTATCAGTGATGGTGGTTCTCACTTCTGCAATCGCCAGTTCACGACATTGTTAAGCAAGTATAGGGATACACATAGTGTTGCTACTCCATATCACCCTCAAACTAGTGGCCAAGTAGAAGTGTCCAATAGGGAGCTGAAATGAATCTTGGAAAAAATGGTAAGCACCTCTCGAAAGGATTGAGCAACCAAGCTTGATGATGCATTATGCGCGTATAGGACAACATTCAAAACACCCATAGGAATGTCGCCCTATAGGATGGTTTATGGAAAAGCTTGTCACTTGCCAGTAGAGTTAGAACACAGTTCATATTGGGCAGTGAAGTTTTTGAACTTCGATCTACAAGCAGCAGGAGCAAAACAAGTACACCAACTCAATGAGATGGAAGAATTCCGAAATAATGCATATGAGAATGCCCAAATCTACAAAGAAAAGACTAAGCAGTGGCATGACATGTTAGTGAACGACCCACTTACGCAGCAAAAAACAAAAACATAAATGACATGGATCGTTCCTTAGAATCAAGATCCGGGTATAATATCAGAGTTTATATAATATATAAATTAAATCTGCAGAAAATCAGATTCAGGGTTCAATAATCTTACGCACGTTTGGAGGCTCCACCAACTTTGTCCTTGAACGTTTTTGCTACCGACCCAAGTGTAGGATCGAACCCACATAGTCCATACGAAGACATTCACAAAAAACTAAGGAGGGATTTGCTAGATCCTTCTTAGCTTTAAGAAACAAAGAAGAAAATAAGTATTTGATTTTGGCTAAACCAAAATCTGACAGTGGCGTGGGAGAGTGTTTAGGGGTTGGAGAGTTTTTCTCTCAAATGAAAAAGTAATCAATGATTTCACACCCTTTTTCAATTAACACTTTTTCTTTTATAGTCTTATTTTACTTGCCCTATTCCCATATGGAATGGGCTTAGGCTCCAACCCAAACACCTCATGTTTCCAAACACCCCCTAATTAGATATTTATTTTAATTCATTATTATCTTCAATTAAAATCAAGTAATATATATTTAATATATATATTAACATTTAACAATAATGATAATTTATTTAAATATATGCGAACACATATTTAAACGTAATTTCACTTATTTAATTTTTCTAATAAAATTAAATAAAGGCTACGACCTCAGCAAATTTAATTGCACTATGAAATTACCAAAATACCCTTTCACCCAAAAAGACGAAAACGCCCTTCTTTCTTCCTGGCTCTTAAATTATCTTCTATGTGTGTGACCCATAGGCTCCTTATCATACCGACAGTGTATAGTATCGCGATTAACACCAATTAATCGTCTCACTAATACACGTACAAGATTGGCCCCTAGCAAGGCATCATGGTCACCTGATAGATTTGGATTCAGCAAAGTAGCTACCTGACAACGATATGGTTACCTTACAATTTGATCCTTTCATCATACGTTATCTCTATGAGACGAAGGCATAGAAATAGTGTCAATCTCCAATTACTCTCGATATTATGTTTTCAATTTCTGGACCAATGACCTGTATTATAAACCAGATAGAGCAACAACTAAATCCCACTGTGGCCACAGTCTTAGTGCCATTGCCATATATTGAATTGCACCATGAGATAACTTCTCCTATACCCGGGAGTGATGAATCCTCTGTCAATCCACCATAGTCTTGATACACTCCTTGATGTAGCCAATCACCACCGTATTGACAGCTCTGAATAGAACTGCGTTAGGCTAATGTCAAACTACACCAATAGATGCATAAGGCGCTCCGGTGATCTCAAGTCTAAGGATCACATGCACCACCATTCGTTAGAGGATTTGTTCCATAGACACTGGGGGTAACTGTAACGCCCCACTTGAGGTACGTAGCTAAGTTATGATGTATTGCTTGAATGTTTATTGCTTTGCTTTTATTTGGGTTGATATATTGGGAATATTGGTTGGTTGGCCCTTAGTTGAATTTTTGTTAAAGTTATTTTGAGAAAGATGTGAAGAAAATCCCTTAAACTTTCATTAGGGGTAAAATGGTCTTTTCACTCAAAATTAGTTGAAATTGTGGGGAGTGAAAAGAGATAGAATTTCATAGAGAATGCATTAAAAATGAGGGCATTATGGTCATTGACTAAGGGACATAGATGAAATTTCAAAGAAAGAATAAGGGTATAATGGGAAAGTGTGGTTATAAACTAAAGTGTTAAGGGTTTGAAACCCTTATTTTTCTTCATTCCACCGCCACGCTTCCTCCCCCATTTTTTCTTAAATTTTCATTCAATCCTCCAAGGATTTTGAGGGCTTTTAAGTGGTTTTTCATAGGGCTTTGATTCTAGGTATCAAAAGGTAAGGATTCATACTCTTTATCTATGATTTATTTGTGTAAAGGTTGAGTTCTTATGAAGTTTATGCTTAGGGTTAAGAGAAGATTGGAATCTAACAAGAGTAGAGAGTTTAGGAGAGACTACTCAAGCACAAGGTAAGTAAATTCCACTCAAAATCCAACTCAAGCTAAAATTTAAGAATTCAAGTGAGTAGAGATTTATTTTAAATATGCATATGTTGTGATTATTGAGAAATTGAGATGAGATGTATGATGTATTATGCTTATTGTTGGATATATTTGAATATGAGAAGTATATGTGATGATTTGATGATGGGTTGAAATTAGAAGAATTGGAGAAATTTTTTTGGGAGTGTGTTTGCCATGTAGGTATGTGATGCTACAAGAGAGTTTTTCTCTCATTTTGGATGGTTTGAGAAATAAATAGAATGATAATTGAATTAGGGTTTGTTTGGGCACAACTAATGTTTGATGAAATGCCTAAGTGAAAACATGTTACCAAACTGCCCTGTCACAGTCGTGACTTTCTAAGTGATTTTTTGGAATCTTATGGATTGAACTGAGTTTAGACCAAAACATAAAAGTTGTAGCCCTGTCTCTAAGCTTTAAAACGAGACCAAAATCGTATCAATCCGATGTGTATAACTCAAGTTATGTCTTCTTGAGTGTGACATGCGCAGAATGACTGTTTTGATGCAATATTGCATTTGTGCATTTCATAAGTGCATTAAGTAAGAAACTTTAAGCATGAACCATCCTTATGCATTAATTGTGCATTGAGAAGTAGTTTGAGAAAGAGTAGAGAACTTTGTGAATTGGCTACTCTAAAAGTAAAGAGAATGAGAAAAATCTAAGAACGAGTTGGTGCTTTGTGAACTCCACCCGAAAGTTATGAAGAATGGGTTGGTGCTTAGTGAACTCCACCTAGAAGTCACGAAGAGTGGGTTGGTGCTTTGTGAACTCCATCCGGCCATGCCTCCGGTAAGATGAGGCCGTGACATTCAAGTGAGAAAGAATGAGAAAATAAGAGAAAGAAGAGAGGAACAGAATGAGTAGAGGTCACAAAGAGTGGGTGGGTGCTTTGTGATCTCCACTCAGCCGTGCCTCCGGTAAAATAAGGCTATGACATACAACAGAAAGTTAATAGAAAAGAGAGCTATGTGAAAGAGAAACAGAAAAAGAAAATAAATGAGAGGAGAAGAGTGTAAGGAAAGAATTAAGAGAAAGAGTTACGGGGATAGACGAGTAGAGGATTTACTTATGAGCATTATTTTGTGCTCACCCCTTGTTTATCTTTGTGTTTGCAGGGATCTAGGTGAGGGACGCGGTCGGATGGGCGTTGGCAAGCGGAGCAATAGCTACAACTGTCCACTGTTTTTGATAACTTTTACAAATGATACCTTACTTTGTATAAAGAATGATTATATGTATTAAAAGAAAATTTCGGGCCCATTTACTTTTGCTAATATAAATGCATTTTACTTTATGTATTTCTATGAGTAACCTAGTATGAAGCAGTTATTACATTTTTGGTATCAGAGCTGAGATTTTGGGATTTGACAATGTACTATGCTCATCGCCCTAACGTCCGATAACCGACTGTGTGAGTTAATTCTTTCCTTACTATAAGTGTTTCTCGAATTGATTAAATGTGGTTGTTTTGTAGATGAGGCGTAGTACCCGAAAGCGTGGTAAAAGTGTGATGAATGAGGGAAAACCTTCTAACCCACTAGAAGCTACGCCCCCTCCCTTGGATGAAGCTAGAATTGGGGAATTGTACAACAAGTTATGGCAGAAAGCCAAGGGAGAGTTGGGACCCCCGTACAGGTACCACCAACCACTAACGTAGAAAAGAGAACAACCGGTACCTCTCCCAGTACAGAATAGAGTTGAACCGATTTATGGTCTTCCCAGTCAACATCAACCTTCAGAGTTTAAGGGTACTACGAACCCGGTAGTAGCAGAAGAATGGTTTAGATCCGTAGAACGTACCACAGCTTTGTTTCCCATGATAGACCGAGAGAAGATCCGATATGCGAGTTTCTTATTTCGGGGTGATGCCCGAATTTGGTGGGAATTAATAGAAGATACCCATGATGTGGCAGTGATGACTTGGGAAGAATTCAGACAAGAGTTTGAGGCCGAGTACAGAACAGAGGACCGAGTTCATGAGAAGGTCCAAGAATTTATTAGCTTGCAGCAGGGGTCTAGTACCGTGAAAGAGTACTCAGTGAAATTCAACTCCCTTGCAAGATTTGCACCTGGAATAGTGAGTACCCCAGCATTGAGAAGAGACAAGTTTGTACATGGGTTGAAGCCGGAGATAGCTCGAGATATAATGACGATTTCTGATCCCCCTTGAACTTATAGTGAGGCCTTGAGGCGAGCAATGAAGGCGAAAATATTTGAGAATAAAATTTCCCCAGTAGGTTCCTCGACAGGAGGACCAAGTGAGCCATCTTTCGCCCTGGAGAGAGAGAAATTTGAGGGTGTAAAAAGCAAAGAAATGAAGAATAATAAGAAGAAGTTTCAGTCTAGGCAGAATAGAAGAGATTGGAGGAGTAAGCGGCCTAGGACGGAAAGATTTCCTCTTTGTCCTAAATGTGGGAGGAACCACCTAGGAGAGTGTCTGAGGGACCAGAGAGTGTGTTATAGGTGCCGACAGCCAAGGCACTTGATGAGAGATTGTAAAGCTCCTCTTCCACCACCAGCACAGAGAGATATTACCAATGCCAGAGTGTTTACAGTGACACAGGGTGAAGCAGAGGCTAGTCCATCAGCCGTTACTGGTCAGTTATTATTTCATGTTGTTCCTTTATATGCCTTAATTGATTCAGGAGCCACTCATTCTTTTGTATCTTATGGGATGATAGAAAGATTAGGTTTGAAACCTACTAGAGTAAGCCAACCCATTAAGATAGAGTTACCTAATTGGGGTTAGTGTTGTGACCCATGAAATGCTGTTAGGAGAGTCCGTGGTGATCCATGGTCGGGAGTTAGCAGTTGATTTAATAGTGTTTGATATGCCCGACTTTGATGTGATTTTGGATATGGATTTCCTAGGGAGGTATGGAGTAGAAATTGACTGTCGGAAGAAGAAAGTGAGATTTAATCTTGAAAATGGAGATAAGTTTAGTTTCGGAGAGGGCCATCAATTGAGTATGTTGATTAGTAGTATGAAGGCTAGAAAGATGTTAAGAAAAGGGTGTTCAGGGTATATAGCTCATGTGGTGCAAAGTAGAGATGTCCCACAACAGCTGCAGAGTGTGCCAGTAGTTCGAGAATTTCCAGATGTATTTCCGGAAGATTTACCGGGTTTGCCTCTAGAAAGAGAAGTTGAGTTTAGTATTGAGTTGGCACCAGGGACGGCGCCGATTTCTAAAGCCCCTTACCGAATGGCCCCAGCCGAGCTTCAGGAATTGAAAAAGCAACTTCAAGAACTCCTAGATAAAGGTTTTATCCGACCAAGTCATTCTCCCTGGGGAGCTCCAATCTTGTTTGTAAAGAAGAAAGACGGGTCATTACGGATGTGTATTGATTATAGAGAATTGAATAAAGTGACTATGAAGAATAAGTACCCGCTACCTTGTATTGATGATTTGTTTGATCAGTTGAAAGGAGCCGCAGTGTTCTCTAAAATTGATTTGAGGTCAGGGTACCATCAGGTAAGAGTGGCCGAGCAAGATGTAGCTAAGACTACCTTCCGAACAAGATATGGGCATTATGAATTTGTGGTGATGGCTTTTGGGTTAACTAATGCCCCAGCAGTTTTTATGGACTTAATGAACAGGGTGTTCCATGATTGTCTAGATCGGTTTATAGTGGTATTTATTGATGACATCCTGATTTATTCGAAGTCAAGAGAAGAGCATGAGGAACACTTAAGATTTGTGCTACAGCGGCTGAGAGAAAAGAAATTGTATGCCAAGTTTTCTAAATGTGAGTTCTGGCTTGATCAGGTGATATTTCTAGGCCATACTGTTTCTAGCGAGGGGATTTCAGTGGATCCTAGTAAAGTACAGGCAATCCTAGAATGGCAAAGGCCGAAGACCATAAAAGAAATAAGGAGTTTTTTGGGACTAGCAGGTTACTATCGCCGGTTCGTGGGCGGTGGTTTGCCAGTTAGCTAAGCCATTGACAGCTCTTACTAAACAGAGAGTTCCTTTTATATGGTCAGTTGCCTGTGATGAGAGTTTTCAAGAGTTGAAGAAAAGATTAACGACAGCTCCAGTGTTAGTGTTACCACAGGAGGGTGTAGATTATGACATTTATACAGATGCCTCTCTGCAGGGACTTGGTGCCGTATTGATGCAGTTAGGTAGGGTTATAGCTTATGCTTCTCGTCAATTGAAAGAGTACGAGACAAGATACCCTACACATGATTTAGAGTTGGCAGCAGTAGTCTTTGCCTTGAAGATTTGGAGGCATTATCTTTATGGTGCCAAGAGTAATATCTACACCGACCATAAGAGTTTAAAGTATTTTTTTAATCAGAAGGAGTTGAATATGAGACAAAGAAGATGGTTAGAGCTGGTCAAAGATTATGAATGCGAGATTAAATATCAGCCGGGGAAAGCTAATGTAGTAGCCGATGCTCTGAGCAGGAAAGCTTACTTGTCCCGACTCACAAGACAGAAAGATTAATAGAAGAGTTGTGTAAAGAGCAGATTGAGGTCATACCAGGACGGATTGCCAGGTTAGAGGTTTAGTCTACCTTACTGGAAGAAATTAAAGAAAAGCAGCTAAATGATGAGTGGTGTCAGAAAATAGTTCAGCAAGTGTATGAGGGCAAGATACCAGAGTTTCGATTGTGGGATGATGTTCTCTGTTTTAGGAGTCGGTTGTGTATTCCTCAGGATGATGATTTGAGAAAGAGAATTCTTACAGAAGCTCATGAGACACCTTACACTGCTCATCCTGGAACAAGCAAAATGTATCAAGATTTAAAGAAAGACTATTAGTGGCCAGGGATGAAGAAAGATATTGCCAAGTTTGTAGCTAAATGTCTGACTTGTCAGCAAGTGAAAGCAGAACACCAAAGGCCATCAGGGTTGCTTCAGCCACTTAGTATTCCTGAATAGAAATGGGAGAGTATCTCGATGGATTTTATTATAGGTCTCCTTAGAGTGCAGAAAGGATATAATGCTATATGGGTGATAATAGACAGATTGACTAAATCAGCCCATTTTCTTCCAGTAAAGGAAAGTACCACTTCGGATCAGTTGGCTCAGATGTATATTAAGGAGATAGTGAGACTTCATGGTGTACCCAAGACAATAGTATCAGACAGAGATTCCAGATTTGTCTCAGCTTTCTGGATGAGTTTGTAGAGGAACTTGGGTACCCGATTGGCCTTTAGTACTGCCTATCATCCTTAGAAAGATGGCCAGACAGAGAGAACAAATCAAGTGCTTGAGGACATGTTGAGAGCATGCTGTGTGGATTATAAAATATCCTGGCATGAGATGCTACCCTTGGTAGAGTTTGCTTATAATAACAGTTACCAGTCTACAATTAAAATGGCTCCTTATGAGGCTTTGTATGGTAGACGGTGTAGATCTCCATTGCATTGGGATGAGATGGGCGAGAGAGATGAGTTGAATATAGCTCTTGGGCCAGAAATGACTCAGAATATGATAGAAGATGTAAAGGCGATCGAAACAGAGAATGAAACAAGCCCAAGGCAGAGCAGAAAAGTTATGCGATACGAAGAGAAAAGAAGTTGAGTTTGAAGTGGGTGACAAAGTTTTTTCTAAAAGTCTCCCCTACAAACGGGTGATGCATTTTGGTAATAAAGGAAAGTTAGCACCGAGATTCATTGGTCCATTTGAGGTATTACAGAGAGTAGGAAAGGTGGCCTACAGATTAGTACTACCACCCAATATGGACAAAGTTCACAATGTATTTCATGTCTCGATGCTTCGAAAGTATGTAAGTGATCCCTCCCATATTCTGAGCATAGGGGACGTAGACTTAGAAGAGAATCTTGTGTATGAGGAGCATCCAAGGCGCGATTTTAGCAGAAAAATTAAAGAGCTCCGGAACAAGAGTATCCCTTTAGTGAAAGTCCTCTGGAGAAATCATAAAGTTGAAGAAGCTACATGGGAGACAGAGCAAGACATGCAAAACCGTTACCCAGAGTTGTTTGTGTGAATTTCGAGGACGAAATTCTTTTAAGGGGGGAGAATTGTAACGCCCCACTTGAGGTACATAGCTAAGTTATGATGTATTGCTTGAATGTTTATTGCTTTGCTTTTATTTGGGTTGATATATTGGGAATATTGGTTGGTTGGCCCTTAGTTGAATTTTTGTTAAAGTTATTTTGAGAAAGATGTGAAGAAAATCCCTTAAACTTTCATTAGGGGTAAAATGGTCTTTTCACTCAAAATTAGTTGAAATTGTGGGGAGTGAAAAGAGATAGAATTTCATAGAGAATGCATTAAAAATGAGGGCATTATGGTCATTGACTAAGGGACATAGATGAAATTTCAAAGAAAGAATAAGGGTATAATGGGAAAGTGTGGTTATAAACTAAAGTGTTAAGGGTTTGAAACCCTTATTTTCTTCATTCCACCGCCACAGTTCCTCCCCCATTTTTTCTTAAATTTTCATTCAATCCTCCAAGGATTTTGAGGGCTTTTAAGTGGTTTTTCATAGGGCTTTGATTCTAGGTATCAAAAGGTAAGGATTCATACTCTTTATCTATGATTTATTTGTGTAAAGGTTGAGTTCTTATGAAGTTTATGCTTAGGGTTAAGAGAAGATTGGAATCCAACAAGAGTAGAGAGTTTAGGAGAGACTACTCAAGCACAAGGTAAGTAAATTCCACTCAAAATCCAACTCAAGCTAAAATTTAAGAATTCAAGTGAGTAGAGATTTATTTTAAATATGCATATGTTGTGATTATTGAGAAATTGAGATGAGATGTATGATGTATTATGCTTATTGTTGGATATATTTGAATATGAGAAGTATATGTGATGATTTGATGATGGGTTGAAATTGGAAGAATTGGAGAAATTTTTTTGGGAGTGTGTTTGCCATGTAGGTATGTGATGCTACAAGAGAAAAAGTTTTTTCTCATTTTGGATGGTTTGAGAAATAAATAGAATGATAATTGAATTAGGGTTTGTTTGGGCACAACTAATGTTTGATGAAATGCCTAAGTGAAAACATGTTACCAAACTGCCCTGTCACAGCCGTGACTTTCTAAGTGATTTTTTGGAATCTTATGGATTGAACTGGGTTTAGACCAAAACATAAAAGTTGTAGCCCTGTCTCTAAGCTTTAAAACGAGACCAAAAACGTATCAATATGATGTGTATAACTCAAGTTATGTCTTCTTGAGTGTGACATGCGCAGAATGACTGTTTTGATGCAATATTGCATTTGTGCATTTCATAAGTGCATTAAGTAAGAAACTTTAAGCATGAACCATCCTTATGCATTAATTGTGCATTGAGAAGTAGTTTGAGAAAGAGTAGAGAACTTTGTGAATCGGCTACTCTAAAAGTAAAGAGAATGAGAAAAATCTAAGAACGGGTTGGTGCTTTGTGAACTCCACCCGAAAGTTATGAAGAATGGGTTGGTGCTTATTGAACTCCACCTAGAAGTCATGAAGAGTGGGTTGGTGCTTTGTGAACTCCATCCGGCCGTGCCTCCGGTAAGATGAGGCTGTGACATTCAAGTGAGAAAGAATGAGAAAATAAGAGAAAGAAGAGAGGAACAGAATGAGTAGAAGTCACAAAGAGTGGGTGGGTGCTTTGTGATCTCCACTCAGTCGTGCCTCCGGTAAAATAAGGCTATGACATACAACAGAAAGTTAATAGAAAAGAGAGCTATGTGAAAGAGAAACAGAAAAAGAAAATAAATGAGAGGAGAAGAGTGTAAGGAAAGAATTAAGAGAAAGAGTTACGGGGATAGACGAGTAGAGGATTTACTTACTGAGCATTATTTTGTGCTCACCCCCTTGTTTATCTTTGTGTTTGCAGGATCTAGGTGAGGACGCGGTCGGATGGGCGTTGGCAAGCGAGGAACAATAGCTACACTATCCATTGTTTTTGATAACTTTTACAAATGATACCTTACTTTGTATAAAGAATGATTATATGTATTAAAAGAAAATTTCGGGCCCATTTACTTTTGCTAATATAAATGTATTTTACTTTATGTATTTCTATGAGTAACCTAGTATGAAGCAGTTATTACATTTTGCGCCTTTTTATTGTCACGCAGGGATCCACACAGAATGTCTCTCGGCTCCCACCACAGCGATGTGATCACAAAGTCTCTCCCCCTTATGGGATTTCTTTCGTCACCACCCTGAACTAAGAACCCAAGACCAAGGGTATGTCATTTGGGAAGCATGGTGAGTACCATCAGGCCAACTGCCTGATGGTACTCACCATGCTTCCCAAATGACTATAGCCCCTGGTCTTGGGTTCGAGTGGGGGAGGCGAAAGAAATCCCTTAAGGGGGACAGATCTTTGTGAGTCACGTACCTATGTAGGCACCGAGAGACATTCCCTGTGGATCCTCGGGCATGACAGTTACCATCCATATGGAATCCTCTGGTGGGTCAGTCCAGTGAACTTGTTGCGGTATATTCGCCTACAACAAGCACCCATGTGTTGCACTAGGTTGTCACCAAACAACCTTGACAATTGAGATCAGTCATTGCCTCTCGACAAGGTTGTTCAACACTATGATAGCCTTACCGTATTATATATGCCCTTACTTCAGAATAATACTAAGGCTACGGACGTTTCTAGAATGGCCACCATATGTGCTCATAGGGTTCTCACTATCAAGATTTGAAACACTTGATACCCTCGTCACGGTTCTACCATTCTAAGGACATATATCAATACATATTGCAATAATAATGATTTACGCGATATAGAATAAAATGCCTTTTATTGATTAATGAACATTATTACAAAGAGTCAATTCTATAATAATTGATAGGCTCTAAGGCATCTACTCTTTCAATCTCCCACTTGCACTATAGCCAATCATTCATGTATTTAATACCAAATGATCTCAAGTGCCTTTCATGCTTCTACTACGACAGAGGCTTTG
Source organism: Pistacia integerrima (assembly GCA_026225825.1). Taxonomy (NCBI): domain Eukaryota; kingdom Viridiplantae; phylum Streptophyta; class Magnoliopsida; order Sapindales; family Anacardiaceae; genus Pistacia; species Pistacia integerrima. Next base: position 13,849,231 of record CM047750.1, on the reverse strand, counting down.
TCAGTGGATCTGCGAGATTGTCGTCAGTATGCATTTTACTAATCTGCACGTCTTTCCTCTCAACTATCTCTCTGATGAGATGGAATCGTTTGAGTATGTGTCTGGACTTTTGATGAGACCGTGGTTCCCTGGCTTGAGCAATTGCTCCATTGTTGTCACAATAGATGTCTATAGGATCAATAATCGTAAGAACCACACCAAGTTCAGTAATGAACTTCTTAATCCAGACTGTCTCCTTGGCCGCATCTGACAATGCAATATACTTAGCCTCCATTGTAGAGTCTGCTACAATGCTTTGCTTGGAGCTCTTCCAGCTCACTACACCGCCGTTGAGACAAAATACAAACCCTGATTGCGATTGATAATCATCTTTGTCCGTTTGGAAACTAGCATCACTGTATCCTCTTACAGTGAGCTCATCTTCCCCTCCATAAACCAATAACATATCCTTAGTCCTCTTCAGGTACTTAAGAATGTTCTTGACAGCCATCCAGTGACGCTCACTTGGATCCGATTGATATCTACTGCAAGTGCTCAAAGTACATGAGACATCGATCCGAGTACATAGCATGGCATACATGATGGATCCAATTACTGATGCATATGGGATCCTCTTCATCCTATCTTTCTCATCTTGTGTTTTAGGACACAATTCCTTAGAGAGATAAACACCATATGACATCGGAAGAAATCCCTTCTTGGATTCTTCCATACTGAATCTTTTCAGTACCTTGTCAATATACACACTCTGACTTAGGCCAAGCAACCTACGTGATCTATCACGATAGATCTTTATTCCAAGGATGTAGGCTGTTTCCCCTAAGTCCTTCATGGAGAAGCACTTGGATAACCAAGTCTTTACCGACTGCAAGTTCGGTATATCATTCCAGATCAAAAGTATGTCATCGACATACAACACTAGGAATGCTACTGCGCTCCACTCACTTTCTTGTAAACACAGGGCTCATCTTCGTTCTTGATAAAACCAAATTATTTTACGGTTTCATCAAAACGAATGTTCCAGCTCCTTGATGCTTGCTTAAGTCCATAAATGGATCTCTGCAACTTGCATACCTTATTAGCTTGACTATCAAGAACGAAACCATCAGGTTGTGTCATATACACATCCTCCTCAAGGTTTCCGTTCAGTAAAGCAGTTTTGACTCATTTACCAAATCTCATAGTCATGATATGTAGCAATTGCAAGCATAATCCGGATGGATTTAATCATGGCAACCGGCGAAAAGGTTTCTTCATAGTCAATGCCATGAATTTATTTGAAACCTTTGGCAACCAGCCGTGCTTTATAAGTATGCACGCTGCCATCCATATCAGTCTTCTTCTTGAAGACCCATTTACACCCTATGGGTTTTACCCCTTCAAGTGGTTCCACCAAAGACCACACTTGGTTCTGGTACATGGAGTCCATCTCAGATTTCATGGCTTCAAGCCATTTAACAGAATCTGGATCCAATATAGCGTCATCGTAGGTTCTGGGTTCATCGTCCTGGTAGACTAGTACGTCACCATGTTGAGTCACGAGATAACCGTATCTCTCGGGCTCATGGCGTACTCTCCTAGATCTACATAGCTCTTGTGCTACTTGAGGTAGTTCACTTTGATCCACAAGTTGTGAAGTAACCTCCTCATGATGTTCAACCACTTCCTGTGGCACATCATCCCGTCCTTCGTCTATTATATCTTGTGGTGCTAGAACTTCATCGAGTTCTACTTTTCTCTCACTAGTACTTCTTAGAAAATATTCCTTTTGCTAGGAAGACACCAGATCGAGCAACAAAAATTTTGCACTCTTCTGGGTGGTAAAAATAGTATCCTTTGGTCTCCTTTGGATACCCTACAAATATACATTTACAGGATTTTGGGCCCGACTTATTGAAGTCAATTTCTTAACATAAGCCGCAACCCCCAAATCCTTAGATAAGACAAGTTGGGCTTTCGCCCACTCTATAGCTCATATGGAGTCTTATCTACAGACTTTGATGGCACACGGTTCAAAATGTGAGTCGTAATCTCTAGGGCATAACCTCATAACGATGCAAGTAAATCACTAAAACTCATTATGGACCTAACCATGTCAAGTCAGGTCCTGTTCCTCCTTTCCGACACTCCATTATGTTGGGGTGTATAAGGAGGAGTGAGTTGTGATCTTGTCCCACATTCCTTCAAGTACTCGAAAACCACCCCGAGCTTAAGTATTCACCTCCTCCGATCCGAGAAGAGCTTTAATACTTTTGCCCAACTTATTCTGTACTTCATTTGAATTCCTTGAATTTATCAAAGGCTTCAGATTTATGTCTCATAAGGTAGACATAGCCATATCTACTGAAATCATCAGTAAATGTGATGAAGTATGAATATCCACCTCTGGCCTCAACTGTTAATGGACCACATACATCACTATGGATGATGCCTAACAGCTCAGTAGCCCTTTCACCTTGTCCTGTGAAAGGAGACTTGGTCATCTTGCCTAACAGGCATGACTCGCATACCTCAAATGAGTGAAAGTCAAAAAGGTCCAAAACTCCATCCCTTTGAAGTTTTGCAATGCAAGTCTTATTAACATGATACAATCTACAGTGCCAGAGATATGTCTGGTTTTGATCGCTATGTTTAGCTTTCTTGGTTTCAATGTTAAGAATATCTTTATTGGTTAAATCAAGAACATATAATCCATTATATGACCTTGCAATTCCAAATAGAATACCATTCAAACTAAAGGACAACAATCCATTAGATATTTCAAAATAATACCTTATATTATCCAAAGTGGATACTGAAATAATATTTCTAGAAATAGAAGGTACTGATAACAGTTATGTAGTTCCAATAATAAGCCCGTAGGCAAAGATAAACAATAAGTCCCTACAGCCAATGCAGCCACATGTGCTCCATTTCCAACTCGTAGGTCCACCTCTCCCTTGGCGAGCACTCTACTCCTGCCTTAGTCCTGCACATCGGTACAAATGTGAGTACCACATCCTGTGTCAATGACCCAAGATGTTGAGGGAGAGAAATTAATCTCAATCATAAAAATACCTAAAGCTGTAGCTTCTGACTTCTTCTTGCTTACGAGGGAAGCCTTGCAGTGTTTCCTCTAGTAGCCAGGCTTGCCACAAAAGAAGCAGACTACCTTGCTCTTCCCTATGCCACTCTTAGGCCCAAGAGCTACCTGTCCTTTGGGCTTGGGCTTGGGCTTGGGCTTGGGTTTGGCCTTGGCCTTACCCTTGCCGTTACCCTTTGCTTTACTGGCAGCAACCAGTAAAATAGGCTTGGACTTTTTCAAGTCCTGCTCTACAGTCCTCAACATGTTTAGAAGTTCTGACAAGGTTTTCTCCATCGTGTTCATATTGAAATTCATTATGAACGAAGCATAAGAGTCAAGCAAGGATTGTAGAATTAAATCCATTTGTAATTCTGCATCCAAGCCACATCCCAAAGTCTCAAGCCTCTATATGTGCTCGATCATCTTGAGCACATGAGGACCAACTTCGGCTCCCTTAGTCAGACGACTCCCAAATAGTGCTTTAGACACCTTGTACCTCTCATGTCGAGCATTTGTTTCAAATAGCTCCTTGAGGTGTAGAATAATGGAAGAAGCATCCATATTCTCATGCTGCTTTTGCAGCATAGGTGTCATCGATGCTAACATCAAGCATTGAATGCTAACAGCATCATCAAGGAACTTTTGATAAGTATCCTTAACTTCCTGAGTTGCATCAGGATCAGGCTCAGCTATGTTTGGCTTTTCAAGGATATACAATTTCTTTTCAGACTTAATTATAATCCGAAGATTACGATACCAGTCTGAGAAATTGGATCCATCCAACCTGTTTTCTTTCTCGATTATCAGTCGCAGGTTCATAATGCTCACTTTGGTGAATCTACAATTCCAGAAAAGATAAAGTTATTATAAAGTTCATTATTATTTAATATGGTCTTTTATTAAACGATGCTCCCACTATTTTACTCAAGCCAATAGCCCTCACTATTAACTCGGAAAAGCCCGTTGACTTTCCTAGTGGACCGAGATCCCATCCTGCCCATTTCAAACCTTCACTTTGGCGAACAAGCCAAAATGAGTTGATTAGGTAGGCCAACAAACTTAATCCACACCAGTTGATAGATCCCACTATCAACCTCAAATGTGAAAAAGCCAACAAGCCAATCACACAATCCAATGGCTCCTACCATTGTCCTCAAGCGTGATTCTCAGTATCAGTAGAGTGGACACTACATGTCACCACGTACACATAATATGTGTACTGCTCTACTATGCCTATGACGCATTTATCAACCTTCGCTTTGGCGAACAAGCAAAAACGTCATTTTAAGTCGACCCATCACCATTAAGGAAAACTCCAATGCATTTTAACCTCCCACTGGTAGAAGTGTACCCTTCGCTTTGGCGAACAAGGTTTCGACGAACAGTGGTTTGATTAAAACCATGGTGATGGAAGGGTTACGTGACTTAATATACTTTAATTGAGGGTTTGTTATTTAATGTCTCATCAGATTATTATCTTTGTTAGAATGACATTGTTTGGCATGTTATTCAACATTCAACCTTAGCATGCATTCTAAACAAAATATTAAATCGTGCCAGTAAAACCGATTTCCTCGAGCCTAGAGGAATCGATGGGTTACCTAGGGGTCCTATAATAAATATCTTGAGTCTTCAAGTATAGTTGCCTCGTCCTTTGCTCTGTCTTTAAGTATATTACAAATACATCATTCTAAATTTACAATAAAATTAATCTTAAACTAATTTTACATCAACAAATTTAGAAACCTCGATTTACATTCGACGAGAATGAGATAAGAAGAGAATGTACATTGAGAAAATGAGATAGGTAGGACACGCAGGCCCTATTTAAAAATTTACAACCATACATACCCAAAAATTATAAAACATTCACCATAGGTCTAAGGCTCATGTACCAGGCACCATGCAATATACAAACAAGTACATAGCATACATTTCAAAAACAATCAATTTTTTTAATTGGGTGGGTTTATTAATTAATTACCCTCTTATATGTGCAGAATGATTATTAGCTTTATAGGTTATTAAAAACTACAGATTGGTCCCTTCGCGAAAAGTACAGAATTGGGAAAGCTACAGACTTCGCTGCGGTGAAGGTTTTATCTTCGCCGAGGCGAGAAATTCCAGAGAGCACTTCGCCACGGCGAGGATAAACCTGGAAATCCCCAATATGAATGGTTCACGTTTTTGCAGTTTTTTGTGTAATAACACGAATCCAAATCAAATCGAACGCACACACGTTCAACCAGGATATCAACCAACCAATATAACATCCATCAACACATTATTAAACCAATTTATCATTTGAATCATTCATCCAAAAGCAGATTTTGCAGATTTTGCAGATTTTTTCAGATTTTACAAAAATAACATGTTATCAACCAAATACATATTATAAATCATACAATAAACTATAGAAATTAATAACAGAGGCTTTGATACCATTTGGTAGTGAACGACCAGCTTACGCAGTGGAAAACAAAAACATAAATGACATGAATCGTTCCTTAGAACCAAGATCCGGGTACAATATCACAGTTTATACAATATATAAATTAAATCTACAGAAAATCAGATTCAAGGTTCAATAATCTTACGCATGTTTGAAGGCTCCACCAACTTTGTCCTTGAACGTTTTTGCTACTAACCCAAGTGTAGGATCGAACCCACGTAGTCCACACGAAGACAATCACAAAGAACTAAGGAGGGATTTGCTAGATCCTCCTTAGCTTTAAGAAACAAAGAAGAACATGAGTATTTGATTTTGGCTAAACCAAAATCTGAAAGTGGCGTGGGAGAGTGTTTAGGGGTTGGAGAGTTTTTCTCTCAAATGAAAAAGTAATCAATGAATAAAATGATTTCACACACTTTTTCAATTAACACTTTTTCTTTTATAGTCTTATTTTACTTGCCCTATTCCCGTATAGAATGGGCTTGGGCTCCAACCCAAACACCCCATGTTTCCAAACACCCCCTAATTAGATATTTATTTTAATTCATCATTATCTTCAATTAAAATCAATTAATATATATATTAACATTTAACAATAATGATAATTTATTTAAATATATGCGAACACATATTTAAACGTAATTTCACTTATTTAATTTTTCTAATAAAATTAAATAAAGGCAACGACCTCAGCAAATTTAATTGCACTGCGAAATTACCAAAATACCCTTTCACACAAAAAGATGAAAACACCCTTCTTTCTTCCTGGCTCTTAAATTATCTTCTATGTGTGTGACCCATAGGCTCCTCATCATACCGATACTGTATAGTATCGCGATTAACACCAATTAATCGTCTCACTAATACACAGACCAAGATTGGCCTTTAGCAAGGCATCATGGCCATCGGATAGATTCGGATTCAGAAAAGTAGCTACCTGTCAACGATATGGTTACCATATAATTCGATCCTTTCATCATATGTTATTTCTACGAGATGAAGGCATAGAAATAGTGTCAACCTCTGGTTACTCTTGATATTATGTATTCAATTTCTGGACCAATGAACTGTATTATAAACCGGATAAAACAACAACTCAATCCCACTGTGGCCACAGTCTTAGTGTCATTGCCATATACTGAATTGCGTCGTGAGATAACTTCTCCTATACCCGGGAGTGATGAATCCTCTGTCAATCCACCATAGTCTTGATACACTCCTTGATGCAGCCAATCACCCTTTGTATCGCGACTCTAAATAGAACTGCGTTAGGCTAGTGTCAAACTGCACTAATCGGTGCACAAGGCGCTCCGGTGATCTCAAGTCTAAGGATCACATGCACCACCATTCATTAGAGGATTTGTTCCATAGACACTAGGGTTACCATCCATATGGAATCCTCTCGGTGGTCAGTGAACTTGGCCCGTGGTATATCCGCCAACAACAAGCACCCATGTGTTGCACCAGGTTGTCACCAAACAACCTTGACAAGTGAGATCAGTCACTGCCTCTCAACAAGGTCGTTCAACACTATGATAGCCTTATCGTATTATCTGTGCCCTTACTTCAGAATAATACTAAGGCTACGGACGTTTCTAGAATGGCCACCATATGTGCTCATAGGGTTCTCACTATCAAGATTTGAAACACTTGATACCCTCGTCACGGTTCTACCATTCTAAGGACATATATCAATACATATTGCAATAATAATGATTTACGCGATATAGAATAAAATGCCTTTTATTGATTAATGAACATTATTACAAAGAGTCAATTCTATAATAATTGATTGGCTCTAGGGCATCTACTCTAACACGACAAACATATCGTGAGCAAGGAATTCAAGGAGGGGGACAAAGTGTTGTTGTTTAACTTCAGACTATGACTTTTCTTGGGAAAATTGCGCTCAAGATGGTCTAGCCCGTTCATAATTCATCGCGTGTTTCCGCATGGGGCAATAGAAGTTCACCACCCGACGAAGGGAACATTCAAAGTCAATGGCCAAAGATTGAAACCTTATATTGAGAATGGGAATGAAGACGAGAGGGTTTCAATCTTTCTTCAAAATCCTCATTGACAACAGAAAGGAGTCAAGCTTAAGACTTTAAACAAGCGCTCCTTGGGAGGCAACCCAAGATTTTGATCACGTTTTTGTTTTTATTTTTATTTTTATTATTTTATTTTATTTTTAGTATTGTTATTTTTTGAGTTATTTTTATTTCATTAATTCAGATGTTTTGATTTTATTCTTGTCAGGTCATTAGCAAAACACATTCAGTGGTTACTCAACCACTTCAACATCACGCTCACTACAACGATACATTACTATTGCTACAACGAGTGTCACTGTAGTGCATGAAAACAAAGAGCATCATGCTTGCCACAGCGACACCTATCATCGTTGTAGCGAGCGTTACCATAGCGCACCCACATGACAAGAATCACGCTGCGCGGCGAGCCCACCAATCACGCAAGGCGAGCAAACAAAGCACGGCGAATTCGTGTTTATAAATCACAAGAATCACGTCGCGGCGGACAATCAACGCAGCAACGAGCAAACAAAGCAAACGCGAATTCGTGTTTATATCAGCCATTTCCCACATTCAAATGCTATTCTCCCACAGACGCCATTTTCTCTTCCTCTCTTTACAAATCTCTAAACACCATTTCCATTCATCATTCCTTCAACCCATCTTCATTTTTTTTTCCTCAATTGCTCACTAACACACTCAATTTCAACTCACATTTCGCTGATTAAGGAAGTAATTCGGGATTCTCACAAAATCAAAGTTAGGGTTTCAAAGATTGGGGGGTTTCGAAATTGTGCCAATCCATAACAATTCAAGGAAAATTTGCACATAATCAGGTTCAAGTAAGTAATTCTCACCCATTTTGCATTGTGTTATTGGTTGTTGAAGATTGGGAGCAGTTGATTGGAATTTTTGTGGGAGCTTTGTGTTATGCTTGAAGAGCTTTGTGATTGAAGTTGGGTGTTGTAGATTTAACCGGTTGCATTGATTGAGTGGAGAAATTGTAATTAGTCCAGGGAGTTTGTGGTGATTTACGTGGGTGTTGAAATTGTAGATTTAATTGGTTGCATTGATTGAGTGGAGAAATTGTAATTCGCGCAGGGAGTTTATGGTGATTTACATGGGTGTTGAAATTGTGATTCAATTGATTGTATTGGTTGAGTTGGAAATTGTTATAATGGCACCCAAGAGAAAGCCAGGAGGCTATAGGAGAGAAAAAGGAAAAGGTCAAGCCTCTAATGATGTCCGGTTTGTTAGTCAGGCTACCAATGAGAGATATGAAAATTTTGCAAAGAAACTCAGTGGATTTATTGAAGAAAGAGGGTTGGTGTTTAGAGAGAATGTTAAGGGGATCACTGATGTAATTCAGGCTTTAGGTTGGTAGACATTTTGCAAAGAACCTTCGGCTCCTGTTGTTGCCTCTATAGTGAAAGAGTTTTATGCCAACGTTCCTGATAGCGTTGATGGAAGGACAATGGTAAGAGGCAAGGAAGTGGTATTTACTGCAGCCGTTATTAATGAGTTTTATGGGCTGCCGCTAGTTGAGATAGATGAGGATGCCTATGCAACACACAAGCAAGAAGTGAATTATGATGCTGTGATTAATTTGCTGACGGAAGGGAAAGCTACATGGTTTATTACGGCTAGTGAACACATCCACTTTGAAAGTAAGTTTTTGGACTTAATTTCACTCATTTGGTTATATTTTGTCTGCTCTAGATTGATGCCCTCAAAGCACATAAGCACTGTTAGCAAAGCTAGGGCGATTTTGATGTATGCTATCCACCACAAGATGAGGATGAATATGGGTGAGATTATTTTTTATGAGATTCTCCATTCGGCAAAGAGTAACAAGACTGGTTTTTACCTCCCTCAACTGATTACTGAGTTATGTAAGCAAGCTCTGGTGCCTTTGAATTCCGAAAAAGTATTAATCCCGGAAGGAGTATGTCTTACAATGCAATTTCTGCAAAATCTCACCAGTGGGGGCAGAGTGGAAGTATCCAAGACGAAAGCCTCTTCGTCGAAAAAGACATCAAAAAAAGATCAATTGACGAAGATGAATGAAGATATATATAAGTTAAGAAAGCAACAGCATCGTCAAGAAGCCAGGATGACTTGGATGAGTGGGCAAATGAGGGTGCAATATGAGATGCAAAAATTGCAACTTGCTCATGCTGGAATAGTAGCGCCAAGGTTTGTGAATGGACTGAATTTGTGTCCCCCTCGGACGAGGAGGATGGCGATGCTTCTGATGATGATTCTGAGGAGAGTATGGAGGAGTAGGGAGTGTAACACTGATGGAGACCTAGAGATTTACGTTGTGTTTTTGTTTGCTATTGTCAGTGTAATTTATTTCTTTTTAGGTACTTGCATTTTGTTACTGTTTGTTGTTAAATCCTTGTGAACTGTTATTTCAGCTTTATTTCTGGTTTGTTGACACTCTCTATATCTATTTATTTTTTTCTTTCTGCATAACAATGATGGCCGACAAGGTCTGTTTAGTGTGTTTTTTATAGAACAAATTTGGCGCATATGACACCATGAACTAGACAACTTTATAACGTTGAGGAATATGGTAACGTTTTCTTTCCTTTTTCCCATTCTTAACATTGAGGACAATGTTGATTTTACGGTTGGGGGTAGGAATTTCATTTGAGCAGAATTTTTCTTTATGGATATGGATTTAGGGAGCAGTTTTTTTTTTATTTGTTTTATGTTGTGAGTTTTTCTCTTAGATTAATTTATATGTCTATGATAGGAATGTGATTGCAATAACATTTAACAAGTAGAGGACATAAATTTTTGCCTTTAATTATAGATGACTGTAATTGTTAATGACATTTAGTTTGAGACCCTAGCGGTTTGTGGATTGAAAGTGGTTAAGTTTACCTAGTTAGAGATGTTTTATGTGTGAATTTTCCATGAACATTTTTTTTGCTATCTCAACAAACTCTAGAACTCATTTGACAACCACCTAGGAAATGATTAGGTTGTTTTCGGACCAATTGAGCCTTTCAAGCCGACCCTTTTCATTATCATCCCTAGTTAACCCTTTGAGCCTTTTAAACACAATTTAGTCTTGTTTTTCTTTATTTGAACTTAATTTTTACCCTACCCTAATTATGAGCCTAAAACACAATCCTACCCATTTTATCTTTAAGAGACTTAATTGTTATTCAAGCTTAGTACGAGTAGTGGTGAGGAAGTATAGTTTTGCCACAACCCAGGTTTATGCGAAGAAATTGGTTGGGGATTGTGGAGTGCTTGTAAGATCAGTGTGTCTCTGTGTGTGTGTTTTCTACTTTCTTCTCATTGTTAAGTTTAACAATTAAAAAACAGAGAAAGAGAGAGAAAGAAAAGAAAAGTGGGCATTGAAAAGCATTATGAAGATTTGAAATTATGCAAATGGTTTTATATTACTATCAAAAAGAAAAAGCTCAATTAAGGTTGGGGAGCTACTGAGTGAAAAAGGGAAGTGTTTTTGTATGATAGTAATAAGAATGAATGAAAATTAAGTCTCTTAATTTGATTTTTGTTAATTTCCCTTTTCGTTCCTTCGTAAACTCATATCTAGCCTAACGTTACAACCTTTACAAAGACCTATTGATCCAAGGTAATGTGAACTTCTACATTAGTGGAAAGTGGTTTGAAAAGTGAGCCTATGGAGTTTGATTCCATAATTCACATATAAGTCATAACTCGAATACTGAGATCGAAATTTTGTTCATGAATGTTATGCATAAAACCATCCAGGTTTGTAGACTAATGGTTTGTGGTTGTATGGATGTTCTAAGGTCGATAACGAAAATGGAATTGATGTTTGCATTGTCTGTGAGTTTAGGTGATTCTTAATTATTCTATTTGTTTTGTGTATATGCTATTTTTGAGACACCTTTATGAATTGATCGAAGAATTTTTGTTAGTTTTTGTTGTTTTTATGTGTATTTTTATTTTTGGAGTTTAGGTTAAGTTTAGTGTGGATGTTTGTGGGTATCATCCCTAGAAAGCCTCACGAGACTATAACTTGTCCAACTAGGGCCGCCTAGGAGTTTAAAGGCTTGTTGCATACGCTAAATGCAATCGTATCAATCTACGAAAGTGATTTAGGATAGTTTAGATATATGTTTTAATTGGTTGTTTTATTTTCAAGCTTAGAGACTTATTTTATCACTTAGTTTGCTAGGGACTAGCAAAAAGCTGGTTGGGGGTTGTGATAAGAGCTTGAAAGTATATATTTTGTTAGTCATTTAATTAGATTATTTGTGGAAAAATGTGTTCAAATTCTAGAATTTGAATTAATTATTTCATAAATACCTTTACGGGATCACGGGTGTATTTTGAGTATTTTCAAGTTCAAACCGATATTTGAAGGAAAAAGAATGATGTCAATGGAATTCGTGACAAGTAGGAAAAAACGGTGCAAGAATCAGAGTTGAAACAAGAAAGTTGTGACACGTCGAAGATACAACGTAAAATCTGGAAATCCTTCAAGATGAGCATGCTTCGATGTTTCTGACGTAACTTGAGCTGTAGAAATAGAAATTTGACAATTCTTATGGCGTTGGAAATCTTATTCAGAGAGCTACAAAGTTTGTGTTGATGACTTTACCAAATTCTGAAGATCACAGACTCATGGGACAGAAAGAATGATCATCGAGCGACCATTTCTTATTGCCACAGCGATGGGTCACGGGCCTGTTTGGGTTATTACATTCTCCTAGTCCGAATCTGAATAGGTGAAGGCATTTAATTCTTTCCTAAGTAACCTCTAAGCCTAGCACTATAAATAAGAGTCTTTAATCTGTCTTTAGGGAGATTAGAGGAGGAGAAATGAGGGCTACTATTTTGGAGATCGACATTCTTGCAGTTCTCGCTTGCCAATTAGAGAAGTTTTAATATTTTTCTTTCTTGAACTCATGTTATTGGATACAATGGTTGTTTTTATTACTGCAATTATGAACTAAATCCCTTTTCTAGGGCTAAAGATGTAGCCCTATTTATGAATATGTGTTGACTTTACTGTTGTTGTAATGACTACTTTATACTAGTATACTCATAGAAATATATCAAGTAGAATACATTTATATTAGCAAAAGTAAATGGGCCCAAAATTTCCTTTTATTACATATAAACATTCTTTATACAAAAATAAACTATCATTTACAGAATGTCATTAAAACAGTGGACAGTGTAGTATTGCTTCTCGCTTGCCGATGCCCATCCGACCGCATTCTCACCTAGATCCTAAACCATAAAGAAAGCAATGGGGTGAGCACAAAATAATGCTCAGTAAGTAAATCCTCTACTCGACTGTCCCCGTAACTCTTTCTCTTAATTCTTTCCTTACACTCTTCTTATCTCATTTATTATTTTCTCTTTCACACAGCTCTCGTTACTTAACTTCAGCTATATGTCACAGCCTCATCTTACCGAAGGCACGGTCGGGTAGAGTTCACACAGCACTAACCCACTCTTCGTGACTTTCGGGTGGAGATCACAAAGCACCAACCCGCTTTTAGTAACTACAGGGTAGAGATCACAAAGCACCAACCCGTTTTTAGTATTTTTGTCATTCGCTCTACTCTTAGAGTAGTTCATACACAAAGTTCTCTACTCTTTCTCAAGCCACTTCTATATGCACAATTAATCTTCTCCACTAATGCACTCATGAAATGCCAACATGCAACGTTATAAGAATTAAGGTTTACTACTCATGATTCTCTTAGGCATTTCATCAAACAACTAGTGTGCATACATAAACTCTGCTTTATCTATGGTTCTATTCCTTTCTTGAACCATCCAAAATGGGAGAAAACTCCCTCACCAAGCTATAATTCCTGTCACAACATAACACTTCCAAAGAGATTTCTCAATCTCCTCCAATTTCATCTCAAACTACATTCTCATCACACATCACACTTCTCATGATTGAAGTGTATTTAACAACCACAAAGCAATTATTCATCTCCATCTCAATTCTCCATAACATATCATCTAACATGCATGCACAATTTCTACTAAATCTCTACTCAAAAGAGTTCTCAAATATCAACTTGGATTGGGATTTACTTACCTTGTAATGGAGAGATCTCACTAGCACTTTCCTTTCCTTTAGATTGCTTGTCTCTTTTCTACCCTTAAAACAATAACACCATCAGACTTCCATGTACAAATATATGTAAAACTTCACATCTAAAGCAAGAATCTTTACCTTAGGATGCCTTAGATTAATTTTCTACCCCAAACTACTCAAAAAGCCCTCTAAAAGTCTTGAAAGGTTGAAGGGAAAGTTGAGAGGAAATAGAGAATGGAAGAGGCAGTGGAAGATGATGAATGAAGGGTTCACTAAGCTTAACCCCTTTTTAGCCCAAAATATCTTTATTCATTCCCATATTGCCCTTGCTCTTTCTTGAAAACTCCATCCTTGTCCTTTAAATCATTACAATCACACCCCTACTCTAACATCTTCTCCATAACATTTCCTTACAATTCACTCTCCACTCTTCCTACTAATTAAGGGTAGAAAGGTCATTTTACCCCTATGGAGAATTCTCTAGAAACCTCAATAAACTTTTCTGCAGTCCCGTCACCACGGCAAAAAATTACAGAGCCAACACCGCAATTACAAAGCCAACGTCGCCCCGACGAAGACCAAAATTCCAAACTTCGCCAAAACTCAACCAAAATCAGGGCAAACACTCAACCAAGGGCCAACCAACCAAACTAACAACATGCAAGCATTCAAGCATACAACATAATTAACTACCTACCTCAAGTGGGGCGTTACAATTGTTAATTCTTATTGAGCATTAATTCTAAGTTTTATTATTGTGAATAATGCTTTCAATTCTAAAGGATCCGAGGGTTGAATGATATCATGGGTTGGGTTGAGATCAAGAGATGAAACCTGATTTGTCTAAGGTAATAAAACCATAGATTGAGCGAATGCTAGAGATAGGTTACCGTGATTTATGAGGCTCTGGTAAATTCCATAGAACGTAATGATCTCTTAGCTCCTAAATCCAACTTAGAGACATTTGGGTTGTTGCTTAAGGGTTAATTTGTTAATTGTTCGAGAGAAAGTTAGTGAAATATCAAGGAGTTTGGCCTTTAGAATAAGTTTAATTTGGTTAGCAATAATTGTCAATGCATAGGATTAAATTGGTGTGAAATTTGTGCCCTGGGTTTAGTCATATTGATCTATTTACCAAAGTATTAATAAAATTCTGCTTTTGTTTAGCTTTTAGTTTGTTTTCTTTTTCATTAAATTCATTCTTAAAATTTTGTTTCATCAACTAGTAAAAAAATAGACTAGTTTGGTACTTGGTAGGTAGTTCTCTTGGGATTCGACACTCATTTACTCGAGCATTATTACTTGCGCGATTTCATACACTTGCAAAGAGCCTTTCAGTTATCATAAATTGATATCCAATGTTGTCCAAAGCGGACACTAAAATAATATTCTTTGAAAATGAAGGAACATAAAAACAATTCGCAAGTTCCAATACAAGGCCCGAAGGCAAATTTAAATAATAAACTCCTACAACCAATGCAGTGACGCGTGATCCATTCCCAACTCATAGGTCCACCTCTCCTCGATCGAGCAGTCTACTCTGTCGTAGTCCTTGCATAGAAGTGCAAATATGAGAACCACATTTGGTGTCAATAATCCAAGATGTAACAAGAGATACATTGATTTCAATCATATACATACCTTTGGAAAAAGATGTTGGCTTTTTCCTCTTCTTTCTTGCTAGGAAGGTCTTGCAATGTTTCTTTTAGTGGCCAAGCTTGCCACAGTGAAAGCAAACATCCTCTCTTTCAACAATTCCTTCCAACCTATTCAGAAGTCTAGGTAGAGTCATCTCATGTTTGTTTCTGACATAATCATAGACAAATTAAGAATACAATTCTGGCAATGATTGTAATGTACGGTCTATTGCTAAACCATCATTAAGTCCACACCCCAAAAGTTCAAGCTTGTTCATATACTTAGTCATCTTGAGTAAATGATCACCTATTTTGGTACCCTCTTCCACTCTACGTCTGAATAGTGATTGTAACACCATATGCTTCTCATATTTCTTGAAAGTATTGATTATGGTTGGTTAGTCCATATCCTGACATTGTAACGCCCCGCTTGAGGTACGTTGTTATTGTTTCCTCTTTCGCCCTTAATCGAGTTGGTTTTTGTTATATTTGTTTGTTTGAGTGTTATGTTGAATGTTGCCCTGAAATTGGTTGAAAACAGAAGAATTTCATGTGTGCTTGGCCGGCCAAGGCGAAGAATCTTCGCCGCGGCGAAGAGAGGTTGAAGCCACGGGGGGAAGCTGTGGACAATTTCGCCGCGGCGACAGAAGTTTCTTCGCCGCGGCGATAGCCCGAATAAAATGTTGATTGAGTTTTAGATATTTTCTTCCCCAAGGGCTATTTGACCTTTCTACCCCTAACTAGCAGGAAAAGTGGGGAGTTAATTGTAAGGATTTTCCATGGAGAATGTGTTGATATGGGGGTGAGATTGTAATGAATCAAAGGATATGGATGGAATTTCCAAAGAAGAGTAAGGGCAAAATGGGAATGAGTGTGTTTATATTTCATTAAAAGGAATTAAGAGTTAGCAAACCCTCATTCTTCTTCTCCAAAAACGCAACCCTTCATTCTTCTCCTCTCAACTTCTCTTTTCTTTTGTTCAAGGAATTTCAAGGGTTTTTGAAGTGATTTGGGGTATAGAAAACAACCTAAGGCTTCCTAAGGTAAGGATTTCTCCTTAAGTTGTGTGATTTGTGGATTTTAGTTCATTTTGGTTTTTTGAGGGTTTTCATTCTTTTGGTTATGAGTAGAGAGAATAGCCAAGAAAACCAAGTGGAAAGAGGATTTGGTGAAGTCTCTCCATAACAAGTAAGTAAAACCCAACCCAAGTTGAGATTTATGAAATTTCTTGATTAGGGTTTTGATAGACTTGATGCATGTATGTGATATACATGTAATATAGCATGTATGAAGGATTAAATAGAGATTTCTATGCTTTGTGATTGTTTATACCTTGCAAATTTGAGAAATGGGTTGTTGGTTTGGCAAGGTAGTTGAGATGGAATTTAAGGGGTATTATGGAACCCTTTTTTGGAAGTGTTTTTGTTTGACAGGTTATTATGGCTTTGTGAAGGGGTTTTTCCCCATTTTGGATGGTTAGGAACAGTTTTAGATTCATGGCTATGATAGAGTTTTATAGTGCACATGAGTTGTTTGATGAAATGCCTAATAGAGGTTTGAGTGTGAGTAATGAACCTTAATTCTTGCAACATTGCATGTTGGCATTTCACAAGTGCATTAGTAGAGATGAATCATCCATGTGCATTGTTATATGCATTGACAAGTGACCTAAGAAAGAGTAGGAAACTTTGTGTTTAGAAATACCCTATGAGTAGAGAGCTTAGTGGGTAAAATTACTCTAAGGGTAGAGAGCATTGAAAAATGCTACAATAGAATGAGTTAGAAGAGTAGCATAGTTGGGATGATGCTTTGTGATCATCACCCGACCGTTATGGGAATCGGATAGATGCTTTGTGATCATCATCCGAATAGCCTTTAGAGAGATGGGTCGACGCTTTGTGATCGTCACCCGATGAGTAGTAGAAATGGGTAGATGCTTTGTGACCACTACCCGGTTAGTTAAGAGATATGTAGGTTGATGCTTTGTGATCATCATCCAACGGCTAGTAGAAGCGGGTTGATGCTTTGTGACCATCACCCGATAGTGACTAGAGACGGGTAAATGCTTGGTGATCGTTACCCAAATTTCATGAGGAACGGGTAGGTGCTAGGTGATCTCCACCCGATAGTTAGAAAGAACCGAGTTAGTGCTTTGTGATCCTCACTCGGTAGTCACTAAGAACGGGTTGATACTGTGTGAATTCCACCCAATAGCCATAGAGAGTGAGATGGTCTTTGTGTGAACGCCATCCGGCCGTACCTCCCGGTAAGATGAGGCCATGATGTTATTAGAAAGAAACGAGAATCGAAATAGCCTAAGGAAAGAATTAAGAGTCACACACGGGGACGAGCAGTTAGAGTTTTACTTACGAGCATTATTTGTGCTCACCCCGTTATTTTTCCTTTGTGGATGCAGGTTCTAGGTGATGATGCGGTTGGAGGGCGTCGGCGCGAGGAGCAATAGCTACTTGTTCCCTATTTTGTCTTTTGAAATGCACTTTTGTATATAACCTTTGTGTATAAAAGACATGTGAATTGTAATGAAAAAGAAACATTTTGGGCCCAATTTTCCATTGTTAATTGCATGCATTGTACTAGTTTTCAGTAGATGTTACATTTTTGGTATCAGAGCAAAGATTTTGGGATTGAACAGTGTACT
Organism: Pistacia integerrima; assembly: GCA_026225825.1. Lineage (NCBI taxonomy): Eukaryota > Viridiplantae > Streptophyta > Magnoliopsida > Sapindales > Anacardiaceae > Pistacia > Pistacia integerrima. The sequence continues at coordinate 13,831,310 of CM047750.1, read as the reverse complement.
ATTCTCATCGCCACGACGTCCTCTAACCGACTGTGTGAGTAATTCTTTCCTTACAGTAATTGTTTCTTGAGTTCATTAGCGTGATCATTTTGTAGATGAGGCGTAGTTATCGAAATCGCGGTGAAGGTGTGGTGAATGAAGGAGAACCTTCTAACCCACCAGAGTCTACGCCCCCTCCCTTGAATGAAGCTAGAATCCGGGGAATTGTACAGCAAGTTATGGCTGAAACTCAGGGGAGAGTAGTACCCCCAGTACAAGTACCGTCAGTCACGCCTGTCGAAAGAGGACAAACGGTACCTCCCCCAGTAGCGAACAGAGTTGAACCGATTTACGGTCTCTCTAGTCAGCATCAACCCTCAGAGTTTAAGTGTACTACGAGATCCGGTAATAGCGAAGAGTGGCTTGGGAGTAGAGGCGAGCCACGAGTTTATTTCCCATGTCGGACGGGGAGAAGATCCCGGGTATGCGAGTTTCTTGTTTGAGGGTGATGCCCGAATTTGGTGGGAATTGATGGAAGAAACTCACGATGCAACAGTAATGACGTGGGAAGAGTTTAGGCAAGAGTTTGAGGCTGAGTATAGATCAGAGGACCAAGTTCATGAGAAGGTCCAAGAATTTATCAGTTTACAGCAAGGGGCTAGCATTGTGAAAGAGTACTCAGTGAAGTTCAACGCCCTTGCAAGGTTTGCACCGGGAATAGTTAGCACTCCGGCCTTGAGAAGGGATAAATTTGTGCATGGATTGAAGCCGGAGATAGCCCGGGATATTATGACAAGCTCCAACCCTCCTTGGAATTACAGTGAGGCCTTGAGGCGGGCAATGAAGGCGGAGATTTTTGAGAATAAAATCTTCCCGTAGGATCCTCGGCAGGGAGGGACCGAGGAGCTACCCTCCGCTCCTCAGAGAGAGAAACATGAGGGTGAAAAAGGTAGAGACATGAAGAATCAGAAGAAGAAGTTTCAGTATAGACAGAATAGAAAGGAGTGGAGGAATAAGCGACCTCAAACGGAAGGGTTTCCTCCTTGCCCTAAGTGTGGGAAGAACCACCCGGGAGAGTGTCTGAAGGATCAGAGAGTGTGCTATAGGTGCCGACAGGCAGGGCACATGATGAGGGATTGTAAAGCTCCTCTTCCACCAAGCGCTCGGGAGGTTCGGGAGGTGCTGCGCGCGAGTCTTTCTTTGTGGCACGGGGAGAGACGAGGCCGTCCCATCGGCCGTTCTAGTCGATTATTATTTCATGCAGTCCCTTTATATGCTTTAATTGATTCGGGTGCTACCCATTCATTTATATCTTATGGGATGCTTGAGAGATTAGGTTTGAAACCTACTAGAGTGACTCAGCCCATTAAGATAGAACTACCTGATGGGGTTAGTGTTGTGACTCAAGAGATTTTGTTAAGAGAGTCCTTAGTGATCCAGGGTAGAGAGTTAACAGTTGACTTAATAGTTTTTGATATGCCCGACTTTGATGTGATTCTGGGCATGGATTTCCTATGGAGGTATGGAGTAGAGATTGACTGTCGGAAAAAGAAGGCGAGGTTTAACCTCGATTGTGGAGATAAGTTTAGTTTTGGAGAAGGCCATCAGTTGAGCATGCTGATTAATAATGTGAAAGCCAAGAAGATGTTGAGAAAGGGGTGTTCGGGTTATATTGCCCATGTAGTGCAGAGTGGTGATGTTCCACAGTTAGAGATCCAGAGGGTGCCAGTAGTTCGAGACTTTCTAGATGTGTTTCCGGAAGAGTTACCGGGTTTGCCTCCAGAGAGAGAGGTAGAATTTAGTATCGAACTAGCACCAGGGACAGCACCAATATCCAAAGCCCCTTATCGAATGGCCCCAGCTGAGCTCCAAGAATTAAAGAAGCAACTCCAAGAGTGTTAGATAAAGGCTTTATCCGACCAAGTCATTCCCTTGGGGAGCTCCAATCTTGTTTGTGAAAAAGAAGGATGGATCACTAAGGATGTGTATTGATTATAGGGAGTTGAATAAAGTTACAGTGAAGAATAAGTACCCGTTACCCCGGATAGATGATCTTTTTGATCAGTTGAAAGGAGCGGCAGTGTTCTCCAAAATTGATTTGAGGTCCGGGTATCATCAGGTGAGAGTGGTTGAACAAGATGTGGCTAAGACTGCCTTTCGTACAAGGTATGGGCATTATGAATTTGTAATAATGCCGTTTGGTTTGACCAATGCCCCAGCAGTTTTTATGGACTTGATGAACAGGGTATTTCACGAGTACTTGGATCGGTTTATTGTTGTCTTCATCGACGACATTCTGATTTACTCAAAGTCAAGAGAAGAACATGAGAAACACTTGGGATTAGTATTGCAACGGCTGAGAGAAAAGAAGTTGTGTGCTAAATTTTCCAAGTGTGAGTTTTGGCTGAACCAAGTGATATTCCCTGGGTCATACCGTGTCGAAGGAGGGATTTCGGTAGATCCGAGTAAAGTGCAGGCAATCCTGGAATGGCAGAAGCCGAGAACAGTGAAAGAAATCAGGAGTTTCTTAGGCTTAGCAGGCTACTACCGGCGATTTGTAGCGGGATTCGCCCAATTGGCTAAACCGTTGACAGCTCTTACCAAGCAGAAAACTCCTTTTGTTTTCTGGTCAGCAGCTTGTGAAGAAAGCTTCCAAGAGTTGAAGAAAAGGTTAACATCGCTCTGTGCTAGTGTTACCACAGGGGAGGGTGTAGATTATGACATTTATACGAGACGCCTTTGCGAGGGGACTCGGAGCTGTGTTGATGCAGTTAGGTAGGGTTATAGCTTATGCTTCTCGTCAATTGAAAGAGTACGAGACCAGATACCCTACGCATGACCTAGAGTTAGCAGCTGTGGTCTTTGCTTTAAAGATATGGAGGCATTACCTTTATGGTGTGAAGAGTAATATCTACACCAATCATAAGAGTCTAAAGTACTTCTTCACTCAAAAGGAGTTGAATATGAGGCAGAGAAGGTGGTTAGAGCTAGTCAAGGATTATGATTGTGAGATCAAGTATCAACCGGGGAAGGCCAATGTAGTAGCCGATGCCTTGAGTAGAAAAGCCCATGTTTTCCGGCTTACCAGTCAGAAAGAGTTAATAGAAGATTTGTCTAAGGAGCAGATTGAGGTGGTTAGAAGAATTGCCCGACCCTAGTGGTACAGTCCTCTTTACTAGAGGAAATTAGAGAAAAGCAAATGGCTGATGAGTGGTGTCAGAAAATAGTTCAGCAAGTGCATGAGGGCAAGACATCAGAGTTCTTTGTGAGAGATGGTGCTTTCTATTTCAGAAATCGGTTGTGCATTCCTCCATATGAGGAGTTGAAACAGAAAATTCTTATGGAGGCTCATGACACGTCGTACACCGCTCATCCGGGAGCAACCAAGATGTATCAGGATATCAAGAAAGGCTATTGGTGGTCAGGTATGAAGAAGGACATTGCGAGTTTGTAGCTAAATGCCTAACTGTCGGCGGGTGAAAGCGAACACCAACGGCCGCCGTGGGGTTGCTTCACCCATTGAGTATCCCAGAGTGGAAATGGGAGAGCATTTGATGGATTTTATCACGGGTCTCCCCAGAGTACAGAGAGGGTATAATGCTATATGGGTGATTGTGGACAGGCTAACCAAATCAGCCTATTTCCTCCCAATAAAGGATAGTACCACTACAGATCAGTTGGCCCAGATTTACCTTAAGGAGATAGTCAGATTGCATGGTGTGCCCAAGGCTATAGTATCGATAGAGATTCCGGATTTGTTTCATCCTTCGGACAAGTTTACAGAGGAGTTTGGGTACCCGTTTAGCATTGATCTTGCCTATCATCCTCGACGATGGCCAAACCGAGAGAACGAATCGGGTGCTCGAGGATATGTTGAGCTGTTGCATGGATTACAGTATCCCCTGGCATGAGATGTTACCATTAGTAGAATTTGCCTACAACAACAGTTATCAGTCTACAATTAGAATGGCGCCTTACGAGGCTTTGTATGGTAGACGGTGTAGGTCTCCGCTTCATTGGGATGAAGTAGGAGAAAGAGATGAGTTGAGTACCGCTCTTGGGCCAAAGATGACTCAGAAGCTAGTAGAAGATGTGAAGTTAGTCAGAAATAGAATAAAACAAGCCCAAGATCGACAGAAGAGTTATGCCGATTTGAAGAGGAAAGAGGTAGAATTCCAAGTGGGCGATAAAGTATTTCTGAAAGTTTCCCCTTACAAGCGAGTAATGCGCTTTGGAAGCAAATGGAAGCTAGCACCGAGGTATGTAGGTCCTTTTGAGGTCTTGCAACGAGTGGGGAAGGTGGCCTATAGATTGGCATTACCACCTAGCATGGACAGGGTGCACGATGTCTTCCATGTCTCGATGCTACGAAAGTATGTAAGTGATCCCCTCCATGTCCTGAGCGTAGAAGACGTTGAAGTAACAGAGAATCTAGTATATGAAGAACGTCCAGTTCAGATTTTAGATCGAAGGGTTAAAGAACTTCGGAACAAAAGTGTTCCGCTAGTGAAGGTCCTTTGGAGGAATCACAAAGTGGAAGAGGCCACTTGGGAAGTAGAACGGGACATGCAGAATCGTTTCCCAGAGTTATTTATTTGAATTTCGGGGACGAAATTCTTTTAAGGGGGGAAGAATTGTAACGCCCCGCTTGAGGTACGTTGTTATTGTTTCCTCTTTCGCCCTTAATCGAGTTGGTTTTTGTTATATTTGTTTGTTTGAGTGTTATGTTGAATGTTGCCCTGAAATTGGTTGAAAACAGAAGAATTTCAGTCTGCGTGCTGCGGGCGGAAGAAGAATCTTCCGCGCGGAAGAGAGGTTGAAGCCACGGGGAAGGCTGTGGACAGTTTCGCCGCGGCGGCAGTTTCTTCGCGCGGCGCAGCCCCAAATAAAATGTTGATTGAGTTTTAGATATTTTCTTCCGCAAGGGCTATTTGACCTTTCTACCCCTAACTAGCAGGAAAAGTGGGGAGTTAATTGTAAGGATTTTCCATGGAGAATGTGTTGATATGGGGGTTGAATAGAGATAAAGAAAAGAACCAATTCTCTTAGAATAAAGAGAAAGAAAGAACTAGCACTAGAGGATAAAATGATTATTAAGTGCTACAGAAAAGAAAAGAAAATAGGTTGTGCGATGGGGAACTCGTGAGTGTAGAGTTACCCTCATGTGAACCGTTATGAGAAAGCGGTCTCCGCCATGAGAAGCGGAATGCATGTGAATTATGAGAAAGAAGCGGTCTCCGCCATGAGAGCGGAACGAATATGTGAAGCAGATTATGAGAAAGCGGCCAGCATGTGAACCGTTATGAGAAAGCGGTGGCTCCAGGATCCATGAGAAGCGAGAATGCATGTGAACCGTTATGAGAAAAAGCGGTATCCGTCATGTGAGAGCGAATGCATGTAAACCGCTATGAGAGAGAGCGGTCTCCGCCATGAGAAAGCGGAATGAGATTGAGAAAAAGAAAAGAATAGAAAGAAAAGAAAGAAAGAAAATGAGATTTTTGAATTAGAAAAAAAGGATAAGAGTACGAAGAGAATTGATGAGTAATGCACGGGAATGATAGAGTAAGAGATTTTTACTTACTGGGCATTTTTGTGCTCACTCCGTGTTTTCTTTGTTGTACAGGACATAGGTGAGGACCTGGTCGGAGGGACGTCAGCAAGCGGGGAGACTTGGCCTGCACTGTCCACTGTTTTCGTTTTTTAGAGTCTTTTGTGCAAATGATGTTGTACTTTATAAAGAATGTAATTATTAAGTAAAGAAAAATTTTTGGGCCCAACTATTTTGATAATTATGCTGTCTTTTTATTAATCTATATTATGAATATGGTAGAAGAAAGTAGTTGTTACAGCATAAAAGGTTGGGACATATTTCCAGAGAAAGAGTTAACAGGCTGATAAAAGAAGAGATTCTTCCACCTCTAGATTATACAGATCTTAGAACTTGTGTTGATTGTATCAGAGGTAAGTTGACCAAGTCTAAGAAGAAATGTTCAACTTGGAGTCAATGTCTTCTTGAGATCATCCACATAGATATTAGAGGACCCTACTCGTCCACCTTATGTGGCAGTAGACCCTTCATCACCTTCATTGATGATTTTCTCTATATGGTTATGTTTTTCTGATTAAGGAGAAATTTGATGCTCTAAAAAATTCAAAATTTTCAAGACTGAAGTAGAAAAACAAATGGGAAAACTCATCAAGGTGGTTAGGTTTGATCGAGGTAGGGAGTATTATGGCAAATATGGTGAGACAAGACAACATATGGGGTCTTTTGTAAGTTTTTACAAGATTGTGGTACTGTTCCTCAATACACAATGTCAGGGACTCCTAAGCAGAATGGTGTAGCTGAGAGACGCAATCGCACTCTTAAAGATATGATGAGGAGTATGATGAGTAAATCAAATTTGCCTGAATTTTTATGGGGTGATGTAATTAAGACTACATTGTACATCTTAATTAGGGTTCCTAGTAAATTTGTGTCAAAGACTTTGTTTGAACTCTGGATAGGAAGAAAGCCTAGCCTGAGACACTTTCGAGTTTTGGGTTGCCCAGATGAAGTGAGAATTTATAATCCCATTGAGAAGAAGTTGGATCCTTAGACCATTCGAGCCTATTTCAATGGTTATCCTGAGCATTCTAAAGGATACAGGTTTTATTGCTCTTCTTAGGGTACCAAGGTGGCTGAATCTATGACTGCCAAGTTCTTGGAACTTGATTTAGCTAACAATAGCAGTACTTAACCCTTGGAGAATTGTGAAGCGGGCTCATTTGGTACTATTCCATTATCTGTTGGGCATGATGGTATGATTTCAGAACCTGTTTATATATATATATATATATATATGTGTGTGTGTGTGTGTGTGTGTGTGTGTGTGTGTGGAAATTGCAATATTATTGGCTGAAACATATTGGTTTCATTGGAAGCTGTGTAACTTCATTGGAAGCTATGAGAAGTCTCTTGCTTTTCTTTAAAGCATAAAGATTAAAGAGAGGTCTTAATAAGGAGTGACAGGATAATAGCACATGTTTTGATCACTTGTTGGGGTGCTATCCTTGCCACGTTGCCAGATTACTGATCCATGTGATTTGATTATTATGTAATCATGGATTGATCTTATGTCGTTTTAAGATGTGAAGATTGTCTTGGTTCATTATTGATAATCATATTGACCGGATTGTTGGTTGAAGTATTATCTCTAGACTATGTTGTTTTCTTAAAATAGTGGCTACTTTAAAGTTAAAAAATTATGTTTATCGGAGAGTCGAAATTGTTTTCTTTCTTAAAATTAAAATAAAATAATTAATGTTGCTCAAGTGGGAGAATGTTAGAAAAATTTCTTAATTGTGGGCTAACATTAATTATATGTTAGTTTTGATTAAAACCCGGTAAATTAATAGTCCACTGATATACTAATGGGTTTAATGTGATTATATTAAAGTTTAACCCATTACATTTCATTTGATTAATCTGAACTAACAACACAGTGTGGGCCTTAAGGTTTATTGAGCCTTTAATGGGAGGGTCCAATAAATTACTATTAAATTGGCTAAGTCCCTTTTTCAAATGCTATAAGATAACTAAAATCCACTTTGGAAGTTATCATTCAGTTTGCGTTATTGGAAATAAAGACTTACGCTCTCTGCCTTTTGGGAAAAATTGTCGCTCCTCTTCTAAGAAATTCAAGAATCAAGAATCATGACAGAAATAGATTTGACTATAACCCTTTACTATTAATTCAATATTATATGATTCAAGTGTTGATCTTTAATTTAATTCTATTCACATTGTCAATTGAGTGACGCAGAATTCATGGTTTAATTTTTATAACACTTGTTGTTTAAATAATTGGCCAAGAGCAATCTGTGGTGAGCAACTGAGCACAAAGAGAAGTTTAATTGAATTAATTATGCAATCAACTTTGAATTAGGAAAAAGAGAGAGAGAGAGAGAAAAAATCGTACTTCTTTTTAGCACATCTGAGTATATTACGTGCCTCTAAAATGCCAAGGGTTGACATTTTCAGGGGTTGACTCTTGATAGGGTTATTTTCAGGTTAGAGAGTGTCCCTACAAGCAGGCTGATTTGGTTTTTTCAGGTTTGAGGGTCCCTACATGTTTATTGATAATAATATGAGAAATCGAAAATCCTTTTATACTAATAATCACCAACTTAGTAACATAAAGATAATTAATTATAATAGGGAAATACGTAATTCTTATTGACAATTGATTTTTTGGATTATAAAAATTAAACGTAAAAATAGCTCAATAATATAAGAATTTTAAATCTTAAAGCTAAACTCAAATAAATAATAAAATAAGATAGGTTTTTAATTAGATTGATATTCAACTAAGTGCATTGATGTAGGACAATACTACCTTTTAATAAAATAGAACAATATAACAATAAAAGAACAAATTAAAAAAAAAAAAAAATTAATATAACGTCTATTGACAAGATTTCCAATTTGTTTTAACCATTTAGGTTACTTATGGATAGGTCTTTTAATGATATATTTTCATCAATATAACCTTAAATCCTACGATCCTAAACCTTAACCTTGTATACTAATTGAAAAAAAAAAAAAAAAAAATTCAATTTGTTAAATTTATTGATCTATGTTACTCACCTTGGTGTGGTTCCCCAAAATTGTTATTTGCAAGGTCAACAATTTGTATTAAATAAAATTGTTATTTGCAAAGTCACGAATAGGGGTGAGCGGTTTTGGGTACCATGCATTTTCTGAGGGAATCGGAACCAGAACCGCACAGTACAGGTTCCCAAAAAAAGGAACCGGAACCACACAGTGCAGGTTCTTCAATTCAAGGAACCGGAACCTAAAATGCAGGTTCCGGTTCCTTTCCAGGGTACCCTATAAAAAATCAATTACCCCCCTATTAGTTTAAAAAATAACAAAAACACCTTATATGTTTATAAATACACCCCTAACAAACTTTCATTATTCATTCATTTGTGTCCAATGTAACTCATAACCTGTAATCTCTAAGGAACACTTGAATTCAATCAATTCATCACAATTCACATAAAATTCGTCAATCAAAACCAAAACACAAACAATTATTCATCACAATTCACATAAAATAAATTATTAATATTTATTAATTTATTAATTTATTAATTTAATGTTATAATTGGTCAATTTGGTATTTATAATATATCAAATATAATTTGATAAATTTAATATTAGAAACTAGTAATGTTATAATTAAATAAGTGATCATACTACAATGTAAATTGTAATGTTATAATTAATTAAGTGATCATACTACAATGTAAATTGTAATGTTATAATTAATTAAGTAATATACTATTTAATTATAATGTAATATTATAATTAATTAAATTGTTAATCATTTAATTAAGTATTGTAATATTGTTTATAATAGAACGTTATAATTAATTAAATAATCATACCATAAATTTATAATATAATGTTGTAATTAATAAAATTATAATAATTTGATTAAGTATTGTATAAATTAGTAAATTACTGTTTATAATATAATGTCATAATCAATTAAGTAATCATTTAATTATGTAATGTTATATTAATTATATGATCATACTATAATAGTATAATGTAATGTTATAATGAATTAAGTAATCATACTATAAATCTATAATTTAATATTATAATTAATTAAATTTCAAATCATTTGATTAATATACTAATATTTATAATGGAATGTTATAATTGATTAAGTAATCATATTATAAATATATAAGGTAATGTTATAATTAATTAAATTTTTAATCGTTTAATTTAGTAATGTAATAATATAGTAAATTACTAATGTTTATAATGTAATGTTATAAATTCATAACTAATTATGTAATGATTTAACTATGTAATGCTATAATTAAGTAAGTGATCATAATATATAATGTAATATAATAATATTATAATTTAATTGAGTAATTATTTAACTATAATGTAATGTTTAATTAATATTTATAATAAAATGTTTATAAGGTAATGTTATAATTAATTAAATTTCTTATCATTTAATTAAGTATTGTGCTAATGTTTATGTAGTAAATTAGTAATTACTAATGTTTAAAACATAATATCATAACTCATAATCAATTAAGTAATCATTTAATTATGTAATGTTATATTAATTATATGATCATACTATAATAGTATAATGTAATGTTATAATGAATTAAGTAATCATACTATAAATCTATAATTTAATATTATAATTAATTAAATTTCAAATCATTTGATTAATATACTAATATTTATAATGGAATGTTATAATTGATTAAGTAATCATATTATAAATATATAAGGTAATGTTATAATTAATTAAATTTTTAATCGTTTAATTTAATAATGTAATAATATAGTAAATTACTAATGTTTATAATGTAATGTTATAAATTCATAACTAATTATGTAATGATTTAACTATGTAATGCTATAATTAAGTAAGTGATCATAATATATAATGTAATATAATAATATTATAATTTAATTGAGTAATTATTTAACTATAATGTAATGCTTAATTAATGTTTATAATGAAATGTTTATAAGGTAATGTTATAATTAATTATATTTCTTATCATTTAATTAAGTATTATGCTAATATTTATGTAGTAAATTAGTAATTACTAATATTTATAATATAATGACATAATCAACTAAGTAATTATTTAATTATGTAATGTTATAATTAATTATATAATCATACTATAATGTAATGTTATAGTGAATTAACTATTAAGTAATCATACTATAATTTTTAATGTAATATTATAATTAATTAAATTTTTAATCATTTAATTAAGTTTGTACTAATGTTTATAATAAAATGTTATAATTGATTAAGTAATTATACTATAAATCTATAACGTAATGCTATAATTAATTAAATTTCTAATTATAAGTCAATTAATTAACTATTTAATTATGTTATAACTTATAAGTCAATTAATTAAGTAGTAATCAATTAATGTAATATTATAATTAATTATATTATAAATCAATTAAGTAATGCTATAAAATTATAATTAATTAAGTAATCATTTAACTATAATGTAATATTATAATTGATTAAATATGATATTTAATTAGTAATTAAATTTATTAATGTTTATCAATTTATCATATATAATTAATTAATTACTAATTTATTATAGATATATTTAGAACTTGATAATTGAAGTAAATAACTAAATATATTATTACTCAATCAAATATACTATTTTATTCAAAAATAATTCTTTTAATAACATTAAAAATGTAAAACACTTTTAATTGGATCATAATTCCAATTATTCACTTAATTGATCAAAACTTTAATATTAATATATTAAAGCTTTTAATATGGTGTAATTTATATGTAATAAGTATAATTGTATTTGTATATTTATTTAATTAGGTTATTCTAAAAATTTAACTTTTTCTATTTTAAATTTTTTAATAGGTAAAATAATAGAAACTCCCCCATTATTTACATTTCACAAATATTTCATTATAGTCCAGGTTCCAAAATAGGTTCCAAACAGGTTTCAAAAATAGGTTCCAAAACAGGTTCCAAAACAGGTTCCAAAGCAGGTTCCAAACCAGGTTCCAAACCGGGTACCCCCTACAGGTTCCAAACAAGGTACCCTTTTTATAGGTTCCGATTCCAGTTCCGGTTCCTCTTCCTCCACATGCAAGAAGGAACCGGCCGAACCTGGAACCATCGATAGAGCTTCCAAAAAATTGGAACCAGGAACCTACCCACCCGCACGAGCAGGTCTCCCGGGTAGGTTCCAGTTTGCTTCGGCCTTGGTTCTTACCCCCGATTCCGATTCTATCCGCTACCCGTGCTCACCCCTACTCACGAATTAGATTCTCATTGATGTAGCAAAGAGACTTGGACGGTAGCAATAATCCCCGATAAATTACCTCCAACCTCTACTGATTAAATAAAATATTAAAATATTCAACTATGCAGCACTATGTTAGAAACTATTCTAAATCTTGATTTTAATATTTCAATAGTTGAATATCGTGCAGTTTCTTGTTAAGAATTAAAATGCAGAGAAATGGGGGCTTTTGCTTCGTAATTTCCTCATTCTTAACTCCATATCTACCTATATAAACGGAAGCCCTTTTACTTCTTTACTCTAACATTGACAATCATGCATTTCTCTATTGATCTCTCTGTTGATCTGAGACTTTTCTTCCCACCCCTGCTAAATATTTTCATTTTCTTTCTATTAATGAAGCCCCAAGCTGAAAACATTAGTCGACATCTATTTCTATTTATCATGTTATTCATTCTTGCGCTTCCTTTACTATTAGTTTTCCTCTTCTTCACACCCATTACACTCCCTCTTATTATGAGTCGTCCCATCTTCATGTGTCCTGGAAATTTTTCTTTTCTCCTAGCTTTGTCAATACTGGCATCATTTGTTCTACTACCCTCGCATTTCTTAATAGCCTATTTGTTTCTCATTATCATATCTCCATGGTATGCACTACTATGGAGTCTAATTGAACACTTTTTCAACTGCTTTCTTCACACTCTACCATTAGTTCCTACTATCTTCATTACTTGGATAAACCAAAACTAAGAAAACCCATAATTAGCTCTTTTGCAGATGAAGAGGTTGAATGATTTGAAGTAGGAGGTAACCTAATTGAGCATGAATTGGAGCAAATTGAGATTTATAGATAAGTAGTTAGTGTCTCTGTAGAGACAGGTGATGGTTAAGTCATGTTGCTGTATTGAAAATCTAATTTGTGACTTTATAATTAGTACATGTAGTACAAAAGTTGGAATTGACAGTTATTTAGAGTTATTGTTCTTGTTGTAGTAATTTAGTAAAGTTCCATACTCTGTTTCCCAAACCATAAAGCAAGTAAAAGAACAAACACACATCATCTGTTTCAACTTGCTCTCTCTCTATGGTGAATCGTGATGCCCGTTTGCTCTTTCTGGATTTTTTTTAGTCATAGTGTTGTTGCCTTGTCAATCAGGCTGCTCCAACTGGTTTCATTGGGCCGTGATTCCAAACTTGCATAAGAAGACTAAGCCCATGGGCCAGGCTTGCACTTGTGAGCCTAAATGACTCTGCTCGATATATCTACCTGTAATCTCACAGACCAAAATGTATTTAACTCTGTTGACGTCGTATAAGGGGATTTCAGGAAAGAATTATTTAAGCACATTTTGTTTTGTATAGGCAATGTATTGTAGAACTATTTTCTGGAAACATATGGCATTTGTTTTTGGAAAACAGAAGATTGCGGCATTTTATTTTCTAAAACCTGTTTAAGTGTCATAACTTGATTTAAGATTGCATCATTTTTTTTCTTCTTTTTGATGTCTTGATCGTGGTTGGTGAAGATGAGCTTAGGACATCATTTGATCAATATATCAGTCTTCCTCCATTAAAAACAATGTCCTGAGCCCACCAGCTCTGACTAAATTGCAGATATTAGCGAAGGAGATACTCATACACGGACCATGATTTCTTTTAGAGTCTCATATCTGATTTAAAAAGAGGGAGATCGAGAATCCATGGCTATTGAAGCAACCATTTGGCTTGCGGTAACAAACCTACATGATGCATGGACATATTTTGATAAAATTTGAGGTGAACCTGACTCTTCATCCAATAAGCCCTTGTCGAATGGGAGGATTATCCTCTCTTATAACCCAATAGCCTTGAGCGTGTCTAGTCGGTATAGGACTCTAACATTCCTCTTCACGGTCAAGTCTATATGTTGGATTATGCCTGTTAATGAAGGTAGTTGCTGGCTTTAAGCTAGTCAAGCATTCAGCTCAACTAAACCTGGGCTCTAATACCATGACAAAATTTGAGGTGGGTTTGACTTCTCACCTAATAAGGCCTTATTGAATAGTAGGATTACCCCCTCTTATAATCCAATAAGCTTGAGCGTGTCTAGTCGGTATGAGACTCTAACATATTCTACTTTGCCAATTGGTCTTATAGCCGATACAACATTGAGACAGTTCACGGTTAGGCTACAACATTCTCGGAAAATCTTAGAAGGCTCAGAGGATGACAAAGGAAGGGCTGTCACAGTTGATGATGGGAAGATCAAGCTTCTGCAAGCTGTTTATCTGGCAGAGTATGCCACAAAAACCTTCTTCCTAACTAAAGAATTGTAGAAACAGAAGATTTTCATCAAGTTTTTCCCGCTTTTCTTGAGGTCATCAAATATGCAGTTTCGTTTCAGTAAGTAGATGACAAAATGTTCGGGTCAGCTTGTCAACTCCATTCCCGTTGAGTTGGATGGATGATTCAGACATCCACTTATTGAGAAAATACATAACTGTCATCGGTTTTGTGCACTACCACCATTGCTGAAGACTCTGGTGGACATACTCAGAAAACCGTATTCAAAATCCAATATTCATCAAAACAGAACCTCATCCATCAATCTCATATTACGCAATGAATCTAAATGATATGGTTAATGGTTCTCTAATACAATATTCATTGTCGCCGCCCATTTCACCAGTGCGAAATCCAGCGAGTAGGTTGAATACTCTTACATATTTTAATTCTCACACAACAGAGTTACTATTCCATCACCCTCAAACTACTACCCAGCCAATATGCATTCCCTTGATTTGGTTTACATCATTTGCCATTCGCGAGGAAATAAGCCAAAAAGTAAAACCGCCGTGCATTTGGTGATTATGCAGCTAATGCGGCTGCTAAACTAAGATTTGGATTGAAGTTCCAAAGGAAAGAAACATATATTATATGAAGCAAAAATTACAACATCTACATGCAGTTGGTAGAAGCAAAAAACTATTTCACAATCAGATAAGGTTTCCCATGGCTTTTAGATAGAAACTACTTAGTAATGTCAAAATGAGCCATAAAAAAACAAACACGAGTAATAGTCATGTCAAAATGAGCCATAAAAAAACAAACACGAGTAAGGAGCTCTCCCCCATTTCTTTCAAACGTAAAATGGAAGAAAGAAATTAAAAGTAGAGCACTAAAGATTTCCAATTGCATACAACAAATGTTGCCAAATAAAATGGGCTTCAACAGCATTGCATTTCGACCAAGACTCCTTGCATCGATGATTGTTTAATCCTGAGATGGAAACAATAAATTTAACCACATAAATTCACTTCGGGAAACAAAAGGGAAAAACAAATTTCAGATGAAGAGGAAAATGAAAATGAAAATGAAAAAACAAAGATTGCTTTTGAAACTTCTTTCAAAGAAAAGAATCAGCAGATGAAAAGAAAAATCAATAATATGAACACTGTCAGATGAAAAAGGCAATAAAAAGATGAAAACTACTCACAAATAGAGGTTGAAAGTTCCAGTCGTTTTCAATAACCACCATGTCTTCGGCAATGCTTCTTTTAACTTCATCTACAAAATCCTTCTTCATACTGGTTAAGGTCAATTCTTTCAGAGTACTCAAATTGTCCAACCCAATTGGCTTCTCTAGACGTTTGCAGCACCTAATCTCTAAATCTCGTAGGGTAGGCATGGCTCCTTTGTCGATAGTCTATTCTATCAACTCTATTAGCATCCATAACTTCAATACTTGGAGTTGGGGAAATGGACAGCTGCCAATACGACAATGCATCTTTTTCCCCGAGTAGGAATTAGTGAAAAGCCTGAGCACTTTCAGGTGTTCCAGCCCTTGTAGTGTCTGCATTGGGTCTTCTAATAGATGAGACCCTGACAACATAAGGACTCAGAGATTTCGGTTAAGTTTTTCTATGTCAAGTCGATTGATCATTCCAACCAAATACAAGTTTGACAGCATTGTGTGACTCAACATGGATGGAAAATGGAGGTGTGAAGGTTTATTATTGTCATCCACTGATTTCAACCGCAAAGACTAAAGACTGTTCGGTTGTGAAATCTAGTCAGCTATTTTTGGAATTGAGTTTGTGTGGCATGTCAATCCCAATTTCCTTATACACCTCAACGTTTTCAACCAGTTAACTGTATGCCTGCTATCGCCTACTACTATGCCCCATAAGGTCTGAAGGTTGACCGGATACCCATTGTCAGTTATCACAACTTCAAGAAAATGTCGTTCATATAGAGATGTCGAAGGTTCTTTGCCTTCAGATGGAATTAGGCAAAGTGGTTATCAAACGTGTGCTTCACATCTAAAGTCTCTAGATACCAAAGATCACCTACTGACTTTGGATGAGTTTAGGAAAGTTCGTCTAAGACCAACGTACCTTAGAAGCGGCAGTTTTTTTCCCAGTGTTTCAGGTAGTACTAGCTTATATAAACCTTCTAGATCAGGCAATGTGAGCAATCCAAAACCTCCAGTGACTATCTTGTTCAGGAATTTTCCTGCTGCATCTGAAGGTTTACCTCTCGTTCCACCATTAAAGTATATATAAGAATGTAGATGTTGAATTTCTATGTCTGAAAAAGAATCCTTCTCGATGTCAACATACTCCATAAGCCTCTGGATGTTAAAGTTTGGTGATTTAGAAGTCAAATCTGAGTGAGAATGGACGTGAAAATATCCTATTCTTGTAGCAATTAGAGAGATAGTATCATATACAGTATTGGGCACAAAACATGTTTTGGGGCTTCCATCTAACCTCCAACTTGCTACCTCGATCAAGTTCCTACCTCTCAGCTCTTTAAAAAAACTTTCCGCCAGATCTTTAGGACAACTTCCCTCTAATGGTTTCATCAATCCCTCAACAATCCACAATAGCAACAACCTTTTAATGAGGGTTTCATATGATCTGGGGAAAAGACATAAACTAATGAGGCATGGACTTAGAGGATAAGGTAGGCCATGATAGCCCAAAGCCAAAATATTTGAAGGACTGGGCTCCTCTAAGAAAGCTGAGTGATTTTCTTCCCCTGCTACATTAGCTTCTTGCTAAGTATGATCACTCATTCCAACTTTCTGTTGTTTTCTTTGCTTGCTAGGATCACTAACCGCTCTTTCTTCTCCTTTTTTCTTTCCTTTTGGATCCTCAATCACCCCTAACCATGCACCAGTGCTAAATTCTATATTAGACAAAAAGCCAGCCAGCACACATACTGAAATAGGTAGACCCCCACATTTTCGCAATATTTTTTCCCGAATCTGTTCCCAAGAAAACACTTCGTCTCCTGGTTCTCTTCTAGCCTTTTTCAAAAACAAACTCCAACTTTCATACTCAGTGGATTTACTCAGAGAATAAGAATGGTTGGATCAATATGAGTTGCTATATCAGGGTCACGGATAGTTAGGATGACCCTGCTACCATTTGATAAGTTTGGAAAGACCACTTGGAGTTTCTCCCATATAACAGGTACATGGACATCATCCCAGACAATTAAGTACCTCTTGCTTAATAAATTACGAAGCTTCTGATGCAATATCTCCAGTGGCAATTTCTCTTCATCTCTAACCTCAATCACCTGCTTCAATATCTGAACTAAAATATTTTTCTCTTTAAAATCTGGTGAAACACAAACCCGAGCGCGGTTGTGGAAAATTTTCTTTATCTCTGAATGGTTGTAAACTCTTTTCACTAGAGTTATCTTGCCAGAGGCTCCCACACCCACCACCAATATCAAAAGCTTCTTACTAGTCAAAATTAATCTTCTTAATTCTGAAATTTGAGAATCGAAACCAACAATATCTTCTTCATTATTTATCTGATGAAAACCTGTTTGCAAGTACTGTTGCTTTTTTTCATCCAAAACTTCCCAATGTTTTTCGCTGGCACCATAGAACCATTTGAAAATGCTTTCAGGGTTTTCATCATATGTTCTTTAGCGCACCTTGACGGGCACCAAGTTGGTCAGCTGATCCAAACATTTTTTTTATCTTGTTGCTAAAATGAAATTGCACGTTTGATGACCTTAAGAAAGAAGGAAACTTAATAAAACTTTCTGTTTCAGAAAATCTGTACTTATATATAAGGTGTCTATGACATCCTTTGCCAGATAAACAGCTTGCAGAAGCTGGATCGTCCAATCATCAACTGTCAGAGCACTTCCTTATAAACACAATCATTGCCATTGTCGTTGATTTCAGTAGCAACTTTCCTTGCTGAGACAATAATTATGTTAATCAGATCAGAAAATGAAGTAAAATAACTTATAAACACAATCACAGTCAAACATAGAAACCTCTGATCCTGCTATTAGCCATGCAGATGAGGCTCAAATTTAATATAATAAAGATAGAAATTCGCGAAGGCAGAGACCGAGAACTAATTATAATAGATTTGTGCCTTGATAAAATGATATAGACTTTGGAAACAAAATTGTTATCTGAACAACGACTACATTCTAATAATAATGAGTGTTAAAGCCTTAGAAATATATGTACAAGTTTTTATTCGGTTTTCCAGCAAAAGTTTAGCTATATATGCTCATTTTAGAACTAAGCACAAAAGGCAGACATAAAGGTGCCCCTCACAGCAGATTTTAAAATTTGAAATCAGGGAGACTATGATTCCTTACGTTTCATCAAAGGGAGTTCTTCTAACACCAGTATTCACAAAAACAAACAAAAAGATAATAATATCTATGTTGAGGCAGAAAAAAAAGGGCATTTAGTAGCAAACACTGAGGAACTCACCATTGTACCTGATCTGCTGATAATTTGTCGAAAAAATTGTCACGAGGTGGTGGCATTTTACTAAAACCCTGACTTCTTTCCAAATCATGGAGTCCATCAAATGTTTGATGAATAACTCTGGAAGCATTTCCTAAAAATGATGCAGTCTTTTTCTCTTTGAATATAAGAGAAGCCAACTTCCCTGATTCAATAAAAAGAATTAACCTCAGATGTTGTCTAAGGATGTTAAACCAATATACTTCAACTACATTGGCATTATACTAGCAGAATGCTATATACTACACACCAAATTGTGTTTTCCAAGGACACTTCGCATATCATATGAATCCATCACGAAGTAATCCTCCTCTATGAACAATAACTCAATCATCTTATGCAGATTATACTCACTTAACCTTTTTCCTGGAATACTTTCTGCATTTCACATTTTTCTAAAGCAACAATACATACTAGGATCACAAATCACACGGCAAAAGTATGATCTGTGTGTGCTACTTGACATATCATTAGAAAATGGAAGCAAAGCACTGAAATATATTCCAATATGTCATTATACTAAAAAATCCAAATTTCATTAGAAAAAAACCTCAAATTTATCATAAAAGCCATATGAAAATTTCAAAATCTGCCATTAATAATTAGTCAAAAAAGAACACATTTTTACAGTAAAAATAAATAATTGAACTAAAGCAACAACAATACACTCAACCCCAGCCTCAAAAAACTTATCTTTAACCTCACTATCTTTTATCCAATCTTACGATGAACAAACAAAACAAAACAACAAATAACACTAACCCAATTGAGCTTTCTATAGTGGCAATCCCAAATCAACTTCATTTTCCATTCCCATTGACTAAACACAAAAAACCCAGAAAGAATATGCAAGAATTCACCCAAACTAACAGCATTCAGATCAACACACACTTTAAGTTAACAAACAGAGCTTGAAGCTTACCGAACTACTAAAGTTAGTAGCATGAACGAAAAACTACAAATGTTAGGGAGTGTAAAAGAGTAACTAACCGGCCACGTGGGGTTTGTCGGAGAAATGATCAGAAGGTGGAGATGGGAGGGAGCTTGGCCGTGTAAAGAAGCATGAAAAATGTAGGAGCACCGCCACTGTTCTGTTGGATAAAACGTTGGATGTATATGTTGGAAGCCAAGGCTCTTGTTTTCTGGACAACTTTTGACAAAACAAAATGACTTCGGATTCCCGATGAATTACACCCGTGCCATTTTGTTTTGTATGAAAAAACCAAGTTAAATACATTTTGGTCTCTGAGGTTTATTCTTAGTTATAAGGTTCGGTAAAATCTAATATTTTATTAAATTATTAAAATATTTTATTCATGTTTTTATTTTATTTTTATTGTAGCAAATCAAATTATTAATTTATAAAATTAAAATATATATTTCTTTTGTAACCAAGGTGTTGGACAACTTACACGCATTTCCCACTTAAACTAATCATTCTCAGTAGAGACTAGCACAACAACCCACTGCCACGATCTCCACTGAAATTAATTATTCTTTGAGGTGACTAGTGCAGCAATCTATTGCCATAACCATTTACTTAAATCGCGGATGCTCAAATGGGGAATCGAATATAAGATTGTGTGTCTATCTACACTATTTTTAATTCATTCTAACCGTCTGGGTTACCCACAGATGGGTAATTAAAATATTTTTGTTTTTCTCAATTTGATGATTTATAAAACAAATTATATATACAGTGATTCAATTAGGCCAAAGGCCTTTGAGTAAAGCAAAGATCATGAGTTTTCATTTCTTCATAAGCGGCTTCAGGTGAAGAGACAACAATGGTGGAAAATTTGGCTGAGCTTTATGTACATGAGATGACCATATTTCTTCGCCAAATCTCTTAGCCAAAGATCAAGCAAAGAGACGACGAAATGATGTATATTTTCCCGAACAACAAAGATAGATTGATAAATGAATCTCACAAACCCGACATGGCAGTTGATAATTGGTTTCTTTGATGAATTCATCAGAAACCAATTATCAGCTACCATGTCACGTTTGTGAGAGAAAGTTGGTGATATTCGTTTATGAGTGTAGTATTACCCTTTTCCAAATCTTGTAGCATGATTCTTTTTTTATTTCCTAGTAATGTTACAAGTTAATTGATTTTTATTTACATTTATATTTACTAGTTACTAAAATTAGCATCATCCACATCAACTACCACGTCAGTCGGTATAAGGGTGCTAGTGAGAGTGTTAGTTGATGTAGCATTACTACCTTAGTGCCTTACCACAATTCAAATTTTTTCAAAATTCAAAATTCAAAATGGCAAGAAGGAACCTAACGACTAACTAGTAACCATACTCTGTGATAAAATAATGTTAGATGTACAAAAAAATCTTACAAAGATTTATATATAAACTAATGTGGTAGAAAATGAGTGGAAGAGTAAATACAAAGAGTCAAAATCATCATATTCACTCTTTCATTCTTTTTTTGCCACATCTGTTTGTATACAGATCTTTGTAAGATTTGTTTGTATATCTAGCATTACTCCTTTGTAATAAGCTTTTGAAAACCCTAACATCCCCAACAAAATTAGTTAAACAAAACAAAAACAATTTCAAAAATCAAACACTAATGCTTCACTAGGTTCAAAAATGTCGATCCCAATTCTTCAATCTTGCAACAAGAGAAACAAGACCTCAAAATTGTTCGAGTTCCACACGTTTGGTGACTCAGGTTGCCCCATTACTCCTACTAGTCCTTTTCGTGATAATATTAGTCTCTTTTTGGGACAATGTGGCGAGCTTGAAGACTATAGTGTTAAATGCATGCCCATTTGGTGTACTCTTCTTGTTTGCAACTCTTGCAATGTTGTTATCCTTCTTTACACCATTGAAGATACTGCAGTGCACTCTCCTCAGCCCTGATGTGATTGTAGACACAACGGTTAGCCCTCTGTTGTTTTTGTTCTTGAATTTACTAAGTGGGTTCAACTTCTTTTCATTTGTTTTGTTATTACTTTTAATATATGGATTCATTTCCTAAATTTTTTTTTTTTTTTGGTTAATTTTGAGATTTTAGGTTTAGTTTTTGTTGTTTTAGGTTATGGGTTTTAGTGTTGGATGTAAATACTCTGCAATGCCCTATTGTTGTAATTTTTTATTAGACTAGCTAAGCTCCATTTTGTGTTCGATTTGTTGTTGTTTTGGTTTGATTGAGAATTTGAAGTTTCGTTGTGGTTAGGTTGGAGTAGTCATATTGTGTCAGAACGACAATATCATGTGATTATACTGCATGATAATGACTGGAACAACAAGTATTTGAAGGATGACGATATACAAAAACAAAATCATTTCTTGCATGGCTTAATTCATCGTAATGGGTTTGGCCATTTGCTCTGCATTAATGGGATTGAAGGAGGTTCTAAGTATCTTTGTGGAACATAAATCATGGACCTCTGGGACCGAATTTGTACAATTCTTTAGACCAGGTAATATAAACTCCCTTATTGGTTTAGTTTCTTTGTGTTTGTGAACATTAATAAACGCTAGTTATGGCAGGAAAATCATTGTTGAAGATGTGTCAAAGAAGAAGTCCATGGATCTTCGCCTACTCAATAAAGTTGCATATGGGCATCCATGGTTTGGTAGATGGGGATACAGATTCTACCATGGAAGCTTTGGAGTTGTAGAGCATGACTACAACAGAGCAATTAAATTCCTTGCCTCTTTGAAACTTGATAAAATCATCCAAAATTTCTAAGACACCAACAAGTGGAGCAAAATTAAGCAAATAATTCAATGCTACAGAGATAAGAGTGAAACCCAATTGGCCACACTAAAAGATCTTCTCAGGTTTATAAGGAATAAGTATTCAAACTACAGAAAGCTCACTAGTTTGATTGCTAATATGGAATGTAGATGGTCTGCAGGAAGACTAGAATCTTTAGTAGAAGTGATTGTGAATGTATTGTTAGAAAAGACAACAAAGAAGGTTGGTCGCGGTGGGATGTGTCAAATGGAAGTAAGAGAAACAGCCAGGAAGCAAATTGGCGACACTGGTTTACTTGATTATGTATTGAAATCTATGAACAACGTAATTGTTGGAGATCATATTGTGCGTCGTGTAGTGAATCCAAGCATTGGTTATTATAATACACAATTCATGAGCTTGGTAATGGTGAAGAACTTGAAGCCTTTGAGCCTGGAGCTGATGTTAGCAGTAAAGTTGTGTTTTTGTATAGGAATGTGCTTTTGAAAAACCCGAGATCAAAACTTGTGGGTTGAGCAAGCCAAGTAGTTCTTAATAGCAAACATTTTGTAAAGGAATGGCCTTTTAAGGATGAACAAGACCGGGATGAATGTGTGGCTGAAGATGATGATGGAGAAAGAATGGTGGGTAGTTACATTGGTGAGGTTTGGCAACACACACGCCGCCATGGAATTTAGGATTCAAAGATAATGGCAAGTGCTGGATTTTAATTTGGAGATGAAGATGGAGTTGAGCTTTGTATTAAGAATGATGTTGAGATGCGTTCGTGGATCATTTTATTTAACTTTGTAATTTTCATATACTTTTTGTATCTTGAATTGTAATTTTGTTTTAGGTCTAATTAATATGAGTATTAGTGATGGAAGTAGTCTCTTACAGACATTAGGCTCATTCCCGTCCCTACAGTCTGTTGCTCTCATTGAAAATAACATTACTGGAACACTTGCTATTCATGGTAAGTACATTAATATTGCCTGAAAAAAAATATAAAGAAAAACATTACTTTAAGGGTGTGTTTGGTTCATGGAATGTTGTATTACTGAGAATGTTATATTAATGGAAAGATAGATTACCTTGAAGATTACTAGGAATGTTTAGGGAAATGTGTTTGTAGGTTGAAATAAATTGGTGGGATGTTCGGTTGGGAGGATAAATTGGTTAGTATGTTATATAGATTACTGAATTGCCCTCCTCTTTAAATATTAATATAATATTATTTTTATTATTATTTTTTGAATCATTTCTTTTAACCCCCTACATTTGAAATTTTGCTCAAACACCCTAGACATATAAAACTTTAATTTGTAAAAAAATCACCCCCACCCACCCCAAGCCACTGCCGACAGCCAGCCACTGCCGACAGCCACCACCACCGCCGATAGTCACCAGAATGACGCATGACCTGTCAGATCTAGTCTGTCATGTTAGAGTAGATGCCCTAGAGCTAATCAATTATTATAGAATTGACTCTTTGTAATAATGTTCATTAATCAATAATAAAAAGCATTTTATTCTTTATCACGTAAATCATTATTATTACAATATGTATTGATATATGTCCTTAGAATGGTAGAACTATGACGAGGGTATCAAGTGTTTCAAATCTTGATAGTGAGAACCCTATGAACACATATGGTGGCCATTCTAGAAACGTCCGTAGCCCCGATGATTATTCAAGTAAGCGCCACGAGATAATACGGTAAGGCTATCATAGTGTTGAACGACCTGTCGAAAGGCGGTGGCGATCTCACTTGTCAAGGTTGTTTGGTGACAACCTGGTGCAACACATGGGTGCTTGCTGTAGGCGAATATACCGCAACAAGTTTACTGGATAGACCCACCAGAGGATTCTATATGCATGGTAACCCCAATGTCTATGGAACAAATCTTCTAACGAATGGTGGTGCATGTGATCCTTAGACTTGAGATCACCGGAGCGCCTTGCGCACCGATTGGTGCAGTTTGACACTAGCCTAACGCGGTTCTATTCAGAGCTGTCAATACAGTGCTGATTGGCTGCATCAAAGAGTGCATCAAGACTATGGTGGATTGACAGAGGATTCATCACTCCTAGGTATGGGAGAAGTTATCTCACGGCGCAATTCAGTATATGGCAATGACACTAAAACTGTGGCCACAGTGGGATTGAGTTGTTGCTCTATCCAGTTTATAATATAGGTCATTGGTCCAGAAACTGAATACATAATATCGAGAGTAACCGAAGGTTGACACTTATTCTATGCCTTCGTCTCGTCGAGATAACAGATGATGAAAGGATCGAATTGTATGGTAACCATATCGTTGACAGGTAGCTACTTTGCTGAATTTGAATCTATCGGGTGGTCATGATGCCTTGCTAGGAGCCAATCTTGGTCTGTGTATTAGTGAGAAGATTAATTGGTGTTAATCGCGATACTATGCCTATGGGCCACACACATAGAAGATAATTTAGGACTCAGGAAGAAAGAAGGGCGTTTTCGTCTTTTTAGGCGAAAGGGTATTTTGGTAATTTCACAGTGCAATTAAATTTACTGAGGTTGTAGCCTTTATTTAATTTATTAGAAAAATTAAATAAGTGAAATTACGTTTAAATATGTGTTCGCATATATTTAAATAAATTATCATTATTGTTAAATGTTAATATATATATATATATATATATATATATATATATATATATATATATATATATATATATATATATATATATATATATATATATATATATTAAATATATATTAATTGATGTTAATTGAAGATAATGATGAAATAAAATAAATATCTAATTAGGAGTGTTTAGTAACATAGGGTGTTTGGGTTGGAGCCCAAGCCTATTCCCTATGGGAATAAGGCAATTGAAATTTGACTATAAAAGAAAAGGTTTTAGTTGGAAAATAAAAGAGACTTTTCATTCATTCATTCTGTCATTGAAAAAGAGAATACACAGCCCCAATACACTCTCACTCTCACGCCAATTTTGGTTTTGCAAAGAACCAAAGTTTTCTTTGATTTTCTTCTTTGTTCTTAAGGCTAAGAGGATTTAGCAAATCCCTTCTTAGTTCCTTGCGATTGTCTTCGTGTGAACTTCATCGGTTCGATCCTACACTTGGGTCGGTAGCAAAATACGTTCAGAGACAACTTAGAGGAGCCTCCAAACATGGGTATGGTTTCTAAACTTCAAACTGATTTTTCTGCAGATTCTTATAATGTATAAAGTATAAACTGTGATTTTTGTACCCGGATCTTGGTTCTAAGGAACGATCCATGTAGTTTATGTTTTTGTTTTCCGCTGCGTAACTGGGTCGTTCACTAACATGTCATGCATCGGTAAGGCCGTTTCTAGCCCTAGATCTGTGATCCATGGCCAGAAACAACTAGATGTATGGCCGTTTCATGACCAAAGTGTGGTTGTGAAACAGCCAAAGATTTGGCCTTTTCACAGCCGGATCTATGGCCATTTCCCAACCACATCTATTCTAAATTGTTTGTCTATAAATTTATTGTAAATTGTTTAGATAACAAGGACATTGTTGTCCTAAAATTTTATTAATAAGGGTAAAATTGTAACAAAATTAAATTACCAAGCAATCTTAAAACACCTAATAAAATAGAGGTAATCAAATTACCTCATGTATAACTAACAGTAATTACTATTGGTTTTAGAAGATTATCAGAATCTTACATTACTTGACAACCAAACGTGGGAATCAAGTAATATAAGATGACATTACCTCAGTAATGTCATATTACCCCCAACCAAACACATCCTAAATTATTGTCATAATTAAACAATTACTTTGCTAAAATTTGTTCTGCCTTTTCCATAGAGTTGCATAATCTGTAAATAATGATCAATAAAATTAAAAAGTGGAATTAAAACTCTAGTCTAATGCATTTATTGGCGGAGTCAGGATTATTTTGGTAGTAATTAAAAATATTAATTTATACTTATTCGGTTGTGACAATCCTACCTAATTACTATTTTATTTATTTTAAATTTTAAGTCTTCTAGTTATGTTATAACATATTAATTTATATTAGCATTTCTCCTTTAATTACCATTATTTCTATTTTCATTTTTTCTATTTAAATTTTAAGTCTTAAAAATGAAAACTCCTATGGGTTGGGCCTGGGGATTCCCCAACATTCCCATCTCAGGGACAGGCCAGGCTCGAGGAATCCACTTGGGCACATGGGTATGTCCTGAAGACAAGGGTCCCCGACCTTGCCTTGACCCGTGCCCATCCCTAGTTCATGAGTTGCAATTTGTATTTAATAATTAAGTGTAAAGTTTCATTTGAGTCCTTAGTACAGTTAATTTAAAAGTAATATTATGTTCTTTGCTTACATTTTAGCCCCATAATAGTATATCAAAAATTATTATTATAATGTTGTTATAATTATAAAGGCCTACATTTTGAAGAAACAAAAATGTATTAGACTAAATATAAGATTTATAGTAGTTTCCCACCCTTAGAGATCAAATTTAGAGATTTTCAGATACAGATTTATAGATCTTAGATATCGGTTGTACACATGCATACGACAAATTTAGTTGCTTCACTTGAGCGATGAGCTTCTTGCCAAGTATGATAGATTTAGTTGCTTTGCCCGTGTGATGTTAGAGCTTTCTAGGTATGACATATTTTTCCCTACTCTGCCTGTGTGTGAGTTGCCCACCAAGTATGGTAGATATTCCCCTGGGTACTAGTTGTGGGGAGAACTTCAGTATCAATTATTAGTTTTATAGTATCACATCAGTGCTCGACTTTACAATATTAGAACAGTTATTAGTTTACAGTATCAAATCATTTATCAATTATCAGTTTTACTGTAACAGAAATGAACTAATAAAGTAAACAATTTATAAGTACTTATTTTCATACTTTATGATTTTTTGAAAAATGTTTTACAAAATCATCCATGCACTGAGTATTTTTAACTCACCCTTTTAAAATTTTCCCCTCCAAGTTGACCACAGGGATTGTCCGGAGCGATGACCTTCCACAATCGAGGTTGGGCCCATGCGACATCAGTCCATTTTGTGTGTAATGTGGCATATTTTGTCTTTAACTACTTGAGGGTCTATTACCCATAGTTTCCATATGCTGTGTTTATAGGATCTGAAACCAGTATTTATGATTTTAAGATTCATAATTTATGATATGCACCATTTTGTCTTTAGAAAAAGGATTTGGTACTAAGGAGATTTATGAAAGTTCAAAAAGCGATTAGTTTTTCGATACTCATACATGACTCATCTTGGTCTCTTAAGTCTTATAGAAACGTCCGAATCCTATGAGATAGAGAAGGTTGGGACGGGTCCTATCAATAAATTCTTTTACTTGGAGCATTTTTATAAATTATAGATCTAATAAGCTTTATTTTTATAAATGATATAATAAATGTTAATTGTTTAACACTTGAACAAATATAAAACCATATTATTCATCATGTAAATAAATATAAGTAATATCTATATTGAATTACATAGTTTTAATAATTAAAAATAAAATAAAATGATTATGTCAAAGCCTATTCTTGTATTGGATTCGCTTTCATGAAATTGATGTCTTTGAATCATGATAATTGATTTTTCCAACCTTTCTTCCATGACTTGGCCCTACATTAAATAAATTTTGGCTAGGTACTTCTTGCCCCATTGGAAAATCAAGTATGAAAATTGCATTAAGTTTCAAGAGTTAGGATGTTTGAGTCAGTCTTCATGAAATAGATGTTTATGAGTCACGACAATTGGTTTTAAGATTTTAAGATTCAAAATTTATGATATGCACCATTTTGTTTTTAGAAAAAGGACTTGGTACTAAGGAAATTTATGAAAGTTCAAAAAGAGATTAGTTTTTTGATACTCATACACGACTTGTCTTGGTCTCTTGAGTCTTATAGGAACTCCCAAATTTTATGAGATAGAGAAGGCTGGGACAGGTCCTGTCAATATTTTTTTTTACTTGGAGCATTTTTATAAATTATAGATATAATAAGCTTTATTAATATAAATGATATAATAAATGTTAATTATTTAACAATTGAACAAGTATAAAACCATATTATTCATCATGTGCATTAATATGAGTAATATCTATATTGAATTACATAGTTTTAATAATTAAAAAAAGATAAAATGTTTGTGTCAAAGCCTATTCTTGTATTGGATTTGCTTTCGTGAAATTGATGTCTTTGAGCCATAATAATTGGTTTTTCCAACCTTTCTTCCATGACTTGGCCCTACATTAAATAAATTTTGGGTAGGTACTTCTTGCCCTATTGGAAAATCAAGTATGGAAATTGCATTAAGTTTTAGGAGTTAGGATGTTTGAGTCAGTCTTCATGAAATAGTTGTTTATGAGCCGTGACAATTGGCTTTACGATTTTAAGATTCAAAATTTATGATGTGCACCACTTTGTTTTTAGAAAAAGGATTTGAAACGAAGGAAATTTATGAAAGTTCAAAAAGAGATTAGTTTTTTGATACTCATACATGACTCGTCTTGGTCTCTTGAGTCTTATAGGAACACCCAAATTCTATGAGACAGAGAAGGTTGGGATTGTGAATCTAGCTTAAGGTTTGAGAGAAAAACAGAAAATCAAGAAAGCTAACCGACTCTAAGGTAAACAACATGATATAAGGACTCACAACTTTGATCAGTATGACCAGCAGCAGCTTTAGTTCTTGTAAGCATAGGGTGAGAATTAATCGGAGCAGAGGGTTGAACATTGGTGAATTGTGAAGCAGTAAGATCAACCTCTAGTTGGCAGCTTGGTAGAGTACATGGTGGTGGAATAGTAGGTAATGAAATTGGATGAGAATAGGTGAAGATGGATTGGGATTGAGTAGTGTGTAGGTCTGTATCAGGACTAACAGGAGTATGTAGTTTTGTGTGTGGACTTAAAATAAAGGATTCAATGTTGTGTGATTGATCAGAAGATGTCACTGGATTATTTAAATCAACTTCAATTTGACAAGTCAGCAAAGTGTTGGAGGAAGGAATAATAGGTAGTTGGGAGACTAAATTATGATTGATTGAGGTAAATGGGGAAGAGTTCGGTTGATTAGTATGTAAGGTAGGTTTGGATTTTACAGTAGGAGACTCATGTGCAAATAAAGGTGAACTATCACTAGAATTATCAGGAATCTAAGAAGCAATAAGTGAAGATAAATCAAAAGTATGTGAAGGAGATTTACCTGCTACTGAAGAGTGAGCACTAACTGCTGGAGTATGTAGGAAAGTCTGAGAGCCAGTTACTAGTTGGGGGACAAGGCCTGCTGGAGATGAGATATGTTGTAAAATGATACAAGGCAATGTTGATGCATTATTGTGACAAGAACCAGTTGGATTTGATGAAGGATCAGAGTTAGGTAGGATAGGTGACTTATCAAAGATTTGAGAAAAAGGAAATTCATCTTCATTGAATTGGACACTAAGAGTGATGAAGATTTTACCATCAGCCCTTAAACATTATAACCCTTATGAAGTAAACTATACCCTACAAAGACACATTTAGAGGAATGAAAATCAAATTTGTGACTATGAAAAATTCGAAGGAAAGGAAAACAAGAGCAGCCAAAGACTTTAAGGCTGTCATACATAAGAAGTTTATTGAAGAGTTTGTGATAGGGAGTGTCATTATTTAAGACATCAGTGGGCATTCAGTTGATGAGAAAGGCTTCTGTTTCAAAGGCTAGCCACTTGTATTTTAAGGGCATAAAGAAAGTTGTAACTGATTTTATTGAAGAGTGGATTCGTAACAATTAATAGTGAAGGGAACATACTCCCTTTTATACAAAGTAAAGATGACTAGCTGCTTTACAACTGATTTTGTTATAGACAAAATGACACCGTTCTGTAGAATATCATTTTCCTCCTACTATTTGAGATCTTTACACTTTTATCCTTTGATCAACATCTTCTCTCAAACTGGACACTCTTCCTCTACTATTGCATTAGATCTTTTTGTTCTTTGGTCAACATCCCCTCTCAAACTGGACACTCTTCCTCTGCTATTTCATTAGTTTTATTCAACAGTTCTTTGACCAGCATCCCCTCTCAAACTAGACACTTTTCCTTTTCTATTTCATTAGTTCTTTGGTTAGCATCCCCTCTCAAACTAAATTCTCTTCTTTTGCTACTACCTCAGTTCTTCTTTAACATTCTTTGATCAACATCCTCATTTAAAGTAGTTGAGTAGGTAACCAACCAACAAAAAAAAAAAAAAAAAAAATCATAGCAGATAGTAAATGACTATGCAGTGTTTTATGTTCTACTTCATTCTTTTGTGTGGGACTTCTGTATTCATTCCAGCTTTCTGAACTGAATTCAAGCAAGTGGGGTATCAAAAACAAGACATTAATAATCAGTGTGTAGCACAAGGCAATGTAGTCATGTTTAGTTTCTATCTCAGCTCAGCAAATTGAACAGCAGACAATGCCTTTGTCAATATATCTGCAATCTGCAACTTTGATAGGACATACTAAATAGTCATATTCTTGGCAAGAACTTGCTCTCTAATGTAGTGAGCATCTATTTCTATATGCTTTGTTCTTACGTGGAAGACTAGATTTGAAGCTAAGGCCCCGACACTTATATTGTCACACCAAATAACAGGTTTTATGTGCAAATTAAGGCTGAGTTCAGAGAACATACTTTGAAGCCATGCAACCTCTGTAGCAGTTTGTGCTAAAGCCCTGTATTCAACTTTAGTGGGTGACAATGCAACAACTTTTTGTTTCTTGGAGCTCCACTAGATTAGGTTAGGACTAAGATAGACGCAATACCCACTAGTGGATCTTCTATCTTTAACATTACTACCCCAATCTGCATCTGCATAACACTCAATATGTAGTGAACTTGCTGGTTTAAAGTGGAGCCCAAAATGCAGTGTCCCTTTAATATATCTAAGGACCCTTTTGCAGGCTTGCCATTGCAACTTAGTTGGGGCTTGTAAAAACTGACTCAGTCGATTAACTGTGAAGCTAATATCTGGTCTAGTTGGTGTTAGGTACTCTAAAGTTCCAATTGTGTTGTGATATAGGCTAGGGTTCTCAAATGGAGCACTATCATCACTACTAAGTCGAGTACCAACAGCCATTGGTACGGAATATGGGTGAGCATCCATCATTTTGGTTTTAACAAGCAAATCTGAAACATATTTAGACTGGCTGAGGTGTATACCAACTACTGTTCTGCGTGCTTCCAGGCCTCGAAAATACTTGAGTGACCGTAAGGTTTTCAAGGCATATTGAACATTCAAGTCTTCTAACAACTGAGTGATGTAGGCTACATCAGAACCCATGATTAGTATATCATCTACATAAACAAGAACATAGATTAGCCTTGATGATCTTTTAAGAACAAACAAACTTGAATCTGAAATTGAGTTTTGAAAGCCTTTGTCTTGGAGAACAGCCTTGAGTTTATTAAACTAGGCCCTAGGGGCCTGTTTAAGGCCATATAGAGCCTTGTTTAACTTGCACATGAATAAGGGGTAAACAACTGATTCAAAACCACTCAGCTGCTGCATGAACACTGTCTCACTTAGAGTTCCATTAAGAAAGGTGTTGTTGACATCAATTTGTTGGATATCCCATGCATTGGTCATTGCTAAAGTAAGAATTATTCTGATGGTGGATGGCTTTATAATTGGATTAAAAGTTTCAAAGTAGTCCAACCCAAGGGTCTGCTGGAATCCCTTAGCCACTAGTCTAGCTTTGTATTTCTGTAGGGTACCATCAGCATTCAATTTTGTTCTAAAAACCCATTTGTTGCCCACAATGTTCATGTCTGCAGTAGGAGGGACAAGAGTCCAGGTGTTGTTCCTAATTAGAGCATCAAACTCTGTCTGCATAGCTTCTTTCCAAACTGTATTTTTCAGGTGCTTCAGCAACTGTCACAGGTTCTGATTCTGTAAGAGGCTGACTGGTTGTAAGGTAAACAACATGATCCAAGGACTCATAGCTTTGATCAGTATGACCAGTATCAGCTTTAGCTCTTGTAAGCATAGGGTGAGAATTAATGAGAGCAGAGGGTTGAACATTGGTGAACTGTGAAGCAGTAAGATCAACCTCTAGTTGGCAGATGGTAGAGTACATGGTAGTGGAAAAGTAGGTAATGAAATTGGATAAGAATAGGTGAAGATGGATTGGGATTGAGTAGTGTGTAGGTATGTATCAGGACTGATAGAAGTATGTAGTTTTGTGTGTGGACTTAAAAAAAAAAATTGTGTCCATACCTCAATTGTCCAATCAATCTTTAGAGTTAGTTGAAAATGTCAATAAAACTTCTATTGCAATTTCAAATGTTAGCTATGATAAAGTTTATGTTTCTATAGCACAATGTAATCCCTTTTGTTCTAGTTATGAGTCACAATGTATTCCTGCAAACTCCAATGCTTGTTCTATCTTCAATATTACCAAAACACATGATGATGGATCTGTAGTTGAGTCTAATATACCAACTATTGAACACACTGCACATTGCATGTCTGATAAAAGAAAGTCTACTATTCCTTTTTGCACTTCTGATAATCGAACCTCTGTTGTATCCGAACCTAATTGTTTGACTATTGACAAACATTCACATCAACACATGCTTTGGCATAAAATATTGGGTCATCCCAACTCTACTACTCTGCATAAGACATTATCAACACTTCCCAAGTCCACTTCTCACACTACAAACCAAAATCTACCTACCTAATTGTCTAATTTTTGCGATGCATGTCATCTAGGAAAACTTCATCAAAGCAACTCCCCTTGTCCCAATCTCATGCCACTTAACCTTTATCTTTAGTACATAGTGATACGTAGGGTCCTACCCCAATCACTTTAGTAGAAGGGCTCAAGTTTTATGTGCAGTTTCTTGATTATTTTAGTCGCTTCACCTGGCTGTTTCCTCTTAGGAAATCAACTTTTATTAAATTTCATCACCTTGCTGAGAGGCAATTTGGAACTAAACTAAAGTGCCTCCAATCAGATTAGGGAGATGAGTATAAAACTCTACTTCCTTACCTCACTGAAAATGGTATTCAAACTAGATACTCTTGTGCTTATGTTCACCAACAAAAATGGCCATAGTGAGAGGAAACACATGCACATTATTGAAATAGGACTTACCTTGTTAGCTCATGCCTATATGCCCTTAAAATACTAGTGGCTAGCCTTTGAAACAGCAGCCTTTCTCATCAACCGAATGCCCACTGTTGTCTTAAATAATGACACTCCCTATCACAAACTCTTCAATAAACTTCCTATGTATGATAGCCTTAAAGTCTTTGGCTGCTCTTGTTTTCCTTTCCTTCGAATTTTTCATAGTCACAAATTTGATTTTCATTCCTCTAAATGTGTCTTTGTAGGTATAGTTTACTTCATAAGGGTTATAAATGTTTAAGGGCTGATGGTAAAATCTTCATCACTCCTAGTGTCCAATTCAATGAAGATGAATTTCCTTTTTCTCAAATCTTTGATAAGTCACATGTCCTACCTAACTCTGATCCTTCATCAAATCCAACCGGTTCTTGTCACAATAATGCATCAACATTGCCTTGTATCATTTTACAACATACCTCATCTCCAACAGGCCTTGTCCCCCAAGTAGTAACTGGCTCTCAGACTTTCCTACATACTTCAGTAGTTGGTGCTCACTCTTCAACAGCAGGTAAATCTCCTTCACATACTTTTGATTTATCTTCACCTATTGCTTCTCATTTTCATATCCCTATTTCCCTTGAACCATTTTTTAACCACTGAAAGCTTAAGAACTTCTATGGTGATAATAATGAAATATATGCAGGAATTGAGTCACAATATCTGGCCCCAAAATTTCAATTAAATTTCCTCATATTACTCCGTTATGGATATAATGGTTCATTCCCCAAATTCCTATACAGTCAGCATGACTTACAAGTGGTTTATCTCTCTAACATTGATTTGAAGGGAAAGTTTCCAGTTTGGTTGTTAAACAACAATACCAAGCTAGAAAGCCTTCATCTAGATAATAATTCTCTTTTAGGGCCTTTGCAATTACCAATTCATCCTCACATGTTTTTGGAAGTATTAGATATATCTATCAATTCCTTCCATGGGCATATTCCAACGGAAATTGGAGCTATCTACCAAAGCTACAAGATTTAAACATTTCTAGAAATGCTTTATATGGTAGCATTCCCTCTTCATTTGGTGACATGAAGTCATTGTTGTCTTTGGATTTGTTCAACAATTTGTTGACTCAAGGAATAACTGAGCTTATGGTCATGGGTTGCATCTCATTACAACACCTTGCATTGTCAAATAATAGTTTGCAAGGTCAGATATTCTAAGATAACTTTAACCTCACTAGCTTGTCAATATTACAATTGGATCCCAAATAGTTTGTCTAATTGCTCCTTGGAAGTGTTGTGTATAAGTGACAACCATCTTGTTGAATGGTTAGGAAATAAATCATATCTTTGATAGATATTATAATGTCAAAGAATCATCTTGAAGGTCCAATCCCATTGGAGTTTTGTCAACTAGAAAGTCTCAAAGTATTAGACCTTTCCAAGAACAATATTAAAATTTGTAAAAACAAAAGCTTAATACTTATAATCAGATTTTAAAAAATTACAAACAGATATATCATAAATATTTAATTCAATCTTATTCATTCAGAGTTATTCAATAATCAATACTAAATAGTTATCAGACACGTTACCAAACGCCACCTTAGACTTGTATAAGTGTTTCAAAAACTTTTGTTTGCTAAAATTTAGATTTTTCTCAAAATTAAACTTGTGAATCATTCTATTAAATCTTTTATAAAATTTCTTTATTTAATAGTTTTAAATGAAAAGTAAAAGTAGAACTAAGGATATTTGTATCCACCAATTTGAAGGGTTTTTTAGCTTATCGATATCAAATAACTAATTATATATTATTTTCTTTGATTAAAATAAGAAAATATATAATTACTGTCACAGGAAATAACAATGGAAAAAATTAGTTCAAAAAAACATCTAAATCAATGAAAAACCATCTTAAGAAATTAATCTTGCAATATGTTTCATTTAATCTACAAATTGCTGACATTCTAAGGGGTTGTTTGTTTTTTCTCACTTTTCATTCAATATATATCGTTTAAGTCTTTTAATTTTTTTTCTACAAATTATCACTTATTTTTTAATAAAATCACTTGTTAGAAAAAGTAAAATTTTGTAACTTAAATCTAAATACTGAAAATTTTAAAGAACACATTAATCAAATTACCTCATATACCCTTATTCACAATAAATATAAGCTTATATAAAATATTAAATGAGGTCTAAATTTTATTTATTTTAAATTTTTTATAATATCTTGAATAATACAGACACAATGGCCAGAATGGGCTCTAGAAAACGGGTCACTGGTGTCGAAATCCGGTGGCCAAAAAAATTTCCAACATGATATAGTAACAATAATAATATAAAAAGTGTTGGTCTTTGAACGGATTATCTATTTATATAATTTTTAAAGACAATAAAGTTTTATTTTTGTCGGTATTGGCAATTACTCTCAACCGCCCATAGTACTGATAATAACTCTCAACCTCTACGGTCAGTGTCTTTTTGTTACTTTCAACCATGAAATCAGAATATTGATTAAAATCTGTTTGGGGTGATAAGAAACTCTTACAAAGTTTGTTGGGTGTAAAAGAAAAATTTTATAAATTTCGTGTGAATTATTAGAGTTTGTTTGGTCAAAGGATAAAAAGCAGCCACGTGGCAAAGAGGAGCCCAGCGACTGGCCCAACGAGTGCACTGGGCGATGGTGGCTACTGGCTAGCCTCCTCATGTTAGGATTTGAGAGAGTGAAACTTTTTGGCCGTTGAATAATGATATAGATTAAGAATAACAGACCGTGAAAGACATGTGACAGTTTCTGAAATGGGAGGATACTGAGAATAATTTATTATATATTTGGAGTGTGATAAAAACTTTAAATTTAGGGGAGGAAAGGTAATAGCACTAAAGATCATTTCACCCCAAAATCTTGGTAAAAAACTCAATTCCCCCTTAAAACGAGTGTCAGACTGTCAGTGGAGTGGCGTGCGGTTTCTTACAAAGGTACACTTCTTATCTTCTATTTCTGAAACAGTTTGAAATTAGCGAGGGAGAGACTAGCTTAAACATGGCTTCTACAATTACAGCTGTAGCAGTTGTGTTGGAGCTTTCATATTCGCCAAAGCTGAGTAAGGGAACTTCTTCTTCTTCTAGGCCGTCTCGTCGTACTGTGAAAATGACGGACTCTATTAAAGATTAGAATAATGGAGGCTTTCGATTATTATCAACTTTTTTTGAAATCATGTGGCTAATTTATTTTGATTTAAACGCTAAATTCTTTAGTTTCAGTTGGGGATTTAGGGATTTCTTTTTATCAAAGTTGTTATTGGGTTAATGATAAGAAGGCTGTTAAGATGATTTAATATTATAGGTGCCAATGCTAGGTATTGTCACATTGGTGAATGTCTGGCTGCATCGCCTTTCCTTATCACTGTGAAAACCACAAGTAAAATGAGAGCCTTATGGCATTTGTCAGCACCTACAACAAATGTGCATCTGCTAATTTTGAGAAAACCTAACAGGAAAGGGGGTTCTTAGAGACAGAGACGAAGCAAGATAGAAGATATGGGAGAGAAATTTCCAAGTCGTATATGGAGGATAAATTTTTTGTGTCAAATTCTCAGATTGTACGGCCAGATAGCCTTCCTCTATTAGTTAGTGCACTGAAAGCTTCAGCCAAGCAAGATGTGGCAAGTTTTTACTTTCCTGGGCATAACAGAGGATGCGCTGCACCGTCTTCGTTGATCCAGTTCATTGGTGTAAGACCTTTTATTCATGATTTACCTGAGCTTGACAGCCTCTTTTCTCTAGGTGGACCAATTTTAGAGGCACAAAAGCAAGCTGGAAGGTTTTGTAAGTTCAGAGTTTCCTCAACATGTATGTAAGTTTACCAAGGCACTCTATTGTCTCAGAAAAGCTCCAAGAGCTTGGTTTGAGAGGTTAAAGACTGCTATACTAAAGGGGATTAAAAATTTCAGTAGTTGATACAAGTTTATTTGTCTACAAACAAAATGGCAAAGTCATCTATGGTTTAGTGTCTGTTGATGACATCCTCTTTACTGGAAATGTTCTGCTTAGATCAAGCACTTGATCTCTCATTTGAATTCTCAGTTTTCCTTGAAGACTCTAGATGCTCTGGACTATTTTTGGGGATTGAAGTTCTTAGGACTTCTTCTCTTACTCATCTAATTAGTCAACAAAAAAATGCTAAAGGATTTATTGGAAAGAGCAGGAATGATTGATGCCAAGCCTTGTTACACTCCAAAAGCTCTTGGAACGAAGCTTAATACAGATGACAGTAATGTTTTTTATCAACCTGTAGTATATAGAAGTATTGTTGAAGCTTTGCAGTACTTACTACTCATTAGACCAAATTTAGCTTATTTTGCGAACAAGCTAAGTCGATTATTGAAATTTCCTACAACACTACACTGGAAGCATGCAAACGAGTACTCAATTAACATAGATGAATGCAGTTGGAATGTTATGCTGATGCTGACTGGGCCAACAGTTTGCATGGTCACAGGTACTCAATTAACATGCAAACGAGTACTCAATTAACATAGATGAATGCAGTTGGAATGTTATGCTGATGCTGACTGGGCCAACAGTTTGCATGGTCACAGGTCTAGTGATTACTGCTTGTTTTTAGGCTCTAATCTAATCCAGTGGAGCTTCAGGAAACAAAAATTGATAGCACTTCCTTCAACTAAAGCTGAATATGGAGCATTGGCTCAAATTGCTACTAAGGCTACTTGGATTTATAGTTTCTTCTCTGAATTGGATTTAACTTTTATTGGTTTGCCTATAATCTGGTATAATAATACAAGTGATGGATCTTTTGCTCCTAATCTAGTTTTCATGTTAGAACAAAACATATTAAGATTGATACTTATTATGTTAGGGATCAAGTTTCTTATAAGAAACTTGTTATTCAACATGTTCCGTCAGAGTTTCAAACTGGAGATATTTTAACCAAGGCCCTGTCAGCTGCTGGGTTTGAGCAACTTAGAGACAAGTTGAAAGTTGTTCCGGTTATTAATTTAAGGAAGAATGTCGCATGAATTATACCTGCTTGTTTTCAAGATGGTTTGTTTAAGTAGTAAAACTGCTGAGTCTAAAATTGGTTAACTCTGAAGGAGGATTTGATGACATTGAAGATGTTGAGTATTGAGAATTCTGAAGTTGCTACTCTAAAGTTGCTTAGAGCCAGGGAGGATTTACAGGCTTTGTAGGTGTTAACTGTTAAGTGTTGAAGTATTGCAGCTGTTAAAGTTCTGTTTTATTCTGAATTTTTCAAGTTTTTAGTTCAAAAAATAATTCAAAATTCAGTTGTGCCTTTAGTTAAATTTGTATAACTCTTTTGTGTTAATATTTTTTGTTTGTCTGAAAATGATATCTTAAAAATGTCAAAAAGAAATTGCGTTCAGTATGGTTGTTTAAAAGCACAAAGAAAGAAATGCAAAAACAGAATTTAGCACCTAAACAACTAATGGAACCTCTTTAAATTACCACTTATTTTATTCATCAAAAAAATTGTCTCAATTACAAATCTGCTAAAATAATATTGAACGTGATTCACACGAATTCCTATGCAAAATTCTGAAATAGTAAATTGAAAACATAAATAAGCTTACCCTAAAATTTAAAAAAGAAATTAAACAATTATTAATAAATCTTTTAAATAAAAGTTTTAAAGTTTTTAAAAAATGGCCACCAACGGGTCACAAGTTTTAAATTTATAGATATAGTAATTTAATTTATATATATATATATATATATATATATATATATATATATATATATATATATATATATATATATGTAAAATAAATGTTAATTTTTTAATAATTTAACAAATACTCAACCATATTATTCATCATATATTCATATGTATTTATTAGTAGTATGGCGTTTCTTCCATGGCTTGCTCCTATATTGAATAATTTGTGTGTTGATTAGTTGACTTTTTGCTTAAAATTAGAAAATAAATTGTGGAAATTGTATTAAGTCTTAGGAGTTATGATATTTGAGTTAATCTTCATAAAAATATATGATATTTATGAGCTATGACAATTGGACTCCAATACGGCAATGTCATCAGCTTAAATCCTAAATACCATTTATTTTCATGAAAACTGATATAAACTCACTACTTTATTATTGTAAATATCGTATATATATTACCTACATTATGGAGGATAAAAACAAAGAATTAAATAAAAATAATTGATTAAAATAAAAACTTATTCCTTCTCAAACTCCATATATTTTCACTACATGAAAGTCTATTACCCATAGACTTATTATATGCATAATTCCATATGTTTGTTTGTAGGGCCTGAAACCTAGTATTTATGAGATGCACCATTTTGCTTTTAGAAAAAGGATTTGGTACTAAGGAGATTTATGAAAGTTCAAAAAGAGATTAGTTTTTCGATATTCATACACGACTTGTCTTGGTCTCTTGAGTCTTATAGGAACGCCTAGATCCTATGAGATAAAGAAGGTTGTAATTGGTCCTGTCAATATCTTCTTTTACTTGGAGGATTTTTATAAATTATAGATATAATAATTTTGTTTTTCATATATAAATGATATAATAAATGTTAATTGTTTAACAGTTAAACAAACATAAAACCATATTATTCATCATATGCATATATATGAGTAATATCTATATTGAATTACATAGTTTTAATAATTAAAATAAGATAAATATGTCAAAGTCTATTCTTGTGGTGGATTTGCTTTCATGAAATTGATGTCTTTGAGATGTGATAATTGGTTTTTCAACATTTATTCCACAACATGGCCCTACATTAAATAAATTTTGGGTAAACTTCTTTCCCCATTGGAAAATCAAGTATGGAAATTGCATTATGTTTCAAGAGTCGTGATATTTGAGTCAATCTTCATGAAATAGATGTTTATGGGCCATGACAATTGGTTTTCCACAACTTGAACTTTTTTTCCATGACTTGGCCTTACATTAAGATTTTTGTGTAGACTTCTTGCCCATTGGAAAATCAAGTATGGAAATCGCATAGTTTCAAGAGTCAAGATGTTTGAGTCAATGTTCATGAAATAGATGTTTATGAGTTGTGACAATTGGTTTTCTACAACTTGAACCTTTTTTCCATGACTTGGCCCTACATTAAAATTTTTGTGTAGACTTCTTACCTCATTGGAAAATCAAGTATGGAAATCACATTAAGTTTCAAGAGTTAAGATGTTTAAGTCAGTGTTTATGAAATAGATGTTTATAAGTTGTGATAGGTGGTTTTCCACAACTTGAACTTTTTTTTTTCCACAACTTGGTCTGAAAAGAATAAAAAGCCATTTAGAAATTTAAAATTGTGGTAGCCAATACCCACAAGATTTAAAGTAGTTAGAGTAGCTTTTAAAGATTAAAAGTTGCTTATCAAAATGCACTACTAATTAAACCTTTTCATATATATCATATCGATGAGTATAAATTAAAAATCATTAAATATATAGAAATTGATTTTGTTAATTGAAATTGTCGGACACTCTTGAACAACACATATGACAATATAAAAATAAAATGTTTTATATAATTTATTTAACAATCTAATGCTACTTAATAAAATTAATTATGGTAGAGGAGTCTCAAACCGTGTAATTTGCTTTCATGGAACTGCATAATTTGATTTTTCCAAGCTAGTTGCAGTCATTGGGGAATTTTCCTTCCACAGCAGTGGCGGCCAACATTAATTTTGCCTTTATTGACCTTCTTCTATACCCTACAACAAATGAAGTTGTTACCTAAAAAGGCAATACTTTCGTTTTTCTAGTCGATACAATATTGAGATCTAATAATATTATTGTTGGGAGTTAGTTGTTGGTTAACTCACTTAGTGTATGGTTACTCATTTTACATGCAGCGGAAGTATTACCAAGTTGATTAAGAGATTTCCAATTTAACTACATCAAAAACAAGTGCGGAAAGTAAAGAACACAGCTATATACATGGTTTGGCTAAAATCCACTTTTAGCCTACATCCATGGGACCTCACCCAAATAGAAGCAAATCCACTAAACAAAAAACATTACAAAATATAGTTCAAAGTTGATTTTAGCTACAGCAATGAGAACTCCATGTTCTAGTTATACTAAACACCACCCATTGAATCTCTAACATCTTGTTGCTCTAAGGACCTCTTCATGTTGGGAACACATGTGAAGAACACTTGAGCTCCACTCAAGCTTCACATGCCAGAGCCACGCTCTAGCATCAACAATGGAACCAAGTTCCAGCAGCCATTCAACAAGGATAAGGTATGGTGAAGGTTTGGCACAATAACATATGGTGAACCATTAAGCAAAAATACTCTCTGAAAATTTCAGAGCACAAGCATAAAATATCAAAGGTTAGCTTTACAAATGAGCAAGAATGAAGATGATATAGATCAATTTCGTGCTCTCAAATTCTTGCCAAGTCAGCAAACAATGGCTAACATATGTTAGTCCAAAAATGGAAAAGATTCCATCCATTTTTTTGAGACCACAACCAAAAACGGAAAAAACTTATTTCCCTAGACCACAAGAGGATATTGGGACACTTGTAGGTGTATCTCATGACGGCACAACATATGAGAAAAAAATTTCCCAGCTAATAAAATAAAAACGTAATTTGTGAAAAAGTAAGTTAGACATACGATGTTAGCACAACAGAAAAGTGTGGGCACACACGATGTAAATCACAAAAAAAAAAAAAAAAAAAAATGTAACAAGCAAATGTTTGACATAAGTGTGCAAGCACACATCCACAGTGAACACACATGAAATGAAAATGTAAAAGGCATAAGCCTGACATAGCTGAACACGTGGAAGACAAAAATAATTCCAACTTTTTGTTAGACCGCAAGCATATCTTTTCTCTTTCTTGTGGGACCATAGACAAACTCTTACAACCTTTTAGGACCACATAAGGAAATTGTGACACATATAAAGTTAGTTCTCACAAGAATATCGTGAATCAAAATAAATTTGATGGGCAAGACAATCAAAGAGAAAATACCACTTAGCAAAATGTGTCACCATAACATAAGTTTGACAAAAATATCAACAATTATAAATAGCACAAAGCTAATCTCTTGACAATCACATAAGTAGCGCGATTAGTGTTTTATTAAGAGATGGGTTTAAAATGTGTGAGGGTGTGACTATTGTTGATTTTGATGTATATTTCTTTACAAGGATGGAGGATTGAGGGGTGTTTGAAGCAAGAGAGATCTGCTCTCTTGCAACTTAAACATTTCTTCAATGAACCTGACCATCTTCAAAACTGGGTTGAGGGACATGGAAATTCAGACTATTGCGACTGGGAAAGGGTTGAATGTAGCAACGCAACTGGCAGAGTGATCTCTCTTGTTCTTTTCAATGCAAGAAATCAAGAATTAGGACAGTGGTATCTAAATGTTTCTTTGTTCTCCCTTCCAAGAACTGGAAAGCGTTGATTTAAGTTACAATCATATAGTCTATTGCGATGAGAATGAAGGTTTTTCCATCCTCACTTTAAATCAGTGGCAAATCTAGAAATTTTTGTTAGGGTGGGCTAAAATAAAAACTAATTACACATTAATATTTTTGTTAGGGTGGGCCAAAATCCAGAATTATATATTAGTATTTTTTAAAATAAAATTGAGGGTAAGTAGGTTGGATCCGCCCCTGCTTTAAATAATGAAATTTTACTTCCATGTCTTTATTAACAAGAATTGCTTTGTAGGTTTTGAAAGATTATCACACTTGACTAATCTCGTGTATCTCGAGCTTAGTAACAATATGTTCAATGATAGCCGCATTCTATTAGCCTTGAGCCAACATTCATCTCTCGAGTATTTAGGTCTAGCTTATAATCAGTTTACAAAACTAAACCATTTTAATGGTAATGTTCTTTTAAATGACATAACTTTTATCATCACTTTTATATTTAGATTGATACATAAAACTATGTACGATTATTATTATTGGACTCATTTCACTTTCAAGGTTGAGTAACCTGGAGCATTGTTGTGGATTTTCGCAAGCGTACGAAATCGTGCAAGTAATAAAGTGTAAGAATATAGATGGGGTGATTAAGAAACGTTTATAAAGTTTGTTGGGTGTAAAGAGAACATATTGAAATGCGTGTTACGGAAAGGTTCGCCAAAAAGACATTGTGAAAGCAAGAAGTAAGGATAGCAGAGAAGAAGAAGACCAAGTAGAAAAACTCTCAAGATTGCAAGCAAACAACACGTTTTATAGTGGCGAGCGGGAAGCCAAAACGGCGGGAGTCAATCTAAGCCATTGATTTACGATGAATCTCAGCCCTCCATTTATCGAGCAATCTTGACCGATCAATGGTTACATGTGGCAACGACCTAGGAAGGGCGATCAACCATCGGATCAAGCAATGATAACCGCCGACACACATTTTTTTGACTTTGCGAGTAGCAACGCATGTCACTTCGTTTCCACACGCGACGAAAAGGGACTGCCAAAAGTTGGTCGCATTTAATGCGATGTGTCAACTCAGAAATTACCCTTGCACCCCTCATTTCAAATTTCAAATTCAACAGCATTATAACAAGAGGCTAAGTCTCAAGTACATTAGGTGAAGTCAAAGTCGAGTGGTGAAGCCCAGATAATCTCAATGACCTATGTGTGAGTTAAACCAGTATGAAAGAATTCGATCTAAGCGACAAATCAAGCAACTTCAGTCTTTGAAGCTCGACACAACCTCCAAACAATAGGGGGAAAATGTTGTGTGTGATTTTTCCAGAAAGCTCGCAGCTCTCAAAAGCTCGCAAAGATGTAGTTCGACCAAGAACAAGCTCGACCCAGAATCAGTTCGATCCAGAGTAAGTTCGACTCAGGTGAAGCTCATTACAACAACCAATCCTAACAGCTGTTCAACGAAATTAGAGATAAGCTTCAATCTCGGGTATTTTGGAAGGCATAAGATCAACACCACTGGCAGTGCAATCTCAGCACTCAATCACGAAGATCATGAGATTGCAAATCAACTTTGATCAACAATCCCAAACTTATCTCCCTTTTCTTTTATCACAACTTGTATAAATACTCCCTTAAACGATGAGAGATAGGTTAGCAAAATTCATTAGGCATAATATATTTCTTATTGTAAGCTCACTGAAGCAATAAGATAACAGTGGACGTAAACTCAAGTTCTAACTTGCCGAACTACTTTAAAAATTGTCTCATGTCATTTACTTTATTGCATATTTGCTTTACATTGCTAGTTTACATTAAATCATGCACACATCCGTTCCGATTCCATCGAGGTCAATCGGTTCTCTCAAGTTGGTGCAAATTTTCGCATCAACAATGACCATCAAAGGAAATAACAATGGAAAAAAAAAGTTCAAAAAAACCTCTAAATCAATGAAA
The DNA here is from genome assembly GCA_026225825.1 of Pistacia integerrima. Lineage (NCBI taxonomy): Eukaryota > Viridiplantae > Streptophyta > Magnoliopsida > Sapindales > Anacardiaceae > Pistacia > Pistacia integerrima. The sequence continues at coordinate 13,786,474 of CM047750.1, read as the reverse complement.
AACCATCTTAATATGATTAAGAAATTGATTTTGCAATATGTTTCATTGAATGTGTGAATTGCTGACATTCTTACTAAGGGGTTGTTTGTTTTTCCTCACTTTTCACTTAATCTATATAGTTTAAGATTTTTTATTTATTTTTATTTTTACAAATTTATCACTAATTTTCAAATAAAATCACTTGATAGAAAAAGTAAAATTTTGTAACTTAAATCTACGTGCTAAAACTTTTTAAAGAACACATTAATCAAATCACCCCATATACCCTTATGTAGAGGTGGGCAGGGACCGGTCCCTTACGGGCCCAAGCCTGGGCCTGGGACCAGTCCCAGGCCCATGAGAAAAATCAGGACCCAAACTAGGCCCTAGGCCTAGTCGGGACTGGTCCCATGGGGCTTGGATAATTTTATTTTCCCCCTTCAATTTTTTTTTTTATATTTTGAGGTCAAAACGAAATTTTATAGGGGGTTTTTAGTATTTTTTAGGGGTAAAATTTATAAATTTTATAAATTTTTTAGAACTGGAAGATTTTTTTTTTTTTAATAAATTTTGTAAAATTTTATTTTAGCCCTCGTAATTTATATTTATTTTAAAATTAACAGGAGGTTTTATATAATTTGGCAGGGGACTATATTGAAAAAATATAAAATTTTTTGGGCCCAAGCCTGGGACCGGTCCCAGACCCGGGCCTTGGAGGAGGGCCCAGTAGAGGGCCTGGACCAGACTAGGCCTCCTAGGTCCGATCCTCTCAAGGACCGATCCTAGGACCAGGTTTTGGAGCTGGGCTTTTGGGCTCGGTCCCAAATGCCCAGCTCTATCCTTATGCATAATAAATATAAACTTATATAAAATATTAAATGAGGTCTAAAATTTATTTATTTTAAAAAATTTATAATATCTTGAATAATACAGTAGCCGGAAGGGGCTATCGGAAATGGTCACTGATGCCGGAATTTGGTGGTTGAAAAAATTTCCAACATGATATAGTAACAATAATAGTATAAAAAGTGCTCATCTTTGAACGCTTTATCTATTTATATAATTTTTAAAGACAATAAAGTTTTGTTTTTGTCCGTACTTGTAATTACTCTCAAGCTCTATATGGTACTATACTAATAATGACTTTCAGCCCACTGTAGTCATTGTCTTTTTGTTACTTTTAACCATGAAATCAGAATTTTGATTAAAATCTGATGGGGTGATTAAGAAACGTTTATAAAGTTTGTTGGGTGTAAAAGAAAAAATTTGGTTAAAGGATAAAAAAATCAATTAGTACTTGTAGCATTATTGTTTGTTTATAGTATAGAAAACAAACTCAGCCATGTGGCAAAGAGGAGCCTAGCACTTCTCATGTTAGGATTTGAGAATAATGATATAAATTAAGAATAGCATTAGAGCAATTATGCTAAAATCTTAAAAAAGGAAATAAATTATAAAAATATTCATCTTATTTGTTATGCTCTTTTATAAAAATAAAAATAATAAAAAAATTTAATGAAAGATTCAAATTAATCAAACGAATCATGCGATTTATAAAATGAAACTGAATACTATTCATTATAAAATAAATTACAAACGAGATGATCTATTAATGACCTAAACCAATAAAATTAAAATTAAAAAGTCATTGCATTTAACAAAGTTGACATCATTTTAATAGGTGTGTAGAATTTTGCCAAGATTAATGCATTGCTTATAGTAAAAAAATTTCAAAACATTGTTGAATGAGACTACCCTTATTGTCGCAATTAAGAGAGAAGCTCTAATACCATGTTAAAATGAAAATGGCAAGAGAGGCAATTAGAGAAAGTATCGGAGTATCTGCGAAAGATATCTTTAAGAGAACAAGAGAGATAATTGAAAAAAGTCGAAGTATACTTGAGAGATATCTTTGAAAGGGCATGAATTGTACTTAATTGAACTGAATTATTTGTATTGAATTGTTTTTTGTATGTGTATACATAACCTATTTATACAAAAGTATAGTAACTATGCAAAGAAATATAATATTGCTATAATATATGTAATCTCTTTAAGTAAAGTAAGGAAATGGAATATCTCATAATAATGTTTGTAATCTTTCTAGGTGAGAAAATAGAATATCAACATTTCATATTCACATGTTGTATAAGTCATAAACTCCTTGAGTCTTCTTTGTCTATCTTTCACTCATCACCGCCCATAATTAATTCCGACACTTATGTCTTTTTTTTTTTTTTTTTTTTAATACTCTCTTTATCGAAGGAGTTTCCTATCATCTTTATGAAACAATTAAAATATTAAGTTTAATAGGGGATAACTTATATACTAGGAATCACGTTACTGGTTAATGGATTCTTTTTATTTTATTTCCCAGTAATATTACAATTTAATTGATTTTTATTTACATTTACATTTACTAGTTACTGAAATCAACTTCAGAATTATAAATCATTTGGACTTTACTTTGTATCTAGGCTTATAGCCCAGCCCACCCAGCCCGGCCCAGTACTATTAACGCTTTCACCGTTGTCACATGTTTGAAGATTTGCTCTTGCAGTTCTCCGGTCCCTGGTTTAAAGGACGTTCTAAATCGGTGGTTTTCCAATAGTTTATCCATATATTGGTTCATTTGTCGTACCATATACGGAAGCTTTTTCTGTCGTTTAATCATTTAAAGAAGCCCCGAGATTTTACTACCAAACTTTTTATTTATTTATTTTTATGTAATTGATTAATGTATGTTAATTTTCAGTTGTTAGCAGCACGATCTTGATGAAGAAGAGAGTGATGACGAAGGTGTTTCCTCCAGAAATAAGAAGACTGTGGAAAGAAGGGGAGATAAGGTCGTTGGTTTTCCTCAGCCTCACGGCACAAATACTTCTAATCCTTCTGGGCAACCGCAGGAAATACGTTCCCAAAAATTGGTTCAATGCAACCGTCTGCTCCTCCTACTTGGTGGCAGATGCTGTGGCAACTATGCTTAAATGAGTTGGGAGATATCTATAAGAAGGGTGGTGTCACCGATCCCAAAAGTGAGCTTACTGCATTTTGGGCACCGTTTTTTCTGTTGCAATTTGAAATTATAAAGGCCTTGTTTCTTTTGAAGTTTCCAGGATGCTGCTCGGAAAATGGGTTGGAGTCATTGGAGGATGACTTTCTTGGAGATGATTGGTTTAAGTCAATTGAAACAATAAAGGTGCTGTTTGGTGATGAATTTGTTTTATATGCGAGTGTTTGTTTTCAGAACATTTTCTATGCATTAGAATGGGTGGAGAAGCCATTCCTTCACTCAACTCTGTTTTCCATAGCAATAAACAGGGCAAACTTATAGGGGAATTTCATGACTGTTTTCAATACATTTAGATAAATTGGAATGCTGAGAAAGTCATGATCGACTTGACCAAAATATCATGAGAAATTCACTATATTTTCATAATTAATACAGTATGCAAAGTGAAATAATCTCAGTATGTAAAGGAAAAAAAGATGATTGTTTAATCCTGAGATGGAAACAATAAATTCAACTACAGAAGTTCACATTGGGAAACAAAAGGAAAAAAACAAATTTCGGATGAAGAGGAAAATGAAAAACAAAAGATTGCTTTTGAAACTTGTTTCAAAGCAAAGAATCAGCAGATGAAAAGAAAATGCAATAATATGAACAATGTTAGATGAACAAGGCAATAAAAAAGATGAAAACTACTCACAAATAGAGGTTGAAAGTTCCAGTGGTTTTCAATCACAACTATGTCTTTGCCAATGCCTTCTTTAACTTTATCTACAAAATCCTTCTTCATACTGGTTAAGGTCAATTCTTTCAGGGAAGTCACATTCTCCAACCCAATTGGCTTCTCCTGACGTTTGCACCATCTAATCTCTAAATATCTTAGGAAAGGCATGACTCCTTCGTCGATAGTCCATTCTATCAACTCCGTTGGCATCCATAACTTCAAAACCTGGAGTTGGGGAAATGCACGGCTGCCACTACGACAATGCATCTTTTTCCCTGAGTAGGAATTTGCGAAAAGCCTAAGGACTTTCAGGTGTTCCAGCCCTTCTAGTGTCTGCATTGGGTCTTCTGATGGATGAGACCTTGAGAATGCAAGGACTTTAAGATCACTGTCAAGTTTTTTTATGTCAAGTCAATTGAAATTCCGACCAAATACAAGTTTGACAGCTTTGTGTGACTGAACAAGGATGGAAAATGGATAAGTGAAGGTTTATTATTGTCATCCACTGATTTCAACCGCAAAGACCGAAGACTGGCCTGTTGCAAAACCTAGTGAGCTGGTTCTCAAATTGAGTTTGTGTGGCATGTCAATCCGAATTTCCTTATAAACCTCAACCTTTTCAACCAGTTAACTATACGCCCGCTATCGCCTATTACTACAACCCATAAGGTTTGAAGGTTCCTTGGAAACCCATTGTCAGTTATCGTAGTTTCAAGAAAAATACCGTGCATAGAGAGATGCCGAAGGTTGTATGCCTTCCAGATAGACATAGGTAACGTGGTTATTGAAGTGTACTTCACATCTAAATTCTCTAGCCAACGAAGATCACCTACTGACTCTGGAATTGAGTTTAGGAAAGTTCGTCTCAAACCAACGTACGTAACTTAGAAGCGGCAGTTTTCTTCGCTGTGTTTCCGGTAGCACTGGCTTGTAGACACCTTCTAGATCAAGTACGGTGAGCGATCCAAAACCTCTAGTGACTATCTTGTTCAGGAATTTTCCTACTGCATCCGAAGGTTTACCTCTCGTTCCGCTGTTAAAGGATATATAAGAACGTAGATGTTGAACTTCTGTGTCTGAGGAAGAATGCTTCTTGATGTCAACATACTCCACAAGCCTCTGGATGTTAAAGTTTGGTGATTTAGATGTTGAATCTGACTGAGAATGTATGTGAAAACATCCCATTCTCGTCGCAATTAGACAGATAGTATCATATACAGTACTTGGCACAAAACATGTTTTGGGGCTTCCATCTAACCTCACACTTGCTACCTCGATCAAGTTCCTATCCCTCAGCTCATTAAGACAACATTCCGCCAGGTCTTCAAGACAAATTTCCACCTCCCGTGGTTTCATCAATCCCTCAGCAATCCATAGTGGAAACGACCTTCTAATGGGGATTTCATATGATCTGGGGAAAAGACATAAACAAATGAGTTATGGAATTACAGGATAAGGTAGGCCATGATAGCCCAACGCCAAAATATTTGAAGGACTGGGTTCCTCTAAGGAAGCTGAGTGATTTTCTTCCACTGGTGCATTAGCTCCTTGCTGAGTATAGTCTCTCATTCCATCTTTCTTTTGTTGTCTTTGCTTGCTATTATCACTAACCACTCTTTCTTCTCCTTTTTTCTTTCACTTTGTATTCTCAATCGCCCCTAACCATGCAGCAGTGCTAAATTCTATATTAGACAAAAAGCGAGTCAGCACGGATACTGCAATAGGTAGACCCCCACATTTTCGCAAGATTTTCTCCCGAATCTATCCCTGAGAAAACACTTCGTCTCCTGTTTCTCTTCTGGCCCTTTTCAAAAACAAACTCCGACTTTCGTCCTCAGTCAGTGGACTTACTCGGAGAAGAGGAATGGTTGGATCAATATGAGTTGCTATACTAAAGTCACGGCTAGTTAGGATGACCCTGCTACCATTAGATGAGATTGGAAAGACCACTTGGAGTTTCTCCCATATAGCAGGTGCGTGGACATCATCCAAGACAATTAAGTACCTCTGAGTGTTTAATAAATTAATACAAGGCTTCTCCTGCAACTTCTCGAGTGGCAACTTCTCTTCATCTCTAACCTCAGTCACCTGCTTCAATATCTGAACTAATAGATTTTTCTCTTTAAAATTTGGAGAAATCCAAGCACGGTTGTGGAAAATTTTCTTTATCTCTGAATGGTTGTAAACTCTTTTCACTAGAGTTGTCTTGCCAGAGCCTGCAACACCCACCACTGATATCAGAAGCTTCTCACTAGTCAAAATTAATCTACTTAATTCCGAAATTTCAGAATCGAAACAAAAAATATCTTCTTCATTATTTATCTGATGAAAAACTGTTTGCAAGCACTGCTTTTTTTCATCAAAAAATTCACAACATTTTATGATAATATCAGAAGTTCTTTTGCGCAGCTCGACGGATACCCAGTCAGTGAGCTGATCCAAACTTTTTTTCATCTCATTGCTGAAACGAAATTGCACCGTGGATGACCTCAAGAAAGAAGGAAACTTAATAGAAACTTTCTGTTTATGCAAACTTGTACTTAGGAAGAAGGTGTGTATGGCCTCCTCTGCCAGATAAACAGCTTGCAGAAACTTGATCGTCCAGTCGTCAACTGTCAGAGCACTTCCTTTGTCATCCTCTGTACCTTCCAAGATTTTTAGAGTATCTCTAAGCTTCTACATGAACTGTCTGAATTCTGTATCCACTCTTGAATTAACTGGACAATAAGAACGTACCCATGCATCAACTAAGTTCTCAGCCGCATGGTAAATGATTGCTTCTTCAATAGCCATGGACTATCAATCTCCGTTTCTCTTTTCTGTTTTTTTTTTTCTCAATACTTGCGACTCATGTGGCTCCTTTGCTCATATCTGCGATGTAGTCAAACCTGGTGGGCTCTGGACATTCTTTTATGATTTTTTTATTTTTTAATGTTTTCAATGTAAAAGACTCCAAAGTGGTGTTCACTTTGTAGAATGCATGTGTGTAGAAATAGAAATGGGTATGGGTATGGGAATGTAATAAAAATAACAATCATGCTAGACATAAAAAAAAAATCTTATAAAGGTTTTTATACAAACTGATATGAAAAAAATGAATAGAAGAATAAATAAGATAAGTTTAACTTTTTATATTCACTTTTTCATTTATTTTCTATCACATAAATCTTTGCAAGATTTATTTATAAAATGAATAAAATATGATTATATTTTTTACTTGTAACAATGATGAAATGGAATAAAATTTTACTTTTTAATAAAATTACCCTTAACTTTAAATGATTGTACATATATATTTTTATCATGATATGAAATTAATATAAACTAGTTAAATATAATTTAAATTTAAATTAATTATTTTAAATAAAACTGATATATTATTAACTTATTTTATTTCATAAATATAAATATCATTTTTTATTTAAATAATTTTTTTTCAAAATTTTAGAACATATCAACACTAACAAAAGTTGTGGACGATAACATTCCTTAACGTTTCCGTTGTCATTATCGGCACGTGAAGGCTTTCCATCTATCGATCTTTTGATGTAGGTACAATTTTTTTCATAAAATTTAAAAAAGGGACATAAGTTTCAATTTATTCAATTTAGAGATGGCCAGCGATGTTGACATGAGGTAAAGGCAACTTCTATTATTATTATTTTTTAATGTAATGTTTTTAATGTCTTAAATTTAAAAATAAAAATGGTTGTCCTTTCTTTTATGTAGATTTATTTGGTCAGTTTTTTTTTTTTTTTTTTTTTAAGTTTAAAACTAATTTTTCTCTTTTTCATTTAAATTAATTTTTTATTTTTTGTTCTTCTTAATATGTATCTAATTTTTTACTTTTTAAATTTGAAATTGAAAGACTAAAATTAAACAAATAACTAGGGTATCTAAGACCTTTTTTTTGTTAAAATTAACGATAAGTATCCCTAAATTGAATGAATTGGATTTGGTGTACGTTTCTTAGCATTTCTTAAAAAATTGTACCAGAATTTAAAATATGAAAACTACTGTTTGTTTAGACAGTGATAGATAATATATAATTTTGTTCAAGAATATGAAGAATAGAACATGCAATGAATTGGGAAAAGAAACATCAAATACAACGATTACTAACGGACAGAGTTTGAGTTGGCAGCTAAATTAAATTTATATTAATTTATTTTATTTCTATTTCATATTATATAGTGGCGGGTGGGTTGGCGTAAGGAAATAAAGTACTAATTGAAGTTAGTTAATAAAGTGTTAATTTAATCCAAAATGACTTAAGTCCATTTTCTGAGCAGCACCAGAGGAACTTCAACACTCGCGCCAAATTGAGAAACAGCGCCTTTGTTATCTAAAATTGCCTTAGCCATCCACCGACTCCAACCTATTTTCTGAGCAGCATCCTCGAAACTTCAACCCTTCCGTCAAAAACCAGCAATAATATACATATCAAGAAACTCACAGGGTATATATTTTTTATAAGAAAAAAAATGATCACGGGACAATTAAGAATATTGTCAATGCGTTCACACACACCAGAAAACTTAAATCAGCTGGTTCACCTGATAAAATTAATGTCTGAAATGAAACCAATGGTTCACGAATTTCATATATAGGAACTGTACATGAACTTTCTTAATCTCTTCTGAAAACTAGTTCAGGTGAAAGATAGCAAGAACCGAAATCTCTCCGATGATACTCACAGGTGCATGTGTAACTGATCTTCTACTTGTCATTTTCCTTTTTCTATACATATTAACTTTGCCATGACATTGTACACATCTTAATTAATTTTCATGTATATTTTCAGTTGTTAGCGGCTTCATCTTGATGAAGAGGAGGATGATGATGATGGAGAGTTTTCCTCCAGGAATAAGAAAACCGTGGAAGGATTGGGAGCTAAGGTCATTGGTTTTCCTCAGCCTCGCCTCACAAATGCTTCTAATTTTTCTGGGCAACCACAGGAAGTACATTCCCAAAACTTGGATTAAAATTGTGGTCTGGTCTGCCTACTTGCTGGCGGATGCTGTGGCATCTATGGCCCTTGGCGTACTCTTAAATAACATAGGAGAAATCTACGGCAATGGTGGTGTTCCTGATTCCAATGGTGAGATTGCTGCGTTTTGGGCACCGTTTTTTCTGTTGCATTTGGGTGGCCCAGATACTATTACAGCATGCTCTTTGGAAGACAATGAGTTGTACCTAAGGCACGCATTTCAATTACTTTTCCAAACACTAACCACAGTATTGATCTTTCTAACTGCATGGAATGGCTCGCGGATTTCAATTCTTGCAATACCAATGATTATTGTTGGGTTTATCAAGTATGGAGAGAGGACATGGACTCTCTGGTCAGCAAGCAGTAATCAACTTAGAGAATGGGTGCTCTCTTCGGCTGCTGCTGATTCCAATTACCCCAAATTCTTGGATGAGTACCCATTGTATCTTGCCGAGGGATACAAAGTGGAAAGAGACTTCATGATAGATGCTCCGGCTTTTAAAATAAACACGTCTGAGTCTGGAAACGAATTCAATTCTGATCAAAAGATCATATTCGCCTATGCTTTATTTCATATATACAAGTGTCTCTTTGCAGATTTGAGCACCAGCGACATCGAGTGAGAAAGCATTGAGCCTTTATTAAAGGATATGTCTCATAAAGATGTTTTTAGTGTGATCGCTATTGAACTAGGATTCATGTATGATCTGCTATACACCTAGGGCTGTCAGACGAGTTGAGTAGCTTGGGAGTCAGCTCGACTCGACTTGACTCGTCTAAAGCTCGTTAAGGGCCCGACTCGACCATTGTCGAGCCAACTTGGCTCGAACTCGGGTACTAACTCGAGTTGAGTTCGATCATGGGGGGCTAGGCTCATAGGCTCTCGAGCCTGGGGTGGCTAGCATAAGCAAGGTCAATTTTGTAAGTTTTGTAAACCTTGTGGGACTGCAATGTAATATTGCAGTATTAAAAATTTTTTAAAAACGACATCTACCCCGTTAATTGCAAAATTGTAAAACACGATCTAAACACCTCCAATTCAATTTCCCCCAAGTCGACCAAGCCCTATACACAATCTCACAAACCCTAAATCCCCAAAAGTAGAAATTTGTCCATTGTGAATCACGAATCATGATCTTCCCCTGTGCTTGTCGTCGCCGATCACCCATCCCCTGTTCTTGCCATCGTCGATGATTGACAACGTGGAGGAATTGCAACTTCATCCCCAAAGTGCAAAACAATTATTTTCTCCAAATCAAGCACAAAATTGGCAAGAGGAAGCACAATCAGTAAGTATCCAAACTCATAAATGCTTCTCTGAATTCGTTAAGGTTCATTAACATAGTTTAGGGTTTAATTACACACGGTTTATAAATTCTCTGCTTGAAAACGACAATATTTGAAAAATTGATGATGAATTTTGGGCCAAGTTTGCACATTATGAAAAGTAGTGCTAAGAAATAAGTGAAGTTTGGCATCTTCATTTTGCGCATTATGAAAAATTGATTGTTGTAGGCCTATAGGGTCGATTCTGAATCACGCCACTGTGTGTCAGTTTGCACTTGCGAGGACAGGCCACTATTTGTCAGTTAATACACACACGCCACACTTCAACACTTACTAGTATTGTAGCATAGCAGTAAAGCCCCATTTGCAAATTCCAAAACAACCGCCATCCCCATAATAGTAATAAACCTTCATTCCTTTAAATAAATGTTAGATTCTTGGACCTTAGAGCTTGACAGACAATATGTTGACTTTTAAATAATGTCTATCAATTAGAAGTATTTTTAATGATGTTTAATTGATTATGGATTGTGTGTGTTGCTAGAATCTGCAGTTTGTGTGTTTCCTTAATGATGGCTTCTTATTTTTCAACTATAGTTATGGCCTCTGAAGGCAGTTCCTCAAGCACCCCGACATTGGATGACATCAACGATACAATTACAATTAGAGTTGTTGATCATCGTAATATTTATGGAAGCACAGCCACTACCCATACTGAACAAACTGTTAGTAGCCCCAAAAATGTAGTGGACAGTGAAAATCCACTTCACAGGAAGAAGAGAGCCAAGACATTAGCGGTGTGGACAGAATTTAGGGAGGTGGTTGTCCGTGGTGGTATAAAGAAGGTGTAGTGCATCCACTATAAAACCAAGCTGAAAATTACTACCACTGGAAGCACTACCCAATTTAATAGATATTTGAAGAGGTGTACGAAGAGATCAGCTTCCTTGAGGCAACAACAAATTAATTTTCCCCCTTCCAGTTCTCAGGGTACATCTCTTATGTTGCCTGCTCTACGAGGCTAGTTTGATATGCTTAAGATAAGGGAACTTATTGCCCATTGGGTGCTGATGCATGAGCATCCATTTACTGTTGTGGAGGAAGAAGGATTGAACAATATGATGAAGTATGGTATTCCTGAATGGAGTCTGATTTTGGTAATAATTGCAAGAATGATTATGTGAAAGTGTATGAAAATGAGAAGCAAAAGTTAAAGATGGTATTGAAGGGTGTTAGAAAGACCAGTCTCACCACAGATTTATGGAATATTCAGGCAATTAGAGGATGGAATACATGGTGTTGATTGGGCATTGGATTGATGATAATTGAAAGTTGAATAGAAGGGTCCTAAACTTTGTTCATTTGCCTCCTCCTCATACTAGTGTCGCCAATTCTGATGCCATTTTCAAGTGCTTGATGGAATGGGGAATTGAAACTAAGGTCTACACAATCTCAATGCACAATGCTTCAAGCAATGATGTTGCAATCAAAGTCTTGAAGGAAAATTTCCTAGCTATGGGGAAGCTCATATGTGGGGGCAAGTTGCTTCATGTAAAATGTGGTACACACATCTTGAACTTGATTGTTCAATATGACCTTTATCAAATTAGACACATTATTGATGACATCTGTGACGATGTGTTATATATCAATGCCTCAAAAAGTGGGCTTAAGTTTTTTTCAAAGATTGTTAAAGAATTGCGATTGTTGTTTTGCAAGCTTATTCTTGATTGCAAAACATGGTGGAATTGAACATATGATATATTGGCAATGACAATTAAGTTTAGACGTGTTTTCCTAGATTGAAGGAGATGGATATGAGTTACCATTATTGTCCCAATGAGGATGATTGAGACAAAGTAGAGAAACTTTGTAATATTTTGAAGGTGTTTAGTGGTGCGACCAATCTCATATTAGGGAGTGACTATCTGACATCAAACTTGTTTCTAAAACAAGTTTGTCTAATCAAAATTATGTTGGATAGTAAGAGTGAAGATGAAGATGAATTTATAAGGACCATGGTTTGGAAAATGAAAGAAAAGTTTGACAAATATTAGGGGAATGTAATCTACTAATGGTCGTGGCCACTGTATTGGACCCTAGATTGAAGATGAGGGTCATTCAGTGGTCGTTCCCTAAGATGTATCCTAACCTGGAAGCGTAGGCAAATTCTAATGCTGATACTGATCGGGATGCCTTGTATGAGGCATATAGGGAGTATGTTGATCCTAGTAAAACATTGACTGCTGCTCGCAATTCTACGTGAGGAGGGGATGGACTTGAGACTATTAGTGAGGGGTCGAGCGCAGCGGCAGCCAAACCGAAGGATTGGGATGATTTTAGTAGCTTTCTGGACATGGTCAAGAAGGTTAAGCCAAGTAAATCAGAGTTAGACTGTTATTTGGGAAAGGGATACCATAAATGTGTGGGGGATCCTGCTATGTTTGATGCTTTACAGTGGTGGAAGGCAAATTCAACAAAGTTCCCAATTTTTTTCAACCATGGCTAGTGACATATTAGCCATCCCTATCATTGTGGTTGCTTTTGAGTCTACTTTCAACTATGGGAGTAGGGTTATTGACACGTATCAATCATTGTTGGCTCTTGACATGGTGGAGATGCTCTTATGTGGATGTGATTGGTGTCGCTCTTTGAGTGGGGTGAAGAAAGGGTGCAAAGTAGGTGATATTGAATATTGTTTTGATTAAATTTAATAATTACATTATCTTTATTCTAACTAAACCTTAATTACTCCTCCTTTGTCATTTCAGGAAGAGCAGCAACCATTGGAGATCAAGTTTCCTATACCATAAGTTCTTGGGATTCATATTCAGTACATGGTTTGGCTATGGCAGGAGGCATGCATATGTACATAGTTTATGGGTTATTTTTCGGTTCTAGAGTAGTTCTTTATGCTATGGAAATTTGTTCTATATTGTCTGTTTGTGCTGTGGAAGTTGTTGGAATTGGGCAGTAGAGGCCATTTGAGCGTGGGCAAATAGTTGGAGAAATAATTGGGTAGTAGAGGCAGACAAAATTTGAGATGGGCTTGACTCCTCACCCAATAAGGCCTTATTGTGCGAGAAGTCAGACCCACCTCAAATTCTATCATGGTCTCAAAGCCCAGGTTCAATTCAATTGAGTACTTGACCAGCGGTTGAGGAGTTAGAGCCGACAACTACCTCCAATAATAAGCATGATCCAACATATGGGCTTGACCGTGAGGGGAAGTCTTGGAGTCCCACACCAACTGGGCACGCTCAAGCCTATTGGTTTATAAGAAGGGGTAATTCTTTAATTCAACAAGACCTTATTTGATGAGGAGTCAAGCCTACCTCAAATTCTATTATGGTATCAAAGCCTAGGTTCAGTTAAGCTGAGTGCTTGATCAGCAGGTGAGGAGTTAGAGCTAGCGACTACCTCCAATAACAAGCATGACCCAACATATGGGTTTTATCATGATGGGGAGTGTTGAAGTCCCACACCGCACACTCAAGCCTACACGTTTATAAGAGGGGGTAATCCTTATTGGGTGAGGAGTCAGACCCACCTCAAATTCTATCATGGTATCAGAGCCCTAAGTTCAGTTGAGCTTAATGCTTGACCAGTGGGTGAGGAGTTAGAGCTAGCAACTACCTCTAATAGCAGGCATGACCCAACATATGGGCTTAGGGCGAGTGTTGGAGTTCCACACCGACTAGGCATGCTCAAACCTAGCTATTGGATTATAAGAGAGGGTAATCCTCTTATTCAACGAGACCTTCTTAGGTGAGGAGTCAGGGCCACCTTAAATTCTATCAGAGGTCATTTTTGCATGGGGAAATAGAGGTCATTTGCTTGATTTTTCTTAATTGAATTGTGTTTGTGAGTTGTGGATATTGGTTAAATGAAATCTAGGCAGGTGTTCATCAATTTAGGCAAGTGCTCATTAGTTAATTATGTGTTGTAATTGCAGGCGAAGGCTGGGTATCTAACAAATTTTGATGGTGGTTTCGATACAAGACATAGACAACCATCTACATATTATAGCCACCTATATTTTGATTACTGGACATATGTTATTTTGATGTCCTGGATTGTATTTTGATGTAAACTTAGTAGTTACTACTAGATTAAAAGTAGAAGTGTATTTTGATACAATCACATGTTTTTGTTATTGTAGCTCAAACATTAATTAAGTGAGGTAAACTAAAATAAGAAATTTAGTTCACTTAATTTAATTTTCCATACAAAACTATCATGGTTAATATAATTGAAGATGCAATAGCTATTTTTTTATGCAAAATTGTGTATTTAAACAGGTTCAAGAGCAAAAAAAGCCTGCAGGGCTGAAATTGGTACAAGTCAAACCAAGGTTGACTTAGCCTTAACGAGCCTGGCTCGAAATCGATCTCACAAGCCGGCTCGAACTCGAGCTCGAGTTCGAGCACAATTTCCTTGAGTTGATAGGCTCAAGCTCGAACTCGAGCTCGATCCTATAGCATATGAGTCGAGCTCGATCCTATAGTCGAGCTCGATGAAAGCTCAGGTTACTCGCACTCAGCTCGTTTACAGTCCTATATACACCAAGGCCATCGTAATTCATACTCGTTGGGGCCTAATTCGCCGGGTTATCACTACTTGTCTCACCAACTTTGAGTTGGTGATTTTCTGTTTTCTTGACAAGCAGAAATATTCCAAGTTTGATGTGTGGTTAACTTTCTTGTTGCTCGGTATAGCTATCGTTCTTGAGATATATGCTGCTATTGTTCTATTCTTCTCTGATCAATCTAGACATTGGTTCATTGGGCGGAAGAAGAGCAATACCATCCTACAACCCATGTATCTTTTGGAACCAACACTTTCACTACCACGGTGGTCAAATTCCATTAGGCAATACAGTTTTACAAGTCTTTGCATCAAAGAAAATCTGACTGTAAAATCGCGGGGCTACGTCTGATTGTTAGACTACTGAAAAAACAACGGCTTGTGGATAAACTACTACTGTAAATGCAACAGTACAGGAATAAACTACTAGGAAAGGGCTGCTGTGGAACGTCTTATACACAGGTGACCGAAGAATTGCAAGAGCTGATTTTCAACCATGTGAACAGGGAACATGATCGAGTTAACGAACATAGAGGAAGCGAAACGAATCCCGAAGAATTGCAAGAGTTGATCTTCAACCATGTCAAGAAGGATATTGGTCAATCTGAGGAGAATAGAGGAAACCTTAGGATGACAAGGGGAAGCCGTGCACTTGAAAAACATAGTATGCTTAAATAGAGTGTTAAGATGGACTTTGATAAAAGTATCCTCATTTGGCACATTGCAACAAAACTTTGTTATTACCGGGACAAATATTCAAGAGTCTTCGAAACTGAAAATAACAGTACTGTTGCTGAAATGAGCATGGTGTTGTCAAAATATATGATGTATCTCCTTGTTCAGTTGCTAGTTGGAGTGGGGGGTGTTCTCAAGCGTCGGGATACTCTTTCTGAGGTTGGGGAATATTTCACGAAACACAAAAATCTCCATTAAGCATTTCGACCCATCAAACCAAACTAAATAGAGTAGTGGAGATGATGGTGATGGTGACAATAACAGAATTCGTGGTTGGACAGATTTACTGAACTCAGCATTGAAGTGAAAGACGACGCAATCAAATCAATGTTCTATTATGCCCACAAGCTTGCATCAAAATTAATGAAAATATCAGATAAATGGAAGATAGTTAGAGATGTTTGGGTTGAAATGGCAAGTTATGTGGCAAGTCAAGGTAGAGGAAGTTAACATGCTCATCACTTGAGACGAGGGGGAGAGCTCCTTTCTCATTTATGGCTTCTTATGGCTCATTTTGGCATGACTGAACAGTATCAAATATCTCATAATCGTGGGAGACCTTCTCTGATTTTGAAATAGTTGTTGTGCTACTAAATCATTGTAAGGTGTATAGATAGGATATTAATAATTTATGCATTTCTTGGTTTTTTTTTTTTTTTTTGGACTAAGATTTGATGTACAAACAAATTAATTTGAAAAAATCTGTCTTACATCATCATAAATTTATAAACTAGCTTGGGTAGAACCCAAGCCCAAAAAGCTTCTACCCAAGCCCCAAAAAAGCTTCTATACAAGCCCAAAAAGCATGCCAACTAGGGATCAATGGATGCTGCTTTTAGGACTCCCCTGACACCTAACGAGAAATCAAAGTCTTTGGGTTTTGGGGAGAGTATGGTCACAAGGCTGAAACTTAAAGGTATTGACTGAAGGGCACCACCAAGAGCAGAGCTTACAACTTAATTAGACTCAACACGAGAAACTTACCAGATTGAGGGCTCTTTTTTTTATTCTATGGGTGGTGGTGGATGGAAAAAGCTTCTATCCAAGCCCAAAAAGGAAAAACAAGCTAGAGAGGGACAATATATATGATAAATGAGCTCAGGTAGTACTCAAACTCAAAAGTCAATTCAAGGGAAGAGAGAGCTAGCCCAATCACATATATATATCATAATAGTCTACCAATTTAACGATGTGGGACAAATACAACTTCTAACATAACTTATTATACTTGATGTTTAATTAGTCAAGAAATTTACCGTTAAACTTAATAATAATTAATTTATGCAAATAAATCAAAGCAAATTTATAATTAATATATAATTGTTAGTTCATACTTAGAAACTTAAAATAACTTATATTTTAGATTCTCAATTATATATCTTGTTTTTTTTTTTTTAAATTTAAATACTTATTTTTTCATAGAATTAACATGTCAAATATTGAGAACTTCAACTTCTAATTTGACGGTAACAGAGAAAATAATAAAATTAGTAAATTACAACATACTTTTCATGTATTTTAGGGGTTTTCTCTATTACTTCAATCTAATAACTTCGTATCTCAAATATAAGTAAATCAAACATTAGTTCGTATTTAAAAAAAAAAAAAAATTATCAATTATATAACAAACTTAAAACATTACTCAAGTACTATTGAAATTTAGTTAATTATCTGAAAAATCCAAGCTATTTGATCTTTTGGAAAGGAAATTAATAAAACCCACAAATCAAAATTGAATTTTATGTGACATATATATATAAAGTTAGGAAGAGAGAGAAAATAAATGGACAAGGTAAAAAGAAAAATATGCAAAAAGTACAAGGTAAAAGAAAAGTGAAAGAAAATTAAAGGGTTGTATTGTGACTTTTAGAATATGTCGGGTTATCTTATAGGAGGCGTTTGATTTAGTGAATGTTGGATTACTGGAATCTTATATTACCTTGAAGATTACTGGGAATCTTTAGGAAAATATGTTTGGTTAGTTAGTGGGTATGTTATATTAATATGTTTGGTTAGGGGGAATAAATTGGTGGGTATATTATTTAAATTACTAAATTACCCTCTTTTTTAAATATTAATATAATATTTTTTTTACTATTAATTTTTGAATAATTTCTTTTAACCCCCAATATTTCAGATTTAGCTAAAACACCCCACTTATATAAAACTTTAATTTATGACAAAATCACCCCCTCCCCATGCTGCCACCGCTGGAAGTCTCCGAAATTTGCCGTGAGTAGCTCACCGTGACCACAAGGCTCTTATATGGCCGTTTTTGGCCATATTGATGGCTAAAAACGGCCATATCAAGCCAAATCTAGCCATTATCGACGAGATCTATGCGAGATCTGGCCATTAATGGCTAGGTCCATGGTCGTTAATAGCCAGATCTCACCTAGATCTGGCCGAAAATGGCCATAATAGATCTGGCCATTTTTGACCTAATATGGCTGTTTTCGGCCATCAATATGGTCGGAAACGGCCATATCGAAGCCTCCCAGAGCCTCCCTGCGAATCTCGGTCATTTTTACGGACTTTGGCGACTTTTCAACGACGGTCTGTGTTGGTTGGCCTGCTGCTGGCGGTGGTGGCTGGGTGGCGATGGTGGTCTGTTATTTGTTTTAAATATAAGGGCATTATTGTCCAAAAACTTAATTAAACAAGGGTAAAATTGAAATAGTATATTAATGTAAATTTATTTTAAAACAGGGACATTATTGTCCAAAATTTTTATTAATAAGAGATAGAATTGTAACAAAAATAAGATTACCTTGGTAATCTTACACTACCTAAGAAAATGGAGGTAATAAGATTATCTCCAATATGATCAACAGAACTATTAGTAATACAAGATTATCGGAATCTTTTATTACTTGATAGTCAAACATGGTAATCAAATAATATAAGATGACATAATCTCAGTAATCTTCCATTACCTCAACCAAACGCCCCTATAGTGTATTTGTAATCCTATTGAAAAGAGTTTCAAATCGTAACTCCGCGCTTCCGCCCATGGTGATTTGACGAGGACTGCAGTAGCATTAGCTAATTTTACCAGAACAAAGGCGCTCACTCTTTTAACTGGAAAGACTTGCTTCTTCATTCATGTATTGAATATCAAAACAACATCGTTGAAGTTATTATCACTGACGGCCTTAAAATGAAGTTCATATTCCATTAATGACGTAAGTAACTTTTAACGGCTTCGATGTCTTCTGATATTAATATAACTATTGGTTATTATAACCAGTGTTAGAAAACATAGGCTGTGTTTATGTTTTCTATTCTTTTTAGAATATTGAAAATGGTTGAAAAATGTGAAAAATTAAAATGCAATTGGCATGTTTGTCTGAAAATATATTCGAAAGAATAATACTATACTTACAAAGTCTTTATACAATAATATATGTGAAAGTGATGTGTCATACCATGATCGGGAGAATAAATTTGTAAAGTTAATTTAAATTTATTAATTAAAGTCAAATTTACTTTTCCAATCATGGTATGACATATCACTTTATATATATATATATATATATATATATATATATAATATTATTCTATCTAAAAATGTGAGAAATGAAAACGTGTTTGGTATATTTGTCTAAAAAACCATTTCAAAATAACATTTATTTTGTTTGTCTTAAAGAGTTTATCTCAAATATATCAACCACGGGTTTTCTTGTAATTTTATGTTAAAATTTTTGATTTAAAATAGAAAAAAAAATTAAAAAGAAATAAGAATAAACTATTATTTAATTCCAATTTAGATTTTTTATACTAAAATGGGAGCCCCACATGCAGTCAAATTTAATTGAAAGAAAGCGAAAATAAAATGGGCTTGGGGCCGGTAGGACTTGACAAACGAGTCGTGCCGTATTAGTTAAGTCAAGTTGGTCTACAGTTATATAAAATTAAAAAGGTTTCTTTATTATAAAATAAGTTAAAACTCATTAATCTTTTTCCAAGTCTTCCTCTCTTTCACAATTCTTTTCTCCAATTCAAACAATACAACAAGACTCCTTTTTAAAGATAAAAGAGAAAACCAACATCCTTAGTGCAAAACTTTTTAATTTAATTGAATTAATATATATTACAATAAAAAAATATATTATTTTTATTAAATGGTACAAATTTGTCCCCAACCCTTTTTTTTAAAGTAAGACCAACACCCTTTTTGGTTTCAGATTAATTTTGGGGTGGGACTCATGAAGATAGTGGCTGTGTTAGGTGAGGGATAGAGACAGGCATTATCAAACATTTTAATTAGGCCAAACGACTTCCACCTATCTAAAGTTTGGTATAAAGATAGATTGATACCTAAAAGGTTTGGAAATGACAAACAAATATTTTCTATTATATTCTGTTAGGGATTTCTGTATGCTAAAAGACAATATAGTAATTCTATTCTCACCCCAAGCTCGTTTGCACATCCCTCTTGCGTCATCGACCGATTTTTTGATCGGATTTAACATTTTTTCTGTGAAGTTCGGTGATAAACAATGGCACTGGCCCTTGCTGGCGCGTGTTGCAAATGGAGATCGGTGGGTATTTTAGTCTTTTTACCATTTTTATCTTTTAGTAGATGAAAATTTCTAACAGAACATGACGGAAAGTAGGTGTTTGTCATTTCCAAACCTTTTGGATACTACTTTGTCTTTACATCAAACTTTGGGTATGTGTAAGTCGTTCCCCCTTTTAATTATGTCATAGTATTTTAATTATGCTTGTTGAATCTCCGCCATAGTATTTTAATTATATAATAATATTAGTCTATTTCATGAAATAGATGTTTTCAAGCTGTGGCAATTGATATTCCACAACTTGAACTTTTTTTCCACAACTTGGTCCTACATATTATTCATCATATTCGTATATATATGAGTAATAATTATATTGAATTACATAGATTTAATAAATCAAATAAGATAAAATGATTATGTCAAAGTCTATTCTTGTGTTGAATTTGCTTTCATGAAATTGATGTCTTTGAGTGGTGATAATTGGTTTTTCCAACCTTTCTTCCACGGCTTGGGCCTACATTTAATAATTTTGTGTAGACTTCTTGCCCTATTAGAAAACTAAAGTATGGAAATTGCAGTATTTCAAGAGTCATGATATTTGAGTCAGTCTTCATGAAATAAATGTTTATGAGCTGTGACAACTGGATTCCATAAGTTGAACCTTTTTTCCACAAGTTGGTCCTACAAGAATAGAAAGCCATTTAGAAATTGAAAATTGTGGGAGCCAATACCACAAGATTAAAAGTAGTTAGAGTAGCTTTTAAAGATCAAAATTTGCTTATCAAAATTAATGTTGTACTAATTAAACCTTTTCATATATATTATATGGATGTATATAAATTAAAAATTATTATATATATATAGAAATTGATTTTGTTAATTGAAATTGTGGGACACACGCGAACAACACTCTATATGACAATATAAAAATAAAATGTTTTATATAATTTATTTAACAATCTAGCGATACTTAATAAAATTAGTTATGGTAGAGCAGTCTCAAATAATGTAATTTGCTTTCATGAAACTGCGTAATTTGATTTTTTCGAGCTAATTGCATTCATTGGGAATTTTCCTTCCACAATAGTGGGGGCCAACATTAATTTTGCCCTTATTGACCTCTTCTATGCCCTACAACAAATGAAGTTGTTGGTTGAAAAGACAATACTTTTATTTTTTTAGTCGATACAATATTGAGATCTAATAGTATTATAATATTGAGATCTAATAATATTATAAATAGCACAAAGCTAATCTCTTGGCAATCACAAAAGCAGAGCAATTAGTGTTTTATTAAGAGATGAGTTTAAATGTGTGAGGATGTGGCTGTTGTTGATTTTGATGTTTATTTCTTTACAAGGATGGAGGATTGGGGGGTGTTTGAAGCAACAGAGATCTGCTCTCTTGCAACTTAAACATTTCTTCAATGATCCTAACCATCTTCAAAATTGGATTGAGGGGACATGGAAATTCAAATTGTTGTGATTGGGAAAAGATTGAATGTAGCAGCTCAACTGGCAGAGTATCCTCACTTTTTCTTTTCAATACAAGAAATCAGGAATTAGGAGAGTGGTATCTAAATGTTTTTTTTGTTTTCTCCCTTCCAAGATTTGGAAAGGCTTGAATTAAGTTACAATCTTATAGCCGGTTTTGTTGAGAATGAAAGTTTTTCCATCCTTACTTTAAATAATGAAAATTTACTTCCATGCCTTTGTTAACAAGAATTGCTTTGTATGTTTTGAAAAATTTTCACACTTGAATAATCTCATGGATCTCGACCTTAGTTACAGTATGTTCAATGACAGCCACGTTTTATTAGCTTTGAGCCAACATTCATCTTCAAGAATTTAATTCTAGATTATAATCAGTTTAGAGAACTAAACCATTTTAATGGTAATGTTCTTTTAAATGACAACTTTTATTATCACTTTTATATTTAGATTGGTTCACAAAACTATGTACGGTTATTATTATTACTATTATTATATGTGTTGATTTCAGTTTCAAGGTTGAGTAACTTAAAGTTTCTGAGCTGAAGCGGTAACATGTTCAACAAGAGCATATTATCATATGTGTCTACTCTCTCATCACTAAAGAAACTATATATGTATGACATCGAAGTGTAAGGCACCATTGATCTTCAAGGTAAGTTTGCTTCTCATCTTTAATTACTCTCATGTATAACAATTTATTATGTTCTGAATGCTCTCTCTCTTTGCTTTGTCAAACTAGAGTTGGAGATATTGCATTCAAGTAAATTAAAGCTTTGAATAAGATTCTTTTTGAAACATTAGTTTTGTCTGTCCAAACATCTTCTTCATTTTCTCATGGTTTTAGCTGACTCTATAATTAAACTCTTTGACCAACACAAAGAAGGTAGAGTAGATGAACAGAAATGAGATTTGTCAGAAGGGATAAAACTTATATTCATTTAGAAAGACAATATTGAAGCCTATGGATATCTACAAGTAATTAATGTTGGCTTAGGGAAACCTATTAATTAAGTTTTGATGATAAAAATGTTTTAATAGCATTTTATCATATCTCTACTTGGTCTTTCATCATTAAAGGACTTTGTCATTTCCTTCAACGAAATTAAAAGTCTTCTTAAATACTTTTTGATTAGTTTTAATCCCTCTGTTTTAACTCTTGCTAGAATTGGATTCTTTGAGCAACTTAGAGGAGTTGTACATGGCAGAAATGAGATTAAAAAAATTGTATTCTCCAAAGGTATTTATTAAGGTTAATAATATTTAAACTTACATTTCTCATCCTTTACCAATATTGCTTTGCTTTATGAGACACACATAGCACACACGTACTAGGTATTTTTATTCTAATTATTAAATCAAATAAATTTAAAGAACTGTTTTTTTTTTTTTTTTTCAATATGAGAAAGCATTGAAAATATTTGTGTTTGAATATTTTCGCAAACACACAAGTGAAACAAGTTTGAGGAAGTTGATTTGGTTTAGTCTAAGAAATGTGATTATTAGTGATGGAAACAGTCTTGTACATACATTGAGCTTATTTCCATCCCTAAAGATTATTGAATTCTACAATAACAACTTTAGTGGAGCAGTTACTACTAATGGTAAATTACAATAATATTGAAAGTAAGTACATTAATTTTTTCTACCTTTAAATTATTATCATAATTACATAATAACTTTTCCTAAAATTTGTTCTGCTGTTTCAACAGAAAAGTAGACTTTAGCTTTTATTATTCTACTTTCCAGATAAACTTTCTTCAAAGCATTGGAGCATTTATGTCACCTGAGAGTTTGCGTAATTTGTAAATAATGTTCAAGAAAACTGAAAAGTGGAATTAAAACTCTAGTCTAATGCATTCATTGACAAAAGACAATTTTTAGGATTCATTCCATAGTGTTTACAATTTCCACAAAATAAAATGAAAAAAAAAATTGAATTTTGCTTTTTATTAAAGGATTCGATGAGAATTGATTAGCTATATGAATTGAAAATTGATTTATAGATTTATAGATCATTTATTTTTCGAAACACTAAGAATATATTAATTAAAGTTGTTTTTTAGTCTAACCTTTTTCTCTTTAAACCTAAATTTTACTGTTTTCACACTTATTAAACTGAACACAACTTTATTTCTCTTCTTTCTTTATGAATGTAATTTTATCTTTTTTTATTTTTGTATTTAAGATTTTATTTGACCGTGCTGAATCTTTTTTCTAGTTTAGCCCCTATACCATATTAAATATTCTTTTCAATTTAGAATATTAAATAATTGATGTAGATTATTGAACAATATTTTATCTACTTTTGTGTTTTTATAGAGTTGCCTTCGTTTAAGAATCTGATAGATTTAATTATTGACGACACCGTTTTTAACAACAACTTTCTTCAAATGATGGGGGGTATGACTTCTCTTCAATCTATTGAAATTTTTAGTAGTGACGTCAGCGACAACAACACTCTATTTGACCAAGGTTAGTAACTATTCCCTCTCCTTACAAGCAAAATTTATAATTTATAATTAATAATGTCATGTATAGAAATAAACATGATTACTGCACTAAAGTGCCAAACCTATTAATAAAAAAAGTGAACAAGAGCAACCCACCCCCCCAGGTGTATATATATATATTATTCGATGCATACAAAATATGAGGAAAAATATCTTATATAATGCAAATAGAAAAAATAAGAGAAAGAACTATTTTACTTTCTAAGGAGGCCCTCATCTAATTTTCCAAGGTGCTTGTAGCCCCCATCAATTTTCCTGAATCATGGGCTTTTCAAGCCGCTACTGGCCATGCTGCATTACGTAATAAAGATATGCTCTTTAGCCAGTGACGGATCCAGGAATTTCACTCGATGGGGGCAAAAAATAAACAAAAAAATTTTTTTCCAAAGAGAAAAAGGGAAAGAGAGGTTTCAGCGTGTGTTTTGTTCTGGTACTGTAAGAGTTCAAAAACCAAAAAAGCTTTTCTTTTCCCAAAATGTCAAAGTTATATAGTGGGCAAAATGTCAAACTCTTGTGGGGGCAAAATGTCAAAGTCTTATAGGGGGTAAAATGCAACTAAATATAAATATTTATACAATTTGAAGTTTTTTAAAGTTTGAGTGGGGGCTGTGGTCCCCACTCTTCATTAAGTAAATCTGCCACTGTCTTTAGCCCATCTTACTTTTTATTTATTTATTTTTTATTATTATTATTTTTTAAGGTTAAGCCCATATCCTATTTTAATTAAGGATATAAATGTAGTAAAATATTTTATTGAAATTAGTTCCCAAAATTCATGGCTAAATTTTAGTTGAAATATCCTTTTTGAGAATTAAAGTGGTCCCATAGAAAGTCTAAAAAGGTTGTTTGCTTTTGAGACTAGATAAAATGTATGGACTCCTCTTTAAGAAATTGCAGCCAACATTACTCTTTTGTTCAAAGCAACAAAATCAAACTAATTAAGAAAGATTAGTATTTATGATCAACTTAAAAGACCATAAAGTCTCAGATGTCTCAAAAATCTCTGACAATTTTTAAATACTCACATGAAATTATCAAAAGCCTTTTAAAAACCTTGAAATGTACATATATATTTGCATTTAAGATTTTATTTAACCTTGATGAATTTTTTTTCTAGTTTAGTCCCTATACCATATTGAATGTTCTTTTCAATTTAGAATATTATAATAATTGGTGTAGATTACTGAACAATATTTTATTTACTTTTGTGGTTTTGTAAAGTTGCTTTTATTCAAGAATCTGACAAATTTATTTATTTACAGTACTGTTTTTCACAATAACTTTCTTCAAATGATTACAGGTATAACTTTTCTTCAATATACTAAAATTATAAGAAGTAACCTCAACGTCAACAACACTCTATTTGACCAAGGTTAGTAATTTTTCCCTCTTCTTACAAGTAAAATTTATAATTTATATATAATTCGTTTAAAAAAGAAATAGCGCACATGGCTAGTATATTTATTAAATTTGTGCACTGTAATAATTATTAAGCATATTGATTAAGTAACATTTGCATATGACTATAATTACTCTTGTGCTTCATATAGTAACTATTAAGGAACATTTTTTAATTTCAGGAATTTGTAAGATGCTTCATCTTCAACACTTAGAGATCTGGGCCAATGGTTTAATGGGTACCTTGCCTTGGTGTCTTGCAAACTTGACATCCCTTCAAGTATTAGATATCTCATACAATGATTTTATGGGAAATATCTCCTTATCTCCTCTTAAGATGCTGACATCCGTCCAAGAATTAAGGCTTTCAGACAATCATTTCCATATCCTTGTTTCCCTTGAACCATTTTTTAACCACTCAAAGCTTAAGAACTTCTATGGTAGATAATGAAATATATGCAGGAATTGAGTCATAATATTTGGCCCCAAAATTTCAATTAAATTTCCTCATATTACCCAGTTATGGATATAGTGTTTCATTCCCCAAATTCCTCTACAGTCAATATGACTTACAAGAAGTTGATCTCTCTAAAATTAATTTGAAGGGAAAGTTTCCAGTTTGGTTGTTAAAGAACAATACCAAGCTAGAAAGACTTTTTCTAGTTAATAAGTCTCTTTCAGGGCCTTTGCCAATTCAGCCTCACATGTCTTTGAAAGAATTAGATATATCCATCAATTCCTTCCATGGGCATATTCCAACGGAATTTGGAGCTTATCTACCAATGCTACAAACTTTAAACATTTCTAGAAATGCTTTAAATGGTAGCATTCCCTCTTTGTTTGGTGACATGAAGTCGTTGGTGTTTTTGGATTTGTCTAATAATTTGTTGACTAGAGGAATACCTGAGTATTTGGCCACGGATTGCACCTTATTACAATTCCTTGTATTGTCAAACAATAGTTTGCAAGGTCAGATATTCCTTACAAATTTTAACTTGAAAAACTTGTTATATTTACAATTGGATGGCAATCATTTCACTAGAAAGATGCCAGATAGTTTGTCTAATTACTCCTTGGAAGGGTTGTATATAAGCGATGACCATCTTGTTGGCACATTACCAAGGTGGTTAGGAAATAAGTCATGTTTGATAGATATTATAATGTCAAAGAGTCATCTTGAAGGTCCAATCCCATTAGGGTTTTGTCAACTAGAAAGTCTTGAAGTATTAGACTTTTCAGAGAACAATATTATTGGGAGTTTACCATCTTGCTTTCCCCCTTCATCAATTAAACAAGTTCATTTGTCAAAAAATAAGTTACAGGGACAACTAAGTGATGGATTATCCAATATTTCTTCTCTAACGACACTAGATATTGGATATAATCACTTTGAAAGCAACATTCCTGATTGGATTGATATGCTTTCTAATTTAACTTGCCTTATCTTGAGTAATAACGATTTTCAAGGTGAAATGTCAATTCGTTTACGTAAGTTAAGTCAATTACGCTTGATAGATCTTTCTCACAACAAGCTTTTTGGACATATCCCTCCTTGTTTAAATATCACAATAGTTACTACTGCTTTTGATTTTGTATTTGATTCTCATTTGGTTCGAATTATACCTCTTAGAGAGGAAGAAAGTGTAGAGTTTACAACGAAGACTATATCTTACTCTTACCGAGGAAGACTTCTTGCCTACTTGTATGGAATTGATCTCTCCAACAATAAGTTAGTTGGTGTGATTCCTTATCAAATTGGAAATCTTGTCGGAATCCATTCACTTAACTTCTCTCACAACAACTTGACAAGACCAATCCCATTGACATTTTCAAATCTCAAGCAGATCGAGAGTTTAGATCTTTTATACAACAATTTGAATAGGAAAATCCATTCCCAACTTGTTGAGTTATAATTTGGCTGTTTTTAGTGTGGCACACAATAATTTATCAGGTAAACTCCCTGATAGGATTGCACAATTTGGAACCTTTGAAGAAAGTAGTTATGAGGGAAATCCATTTTTTTGTGGACAACCATTGCCCAAAAATTGCAATGCAATTGAATCACGACCAAAAGATTCAAGTATTACTAGAGAAGACAATGATTTCATTGATATGAATATCTCCTATATCAGTTTTGTTGCGCCCTCCATAATTATGCTCTTAAAGATTGTTGCAGTTTGGTTGATAAACCCTTATTGGCGTCGTAGATGGTTTTATATTGTTGAGTTGTGAACAACATCCTGTTACTATTTTGTTGTAGATCATCTCTATAAGTGATTTGATCATGAAATGGTTAGTCGGATTATATGTAAATATCATGCAAAATTGCATGTTTTGACGTTCTCTTCAGGGTGCCAAATGTTTTGTAATTTCAAATAATGCATTTATTAATGAATAATGTTAGTGCTTGAAGAAAGCCTACCGAGCAATACCTTAGATGACAACAAAATTTAGAGATTTCATCTTATTTTTTATTAATGAATTATATATTCGTATAACTAATGGGCTATAAAATTATGAAATCTAAGATGTGATGTTGTTTTTGGCGTTGAAATCATGTGTTTAAATTGAATTGACTATACATCTAATCTGGTGATGCAGTATACAAAATCAATTGTTAATTGTTATTTCATTTAAAAAGTAACTAATCCTCTTTCTAACAAGTTTAATTTACTCAAATTATTATATTAATCTAATCTCTAAATCTCGTAAGGCAGGCATGGCTCCTTTGTTGATAGTCCATTCTATCAACTATGTTAGCATCCATAACTTCAATACCTGGAGTTGGGGAAATGTACGGCTACCAATACGATAATGCATCTTTTTCCCCGAGTAGGAATTAGAGAAAAGCCTAAGCACTTTAAGGTGTTCCAGCCCTTCTAGTGTCTGCATTAGGTCTTCTGATAGATGAGACCTTAACAATGCAAGGACTCTCAAATTTTGGTTAAGTTTTTCTATGTCAAGTCGATTGATGGTTCCGACCAAATACAAGTTTGACAGCATTGTGTGACTCAACATGGATGGAAATGGAGGTGTGAAGGTTTATTATTGTCATCCATTGATTTCAACTGCAAAGACTGAAGACTGTTCTGTTGTTAAATCCAATCAGCTATTTCTGGAATTGAGTTTGTGTGGCATGTCAATCCCAATTTCCTTCTACACCTCAACCTTTTCAACCAGTTAACTGTATGCCTAGTATCGCCTACTACTACGCCCCGTAAGGTCTGAAGGTTGATTGGATACCCATTGTCAGTTATCACAACTTTAAGAAAAATGTTGTTCGTATAGAGATGTCGAAGGTTCTTTGCCTTCCAGATGGAATTAGGCAAAGTGGTTAATAAAGAGTGCTTCACATCTAAAGGTTATTTGCCTAATGAGGCATGGAGAGGATAAGGTAGGCCATGATAGCCCAAAGCCAAAATATTTGGACTGGGCTCCTCTAAGAAAGCTGAGTGATTTTCTTCCCCTGCTACATTAGCTTCTTACTGAAAATGATCACTTATTCTAGCTTTCTGTTGTTTTCTTTGCTTGCTAGTATTAACCGCCCTTTCTTCGCCTTTTTTCTTTCCCTTTGGATCCTCAATCACCCCTAACCATGCAGCTGTGCTAAATTCTATATTAGACAAAAAGCCAGCCAGAACACTTACTCAAATAGGTAGACCCCCACATTTTCGCAAGATTTTCTCCCGAATCTGTTCGCGAGAAAACACTTCGTCTCCTGGTTCTCTTTTGGCCTTTTTCAAAAACAAACTCCAACTTTTGTACTCAGTGATTTACTCGGAGAAGAGGAATGGCTGGATCAATATGAGTTGCTATATGAGGGTCACGGATAGTAAGGATGACCCTACTACCATTTGATGAGTTTGGAAAGACCACTTGGAGTTTCTGGATCAATATGAGTTGCTATATCAGGGTCACGGATAGTTAGGATGACCCTGCTACCATTTGATGAGTTTGGAAAGACCACTTGGAGTTTCTCCCGTATAGCAGGTCCATGGACATCATCCAAGACAGTTAAGTACCACTGCGTGTTTAATAAATTACGAAGCTTCTGTTGCAATATCTCCAATGGCAATTTCTCTTCATCTCTAGCCTCAGTCACCTGCTTCAATATTTGAACTAAAAGATTTTTCTCTTTAAAATCCGGTGAAACACAAACCCAAGCATGGTTGTGGAAAATTTTCCTTATCTCTAAATGGTTGTAAACTCTTTTCGCTAGAGTTATCTTGCCAAAGCCTCCCACACCCACCACCGATATTAGAAGCTTCTCACTAGTCAAAATTAATCTTCTTAATTCCGAAATTTGAGAATCAAAACCAACAATATCTTCTTCATTATTTATCTGATGAAAAGCTGTTTGCAAGTACTGTTGCTTTACATCATCCAAAACTTCCTAACGTTTTTCAGTAATACCATAGAACCATTCGAAAATGTTCATCATAAGTTCTTTTTCACACCTCAATGGGCACCAAGTTGGTCAACTGATCCAAACATTTTTGTTTATCTCGTTGCTGAAACGAAATTGCAAGTTGGTTGACCTTAAGAAAGAAGGAAACTTAAAAAAAAACTTTCTGTTTCAGAAAATCTATAAAGTGTCTATGACGACCTCTGCCAGATAAACAGCTTGTAGAAGCTTGATCGTCCCGTCATCAACTGTCAGAGCACTTCCTTATAAACACAATCATTGCCGTTGCCATTGATTTCAGTAGCAACTTTCTTTGCTGAGACAATAATTATATTAATCAGATCAGAAACTGAAGTAAAATAACTTATAAATACAATCACAGTCAAAACAGAAACCTCTGATCCTCCTATTAGCCATGCAGATGTGGCTCGAATTTAATACAAGGCAGAGACCGAGAACTAATTATAATAGATTTGTGCTTTGATAAAAATGATATGGACTTTAGAAACAAAATTGTTATATGAACAACTACTACATTCTAATAATAACGAGTATCAAAGCCTTAGAAAGCAGCATTGTGTACAGGTTTTTTATTCGGTTTTCCAGCAAAAGTTTAGCAATATATGCTCATTTTAGAACTAAGCAAAAAAGGAAGACATAAAGGTGCCCCTCACAGCAGATTTTAAGATTTGAAATCAGGGAGATTGTGATTCCTTACGTTTCATCAAAGGGAGTTCTTTTAACACCAGTTTTGACATAAACAAACAAAAAGATAAGAGGCAGAAAAAAACAGCATTTAGTTGCAAACACTGAGGAACTCACCATCGTACCTGATCTGCTGATAATTTGTCCAAAAAAATTTCATGAGGTGGTGGCATTTTACTGAAATCCTGATTTCCTTCCAAATCATGGAGTCCATCAGATCTTTGAATGAATAAATCTGGAAGCATTTCCTAAAAATGATGCCGTCTTTTTCTTTTTGAATAGAACAGAAACCAACTTCCCCGATTCAATACAAAGAATTAACCTCAGATATTGTATAAGGATGTAAAACCAATATAAGGACTTGAACTGCATTGGCATTATGCTAGCAGAATGCTATATACTACAGAACAAATTCTGTTTTCCAAGGACTCTTCGCATATCATATGAATCCATCACGAAGTAATCCTCCTCTATGACCAACAACTCAATCATCTTATGCAGATTATACTCACTTAACCTTTTTCCTTGAACACTTTCAGCATTTCACATTTTTCCAAGACAACAAATGCATACTAGGATCACAAATCACACGGCAAAAGTATGATTTGTGTGTGCTACTTGACATATCATTAGAAAATGGAAGCAAAGCACTGAAATATATTCCAACATATCATTATATTAAGAAATCCAAATTTTCATTTGAAAAAACCTCAAATTTATCACAAAAGCCATATAAAAATTCCAAAATCTGCCATGTCCTTTGATAATTGGACATAAAAGAACACATTTTTATAGTATAAATAGATAATTGAACTAAAGCAACAACAATACACTCAACCCCAGCCTCAAAAAACTTGTCTTTAACCTCCCTATCTTTTATCCAATCTCACGACGAACAAACAAAACAAAACAACAAATAAAACTAACCCAATTGAGCTTTCTACAGTAGCAATCCCAAATCAACTTCATTTTCCATTCGCATTCACTAAACACAAAAAACCCAGAAAGAATATGCAAGAATTCACCCAAACTAACAACATTCAGATCAACACACACATTACAACCAGTTTAAGTTAACAAACATAGCTTGAACTACTAAAGCTTCTAGCATGAACGAAAAGCTGCAAAATTTCTGGTGTAAAAGAATAACTAAACGGGCACATGGGTTTGTCGGAGAAACGATCAGACGGTGGAGATGGGAGGGCGGTTGGCCGTGTAAAGAAGCATGAACAACGTAGTAGCACCGCCATTGTGTTGTTGGATAAAACGTCGGATGTGTATGTTGGAAGCCCAGGCTCTTGTTAATAGTTATCTGGACAACTTTTGACAAAACAAAATGACTTCGGATTCTCATTGAATAACACCCATGCCATTTTGTTTTGTGTAGGCAAAACCAAGTTAAATACATTTTGGTCTCCACAAATATTCCTATTTAAATTTTAAATTCCAATCATACCCCTTAAAACCTTAACTATTAATATATTTTATATTATTTTTATCATAACAAATCAAATTATTAATTTATAAAATTAAATTATTTTTGTTTCTTTGGATTTCATGATATATAATACAAATTATTTTATTCACGTTCAATTAGGCCAAAGGTCTATGAGCAAAGCAAAGATCATGAGTTTTCAGTACTTCATAAGCATCTTCAGGTGAAGAGACAACAATGGTGGAAAATTTGGCCGAGCTGTATGTGCATAAGAGGACCATATTTCTTAGCCAGAGATGAGGCAAAGAGACGACGAAATGATGCGTATTTCCCAAATCTCATACCATGAAAAACGTTACTGGTTTCCCAGTAATGTTACAACTTAATTGACTTTAATTTACATTTATAGTCACTAGTTGCTGAAATTAATTTCAGCAATAATACTATATCAACTAACAGCCCCATACCGACTGACGTGGCGGCACATCATCTTCAACTGGATATTTTGACCCAACAAAGCAGAAAGAAAATTACCAAACCAAAACATATACAAAATAATTAAACACGCGCCCTCTTTTTTTCCTCTTTCTCGAAAGGAAGTAAAGCCTTGAACACTGATATGCACCGTCATCACAACCAGGCAATGGTGTTTTAAGCATAGTGATGGTGTTTTATGAGACTAGTGTTTAGTCCACATGCATCTTGAAAAAACAAAAAAATAAAATTCACTAGTTTGATTGCTAATATGGAATGTAGATGGTCTGCAGGAAGACTAGAATCTGCAGCAGAAGTGATTGTGAATGTATTGTTAGAAAAGAAAACGGAGAAGTTTGGTCGCAGTGGGATGAGTCGAAGGAAGCAAGAGAAGCAGCTAGCTAGGAAGCAAATTGACGACACTGGTTTACTTGATTATGTATTGAAATCTATGAACAACGTAATTGTTGGAGATCATATTATGCATCGTCCAGTGAATCCAAGCACTCGGTTATTAGAATACACAATTCATGAGCTTTGTAATGGTGAAGAACTTGAAGCCTTTGAGCCTGGAGCTGATGTTAGCAGTGAAGTTGTGTTTTTTGTACAGGAATGTGCTTTTGAAAGACTCGATCAAAACTAGTGGGTTGGGCAAGCCAAGTAGTTCTTGATAGCTGACACTTCGTAAAGGAATGGCCTTTTGAGGATGAACAAGACCAGGATGAATGTGGGCCTGAAGATGATGATAGAGAAAGAATGGTGGAATGTGACATTGGTGAGGTGTGGCAACACACACGCTGCCATGGAATTAAGGATTCAAAGACAGTGGCAGGTGCTGAATCTGAAATTTGGAGATGGAGATGGAGCTGGGCTTTCTATTAATTACACAATAACTTTATTTATTTTAATTTTTAAGTCATCTAGTTACGTTATAACATATTAATTTACATTAGCATTTGTCATTTAATTACCATAATTTCTATTTTCATTATTTCTATTTAAATTTTAAGTCTTAAAAATGAAAATCCTCGTGGGGCTTGGCCTGGGGATTCCCCAACATCCCCGTCCTAGGGGCGGGTCAGGCTCGCCCAGAGATAGTGGTCACTGGCCCATGCCCACCCCTAGTTCGGGAGTTGCAATTTGTATTAAATAATTAATTGTAAAGTTTTATTTGAATCCTTAGTACAATTAATATAAAAGTAATCTCATGTTCTTTATTTACATTTTAGCCCCATAATAGTATATCATAAATTATTATTATAATGTTATAATAGTTAAAAAGGCCAACATTATGATGAAAATAATGTATTAGACTAAACATAAGATTTATAGTGGTTTGAAAACCACCCTGTGAAGTATCCCATTCTTTAGAGATCAAATTTAGAGATTTTTAGATACATATTTACAAATCTCAGATGTTGATTGTACGCATGCGTAAGACAAGATTAGCTGCTCTGTCTGAGCGATGAGCTTCTCACCAAGTATGACAGCTTTAGTTGCTTTGTCCGTGCGATGTTAGAGCTTTCCAAGTATGACATATTTTTCCCTACTCTGCCTGTGTGTGCGTCACCCACTAGGTATGACAAATATTCCTCTAGGTATTAGTTGTGGTGAAAACTTCAGTATCAACTATTAGTTTTATACTATCAGATCAGTTCTTGGCTTTACAATATTAGAACAGTTATTAGTGTACGATGTCAAATCATTTATCTATTATCAATTTTACTATATCAAAAATGAACTAATAAAGTATAAGTACTTATTTTCATACTTTATGATTTTTCGAAAAATGTTTTACAAAATCATCCACTCACTTAGTATTTTTAGCTCACCCTTTTAAAATTTTCCCCTCCTAGTTGACCATAGGGGTTGTGCGAAGCAGTGACTTTCCACAATTGAGGTTGGGCTCATGCGACATCAATCTATTTAGTGTGTAATGTCGCATATTCTGTCTTTCACTACATGAGGGTCTATTACCCATAGACTTATTATATGCATATTTCCATATGTTTTGTTTGTAGGGCCTAAAACCCAATATATCTTTAGAAAATGGATTTGGTACTAAGGAGATTTATGAAAGTTCAAAAAGATATTAGTTTTTGATACTGATACACGACTCATCTTGGTTCTTAAGTCTTATAGGAATGCTTGGATCCTATGAGATAAAGAAGGTTGGGATGGGTCTTGTCAATATATTCTTTTACTTGGAGCACTTGTATAAATTATAGATATAATAAGTTTTTTTTTTTTTTTTGGTATAAATGATATAATAAATTTTAATTGTTTAACAATTGAACAAATATAACACCATATTATTCATCATATGCATATATATGAGTAATATCTACATTGAATTGCATAGTTTTAATAATTAAAATAAGATAAAATGATTATGTCAAAGTCTATTCTTGTGTCAGATTTGCTTTCATAAAATTGATGTCTTTGAGCCGTGATAATTGGTTTTCCAACCTTTATTCCATGACTTGGCTCTACATTAAATAATTTTTGTGTAGACTTCTTGCCCTATTGGAAAATCAAGTATGAAAATTGCATTAAGTTTCAAGAGTCATGATGTTTGAGTCAGTGCTCATGAAATAGATGTTTATGAGTCGTGTCAATTAGTTTTCCACAACTTGAACATTTTTTTCCATGACTTGGCCTTACATTAAAATTTTTGTGTAGACTTCTTGCCCCATTGGAAAATGAAGTATGGAAATCGCATTAAGTTTCAAGAGTCAAGATGTTTGAGTCAGTGTTCATGAAATATATGTTTATGAGACGTAACAATTAGTTTTCCACAACTTGAGCATTTTTTCCACTACTTGGCCCTACATTAAAATTTTTGTGTAGACTTCTTGCCTCATTGGAAAATCAGGTATGGAAATCGTATTAGGTTTCGACAGCCAAGATGTTTGAGTCAGTGTTCATAAAATAGATGTTTATGAGCCGTGACAATTGGTTTTCCACAACTTTAACCTTGTTTCCATGACTTGGCCCTACATTAAAATTTTTGTGTAGACTTCTTGCCCCATTGGAAAATCAAGTATGGAAATCACATTAAGTTTCAAGAGTTAAGATGTTTGAGTCAGTGTTCACGAAATAGATGTTTATGAGTCGTGACAATTGGTTTTCCACAACTTGGTCCTACAATAATAAAAAGCCATCTAGAAATTGAAAATTGTGAGAGCCAATACCCACAAGAATAAAAAGAAATAAAGTATTGCTTACTTTGTACAAGAAACAAGGATATAATAAGTTTTAATAAGTTTTTAGGTTATTATATTAAACACTCATTTAGGAATGTTAAATTTTAAGAGAGTTATAATTATTAGAAAGTATTGCATGGTTTTTTAATGATGATAGGATGATTTTAATAATCTCATCATGGCTTATGTAATACTTGTTGAGAACAATGAATGCTAAAAGAAACTAAACTATATAACTAAAAATCTTTTATTTCTAATAACATTCTTCTATTCTCCATATCGGTTGTATCTCTATCCCGAATCCTTAAATAAGTTTTCCAAAAAGGATATAAACTCATAATAAATCTTTGAAAAAAATGAGCGAAAGATCTCATGTACACTAATTTGTCCAATGTAATATGATTAAAAACCTAAATTGAATTGTTCATCAATTATAATTGAAGAAAACAATTGGGTAGAAAAAGACTTCTAGCAATAATGTATAAAGAGATTCCAAGAAACTTGTTACTTTGGTTGACCTTGACTCATAAAAAATATTACAAAGTATTAGTTGTTGTGAAAAGGCAATACTTTTATGTTTTTAGTCTATACAGTATTATTTAGATCTAATAATATTATAAATAGCACAAAGCTAATCTCTTGACAGTTACACAAGTAGCGCGATTAGTGTGTTATTAAGAGATAAGGTTAAAATGAGTGACGGTGTGGCTGATGTTGATTTCGATGTTTATTTCTTTACAACGATGGAGGATTGAGGGGTTTTTGAAGCAAGAGAGATCTGCTCTCTTGCAACTTAAACATTTCTTCAATGATCATAACAGTCTTCAAAATTGGGTTGAGGAACATGGAAATTTAGGCTTTTGTTACTGGGAAAGTGTTCTTTGCAGTATCACAACGGGTAGAGTGATCTCTCTCGATCTTCACTCTACAAGAAATCAAGAATTAGGAGGGTGGTATCTAAATGTTTCTTTATGTTCTTCCTTCCAAGAACTGGAGACACTTTATTTAAGTGACAATCTTATAGCCGGTTGCATTTAGAATGAAGGTTTTTCCATCCTTACTTTAAATAATGAAATTTTACTTCTATGTCTTTATTAACAAGAATTGCTTTGTAGGTTTTGAAAGATTATCATACTTGAATAATCTTATGGATTTCGACTTTAGTTCCAATATGTTCAATGACAGCCGCATTTTATCAGGTTTCAGCGAACATTCATCTCTCCAGTATTTAAGTTAGCTTACAATGATATGTTTAGAGAACTAAACCATTTTAATGGCAATGTTCTTTTAAACGACTTTTATACTTAGATTAATACACAAAGCTATGTACGATTATTATTATTAATATTATTATTGGACTGATTTCAGTTTCAAGGTTGAGTAACTTGGAGCATCTGAGCTTTAGCCATAACATGTTCAACAGTAGCATATTATCATATTTGTCCACTCTCTCATAACTAAAGGTACTAGATCTGTATGACATCGGATTAAAAGGCATCGTTGATCTTCAAGGTGAGCTTGTTTCTCAATTTAATTTCTCTAATGCATAACATTTTATTCTATACGGAAGGCTGTCTCTCTTTGCTTTGTCAAACTAGAGTTGGAGATATTGTAATCAAGTAATTAAAAGCTCTAAATAAGATTCTTTCGGAAACTTCAGTTTACTCAATCCAAACATCTTCTTCATTTTCTCATGGTTTTAGCTAACTCTATAATTAAACTCTTTGACCAACACAAAGAAGGTAGAGTAGTTGAGTAAAAATGAGATTTGCCAAAAGGTATAAAACTTATATTCATTTAGGAAGACAATATTGAAGCCTATGGATATTTAGAAGTAATTAATGTTGGCTTAAGGAAAGTTGTTAATTAAGTTTTTGGTGATAAAAATGTTTTAATAGCATCTTATCAGATCTCTACTTGGTCTTTCATCATTAAATGACTTTGTCATTGCCTCCAACAAAATTAAGAGTCTTCTTAAATTTTTTTTGATTAGTTTTAATCACTGTAATTTAACTCCTGCCAGAATTGGACTCCTTGAGCAACTTAGATGAGTTGTACATGGGCGGAAATGAGACTAAAAAAATTCTATTCTCCAAAGGTATTTATTGATGGTTAATAATATTTAAACTTACATTTCTCATCCTTTACCAATATTGCTCTACTTTATGAGACACACAATAGCACACACATACTAGGTATCTTTATTCTAATTATTAAATCAAATAAATTTAAAGAAGTTTGTTTTTCAATATCAGAAAGCATTGAAAATATTTGTGTTTGAATATTTTCACAAACACACAAGTGAAACAAGTTTAAGGAAGTTGATTTGGTTTAGTCTAAGAAATGTGAGTGTTAGTGATGGAAGCAGTCTCGTACAGACATTGAGCTTATTCCCATCCCTAAAGTATGTTGAATTCTTATATAACAACTTTAGTGGAGCAGTTACTACTATCGATAAGTTACAATAATATTGAAAGTAAGTACATTAATTTGTTCTGCCTTTAAATTATTGTCATAATTACACAATAACTTTTCTAAAATTTGTTCTGCCTTTTCAACATAGTGGTAGACTTCAACTTCTATTATTCTACTTTCCATATAAACTTTCTTTGAAGCATTGGAGCATTTACGTCACCTGAGAGTTTGCATAATTTATAAATAATGATCAAGAAAACTGAAAAGTGGAATTAAAACTCTAGTCTAATGCATTCATTGACAAAAGACATTTTTTAGGATTCATTCCATATTATTTACAATTTCCACAAAAAAAAATTTTGTTTTTTATTGAAGCATTTGATGAGAATTGATTAGTTGTATGAATTGAAAATTGATTTATAGATTTATAGATCATTTATTTTTCGAAACACTAAGGATGTATTAATTAAAGTTAATCTAACATTTTTCTCTTTAAACATACATTTTATTGTTTTCACACTTATTAAACTGAAAACAACTTTATTACTCTTCTTTCTTTGTTAGTGTAATTTTATCTTCTTTTATTTTTGTATTTAAGATTTTATTTAACCCTACTAAATTTTTTTCTAGTTTAGCCCCTATACCATATTGAATGTTCTTTTCAATTTAGAATATTATAATAATTGATGTAGATTATTGAACAATATTTAATTTACTTTTATGGTTTTGTAGAGTTGCCTTCATTCAAGAATCTGACAAATTTATTTATTTACGACACTATTTTTCACAACTACTTTTTTGAAATGATTGGGGGTATGACTTCTCTTCAATATATTAACATTAGAAAAAGTAATCTCAATGTCAACGACACTAAATTTGAACCAAGGTTAGTAACTTTTCCCTCTTCTTACAAGTAAAAATTATAATTTATATATATAATTCTATTAAAAAAAGAAAAAAAAATAGTGTACATAGTTAGTATATTTATTAAATTTGTACACTACAACAATTATTAAGCATATTGATTAAGTAACATTTGCATGACTATAATTAGCCTTGTGCTTCATATAGTAAATATTAAGGAACACTTTTTTATTTCAGGAATTTGTAAGATGCTTCATCTTCGGCACTTAGAGATCTGGGCCAACGATTTAACAGGTACCTTGCCTTGGTGTCTTGCAAACTTGACTTCCCTTCAATATCTAGATATCTCATCAAATCATTTTACGGGTACCTTGCCTTGGTGTTTGGCAAACTTGGCATCCCTTCAATTTTTAGATATCTCATCAAATCATTTTACGGGAAATATCTCCTTATCTCTCCTTAAGGTGCTGACATCCATCCAATACTTAATTCTTTCAGACAATCATTTTCATATCCCTATTTCCCTTGAACCATTTTTTAACCACTCAAAGCTAATACCTTTTGATGGTGAGAATACAGAAATATATGAAGGAAATGAGTCACAATATTTGGCCCCAAAATTTCAATTAAATTCAATCTTATTATTCGTTTATGGATATTGTGGTTCATTTCCCAAATTCCTCTACAATCAGCGTGACTTACAACTGGTTGGTCTCGCTAACATTAATTTGAAGGGAAAGTTTCCAGTTTGGTTGTTAAACAACAATACCAAGCTATAAAGCCTTTATCTAGTTTATAATTCTCTTTTAGGGCCTTTGCAATTACCAATTCATCCTCACATGTCAATGAAAAAATTAGATATATCCATCAATTCCTTCCATGGGCATATGCCAATGAAAATTGGAGCTTATCTACCAATGCTATACTCTTTAAACTTTTATAGAAACGCTTTATATGGTGGAATTCCCTCTTTGTTTGGTAACATGAAGTCATTGGAGTATTTGGATTTGTCTAACAATTTGTTGACTGGAGGAATACTTGAGCATATGGCCATGGGTTGCATCTCATTACAACACCTTGCATTGTCAAATAATAGTTTGCAAGATCAGATATTCTAAGATAACTTTAACCTCACTAGCTTGTCAATATTACAATTGGATCCCAAATAGTTTGTCTAATTGCTCGTTGGAAGCCTTGTGTATAAGTGATAACCATCTTGTTGAAGGGTTAGGAAATAAATCATATCTTTGATAGACATTATAATGTTAAAGAATCATCTTGAAGGTCCAAACCCATTGGAGTTTTGTCAACTAGAAAGTCTTGAAGTATTAGACTTTTCCAAGAACAATATTAAAATTTGTAAAAACAAACACTTGATACTTATAATCAAATTTTCAAAAATTACAAACAAACATATCATAAATATTTAATTTAGTCTTATTCATTCAGAGTTATTCAGTAATCAACATTATATAGTTATCAGACATGTTACCAAATGCCACCTTAGTCTCATATAAGCATTTCAAAAACTTTTGTTTGCTAAAATTTAGATTTTTCTCAAAATTAAACTTGTGAATCATTCTATTAAATCTGTTTGTAGAATTTCTTTATTTAATAGTTTTATATTAAAAGTAAAAGTAGAACTAAGGATATTTTTCTCCACCTTTTTGAAGGGATTTTTAGCTTATTGATACCAAATAACTAATTATATATTATTTTCTTTGATTAAAATAAAGGAAATATATAACAGCCGTCAAAGGAAATAACAACGGAAAAAATTAGTTCAAAAGAACATCTAAATCAATGAGAAACCATCTTAAGAAATTGATCTTGCAATATGTTTCATTGAATGTATGAATTGTTGATATTCTGGCCAAGGGGTTGTTTGTTTTTCTCACTTTTCACTTAATCTATATAGTTTCAATCTTTTGATATATATATATATATATATATATATATATATATATATATATACACAAATTATCACTTATTT
Organism: Pistacia integerrima; assembly: GCA_026225825.1. Taxonomy (NCBI): domain Eukaryota; kingdom Viridiplantae; phylum Streptophyta; class Magnoliopsida; order Sapindales; family Anacardiaceae; genus Pistacia; species Pistacia integerrima. Next base: position 13,745,738 of record CM047750.1, on the reverse strand, counting down.
TCGATTTTATTCACTTGTTAGAAAAGTAAGCTCCGTTTGGTAGAGAATTTTTTAGTATTCTATTTCCCATTCTATCCAAAATACACATTTATTCTCTTATTCTCAAAATATTATTCTATATTATTCAATTTCTTTTAAACCCCCTAAATTTTTTAATTTAACTAAACACCGCAAAAAAAAAAAAAAGGTTTTAGAAATTGGCAAAAACACCCCAGCAACCTACATTTACCAGATTCCGGCCACCACCGCTGGAAATTGGCCAGAATCTGGTATAATAGCGCACTACCGGCTGAATCTAGTTGGTAGTGCGCCGATCTAGAATTTTTCGACCAAATCCACAGTGGATCTGGCTAGAAAATGCCAGATGTACGGCCAGATCTTTGGTCGTAACCAATCATCAACGAAGGCCGTATCTTTGGCCGTCGTTGACGACCAAATGCAGCCAAATCTGGCCATCAATGGCTAGATCTAGCCATAGATCTGGCTAGAAAAAGCCATATTGACGCACAACCGACCAAATCCAACAGATCGTGTGCCGATACGGCGACTCCGGCCACCCTCCAGTGGTGGTAGCCGACTATCTATATTTAATGAGTGGGTTGGAGGTGATTTTGTTAATTTTTAATATTTTATTATGGGGGTGTTTTGTAAATAAACAAACATAGGGGATGTTTTGTTTATTTTCAAATCTTACATTATAATACCCACCCAATTTTACTTTTTTCAAAATATTATTCTAAAAAGTATCAGAATAATGAACCAAACGGACACTAAAATTTTGTAACTTAAATCTAAACACTTAAATTTTTAAAGAAGACATTAATCAAATTACCTAATATACCCTTATCTGTAATAAATATAAGCTTATATAAAATATTAAATGAGATCTAAAATTTATTTATTTTAAATTTTTTATAATATCTTGGATAATACGGACATAATGGTACTATCTACAACTAGAATAGAAGTAATCAATAACTATAATAACCGGGTCACCAAAGAATAACCGATCGCTTAGAGATGGCAATGGGCCCGATATTTTGGAGTGCGGCAGCCGACCCGGGGCGGAGGGCTTTACCCGAGGTTAGGCGGGCTTGGGCTTGGGCACAGGGCTTGATTTTAAGGCCCGACCTCGGGTACGGGCCGGGCATGGGTATATCTTTAGGCCCGGCCCGGCCCGGCCCGTCTCGAAAATTTTAGTATTAATTTTACTAATTTACCCTTATACTATATATATATATATATATAACCTCAATTTTCATCCCATATTAAAGGTTTAACATGTTAAAATTGCCTTTAAATGAATTAGATGGGTTTAGTTCAACTTATTAAAGTGGATTTAACCATAACATATTATGCACAGCTGAAAAGTTAGTATAATCAACTATTATAGAGTTTTAATTGCTCACTTATTGCTTAAATTATTTGTGGAAATAACTTCAATTAATATTTAAAAACCATTTCTAAAATTAAAAATATAAAAAAATTTGAAATTTATTAATATTTAAAAATAAACATTATTAAAAAAGGCGGGCTTGGGCCTGGGCTGCATGGTTATAAAAAACCCGTCGGGCCGGGTAGGGCTTGGGCTTTGCCTATCATACCCGTGAGCGGGCTCGGGCCGGGCTTGGGCCTATGTCATGAGGTCGGGCTTGGGCCTGGGCCAAGGGGTACCCGGCCCAGGCCCGCCCATTGCCATCACTACGATCAGTGGTGTCGCAATCCGGTGGCCAAAAAGTTTTCCAACATGATATAGTAACAATAATATTGTAAAAAGTGTTTGTCTTTAAACACTCTATCTATTTATATGATTTTTAAAGACAATAAAGTTCTATTTTTGTTAGTACTGGTAATTAATCTCAACCTCCCTATAGTACTAATAATGACTCTCAACTCTCTCCAGTCAGTGTCTTTTTGTTAATTTTAACCATGAAATCAGAATTTTGGTCAAAATCTATTTGGGGTGATTAAGAAACTTTTATAAAGTTGGTTGGGTGTAAAAGTAAAATTTTATAAATTTCGTGTGAATTTTAAAATTTGGTTAAAGGATAAAAAAGTGATTAGTGCAAATAGCAATACTGTTTGTCTATGGTATAGAAAACAAACTCAGCCACGTGGCCAAGAGGAGCCTAGCGACTGGCCCGACTAGTGTACTGGGAGATGGTGGCTGCCAGCTAGCACTCCTCATGTTAGGATTTGAGAGAATGAGACCTTTTTGCCATTGAGTAACAATCTTAAAAAAGAAAATAAATGATAAAAATATTCATCTTATTTGTTATGCTCATTTAAAAAATTGTAAACTAAAATTAATAAAAAAATATTTAATGAAAGAGTCAAATAATTAAACAGATCAAGCGGTTTATAAAATGAAACTAAACACTACTAATTATAAAATGAATTACAAACGAGTTGATCCATTAACGGCTTAAACCAATAAAACTAAACTCAAAACTAATGCATTTAACAAAGTAAGAGAGAGAAACTCATTACAAAAGCTCTAACAGAAACTCATTACAAAAGCTCTAACTCATTACCAAAAGCTCATTAAAAAGTTTTACTTAAGAGTAATTTTTTGTCAGGCCCTTCATCAGAAAACTAGGCCCATGGACACCAAGCCATTTCGCATATCTGACAAGTTGACAACTCCCTAATCCCTATTGGGGTTACGGACGAGGCCAAACAATGCGTTTTGTTAAAAAGAAAATGGTAAAGTTATAAAAATTATCCACGCACCGAATAACATGAGAAAATCACGACTGGCCAATTAATAAATAAACGGTCAAAATTACGCAAAACTATTTCTGCATATCTGACAAGTTGACAACTCCCTAATCCCTATTGGGGTTACGGACGAGGCCAAACAATGCGTTTTGTTAAAAAGAAAATGGTAAAGTTATAAAAAATTATATATTAAATCCATGCACCGAATAACATGATAAAATCATGACCGTCAATTAATATTAACTTATAATAAATAAACGGTCAAAATTATGTCACTTTATTCGGTATGCATCCTTCGATAATTATAGTATTACTCTTGTTAGAAAGAGCAAGCATTGTATGCTGCCGTCTCGGTTTATCATATTCTTTTAGCAAATAACGTAACCCCCGCCAAGAGCCTTTAGGCCTTTTCCAAGTTTTAAGCTGAAAGTACAACACTATCACGGGGGTTTTGAAAACTCTGAAACGCTGATGTTTCATCACAGCCAAATGGAGCTTGAAATGGAGACCTCTTCTAGCTTCCTGGACCGGGAAGATCTCTTCATCGGAAAATTGTTTTTTATAGGCAACAGATTGTAGAATTGTTTTCCGGAAACTTATGGCATTTGTTTTGGGAAACAAAAGATTGCAGCATTTTATTTTCTAAATTCCATTTAAGTGTCATAACTTGATTTAATATTATTTGAAATCTTTTCATAAATTTGCTGCCAGTAATCATTTAATTAAAAGCTTTTCAAAGAAGCCAATTTGAGCATATGTAGTCATGAAAGCTTTCTTTAACCTCAAATTATCATATTAGGTTACACAATGTCCATTTAAATTATGTGTTTAAATAGAAAATCAAACCTAAGATTGTGAATTTATTTACATTATTCTTAATTTGTCTAATCATTTGAACTATCCACGATTGGATAGATACACATTAGATATACATACTTTTGATATATATTTATTAACATTGTATGTCTAATGTATACCTAATGTATGGATTAATAAAATAAACAACAAATGAGCTATTAGATATATATTTATTTATTATATTAAAATGCTAACGAAATACTAACAACTCATCAGTCTCTTACGCTAACTCTGTGTCGTTCAAACTTTTTATTATTTTATAATATTTCCTTATTTGAGCAATCTGTGGTGACCACAAAGAGAAGTTTAATTAAATTAATTATGCAATCAAGTTTGAATTATGAATTATTCGTTGGTAACACATCTGAGTATATTACGTGTCTCTAAAATGCCAAAGGTTGACTTTAGAGTTATTTTCAGGCTAGAGCCTAGAGTATCCCTACAGTACATGCATGCCCAAATCAACTATTCATCACTCATTCTACCATTTAGATTAAATAAAATATTAATAATCTTGATTTTAGTATTTTAATATATGAACATCCTGCAGTTTCTTCTTAAGAATTAAAATGCAGAGAAATGGGTGCTTTTGCTTCGTAATTTCCCCATTCTTAACGACGTATCTGCTTATATAAACCAAGGAAAATAATAGAGACATCGGGAATAATGCACCGAATTTGTGCATTGAATGACATGACATAATCCTGACCGTCGATTAATTATAATTTAATATTAATCGACGGTCAAGATTTCGCTATGTCATTCCGTGTACAAATTCGGTGTATTACTCCCGATGACTATAGCATTACTCATAAACCAAACCCCTTTTGCTTCTTTACTCAAACATGGACAACCATGCATTTTTCCATTGATTTGAGGCTTTTCTTCCCACCTGTGCTAAATATTTTTATTTTCTTTCTATTAATGAAACCCCAAGCTGAAAACATTTTTCAATATCAATTTCTATTTATCATGTTACTTATTCTTACTCTTCTTTTATTACTAACTTTCCTCTTCACACCTATCACACTCTCTCTTACTACCGGTTGTCTCATCTTCGTGTGTCCTGAAAAATTTTCTCTTCTCTTAGCTTTGTCAATCTTAGTGTTATTCGTTTTACCACCCTCACATTTCTTGATAGCCTATTTGTTTCTCATTATCATATTTCTATGGTATGCACTATTATGGAGTTTAATTTAATGCTTTTTCAACTGCTTTCTTCAAACTCTACCATCACTTCCTACTATCTTCAGTACTTGGGTAAACCAAAACCAAGAAAACCAAGAATTAACTTTTGCTGTGGTTAAAGAGGTTGAAGGACTTAAAGTAGAAAGTAACCTAATCAAGCAAGAACTAGAGCAAATTGAGATTCATACATAGATAGTTAGTGTCTCTATAGAGACAGGATGATGATTAATTTGTCATGTTACTATATTGAGAATCTAATTCGTGACTTAGGCAATTAGTATACATGGTACAAAGCTTGAAACTGGCTGTTATTTGAAGTCATTGTTCTTGTTGTAGTAATTCAGTAAGTTCCATACTCTGTTTCCCAAACCTGAAAACAAGCAAAAGTACAAACACAAACTGTTTCATCTTGCTCTCTCTGTGATGGTGATACCCGTTCACTCTTTTTGGGTTTATTTTAGTCATAGTGTTGTTGCCTTTTCTATATAGCTGCTCTGACTGGTTCCATTAGGCCGTGATTCCAAACTTGCATGAGAAGATTAAAGCCCATGGGCGAGGCTTGCACTTGTGGGCCTAAATGACTCTTGCTCGATATATATACCTCAAATCTCACGGACCAAATTGTATTTAACTCTGTTGATGTCATGTATAAGAGGATTACGGGAAAGAATTATTGAAGCACATTTTGTTTTGTATAGGCAACATATTGTATAATTGTTTTCCGAAAACATATGGCATTTGTTTTTGGAAAACAGAAGATTGCAGCATTTTATTTTCTAAAACCTGTTTAAGTGTCATAACTTGATTTAAGATTGCCGCATTTTTTTTTCTTCTATTTGCTGTCTTCATTGTGGGTTGGTGAAGACGAGCTTAGAACATTATTACATCAATACATCTTTCCTCCTCCATTAAAAACATTAAAACTTAAAATTGAAAAAAAAAAAATATCCTGAGCCTAGGGGTGAGCACGGGTAGCGGGTAGAACCGGAATCGGGGTAAGAAGGCAAGGTAAGGCCTGGTAGGAAGCAGGAACCACCGACCACCCTCCTGTGCGGGTAGGTTCCGGTTCCAATTTTTTGGAACCGCTCTGTCTCGATTCCGGTTCAATTCTTACCCAGGAGGAGAGGCCGAAGGCCGAACACAGTAAAAGGGTACCCTGTTTGGAACATGTAGGGGGTACCCTGTTTGGAACCTGTTTTGGAACCTGTTTGGAACCTATTTTGGAACCTATTTTGGAACCTGTTTGGAACCTGTTTTGGAACCTGTTTGGAACCTGTTTTGGAACCTGTTTGAAACCTGTTTTGGAACCTATATTGGAACCTGTTTTTGGAACCTGTTTAGAACCTATTTTGGAACCTGGACTATAATGAAATATTTGTGAAATGTAAATAATGGGGGAGTTTCTATTATTTTACATATAAAAAAATTTAAAATAGAAAAAGTTAAATTTTTAGAATAACCTAATTAAATAAATATACGAATACAATTATACTTATTACATATAAATTACACAATATTAAAAGCTTTAATATATTATAATACATTAATATTAAAGTTTTGATCAATTAAGTGAATAATTGGAATTATGATCCAATTAAAAGTGTTTTACATTTTTAATGTTATTAAAAGAATTATTTTTTGAATAAAATAGTATATTTGATTGAGTAATAATATATTTAGTTATTTACTTCAATTATCAAGTTCTAAGTATATCTATAATAAATTAGTAATTAATTAATTATATATGACAAATTGATAAACATTAATAAATTTAATTACTAGTTAAATATCATGCTTAATCAATTATAACATTACATTATAGTTAAATGATTACTTAATTAATTATAATTTTATAACATTACTTAATTGATTTATAGTATAATTAATTATAGCATTACATTAATTGATTACTACTTAATTAATTGACTTTATTATAAACATTAGTACAAACTTAATTAAATGATTAAAAATTTAATTAATTATAATATTACATTAAAAATTTATAGTATGATTATTTAATAGTTAATTCACTATAATATTACATTATAGTATGATTATATAATTAATTATAATATTACATAATTAAATAATTACTTAATTGATTATGAGTTATGATATTATGTTTTAAACATTAGTAATTATTAATTTGCTACATAAACATTAGCACAATACTTAATTAAATGATAAGAAATTTAATTAATTATAATATTACCTTATAAACATTTCATTATAAACATTAATTAAACATTACATTATAGTTAAATAATTACTCAATTAAATTATAATATTATTATATTACATTATATATTATGATCATTTACTTAATTATAACATTACATAGTTAAATGATTACATAATTACATAATTAGTTATGAATTTATAACATTACATTATAAACATTAGTAATTTACTAATTTACTATATTATTACATTACTTAATTAAACGATTAAAAATTTAATTAATTATAACATTACCTTATATATTTATAATATAATTACTTAATCAATTATAACATTCTATTATAAACATTAGTATATTAATCAAATGATTTGAAATTTAATTAATTATAATATTAAATTATAGATTTATAGTATGATTATTTAATTCATTATAACATTACATTATACTATTATAGTATGATCATATAATTAATATAACATTACATAATTAAATAATTACTTAATTGATTATGAGTTATGATATTATATTTTAAACATTAGTAATTACTAATTTACTATATAAACATTAGCACAATACTTAATTGAATGATAAGAAATTTAATTAATTATAACATTATCTTATAAACATTTCATTATAAACATTAATTAAACATTACATTATAGTTAAATAATTACTCAATTAAATTATAATATTATAATATTACATTATATTATGATTACTTACTTAATTATAGCATTATATAGTTAAATGATTACATAATTACTTAATTAGTTATAAATTTATAAATATTACATTATAAACATTAGTAATTTACTATACTATTATATTACTTAATTAAACGATTAAAAATTTAATTAATTATAACATTACTTTATATATTTGTAATATGATTACTTAATCAATTATAACATTCCATTATAAACATTAGTATATTAATCAAATGATTTGAAATTTAATTAATTATAATATTAAATTATAGATTTATAGTATGATTACTTAATTCATTATAACATTACATTATACTATTTATAGTATGATCATCTAATTAATATAACATTATATAATTAAATAATTACTTAATTGATTATGAGTTATGATATTATATTTTAAACATTAGTAATTACTAATTTACTACATAAACATTAGCACAATACTTAATTAAATGATAAGAAATTTAATTAATTATAACATTACCTTATAAACATTAATTAAGCATTACATTATAGTTAAATAATTACTCAATTAAATTATAATATTATTATATTATGATCACTTACTTAATTATAGCATTATATAGTTAAATGATTACATAATTACTTAATTAGTTATGAATTTATATCATTACATTATAAACATTAGTAATCTACTATACTATTACATTACTTAATTAAACGATTAAAAATTTAATTAATTATAACATTACTTTATATATTTGTAATATGATTACTTAATCAATTATAACATTCCATTATAAACATTAGTATATTAATTAAATGATTTGAAATTTAATTAATTATAATATTAAATTATAGATTTGTAGTATGATTACTTAATTCATTATAACATTACATTATACTATTATAGTATGATCATATAATTAATATAACATTACATAATTAAATAATTACTTAATTGATTATGAGTTATGATATTATATTTTAAACATTAGTAATTACTAATTTACTACATAAACATTAGCACAATACATAATTAAATGATAAGAAATTTAATTAATTATAACATTACCTTATAAACATTAATTAAGCATTACATTATAGTTAAATAATTACTCAATTAAATTATAATATTATTATATTACATTATATTATAATTACTTACTTAATTATAACATTATATAGTTAAATGATTACATAATTACTTAATTAGTTATGAATTTATAACATTACATTATAAACATTAGTAATTTACTATACTATTACATTACTTAATTAAACGATTAAAAATTTAATTAATTATAACATTACTTTATATATTTGTAATATGATTACTTAATCAATTATAACATTCCATTATAAACATTAGTATATTAATTAAATGATTTGAAGTTTAATTAATTATAATATTAAATTATAGATTTGTATTATGATTACTTAATTCATTATAACATTACATTATACTATTATAGTATGATCATATAATTAATATAACATTACATAATTAAATGATTACTTAATTGATTATGACATTATATTATAAACATTAGTAATTTACTAATTTGCACAATATTTAATCGAATTATTATAATTTTATTAATTATAACATTATATTATAAATTTATGGTATGATTATTTAATTAATTATAACATTCTATTATAAACAATATTATAATACTTAATTAAATGATTAACAATTTAATTAATTATAATATTACATTATAATTAAATAATATATTACTTGATTAATTATAACATTACAATTTACATTGTAGTATGATCACTTAATTAATTATAACATTACAATTTACATTGTAGTATGATCACTTATTTAATTATAACATTACTTGTTTCTAATATTAAATTTACTAAATTATATTTGGTATATTATAAATACCCAATTAACCAATTATAACATTAAATTAATAAATTTATAAACATTAATAATTTATTAACTTATCAAATAGACCCCTGGCAAATGGCAATGTTAGTAATTAGTATTAAGAATTGTTGTTTGTTTAAATGATTTTGGTGAAGTTATTTTATGTGAATTGTGATGAATAATTGTTTGTGTTTTGGTTTTGATTGACAAATTTTATGTGAATTGTGATGAATTGATTGAATTTAAGCGTTGCTTAGAGATTACAGGTTATGAGTTACATTGGATACAAATGAATGAATAACGAAAATTTGTTAGGGGTGTATTTGTAAACTTATAAGGTATTTTTGTTATTTTTTAAACTAATAGGGGGGTAATTGATTTTTTACAGGGTACCCTGGAAAGGAACCGGAACCTGCATTTTAGGTTTCGGTTCCTTGAATTGAAGAACCTGTACTGTGCGGTTCCGGTTCCGGTTTCTTTTTTTGGGAACCTGTATTATGCGGTTCCAGGTTAAGGTTAGGTTCCCGGAAAAGTGCGATAGCCGGGCCAAGCTCACCCCTACCTGAGGCCACCAGCTTTGACTAAATTTCGGATATTAGCGAAGGAGACACTCATACACGAACCATGATTTCTTTTTAGAGTCTCATATCTGATTAAAAAAAATAAATAAATAAAGAAAGAAACGGAGATCGGGAATCCATGGCTATAGAAGCAACCATTTGGCTTGCGGTAACAAACCTTCATGATGCATGGACATATTCTACTTTGCCAACTGGTCTTATAGTCGATACAACATTGAGACAGTTCACGGTTAGGCTACAACATTCTCTGAAAATCTTAGAAGGTTCAGATGATGACAAAGGAAGGGCTGTCACGGTTTGATGATGGGAAGATCAAACTTCTGCAAGCTGTTTATCTGGCAGAGGATGCCATGAAAACCTTCTTCCGAACTAAAGAATTGCAGAAACAGAATATTTTCATCAAGTTTTTCCCGCTTTTCTTGAGGTCATCAAATATGCAGTTTCGTTTCAGCAAGGAGATGACAAAATGTTCGGGTCAGCTAGTCGACTCCATGCCCGTTGAGTTGGATGGATGATTCAGGCATCTAATTATTGAGAAAACACATAACTGTCATTGGTTTCGTGCACCACCACCACTGCTGAAGACTCTGGTGGACATTAATCAGAAAACCAAATTCAAAATCCCATATTCATCAAAACAGAACCTCATCCATGAATCTCATATTATGCAATGAACCTAACTGATACGGTTAAAGTTTCTCCTATACAATTTTCATTGCTGCCGCCCATTTCACCAGTGCGAAATCCAGCGACTAAATTGAATACCCTTATATATTTTAATTCTCACACAACCGAGTTACTATTCCTTCACCATCAAACTACTACCCAGCCAATATGCATTCCCCTGATTAGGTTTAAATCATTTGCCATTCGCTGGGAAATAAGCCAAAAAGTAAAACCGCCGTGCATTTGGTAATTTTGTCGCTAATGCGGCTGCTAAACTAAGATTTGGATTGAAGTTCCAAAGGAAATAAACATATATTATAAGAAGCAAAAATTACAACATCTGCAGTTGGCAGAAGCAAAAAACTATGTCACAATCAGATAAGGTTTCCCATGGCTTTTAGATATCTGAAACTGCTTAGTCATGTCAAAATGATCCATAAAACAACAAACACGAGTAAGGAGCTCTCCCCCATTTCTTTCACACATAAAATGGAAGAAAGAAATTAAAAGCAGAGCACTTAAGATTTCCAATTGCATACAACAAATGTTGCCAACTAAAATGGGTTTCCACAGCATTGCATTTGGACCGAGACTCCTTGCATCAATGACTGCTTAATCCTGAGATGGAAACAATAAATTTAACCTCATAAATTCACTTCGGGAAACAAAAGGAAAAAACAAATTTCAGATAAAGAGGAAAATGAAAAAAAAAAAAAAGATTGCTTTTGAAACTTCTTTGAAAGAAAAGAATCAGCAGATGAAAAGAAAAATCAATAATATGAACAATGTCAGATGAACAAGGCAATAAAAAGATGAAAACTACTCACAAATAGAGGTTGAAAGTTCCAGTCATTTTCAATAACCACGACGTCTTCGCCAATGCTTCTTTTAACTTCATCTACAAAATCCTTCTTCATATTGGTTAAGGTCAATTCTTTCAAAGTACTCAAATTCTCCAACCCAATTGGCTTCTCCAGACGTTTGCAACATCTAATCTCTAAATCTCACAGGGCAGGCATGGCTCCTTTGTCGATAGTCCATTCTATCAACTATGTTAGCATCCATAACTTCAATAACTGGAGTTGGGGAAATGCACGGCTGCCAATACGACAATGCATCTTTTTCCCCGAGTAGGAATTAACGAAAAGCCTAAGCACTTTCAGGTGTTCTAGCCCTTCTAGTGTCTGCATTGGGTATCTAATACATGAGACCCTGACAATGTAAGGACTCTGAGATTTTGGTTAAGTATTTCTATGTCAAGTCGATTGATCATTCCGACCAAATACAAGTTTGACAGCATTGTGTGACTCAACATGGATTGAAAATGGACGTGTGAAGGTTTATTATTGTCATTCATTGATTTCAACCGCAAAGACTAAAGACTGTTCTATTGTGAAATCCAGTTAGCTATTTCTAGAATTGAGTTTGTGTGGCATGTCAATCCAATTTCCTTATACACCTCAACCTTTTCAACAAGTTAACTATACACCTGTTATCGCCCACTACTATGCCCCATAAGGTCTGAAGGTTGATTGGATACCCATTGTCAGTTATCACAACTTCAAGAAAAATGTCGTTCATATAGAGATGTTGAAGGTTCTTTGCCTTCAGATGGAATTAGGCAAAGTGGTTATCAACGTGTGCTTCACATCTAAAGTCTCTAGATACCAAAGATCACCTACTATTTCTAGAATTGAGTTTAGGAAAGTTCGTCTGAGACCAATGTACCTTAGAAGCGAAAGTTTTTGTTCCCAGTGTTTCAGGTAGTACTAGCTTGTATACACCTTCTAGATCAAGCAGTGTGAGCAATCCAAAATCTCCAGTGACTATCTTGTTTAGGAATTTTCCTACTGCATCTGAAGGTTTACTTCTCGTTCGGCCATTAAAGGATATATAAGAATGTAGATGTTGAATTTCTGTGTCTAAAAAATAATCCTTCTCGATGTCAACATACTCCACAAGCCTTTGGATGTTAAAGTTTGGTGATTTAGAAGTCAAATCTGAGTGAGAATGGATGTGAAAATATCCTATTCTCGTAGCAAATAGAGAGAGAGTATCATATACAATACTCAGCACGAAACATGTTTTGGGGCTTCGATCTAACCTCCAACTTGCTACCTCGATCAAGTTCCTACCCCTCAGCTCTTTAAAAAAACTTTTTGCTAGATCTTCAGGACAACTTCCCTCTAATGGTTTCATCAATGCCTCAGCAATCCACAGTAGCAACAACCTTCTAATGGGGGTTTCATATGATCCGGGGAAAAGACATAAACTAATGAGGCATGGAATTGATAAGTGTTGTAGATAATCATGCAAAATCTTACAGATATTGCATGATTAAGTGTATAAATCTATAATAGGATATTAGGATTGTAATCAATACGTAATAGGAACAAATCTGTAAAATAGGAGTGTATAAATCTATAATAGGATATTAGGATTGTAATCAATACATAATAGGAACAAATCTGTAAAATAGGAAGTTAGATTTTTTTATTTCCTAGATTAGATTATTTATTTCCTAGATTAGTTCTTTATTTTCCTATATATTGATGTATAATTTGTCAATACAATATGAGAAAATTACAATCGCTCTGTTTGTAACATGGTATCAGAGCAATTCTAGGTTGTTTTTTTCAATTCGTTTTTTTTTTTTTTTCGCCCAAGTGAGCATTATTTGTGAGTCACCCTGGAGAGTGGCCATTTTTTTTCTCACCGCCACCTAGGAAGAAGCCTCGTCTGCCGATCGACCATTCCTTGAAGTCCGGTCACCAGAAGAGTTCCTCGGCTCTGCCCAGTCGAACAGTTTGTCGGTTTCTATTGGTATCAGTTTTGTTGGTTTCTGTTGATATAGAGTTCGTTCTTTGAAGAGTTTTTTTTTTTGTTGGCTATTTTTCGTCTTCTTACCATGGCTGATAAGTCTATAATTGATATGGTTCCTGTAATGTCAAAAATTACGGAACATAAGCTTAATGGGTCTGATAACTATTTTGATTGGAGTAAGAAAATTAGTCTTTATTTGCGAAGCATTGGTAAAGATGATCATCTCACCAAAGATTCATCTGAAGACGATTCAAAACAAACATGGTTGAGAGAGGATGCCCGGTTGTTCTTGAAGATACGGAACTCCATCAACAGTGAGGTACTTGGTTTAATTAATCATTGTGAATATGTGAAGGAATTGATGGACTATCTAGATTTTTTGTATTCTAGGAAAGGGAATGTTTCTCGTATTTTTGATGTATGCAAAGCTTTTTATCGAGCTGAGAAACAAGATAGGTCTCTTACGGCCTATTTTATGGATTTTAAAAAGATATATGAAGAACTTAACATTCTTCTACCGGTGAGTGCTGATGTGAAAGTTCAACAAGCTCAACGAGAAAATGGCGATTATGAGTTTTCTAGTGGACTCCCTTCGAGTTTGAATCGCTAAATCTCGGGTGTTCTTGCTAGTTCTGAGATCACCTCCCTCCAAGACATATTTACTAGGGTTCTTCGTACAGAAAGCACTCCATCTGTTCAATCAAGTAGTGCTCTTGTAAGTCAGAATCATGACACTGGGCGTTCATATAACCGGAGCAATAATAGAGGAGGGGGTTCGAATTATCGTGAGAATCGAAGTCGAGTCGGGGAGGGATTGTGTGCTACTATTGTCATAAACCTGGTCATACAAAGCGCACGTGTAGAAAGTTGCGAAATAAGGCCCAGAAGCCTCAGTCAGCTCATGTTGCCACTACTGATACTTCTGAAAAGAAGGTTATGATTTCAGCTGATGAGTTTGCCAAGTTTTCTCAGTATCAAGAATCATTGAAGTCCTCATCTACTTCTATCACTGCTCTTGCCGAGTCAGGTAAACCAAATACATGTCTTATTTCCTCATTCTCCAAATGGGTCATTGATTCGTGCCACGATCATATGACAGGTAATCCTAGTCTCTTTTCCTCATATCAGTCACATAATTCCTCGTCTAATGTTACTTTAGCTGATGGATCAACTTCTTGTGTTCTTGGGTCTGGGTCTGTTAACCCTACTCCGTTAATTTCCCTATCCTCTGTATTGAGTCTACCACGTTCGCTTTTAATTTAATTTCGTGAGTAAACTCACTCGTGCTCTTAAATGTTGCATCTCATTTTTTCCCCGATCATTGCCTGTTTTTTGAGGATCTTACGACGGCGCATTATTGGTAAAGGACATGAATGCGGAGGGCTTTACATCCTTGACACACAGGTGCCCAGAACCATTGCATGTTCCAGTATTTCGACCCCTTTTGAGGCACATTGTCGGTTAGGACATCCTTCTTTACCATTGTTAAAGAAACTATGTCCTCAGTTTAATAAATTATCTTCGTTAGATTGTGAGTCATGTCAATTTGCCAAACACCACCGTCTTTCTTCAAGTCCAAGAGTCAATAAACGGGCTAGTGTCCCTTTTGAATTAGTTCATTCAGATGTTTGGGGTCCGTGTTCTAGTATGTCTAAACCTGGATTTAAATATTTTGTTACCTTTGTTGATGACAACTCTCGCGTAACTTGGCTTTATTTAATGACAAATCGCCTCGAGTTGTTTTCTCATTTTTGTGCCTTTTGTGCTGAAGTTAAAACTCAATTTAATACTTCTGTCCAGACATTAAGAAGCGATAATGCCAAAGAATATTTTTCGAGTTCTTTTCAGTCTTATATGAGCCAGCATGGCATTCTTCATCAATCCTCTTGTGTTGACACACCGTCCCAAAATGGAGTAGCCGAGAGGAAAAATAGGCACCTTCTTGAAACCGCTCGAGCCCTATTATTTCAAATGCAAGTTCCTAAACGTTTGGGCCGATGCGCTTTCCACGGCCTGTTTTCTAATTAACCGCATGCCTTCCTCTATTCTGAATGGTTCCACTCCTTACGTTGTTCTCTTCCCGTCCTAAGCCTTTGTTTCCTATTGCCCCAAAGATATTTGGTAGTACTTGTTTTGTTCGTGATGTTCGACCCTAAGTAACCAAGTTAGATCCCAAATCTCTTAAATGTGTTTTTCTAGGTTACTCTCGTCTTCAGAAGGGATATCGATGTTATTGTCCTAGTCTTAATAGATATCTGGTGTCACCTGATGTTACTTTCTTAGAAAACACCCCTTTTTTCCCCACTTCGTCCTACCTATACACGTCAGGGGGAGGACGATGACTTACTAATCTATACTGTCACATCCCTACCAGCTACTCCCACACCTGAGTCTTCCCCACCTACTGTTCCTCCTCAGGCACCACCACTTGTCCGTCCACTAACTCCATTTCGCATTGTCTATTCTCGTCGACAAGAACCTCCTCTGCATCGGTCCCTTCGTCGTTAAACCCTGCCTCCGCTGATCCCGATACTCGTGTTCCTCGTCAAGAAGACACTGACTTCATGTCCTACCCAAGACTCTTCGTCGTTGGATCCAACTTTGAATGATCTTGATCTTCCCATTGCTCTTCGGAAAGGTAAACGTCCAATGTACTTATCCTATCTCTTCATTTGTTTCTTATGATCACCTATCATCTTCTTCTTGTTCTTTTGTGGCATCACTAGACTCGTCTCCCTTCCTGCAACTGTCCATGAAGCCTTATCTCATCCTGGTTGGCGTGATGCTATGATAGAAGAGATGAATGCTTTAGATGTTAATGGTACTTGGAACTTGGTTGACTTACCTATTGGAAAGAAGCCTATTGGATGCAAATGGGTGTTTGCTGTTAAAGTAAATCCTGATGGGTCAGTGGCTAGGCTTAAAGCTCGTCTTGTAGCTAAAGGCTATGCTCAAACTTATGGAGTGGATTATTCTGACACTTTTTCCCCTGTGGCTAAATTGACTTCTGTTCGCTTATTTATCTCTATGGCAGCTACTCATTCCTGGCCATTACATAAGTTGGACATAAAAAATGCCTTTTTACATGGTGACCTTCAAGAAGAAGTCTATATGGAGCAACCACCTGGATTTGTTGCTCAGGGGGAGTATGGGAAAGTTTGTCATCTTCGCAAATCGTTGTATGGTTTGAAACAGAGTCCACGTGCTTGGTTTGGAAAGTTTAGTGAGGTAGTTGCAAAGTTCGGAATGACAAAGAGCAAGTCTGATCACTCAATCTTTTACAAACAATCGGCAGTTGGCATTATTCTTCTTGTTGTATATGTTGATGACATTATCATCACTAGGAGTGACACTACAGGGATTTCATTACTTAAGTCATTTCTTCACACTCAGTTTCATACAAAAGATTTAGGAGTGTTGAAGTATTTCTTAGGGGTTGAGGTAACAAGGAGCAAGAAAGGCATCTTCCTCTCTCAAAGAAAATATGTACTTGACTTATTAACTAAGACAGGAAAAGTGAGTGCTAAGCCATGTAGTACGCCAATGTTTCCTAATTCGCAACTTACCAAAGATGGTGAACTATTTGAAGATCCTGAGAGGTACAGAAGATTGGTTGGAAAGTTGAACTATCTAACGGTCACTCGTCCTGATATTGCGTACTCTGTCAGTGTAGTAAGTCAATTCATGTCTTCTCCTACTGTTGATCATTGGGCAGCGTTAGAACAGATTTTGTGTTATCTGAAAGGAGCTCCAGGACGTGGTATTTTGTACGGAAATCATGGACATAATAATATTGAGTGCTTCTCTGATGCAGATTGGGCGGGTTCCAAGATAGATAGGAGATCCACTACGGGCTACTGTGTTTTTATTGGTGGAAATTTGGTCTCATGGAGAAGTAAGAAGCAAACTGTTGTGTCCCGATCTAGTGCAGAATCGGAATATACGGCTATGGCCCAGTCTGTGTGTGAAGTAATATGGATATATCGTTTTTCTTTTGACAAGTTGGTCTTATGGCCTCTTTGCCAAGAAAATTGTGGTGTGATAACCAAGCCGCTCTTCATATTGCTTCTAATCCCGTATTTCATGAACGAACTAAGCACATTGAAATTGTGTCATTTCATTCGTGAGAAAATACAAGAAGGTTTAATTTCTACAGGATATGTGAAGACTGGAGAGCAACTAGGAGATGTTTTTACTAAAGCTTTGAATGGGGTTCGAATTGATTATATTTGTAACAAGCTGGGCATGATTAACATCTATGCTCCATCTTGAGGGGGAGTGTTGTAGATAATCATGCAAAATCTTACAGATATTGCATGATTAAGTGTATAAATCTATAATAGGATATTAGGATTGTAATCAATACGTAATAAGAACAAATCTGTAAAATAGGAGTGTATAAATCTATAATAGGATATTAGGATTATAATCAATACATAATAGGAACAAATCTGTAAAATAGGAAGTTAGATTTTTTTATTTCCTAGATTAGATTATTTATTTCCTAGATTAGTTCTTTATTTTCCTATATATTGATGTATAATTTGTCAATACAATATGAGAAAATTACAATCAGTTCTCTGTTTGTAACAATAAGGTACGCCATGATAACCCAAAGCCAAAATATTTGAAGGACTGGGCTCCTTTAAGAAAGCTAAGTGATTTTCTTCCCCTGCTACATTAGCTTCTTGCTGAGTATGATCCCTCATTCCAGCTTTTTGTTGTTTTCTTTGCTTGCTGGTATCAATAACCACTCTTTCTTCTCCTTTTTCTTTCCCTTTGGATCCTCAAATTTCGCAAGATTTTCTCCCGAATCTGTTCCCGAGAAAACACTTCGTCTCGTGGCTCTCTCTGCTGGCCTTTTTCAAAAACAAACTCCAGCTTTTGTACTCAGTGATTTACTCGGAGAAGAGGAATGGCTGGATCAATATGAGTTGCTATATCAAGGTCACGAATAGTTAGGATGACCCTGCTACCATTTGATGAGTTTGGAAAGACCACTTGGAGTTTCTCCCATATAGCAGGTACATGGACATCATCCAAGACAATTAAGTACCTCTGCGTGTTTAACAAATTACGAAGCTTCTGCCGCAATATCTCCAGTGGAAATTTCTCTTCATCTCTAACCTCAGTCACCTGCTTCAATATCTGAACTAAAAGATTTTTCTCTTTAAAATCTAGTGAAACACAAACCCGAGCACGGTTGTGGAAAATTTTCTTTATCTCTGAATGGTTGTAAACTCTTTTCACAAGAGTTATCTTGCCAGAGCCTCCCACACCCACCACTGATATCAGAAGCTTCTCACTAGTCAAAATTAATCTTCTTAATTCAGAAATTTGAGAATTGAAACCAACAGTATCTGATGAAAAGCTGTTTGCAAGTACTGTTGCTTTATTTTATCCAAAACTTCCCAACGTTTTTTGCTAATACCTTAGAACCATTCGAAAATGCTTTCAGGGTTTTCATCAAAATTTCGTTTGCGCACCTCGACAGGCACGAACTAAACATTTTTTTATCTTGTTGCTGAAACGAAATTGCACGTTTGATGACCTTAAGAAAGAAGGAAACTTAATAAAACTTTCTGTTTCAGAAAATCTGTACTTATATATAAGGTGTCTATGATGTCCTCTGCCAGATAAACAGCTTGCAGAAGCTTGATCGTCCAATCATCACCTGTCAGAGCACTTCCTTACAAACACCATCATCGCCATTGCCATTGATTTCAATAGCAACTTTCCTTGCTGAGACAATAATTATATTAATCAGATCAGAAAATGAAGTAAAATAACTTATAAACACAATCACAGTCAAACATAGAAACCTCTAATCCTGCTATTAGCCATGCAGATGAGGTTTGAATTTAATACAATAAAGATAGAACTTCACAAAGGCAGAGACCGAGAACTAATTATAATAGATTTGTGCTTTGATAAAAATGATATAGACTTTGGAAACAAAATTGTTCTCTGAACAACTACTACATTCTAATAATAACGAGTATCAAAGCCTTAGAAATATATGTACAGGTTTTTATTTGGTTTTCCAGCAAAAGTTTAGCTATATATGCTCATTTTAGAACTAAGCACAAAAGGCAGACATAAAGGTGCCCCTCACAGTAGATTTTAAGATTTGAAATCAGGGAGATTGTGATTTCTTACGTTTCATCAAAGGGAGTCCTTTTAACACCAGTTCTCACACAAACAAACAAAAAGATAATAATATCTATGTTGAGGCAGAAAAAAGGGCATTTAGTAGAAAACACTGAGGAACTCAACATCGTACCTGGTCTGCTGATAATTTATTGAAAAAATTGTCACGAGGTGGTGGCATTTTACTGAAACCATGACTTCTTTCCTAATCATGGAGTCCATCAAATGTTTGATGAATAACTCTGGAAGCATATCCTTAAAATGATGCAGTCTTTTTCTCTTTGAATAGAAGAGAAACCAACTTCCCTGATTCAATAAAAAGAATTAACCTCAGATGTTGTATAAGGATGTTAAACCAATATGAGGACTTAAACTACATTGGCATTACACTAGCAGAATGCTACATACTACACACCAAATTGTGTTTTCCAAGGACACTTCGCATATCATATGAATCCATCACGAAGTTATCCTCCTCTATGACGAACAACTCCATCATCTTATGCAGATTATACTCACTTAACCTTTTTCCTGGAATACTTTCAGCATTTCACATTTTTCTAAAACAACATTACATACTAGGATCACAAATCACACGGCAAAAGTATGATCTGTGTGTGCTACTTGACATATCATTAGAAAATGGAAGCAAAGCACTGAAATATATTCCAACATATCATTATACTAAAAAATCCAAATCTCATTAGAAAAAACCTCGAATTTATCATAAAAGCCATATAAAAATTTCAAAATCTGCCATGTGCTTTAATAATTAGACAAAAAAGGACACATTTTTACAGTGAAAATAGATAATTGAACCAAAGCAACAATCATACACTCAAACCCAGCCTCAAAAAACTTGTCTTCAACCTCACTATCTTTTATCCAATTTAACGGCAAACAAACAAAACAAAACAACAAATAACACTAACCCAATTGAGCTTTCTACAGTAGCAATCCCAAATCAACTTCATTTTCCATTCCAATTCACTTAACACAAAAAACCCAAAAAGAATATGCAAGAATTCACCCAAACTAACAGCATTCAGATCAACACACACATTACAACCAGTTTAAGTTAACAAACAAAGCTTGAACTACTAAAGCTTCTAGCATGAACGAAAAGCGGCAAAATTTCTGGAGTGTAAAAGAATAACTAACCCGGCACATGGGGTTTGTCGGAGAAATGATCAGACGGTGGAGATGGGAGGGAGGATGGCCGTGTAAAGAAGCATGAAAAACGTAGTAGCACCGCCATTGTGTTGTTGGATAAACCGTCGGATGTGTATGTTGGAAGCCAAGGCTCTTGTTAATTGTTATCGGGACGACTTTTGACAAAACAAAATGACTTCAGATTCTCACTGAATAACACCCATGCCATTTTGTTTCGTGTAGACAAAACCAAGTTAAATACATTTTGGTCCCTTACAAATATTCCTATTTAATTTAAATTCCAATTATACCCCTTAAAACCTTAATTATTAACATATTTATTTTATTTTTATTGTAGCAAATCAAATTATTAATTTATAAAATTAAATTATTTTTGTTTCTCTCCATTTTATTATTTGTAATTCAAATTATTTTACTCACATTCAATTAGGCCAAAGGCCTATGAGCAAAGCAAAGATCATGCGTTTTCAATGCTTCATACCGACCGATGTGGTGGCACATCATCTTAAACTGGATATTTTGACCCAACAAAGCAGAAAGAAAATTACCAACTAAATCATATAGAAAATAATTAAAGACGCACTCTATTTTTTTCCTCTTTCTCAAAAGGAAGTAAAGCCTTGAACACTCGATGATATGCACCGTGATCACAACCAGGCAATGGTGTTTTAAGCATAGCGATGGTGGCTCTTAACTAATTTTATGATTAAGGCAGAGTCCAGCAACTATTTGATCATATCATACTAAAGTATCTTCCTAAAAATCATGAACTTTGTGTTTCTAGATATGCAGCTTTTGAGTTAAGTTGAAGCCAGTTTGATGCTCAACCTTCCAGATAACATATGTTACCAAATAATACACTGATTCTTAATACAACGTTCACCAAAATTCAAAAGGCATAGAGGACTAATATAAACAGGTGGTCTTACTTCCCAAAAAGGCCATATGCTCAATACACACTACACCTATCATCAGTCAGGGATTACCATTTAATTGTAAAACAGAAAGCAGTAAAAATTAGATACAGGTTTAAAATATATGTAGTTTGGAGAAATTAATGCTAAACAAAGAACTCGCCAGAGGTTGACATTCTTAAGAGAGAATGGCAATGTAAGGTAATACAAAGTAGCTACTATTGGGTGTTAAAGGTCAGCTCTTGGAGGTTGGAACTAGTCAATACTGAGTGAAATACCCAAGAAAAACCAGCATTATAAATATCTCCATTGACTTAAAGCTAAGAGTATTTGGCACATAAGGGTTAATCATTAATCCAACATCTTACAATTATTTGCATTAGGAAACTAAAGATGATAAACTAACAAAATGATTTTCTGAATAAGCAGTTTGGTTGGAGGAATAAAAGCTACCGACTCATCAACACTAGCAGTACTCCCACATCAAGAACATAAACCAAGATGCTCAAGAATTAATTATATCTGTAGAACTTGATCTTAGTTGTATCATTCAACAGAACACACTTATCTTCTTATTACTTAATTAAGGGATAATAGAATATATGAAGTGACAAAATGATGCATCCTCGAAGAAGTTACAATTTGAGATTATTCTAGATTTCAGCATTCATCATCCAGCCAAGTGCATATCATACAAAAGTCATGCCGTTTCATGAGATGCACCAAATGCTTGTAGTCTGATCCTCATGCTAAACATCCAATAGATCATATCACAAAATAATAGAAAGTAATGTCTGTCTCTTACCATAAATGACATATGGCTCCACCTTTTGCAGATGTTATAATATGCCTTCACTAGCGATGGCAAAGATACTGCTAAAGATTTTCGTCAATCCTAGTTTGTACGGGATCTTCCTAGTTTTTCGGTGCCTGTCATTTTGCCTGAATAAAATGATAGTGAGATATCAGAACCCAAAACCAATGTAGTGTAATTTTGAGGGGTTTATAAAACACCTCAAATTAGGGTGTTTTGGCTGGTTTAAAAATTTTATCCCAAAAAACCCCTTTCCACTAATAATCCCTTTGCTGCTAAAAAAAAAAAACTCCAGCTTCTTCAATTCTTGTTTTTTTCTGTTTCTATCTGATTTCATTTGAAAATGGTTACTCGTTTTTCCTGGCTGTAGTCTTCAAAATAATTAGTTAGTTCACTTTGATTTATTGACAGTCTTATTTAATAACTTCCGAGAATATGATTTACTTTTCATTCATTCTGTCTCAACAATGTAACATAAGTCTTTAATTGGAAACAGTTGCTGCAGACATCTAGTCTCATGAAATTCTCAGTTTGATGTAAAACAAATGTTAATTTCTTTCCTTGAAATAATTTATGCAGTACTGACAAATTTTGGTCGTGACGTGGTATTGTAATGGGGGATTGTGACTTATATCATTGTGTGATTGGGAATATTCATTTTTATAATTATTAGATTGACCAGATAATGTACTTATTTAAGTGGAGTAACAAGGATAAGTATCTTGGTCACTGTAGAATACAATTTTCTACAATTTGAAGTTTAAAAAATCAGGCTACAGTAAATGGAAGAAATTTATGTACAAAAATTTTTTTTTACGATGAAACATATAATTTATATAGCATATGAAAGCAGATATCTAAACCAAAAGAAAACAGAGGATATAGCAAAACAGAGAGTGTTTTAACTTTGTTTGGTTGTGTTTGTGTCAAGAAAGCGAAAGATTAATAACATTGTAATTTACTAATTTGTACTTCACTTCATTTAAATGTTTAAGTTGGGATATTTTTATGGACATATATGTAAATTTATCATTTAAAAAAACTATCAGAACTATTGGAAAATAAACTCCCAAACACAGGTTAGGTGTTTTAAAAAGCACTACTAAAAACCCTTTAAAACCGTTACGGTGGTTTACCCTCAAAACTGCTATGATGGTTTACCCTCATAACCGCTACCATAAAACTCCTAAGTAGACCCTTAGGCAAATCACCAAAAAATGCAACCTACCCTTGTATGCATATCATAAAAAGCAGCTTAGACTTTGGCTTCACCAGAGCTGATTTTTCCCTTTTCCCTCTCTCTTTCATTCGGATAAGGTCCAGTTCCTATGTAGAGACACAGGTTAGCAATTGCTACCTTATCAAACATCTCCTTCACACCAGGAATCAATGTCTCCCCACCTTTAAGCCCAAACCTCTTAGCGAGGCACAGGTGCAGCTTGTGCCTTTGACTTAAACACAGTGGTATGAAAATACCGGGACTGCGCTGGGAACACACGTGTCCTCATTGCATATGAACCACCTTGAGCTGAAGTCCTTATGGCAATATTTTCCACGCTTGAACCTGCTCTAAACGACCCCATAGTAATCAACCTCAATCCTCAGCTCTATAAAAAAACAAGCAATTCATCGAAGACCAAACAAACAAAAAAACAACCAAGATCAAAAACCAAAGAAATGACATTAACGAAAATTGACCCCCGAAAAAAATATATTATTTATTAAAAATAGATCAAATGGATCATAATTCTCGTCTTACACAAATCAATAGACGTTCCGTAGATTCAACGCAATAAATCAAGAAGTAAGACAGCAGTGATATTCATTTCCAGAAAATTATTTTAAAACAGATTTAAAAATGAAATGGTTTGAATAGAGGCTTACCTAAAAGCTGGAGATGAAAAGAGAATTAGAGAGGAACCCTAGTTGTTCTGTGAACGATGAAGGTGACGGTCACTCCGTTTGTGTTGAAACTGCACTTTTGGAATATTTTTATGATTTTTTTATCTTTTTTATATTTCTAACGTCTTCTCGAATTTCTTAAACTTTTGGTCAAATTGTTTTTTTTTTTTCTTTCTTTTCTTAAATTTCTTAAGAATGGTCACTTTCACATTGTATAAAATTGACCAAAAAACTGGAAACTTCGAAACTAACCACATTTTATTGGAAAAAAAAAATTGAACCCAATTTTTTTTTTTTTTTTTTTTTGGGGTAAGTCAATTGAACCCGAATTTCTTTCCACTCACTTTCCTCTTGGGGTATGGAAATCCGGTTAATCAAACTGGATTGATCACTTTTCAAACTATAACGCCCACATGGAGGTACATAATTTAATTTATACTCTTATACTTTTAGTTGATTTTTGTTAAAGTTATTTTGAGAAAATATGAAGAAAATGCCTTAAACTTGTATTAAGGGTAAAATGGTTTTTTCACTCAAAATTAGTTGAAAAAGTGGGGAGTGAAAAAAGATAGAATTTCATGGAGAATGCAATAAAAATGAGGGCATTATGGTATTGACTAAGGGACATAGGTGGAATTTTAAAGAAAGTGCAAGGGCAAAATGGAATATATATATATCAAATTAAAGAGTGAAACCCTAGCCACTCTTATCTATTTTCACGCCATTTTCACCTCCATATTCTCTCAAATTCTTCAATTCTTTTTCAAAGGAAATTCATAGGTTTTGGGTATTTTTGAGTGGATTTTCAATCCCAAACAACTTTAGGTAATATCCTTGCACTAAGAAGTGAGTTTTCATTTTTAAAGTGTTGAATTTTGATGGTTTTTGCTCATAGGATTTAAGAAGAAGAGAGTTTGATCAAAGAAGAGTCTTAAAGGGTTGGATTGCTCATATCAAAGGTAAGTAAATCCCACCCAAGTTATGATTTGAAAAATCAAGTGTGTAGAGATTTTACATATATGTATATGCTTATGATTTTGAGAATTTTTAATGAAATTGATGAATTATTGATGAATTTGTTGATTATTGATGAATAGAATTTAGCCCTGAGAAGTGGTTTTGGTTGTATGATGATTACTTGAAGTTTGGTTGAAGTAAGAAAGAGTTGAGTAGAATTTTTGGGAGTGTATTGTTTTGGATAGGTTTGGTAATCGTTTAAGAGAGTTTTACTCCAAATATTAGTGGCTTGAGAAAGAGATAGAATTGTAGTCAAATTAGAGTTTGATTATGCATGCAATATGGTTGATGAAATGTCCAAGAGAAGTGTTTGCATGAGTTTTATTCATTCATGAATTGATATGAGTTTGTAGATGGTAGAAAGAAACTTATTTTTATGCTGCATGGTATCCTTGCATTTAAACATTGCATTTAGAAAGAATTATAAGCATGAAACCATCTACATGCATACATCTTCATAAGAGCATGAAAAAGCACTTAAATATGTTAAAGAGAAAATAGAAAGAGATGAGAATATTAAAGATATTCAAATATGAAATTTTAGTTAAAGAAGTATAAAAAGATAAAAAAAAAAAAGAGAAGGTTGTTGCGATGGGGAGCCTGTGAGTGACATAGTCCCACATGCACGCCACCTTTAGTGAGCGGCCTTAGAATTCAGAAAGAAGAATTGTAAAGCCCTTTAGAAGTGCGTGTGGATGAGGACTGTACCCAGAATTAGAGAATTCACTCACACGGCCAAGGCTTCAAATCCATGTCTCAACCGAGTCTAGTCTTCAAGAAAAGAAAGAAAAGAAAGAAAGAATAGAAAGAAAGACTAGAAAAGAAAGAAAGGAATAAAGAAAAAGAAACAGAAAACGGAATAAGAAAAATAGAAAAGAAAATGCATAATCTATGCATTTGTGCATTTGCATCATGAATATGCATAATACCATGCTCATTATCGTGAGTAGTGAAAAATTAGAAAATTGGGAGAAAAACAGTGAGCAAAACAGAGAAAAAATGAGAAAGAATAGAGAAAGAACAGAGAAAAGAACAGAGAAAGAATAGAGAATACTCGGGAAATGAGTTGTAAGGAAAGAAAATTAAGGATTTTCAGCAATGGAGAGAGAAGGATAGCATAGCGGGTTTACTTACTGAGCAATTAGTGCTCACTCTATTGTTTTCAATGTTTTTGCAGGTAATAGGTGAGTTGCGGTCACTCGAAACGTCACGCAGTGGAAGGGTTGGGCTACACTGTCAAGTTGCTATTATGAGTATATTTTGTAAATATTTGTATATAAATATGGGCCCATACTTTATTACTCGTTTATATGTGTATTTTCTTATATATATTTTTAGTAAGTTTTATTGATTATTTTACGAGTATACTAGCTAGAAAGAAAGTATTACACAAACCAAACCGATTTTTCGGTTTAAAAGATAATCCAAACTGAAACCGGACTGAATTATCCTTTGAATTGGTTACTAACCGAACCGAATTATCGTTTCGGTTACCGGTTAACTGGTTTATAAACCAGTTATAAAACTACTCCAAAATTAGTAAACTTAATTCTAATTTCTAAGTATATAGACTCCCAATAATCGAATAAGTAATCCAACCCTTCAATTTGCTGAAATTTTCCAGTTTAAAAACAATTCATTCCAAGTGCCCATGATGATAGAGACACTATCATCTTGTTGGAGTTAGGCCTAACTCCTCACCCAAAAAGCCTTGTTGAGTGGGAGGATTGCCTACTCTTATAAACCCATTGGCTTGAGTGTGCCTAGTTGATATGAGATCTCCAACACTCCCCCTCACGGTCAAGCACATATGGTCCACTTGCCTATGAATGGAGGTAGTTTGGCAGCCCACCGCTGGTCAATCACTAAGCTCAAATGGGGCTGGCTCTGATACCACTTGTTAAAGTTGGGCCTAACTCCTCACCCAAAAGACCTTGTTGAGTGAGAGGATTGTCCACTCTTATAAACCTATTGGCTTGAGCGTGCCTAGTCGATATGGGATCTCCAACATATCAAACCCTCATACTTTCCTCAACAAAACACATGCCGCTTGTCATCCATGATCCACTCTCACAACCTTGTAGCAGTCGTCCTTTACGACCCTTTTCTACTGCAAATCGCCCTTTTTTTTCCCCTTTCACATGTGCCAGGGTGATCACCCTACCTTCAACTAAGTCTCTAATGAAATGATGCCTAATATCAATATGCTTAGTTCTAGAGTGTTGAACTGGATTCTTTGATATGTTAATTGCACTTGTATTATTACAGAAAACAGTAACACGTTCTTGATCAAAACCAAGTCACTCAACATTTGTTTAATCCACAAAACCTATGTACAGCAGCTCCCTACAACAATGTATTTTGCCTTGGCTATTGAGAGAGAGAGAGATGGAGTTTTGTTTATTGTTGTACCAAGTTACCATATTGTTTCCAAGGAAAAAGTATCCTTCAGAAGTACTTTTCATGTCATCCAAGCTTCCAGCCCAATCTGCATCACTAAATCTAACCAAGGTTGGGTTAGTATCATATGCAAACCACAATCCAAAGTCATATGTACCTGAGACATATTTCATAATTCTATTCACGACAGTAAGATGGAGTTTAGTAGGATTAGCTTGAAATCTTGCACAAACACCTACGTTGAAACATAAGTTAGGCCAACTTACAGTTAAATACAACAGGCTTCCTATCATGCTTCTAAACAATTTGTTACCTACCTTTTTCCCATTCCCATCCTTGGATAGTTTTAAGGTAGAGCTCATAGGTGTTTTAGAATGTTTTGCATTTTCAAGGTTGAATCTTTTAAGCATGTTCTTTGCATATTTTGATTGTGATACAAACAAACCATTATCAAATTGCTTAATTTGTAGTCCTAAGAACATGTTTAATTCTCCTATCATGCTTATTTCAAACTCATCTTTCATTAATGCAATAAACTCTTTTAATTGTGTGTGTGAAGTGGAACCAAATACTATGTCATCAACATAAATTTGAGCACAAAGAAACTCACTACTACCATGCTTAATAAAAAGAGTCTTAGCAGCATTACCTCTTCCAAAATTTTGATCAAGGAGGAATGAGGTTAGTCTTTCATACCATGCTCTTGGAGCCTGTTTCAGTCCATACAATGCTTTCTTTAGTTTGAACACATGATCTAGTTTGTAAGGATCCTGAAATCCAACAGGTTGCTTTACATATACTTCTTCATGAGTAAGCCATTTAAGAATGCACTCTTCACATCCATTTGATAGAGTTTCAACTTTAAGCAACAAGCAACTCACAAAAGCAATCGGATTGACTTTAATCTAGCCATTGGGGCAAAGGACTCATCAAAATCAATCCCCTCTACTTGTGAGTACCCTTGAGCAACAAGCTTGGCCTTGTTTCTGACAATGTTTCCAAATTCGTTAGACTTGTTCTTGAAGATCCACTTGGTTCCTATGACACTAATCACTTCTAGCCAAGGAACCAAGCTCCACACATCGTTTCTCTTGTGTTCAAGCTGGCAACAATCCATCAATCATCTTTTAGAGCTTGTTTTGCGTTCTTTGGTTCTAAAAGAGAAACATAGCATAGATGATTAATTTCATTAAACCTTTTTCCCCTTGCAACTATTACCTCTTCGGGATTTTCGATGACAGAAGATGGTAGATGAGCCTTCTTGATCCAAGTGGGAGTATCTTTGGTCTTGGGAGTCCTTCTTTGAGTAATCTCATCTAATAAATCAACTAACAAGTCAATTCCTTGTCTTTGAGAATTAGATCCATGTTGAACTGCAGTGGTGCTTAGTTCAAGTTTTGGGGTGGTCAATTCATCTTTGGAATTTGTTCTAGGAGTCATGGTGGGCACTTCATCACGATCAGTGGTTACCTTAGCAGGAGCAATCACATCATCATGTTTATCAACATGTGAAAACTGTGAATAATCTTCTGAATTAGAGAAAACCACATTAAAAAGATTCAATGATATGTTATGTTCTCATGTTGAAAACTCTATATGCCCTACTATTTGATGAATACTCGAGGAAGACTCCTTCATCACTCTTAGCATCAAATTTCCCTAGATGATCTCTATCATTCAAGACATAGCACTTACAACCAAAAACATGAAAATACGAGACATTTGGCTTCTTACATTTCAACTCGTATGAAGTTTAAGATAGACCTTTCCTTAAGAAAATTATCTTGAAGATGTGGCATGCAGTGTTAATTGTCTTGGCCCAAAATCTTGGAGGCAACATCTTTGCATTTAACATCACTCTTGCCATCTCTTTAAGAACTCTATTCTTCATTTCCACAAAACCATTTTGTCATGGTGTCTTAGGGGCAGAAAATTCATGCCAAATGCCTTGCATTTCACAGAAGTGAGACAAATCAGAATTTTCAAATTCCCTTCTATGATCACTTTTTATCCTCATCACCTTCTTTACACAACAGTTTTGCTCTACTTGCAACCTTTTCACAAGACACTTAAAAGCTTCGAATGCATCAGATTTTTCTCTTAAAAATCAACCCATGAAAATCTAAAAAAAATCATTAACACAAACATAGACATCTCTTTCCACCTAAACTTTCAGTTTGCATTAGACCCATAAGATCCATATGAAGAAGTTCTAAAACACATGAGGTAGTAAAAAAAAATATAGGTTTACGAGAGCTCATAGTTTGCTTACCTTATTGACAAGGCCAACAAACTTTACCTTTAAGAAACACAAGCTTTGACAATCCTTTAACAACATCCTTCTTGGAGAGCTTCATGAGATCTTTGAAGTTCATATGTCCAAGTTTCTTGTGCCATAGGTCAACACAATCTGATTTAGTGCTCAAACAAGAAACTTTGTTTGATAATAGATAACAATTATCATTTGATCTCTTTCTCTCAAGCAAGGAAGAACCATTAGCATTCAAAACTTGACACATGTTCCTTGAGAATTAAACAACACAATCTTTGTCACAAATTTGACTAATGCTAATAAGATTTGCCTTTAGACCTTCAACATAAAGCAAATCATTTAGCATTGGGAAACCAAGAATAACAATACAACCTTTTCCAAGAATCTTACCCTTTTTCCCATCACCATAGGTAACATGACCATCTTCTACAAGTTCAAGATTAATTAACAAGGTTTCGTTACCTGTCATGTATCTTAAGCATCCACTGTCAAAGTACCACAAGTCATTTTGAAAAGCAAGCAATGAAGTATGGGCAACAAGACAGTAAGCACTGAGCTTAGGTTTCCACACTTTGTAGTCTTTGAAAAAATTGTTCTGGTGTGGTGACCCGAGAGACTGAAGTGGTGACCTTATTTAATTAAAATCATAATTTCCAATGCATCTTTTCAATTATGAAATGAGTTTAAAATATTTTGGTCTGATATTACCTTTCTTTTCTCAAAAGTGACAGATAGGAATGAATCTTTTTACCATGAAGAGTTGAAGCCGAAGCTCTTATTTTCTATTGAGTAATTGTTCGAGTAAGTCTTGAATGAGTCCTGCGAAAGCTTAAGGCAAATAAATGAAGTTTTGTTCTACGTCTCCGAGCTATATATCCTCATCTAATTTTGGTCATTGAATAAATGAAACTTTGATGAAAAACTAATTGATTTCCTTTCTTTCAATTATTCATTTCCCCTTTCCTAGTCTATTAATAACAAAATAGATTCTTCCAATTTATAAGATGAAAATCCCAAGGTCTAATCACGTGGGGCAGTAATAATTTTCTGAACTAATTCAATGGCTTTCACAAAGGTGGTCACTTCAGGTTTGGAGGTGCTAGCAATAGAAGAGAATCCCAAACCTCTTTTATCACAAAAGATCTTTCCTTGTGTTGGAGTAGGTGCCCTAAAGCCAATCAATTATTGTGGAATTGACTTTTTGTAATAATGTTTATTAATCAATAAAAGACATTTTCTGCTATATCGTGTAAATCATAGTTGTATGTATTGATATATGTCCTTATAATGATATTGATAAGGGTATCAAGTGTTTCAAATCTTGATAGTGAGAACCCTATGATCACATGGTGGCCATTCTAGAAATGTCCGTAGTCTCAGTATTATTCTAACCAAGGACACAGATAATACAGTAAGGCTATCATAGTGTTGACGACCCTGTCAAAAGGTAGTGAGTGATCTCACTTGTCAAGGTTGTTTGCCGATAACCTGGTGCAATACATAGGTGCTTGTTGTAGGAAAGTTCACTGGATTGACCCACTAGAGGATTCCATATAGATGGTATCCCTAGTGTCTATGGAACAAATCCTCTAACAAATAGCGATGCATGTGATCCTTAGACTTGAGATCACTGGAGTACCAACCTAACGTAGTTCTATTTAGAGCTATCAATATAGTAGTGATTGGCTATATCGAGGAGTGTATCAAGACTATGATGGATTGACAGAGAATTCATCACTCTCGGGTATGGGAGAAGTTATCTCACGGCGCGATTCAATGTATGGCAATGACACTAAAGTTGTGGCTATTGGGACTTGAGCAGGCTATTGGGATTGAGTAGCCAATCCAATTTCCTTTATTGTTCCTTGCATTGGTCCAAGAATCAATACAAAGACATCAAGAATAACTAAGGTTGACACTATTTCAGTACCTCAGCCTCGATGAGATAACAGATGATGAAAGGATTTAATTGCATAGTAACCATATCATTGATAGGTAGTTATTTCGATGAATCTAAATCTATCGGGTAGCCATGATGCCTTGTTAGGGGCTAATCTTGGTATGTGTAGTGAGATAATTGATTGGTGTCAGTCACGATACTACTCACTGCCAATATAATGAGGAGCCTATGGGTCACACACTTAGGAGACAGTTTAAGGATGGTAAATCTTGGAAGGGTATATTTGTCTTTTAGATAAAAGGGCATATTGGTAATTTTGCTATGTAATTAAAACTTCTAAGGTTGTAGCCTATGTCCAATTTTACCATTGGAGTAATTTAGCAAAATCATGAATTTAATTATTAGAGTTAATATTAATATTTAACTAAATAATTAAATAAGGGTTAATATTTAATTCTACCTAATGTTTGGTTGATGCTAAACTTGAGGGGTGGAATGGATATTTTCTTATTATGTAAGTAAAGAAAATTTAGGTTTTCTAACAAAAGAATTCATTCAGTTGTGGAAAGCTCTTTAAAGACAATTTTTTTCTCTTTTCTTCTTTACACCTATTCTTCCAAATACTTGATTCCTTAAAGCCAAGAATTGATTCTAGTAAGATCAATTCTTGGTCTCTGACGTACTGTCTTTATGTGGACGACGTGAGTTCGATTCCATTCTCGAATCGGTAGCGAAATCGCATTTAGAGATATTGATGGTGCCTCCAAACGCTAGTATAATCTAATCCTTGCATGAATTTTTTTTAAGTTGTTTCAATTTAAGCATGTAATATATGTATGACCCTGATCTTGGCAAAATCAGAGTAATTGATGGGCAATAATTTTTGTTTTTCTGCTATCTCTACTCATCAATTTACTAACACCTTTTCCAAGAACTTCATCAAGCTTGTATGAACCTGTATTTAACCTTTCAACAATGGCCTTGGCCTCAGTTAGTTCATTTAAAGCTAGATTCAATAAAATTTCCTTATTGGACAAATCAGACAACAAGACTTTTGTTTTATCATTTAAAATTTTCTTATCTCCTAACAAAAAAGATTTTTTCAGATTCAAGAGATTTAATTCTCTTGATGGCTTTTAACCAACCCTCATCCATCTTGTAATAAGCCTCATGTATCTCTTTGTAGACATCACTATAGCCATCTGAGGACACACTATCACTGTCCTCTTGGTTAGCAGCAAAGGCTAGGAAATGTTCATTCTCATGTGTGTCGTCACCCTCACTCAAGGTGGTAGCCATGGCTTTTCCCTTTTCCTTTAGAGTGTTCGCACACTCAAACTAAATATGGCCATAGCCTTCACACTCAAAGCATTTGATTCCTTTACTTTTCTTTTCATTTTCTCTAAAAAATCTTTTCAAGAATCCTCCTTGACCAAATTGGTTAGAAAATCTTTTGACAAAGGGTTGTTTCCCCTTTTTAGCCATATTTGGCTTTCTCATGTTCTTTTTCAGGAATTTCGAAAAGTTTTTTGTGATTAGAGAAAACTCATCATCTTCATTATCACTAGTATCACAAATAACCGGAGAATCAGAAATTACCTCATGCTTCAATGCAAGCCCTTTACCTGATTTTTTTTCCCATCGATTCAGGCTAAGCTTAAAGGTTTGTATAGATCCAATCAGTTCATCAAGTTGCATCTCATAAAGGTTGCGACATTCTTCAATAGAGGTTGCTTTGGACATAAATGTTTGAGGTTAGGAGTGCAACACCTTTCAGAAAAGTTCAGCATCAAAAAAGATTTTACCTAAAGCAAAACACTCATTAATGATATCACATAATCTACCATGAAAATCAGTAATGGTTTCATTATCATGCATAACAAAGATTTTCATAATCCATGATTAATGGTCTTTTTCACAATATTATAATTTAGAGTCCATCCCATGCATCTTTAGCCGTTTCACAATTTGCAATGTTTTTCATTTGGCCTATACTAACAGCATTAAAAATGGCATGAAGTGCTTTTAGTTGAAATTAGACTCTTCTAACTTAGCCTTGGTCCATTGATCAAGGGTCTTTCCTTTATTTCAACTAGCTTCATTAGTTTTAGGTTCTTACCAGCCAACCATACAAGCATTCCAAGCCTTCTCATCAATAGATTTCAAAAAAGCACGCGTCCTCGGTCTCCAAAAGGTATAGTTGGTTCCCTCCAATAGGGTGATCTATTGGTAGACCCTCTTTCACCAAAAGAACTCATGATAACCAAGGGTGATCTATTGGTATAACCAACCAGCCAGTGTGATCACACAAGACGTCGGTGGTCACCCACAAGATCTTAAGACAGAGGTGATAGAACATATAGAGAGGTGGTCACAACAAAAAGTCTAACACAGGGTGGTCACATAGCTCCAAAGTGGTCACAAGTTTGGAATGTATAAATCTGCAGAACAAACGTGAAAAATAACTAGAACAAAAACGTATCAAACAGTAATAAAAACACAATCAACAAGGAAGGATCAACTAAAATAACTTTCTAGAACAAGCTATGATACCAATTGAATGTTTCAATTCCTTTATCAAATGAATTAAACCTAAGCGGAAAGGGTTTCTAAGTTGATTTTAAGAGTTCTTTATATAAACAGAAAGCAATAAAAATGAACCAAAGTAAACAACACTAGGTTTTACATGGTTCGGCAAAATGCCTGCATCCATGAGACCAAACCTAGAATGAAGCTGATCCACTAGGTATACTTTACAGTTTAATTACAAAGTTAAAGATTAAGCCTCAGTTGCAAGAACACCCCTATTTTGTAACGCTTCATCTCTACCCTTTGGTTAAAACAACGTACTGCCATAGCTAGCTACAAGAACACCCAACCACCTAGTTAGCCTTGGGCTTCTCTCAAGGTATAGCAACAAAGATGCATTTTAGTTGAAGAAACTCAACAAGCTTCATACATCAGCTACAAAAAAAACGTTAGAAAGCAAGTATTCATTTTAGGTGCTTGAATGAAGGTAATTTTAAGCTTTACCTAAGCATAGAAACCTATAAAAAATGTTTTAATTTAAACTATGGACGGACGTCCATTCTAGGTGGACGCCTATCCATTAAGTAGAGACGCCCGTCCATAATATATGGACGGGCGTCTATGATTTTTTGTTTTGAAATTTTTTTAATTTACACTATGGACAGGCGTCCATTCTAGGTGGACGCCCATTAATAGTAAATGGAGTCCTGTCCATATATTATGGACGGGAGTCCATTGTTATTTTCTCATGGACAGGAGTCCATTTAAAATGAATGGTTGTCCAATAATCACAGACGTCCGTCCATATTTGATGGACGACCGTTCATTCGTGGAATATTTGTTAATATGCTACATGGCTGCGTCTACTCAGTTAACATATCATTCGGTGCAATTCTTCGGTGTCCGTAATATTATTGATTTAATTCACCTTAATTAAATATATAGGGGAAGGTTAGGGAGCACTGAATTTTTAGCACGAGTTATTGGATTAATGTACTTTGGGTGGTTGAGATTCAATACAACTTCATCATTAATGTATATTGTAAATTCCTCAATTGATGCAATTTCATCCATTAAAATATATTAATCTAATGGTTCATAAATTGTGTTAAAACTTGTATTATAATAATAATAATAATAAAAGTGGTTTTCTCAAACCTTCTCCGTATATAATTAATATAAACATGTACGGATTTATTCTTTTAATCCACAAAGATAAATGCATCTATCTCAAATACTATATTTAATTATATAATTTCTAATGTAACTTTTATCTAACTTGAGTCTTTAATCACAATTTTTTTTTTTTTTTGTTATATATGTAATGACAAAAAAAAAAAAAAAAATGTCTTACAACTTTCCGTAATTGATCAATGAAATAAATTTATGCAGTGGCAAAGTATGACTGTATAAGTATTAAAACATTAAAAAGTATATTCTTGTTTATCTTCTCTTGTTATTAAAGTTTTGCCTGTTGATCCCCCACGAGTCATGGAGGCTCAACCAATATAAACACTTCTTCTGAATTTCATGTTAGTCACTCTTTATATCGAGTTTTGCAATTATATCTTGCAGATCAAAGTCGTGATAGATGCATAGAGTATTAAATATATATAGTTCCACCACAAGAAGTATTTAATATCACTCATAGAAAGGAAAAAAACTAATATGAGAAAATTTTACTATTAATCTGTTTAGTTAGACTTATCTGCCGGTTAAAAGAGATTATTTAAATTTATAAGCACTTTTAAGAAGAAAAAAACTAGACTATTTGATTGCATTTTTTGAACAAATCTGATGAAATCATTTTTTTTCCCTTCATTACTGATCCCGACAAGAATATATATAAGATTTTACAGCTCAACAAATCTGATAAAAGTAGAAAAATCTATACAAGGAAATAACTCCCAAAACTAACACTCCTAAATTAAGCCTAAATAAGAAAGAAAATATTCACAAAACTTGTCACCCACCCCACCCCCCAAAAGAAAACTCAATAAACCTTTTAGCCATTTTAGTTCATAAGCTGTAGTGTTCATAGATCGGTATTCAGCCTCAGCGGAGGAGCAAGATACCGTTGCCTACTTCTTAGATTTCCATGATATGGACGAATTTCCTAGAAGAACAAAGTAACCTGTCAAAGAGCGTCTTGTTAAAGGACAACTAGCCCAGTCAGAGTCACAATACGCATAGAGTTTCAAATCACAACTAGCTCACAAAAGAATTCCTTGACCTGGATGGCCTTTCAAATAATGCACCACTCTTAAGGCTGCTTCCCAATGCTCTCTCTTCGGCTGCTGCATAAATTGTGCAAGAGTATGCATACTATAAGATAACTCAGGGCGTGTGATTGTCAAATAAATGAGCCGTCCTACAAGCCGTCTATACTATGCTAGGTCATCCATATCTGCGCTATTTGTAACTGCTAGCTTGTGATTTTGTTCAATAGGACAGGCTTGGCTCCTAACAATCCAACTTCAGATATCACATCCAATGTGTACTTGCGTTGACATAGGAAGATGCCATTTGAATTTCTCACCACTTCAATGCCCAAGAAATATTTAAACTTGCTCAGATCTTTCATATGAAAACACAGTTTCAAATAATTCTTGAACTTTTGTATCGCCATTCCATCATTACCCGAGATAATGAGATCATCAACATAAACAGCCACATTCAAATGAACAGATTTGTCTCAAAAAATAAATAGAGAATAATCTGAACATGATTGTTTAAACCCATAAACCCTCAAAGAAGTTGCCAATTTTGCAAACCAACACCTAGGCGCTTGTCACAACCCATATAAAGATTTTCGAAGTCTACAAACTTTTCCTGGTGTCTGAGAAACAAAACCAGGAGGCGGTGTCATGTACACCTCCTCATCTAGGTCACCATGCAAGAAAGCATTTTGAATATCCATTTGATGAAGTTCCCATTTTCTTGCAGATGCAACAACGAGCAAAATGCGTACAGTTACCATCTTTGCTATTAGTGCAAATGTTTCGTGATAATCAATGCCTTCAACTTGATTATTCCCAAGTATCACCAATCGTGCCTTGTACCTTTCGATCCCTCCATCAAAGTTATATTTTATCTTATAGACCCACTTGCTTCCAATCGCTTTCTTTCCTGGTGGCAAGTTTTCAACAGTCCATGTACCATTGTCTTCTAAGGCTTGTATCTCCTTTCTCATTGCTTCCCTCCAATTCTCATCTTTGACTACTTTTGCATAGGTATTGGGTTCATGTCCTGTAGAAACTGCTGCCAAGAAGGACCTATTTTGGATAGAAAACTTATCATAATTCACATAATGTGCTAAAGGATAAGGTGTACCTGAGGAATTAGATTGAAGTGATGAACACACTGAAGGGTTTACTTTGATTGTATTAGTCACATAGTCCCTCAAACGAACAGAAGGTTGCTTCACTCTTTGGCCCCTACCAAGTGGTTCTTCGACATTCTCATTCTTATTCTCTTTCACAATATTTCCTTCTACTGCACTTGTATCAGCTATAGGTGCTTCTTCTCCATCATGACTCCCCTTACCATGTTCCTTCGCATCTTGTACATGCTGCTTGTAAAACCCCCCTCCAGTCAGGTATCCTCTGAATATCCCTCAATGAGAATCCCGAGGATACATGTCTGGAGAACAAGTTGTATTTAGAAAAATCTGTGTAAGGATAATAATATCCAAAACATGCATATAAAATATCACGCAGGATTTAAACTTATAATTTACAAACTTTAAGAAATTACACAATCAAAACATATTTATAGGGTGGAAGCTTCCAAAGGTATTTCACAAATATTTATCATTTATATTATTTACATCAAGATAAAAACATCGAGATGACAATAAATCATCTCCCCTCACGTGTAGTCCCACTGTCTCTAGCATCCCTCCTTCTAGTCTACCTGCAAAGCAATCAACAATGAAATGGTGAGCGCTAATCGCTCAGTAAGGAATGATCCGTTTCATTCTTAATGTACTATTTGATCTTTATTTAAACATATTTATTAACACATCACTTATCTTTTTACATCTAGGGATACTTCCCCTTTTATAACTAATTCATATGCTTTTCATCATTTTATCCAATGGCTATATAAACATCAATGTGTACACATACAAATAAGTATGTAAACATAGTACACACACATCACATGTCATGACATAACATCTAAAATCATCTAACATGAGTATAAATCATCTCATGATGTAAATAACATCATAACTCATGTAATGCAACTAAATGCTTATGAAACCTTTAACGTCTAGCCGATCGGACATTTCTTAGCATCTTAAGCACTTCATATCATCTAGCCTCAAATTTCATCTAGAGCTCATATTATCGGGAGGCGTGCTTATGCGTTATTTAGCATCTAAAGCATATATTCATCTTTCCTCAACCGGTATACGAGGATATGCTTACACTTTTTCCATCATGTCTATATGTATGCATCTCTATCATGTATATTTGCATCTCTAACATCTTATGGCATGTAAATACATATTTTGGTGAGCTTAATACTTTTAATTCATCTATGGATTATCAACCCATTTACATTATCTCTTGCTCACATATATCATCTTAAAACATGTATTACATTGCATCTTCATGCCATTTCATAATATTAATCATGCATTGACATCATGACCATGTATATCTTTCAAAGATCATCTAACTAATGGGTAAACATTAGTACATGGCATAATTACAATAATACATTAATAATCAATTCATAATCATAAGAATTGATTATGTTAAATCTTAAACTTTAATAACTAGTTTATGCTTCAGGCCATTTTCCATCCTTTCCTCAAATGAATTGGCTCTTGGCATAAACATAAAAGTTATAGGTCTGCGTCTTAGCTTTCTAATGCTTTAAGAATCATCTCATTTCAATTTTTATAACTCAAGTTATGGTCGAAATACTGAAGCAGGGTTAACAAAACCCCTAAGCCCACTAAATCTGAATTTTCATATTAACTATGCCACATCAATTCCTATTGACATTAACCAATAGGTTAACTTATGGATCAAATAAACCTCCCCTTAATAGTCTTTAACATCTTAAAGGAAGTGTAAAATCTCATTCCCATAATCATCCATTATTGCTATAACATTGTAAGCTAATGCAAACAACACATTAAAACTTCTAATAGCAACCATTCAACACCATGTGGCCTCCAATACTACAATTTTTGCCACAATCAGTATCCACATTTCATTTTCTTCAATCAAACATCACAACTCATAAAACATAAATAGCAATAACTTCATGTATAATGAATTCAAGGCAATAAGTAGAATAAATGAGTTCAACTACACTTGCCATCAACTAATTCTATACCTTAATGCCTTAATTTAAGGTTTTATAAAAATCTACAAACCCTAGCATAAACCCTAAAGTCATGGGAGGTTCTTCCTTACCTTTTTAAAGACTTCCTCCAACAAATCCTTTGCCTTTGACTTCTTTTACACCTTAATCCTACATATATAACATTATACCTCAACATCTACCTCAAATCTTTAAATCACATCAAAACTAAAGTTTTTAATCCTTACCTTAAACCCTTCAAATTGAAGATCCAAGGCTCCTATCTTGTTCTCCTTGAAAAATTAAGCAAAACTCCTTTAAAACTTAGAGAAAGAAAGCTTGTTTCATGGAAGATTTGAGAGAAAATGGAAGAAATGTTGAAGAAAGGCTCTCTCCTTTGGCTTGAACGAATTTCATCTCATTTATAGGAAAATATTTCATTTATTTTCCAAAATTATGCAATTGGCCCAATTATTTTAATTGTATAACTCATAAGTCCTTAATTCTTCATATAAGGGCATTTTGGTCATTTCACACTAGACATAATTATTACTTAATTAATGCCATTAAATGCAATGAAGCCTACTCATCCTTGACTTTTTCAATGCTTATCCATAGGCAAAATAACCATTTTGCCCCTAAGCCTCTCCATGGATAATTAATTCATACCGTTCCAAATGAATTGACTATTTTGCCCTTAGTTAGATTTTATGCTTTTTAACATAAAATTAACATCTAAAGGACTATTTTGAGTTAGGAACATACCTTTGATATCTTGGGTATTACACTGCTCATCTGCGTCAACTTCTTGATTCCAATTTTCTTCTACCTTTTTAGCCACGTCATTATCTGAAATATGCTTACTTGCATATGGAAATTCTGTTTCAACAAACACAACATCTCTCGAAACAAGATACTTATGATTCTCCAAGTCATATAATCTCTAGTCTTTCTTTCCAAATCGATATCCAACAAACACACACTTTCGACTTCTACTTGCAAATTTATCTTTGTCCTTGTTTAAATTATGTGCATATGACAAGCATCCAAAAATTCGAATATGTTTATAGGAAGGTGCTTGTCCAAAGAGAACTTCATAAGGAGACTTACCATCTGACAACATAGTAGGTGTTCTATTGATCAAATATCCTGCTGTAAGAACACATTCTCCCCAAAATTCAATAGGTAGACTTGCTTGAAAACACAATGCTCTTGCCACATTAAGAATGTGACGATGCTTTCTTTCCACTCACCCATTTTGTTAAGGTGTCCTTACACAAGATGTTTGATGCAATATCCCATGCTCATCGAAATATTCTCGCAAACACAAGAACTCACTTCCATTGTCACTTCTAACAATTTTCACATCTTTCTTAAATTGTTGTTGAATCATTGCAATAAATCTTTGAAGAACACAAGCAACCTTCAATTTTTTTTATTTGACAAATATATATATACAGTACGAGAATAATCATCAATAATTGTTAAGAAATAAATTGATCAACAAGCAGATGGGACTCTATAGGCTCCCCATAAATTACAATGGATCAATTCAAAACATTCTTTGGCTCTACTATCACTAGAAAGAAAAGTTTATCTTGTTTGTTTCGCCCTAAAACAAATATCACATTCCTTATTATTATTCCTACCTAAACTACCAACTTCAGAAATCATTTCTAACACCTTAAAAGACGGATGTCCCATTCTCATGTGCCACAGTTTAGAAGACCCAACACCCTTGGTCTTGCATGCATGCGTCGAAGCCACTCCTTTGAAAAAATAAACCCCTTCGCGTCGTTCACCCACTCCAATCAGCTTTCTCGAAGTTCGGTCCTGTATAGCACAAATTTTGTTAGTGATTTGCATAACCAAATCTGAATCATCAAGAAGTTGAGGCATCAAAATCAAATTGCATTTTAAATTGGGCACAAAAAGAACATGTCTCAATATTAGTGCTTCTCCAAGAAACACAGTTCCTTCTTTCAACGCCATGGTCTCCTCTCCATTAGGCAACTCGACTGAACATGGCACAATATCTCTCACTTCACTCAGGCATGAATAAGTTCCTGTCATGTGATGGGAGGCGCCTGAGTCAATAATCCAAGACAATAGTCTTCCCTTACATGTCAATCTCTCATTACGACTATTCTTATGTGAGCTTAATAACCCAAGCAAAGGCAGCCCACTGTTCATCATTCAATCCACTAAGTCCTTCTCTATTAGAGTCAGATCCTGCTCCTCGCCTACCGTCAACACTGGATGCTTGAGTTGTGTTTGCTTGTGGAATTCTTGGCTTATTATTCCACCACCTCGTCCAGTGATGCTTGTGGGTCTATTTCCCCACCATTCAGGATATCCTATGAGCTGGAAACAATTATCAGCATCATGTCCCTCTCTGTTGCAATTAGAACAAATCACAGAATTGTCTTTGTCCCCCTCCCCACCCCCGCGAATTACGACCACCTATTCAAACAACAAAACTCATGGGACTACTTCTTTCCTCTCTTGTTCGTGTCATGGTTCTCACCCGTTCCTGTTGAATAACCATGGCATATGCTCAATTCAGGTTAGGCAATGGTTCTGTGCTTAGAATATTGGAATGCACTGTTCCATATCCTTCTTCATCCAAACCCATCAAAAACTGATGAACTCTCTCTTCTTCGCGTTTCCTTTCGAGCTCAGCGGTGAGATTGCATTTACGCCAAGTACAAGTACATACTAGTATTTGATCATAGTTGTTCAATTCATCCCACAAAGCTTTGAGTCTTCCATAATAAGTAATCACAACATGCCCATCTTGCTTACAATTTGCCAGATCAAATCTTAACTGCTGCACTCGAGGACCATTTCCAATGGAGAATCGCTGCCTAATATCCTCCCACAAATCTTTCACGTTCTCCATATAAGATATTGTTGAATGAAGTGTAGGCTCAATGGTATTGAACACCCAAGACACAAGCATAGAGTTAACTGTCCACCAATCTTCAAGTTCTAATAAATTATCTTCCGATTGCTTGACGGTTCCATTGATAAACCCATATTTCTTTTTGGCTCGTAGAGTGGTTCGTACTGTCCGTGCCCTGTAACAACTGCTGAAAACTAGTACAATGCATGCGTAATAACAATAGAAAATTGGGCCCAAAAACTTTCTTTTCATTAAAAGTCATATGTCTTTTATACACAAAGAGTACTGTTTACAAAAATGCATTTTTAAAGACAAAATAGGGGAAACAGTGTAGCTATCTCTCTTTGCTTGCCGACGCCCCTCCGACTGCATCACCTAGAACCTGCATCCATAAAGGAAAATAACGGGGTGAGCACAATTAATGCTCAGTAAGTAAAACTCTCTCTCTGCCTGTCCCCGTACACTTTTAATTCTTTCCTTACGCTATCTCTGATTCTATTTCTGTTTCTAATAACATCATGGCCTCATCTTACCGGAGGTACAGCCGGATGGCGTTCACACAGCACCATCTCACTCTCTATGGCTATCGGGTGGAGTTCACACAGTACCAACCTGTTCTTAGTGACTACCGAGTGAGGATCACAAAGCACCAACTCGGTTCTTTCTAACTATCGGGTGGAG
The DNA here is from genome assembly GCA_026225825.1 of Pistacia integerrima. NCBI lineage: Eukaryota > Viridiplantae > Streptophyta > Magnoliopsida > Sapindales > Anacardiaceae > Pistacia > Pistacia integerrima. The sequence goes on along the minus strand of CM047750.1, from coordinate 13,702,184 downwards.
ATCACCTAGCACCTACCCGTTCCTCATGGATTTTGGGTAACGATCACCAAGCATTTACCCGTCTCTATTCACTATCGGGTGATGGTCACAAAGCATCAACCCGCTTCTACTAAATGTCGGATGATGATCACAAAGCATCAACCTACATATCTATCACTAACCGGGTAGCGGTCACAAAGCATCTACCCATTTCTACTACTCATCGGGTGACGATCACAAAGCATCGACCCATCACTCTAAGGGCTATTCGGATGATGATCACAAAGCATCATCCCAACTATACTACTCTTCTAATTCATTCTATTGTAGCATTTTTCAATGCTCTCTACCCTTAGAGTAATTTTACCCACTAAGCTCTCTACTCATAGGGTAATTGCATAAACCATTTCCTTACACTTTCTTAGGTCACTTTTCCATGCACAACTAGTGCCTATGGATGGTTCATCACTACCAATGCACTTATGCAATGCCAACATGCAATGTTGCAAGAATTAAGGTTCAATACTCACACTCAACCTCTATTGGGCATTCCATCAAACAACTCATGTGCACTACAAAACTCTATCATAGCCATGATTCTAAAACTTTTCTTAACCATCCAAAATGGGGAAAAACCCCTTCACAAAGCCATAAAACCTGTCAAAGAAAGCACTTCCAAAAAGGGATCCATGACACCCCTTAATTTCCATCTCAAACTACCTTGCCAACCCAACAACTCATTTCTCAAATTTGCAAGGTATAAACAATCACAAAGCATAGAAATCTCTATTTAATCCTTCATACATGCCATATTACATGTACATCACATACATACATCAAGTCTATCAAAACCCTAATCAAGAAATTTCATAAATCTCAACTTGGGTTGGGTTTTACTTACCTTGTTATGGAGAGACTTCACAAATTCTTCCTTTCACTTGTTTAGCTTGACTTTTCCTCTAATCTTAACCAAAAGAATGAAAACCCTCAAATACCAAAATGAACTAAAACTCACAAATCACACAACTTAAGGAGAAATCCTTACCTTAGGAAGCCTTAGGTTGCTTTTCTACTCCAAATCACTTCAAAAACCCCCTTGAAAAACCTTGATCAAAAGAGAAGAGAAGTTGAGAGGAGAAGAATGAAGAGTTGCGTTGAGAAGAAGAAAAATGAGGGGTTTCTTTGATTCTAATTCCTTTTAATGAAATATAAACACACTCATTCCCATTTTGCCCTTATTCTTCTTTGGGAATTCCATCCATATCCTTTGATTCATTACAAACTCACCCCTATAACAACATATTCTCCATGAAAATTCCTTACAATTAACTCCCCACTTTTCCTGCTAATTAGGGGTAGAAAGGTCAAATAGCCCTTAGGGAAGAAAATATCTAAAACTCAATCAACATTTTAATCGGCTGTCGCCGCGGCGAAGAAACTTCTGGCGCCGCGGCGAAACTGTCCAGCAGCTTCCCCCGTGGCTTTAACCTCTCTTCGCCGCGGAAGATTCTTCTTCGCCCGTGGACTCACATGACGAATTCTTCTGTTTTCAACCAATTTCAGGGCAAACATTCAACACAACACTAAATCAAACAATAACACCAAAAACCAACAGAGCGAAAGAGGAAACAACAATTACGTACCTCAAGTGGGGCGTTACATGCCCATTCATCATAATTCTCACCCTTCAATTGAACTTGAGTGATTATGTTTCCGGGATTATCATTTGGGTTTAGTGAGTAGAGGTTCTGTGTTTTCTTGTCTAAACCAGAAGTCCTTACATCTTTCTTGTCGTCATCACCGATGGCTCTAATACCATGAACAAATCTGATGAAATCATTTTTTTCCCCTTCATTACTGATCCCGACAGGAATATATACAAGATTTTACAGCTCAACAAATATGATAAAAGTAGAAAAATCTATATAAGGAAATAACTCCCAAAACTAACGCTCCTAAATTAAGCCTAAATAAGAAAGAAAATATTCACAAAACTTGTCAAACCAGTTGCCGAAAATAATGCTACCATCCAATATTTTTAAAGTACTTACAAGATTTTAAATTAATTATTTTACGATTTATACGAGAAGTTCAAAATTTAAAATTTTTCCCATAAAGTTTTTTTTAGCTTATTTCAAATGTTAAAATTTCAAAAATATCCCTACTCAAGTTTACAAACTTGACTCGATCTTTTTTTGCATACTAAAGTCCCTTTTTGATAATTTAATATTAGAAAACTTTTTAACATTTTCCTAATCTAAAAATTATTAAATTTTTCACAAAAGCTCTATGCATATAAGCAATCTAATAAGAAGCTCTACTCATATAAGTTTTTCTCTATTAAACTCTTCTTCTGTAATCACTTTACTGATGTAGTGAAACAGTCCAATAAAGCAAAAACATATATTATTAATTTTCAAAACAAACTCTTATAAGGGTTGTTATTGATAAATAACAATGGATAGTTATTTATAAATCTTGGTGATGGGTGGATGAAAGAGAAAATTATAAGAAATTTATCTCCTGTACATATAATACTATCACGTATACAATTAATTTATGAGCATTTTATTTTCTTTTTTGCCGACTTATTAAACATTTAGAAAATAAACTATTTGTATGTACTAATGAAATTTTATTGAACCAACATATAAGCTAAAGTGTTACTTAATGATTTGCCCTGGATTATCTTCAAACACACCACTGAAATTTCTCAGCCAAATTGAATGAAATTAATTTTCAAGATAGCCTTTGAGTTCTCCTGATGCGAAATGAACGAGAGCAGCCGTAGAGAGCGCAAAACGCTTGCAACATCATTAAGAACAAGAGCAAAATGGCAGCCAGCAACGTTAGAAACTGCCAAGAACTAAACACATGATGCTTCATAAATTTTCGAATTTTGACAAGCCATCGACCGTCATAATACTTGTTAATATCTTCAATAACTTCATCTAAAAATGGCACTTTTGTCAATCTAATTGACTTACTCATCCCGTTCCAAAGCCTTGCAGCCTCTTCATCACTCTTTAAACGGTTCAAAATTATACCTCTTTCTCTTAGCAACTTCACATCATCCTCGGTATCAATAATCCCATTCATCAATTCCGTGTAACGAGTAAAAACCAATGGCCCTGATGCATTTGATGCTTCATATGCTACTAAATTTCTCAAAATCACCTCTGTGTTCAGGTCTAAACTTATTGTAGGAAGATAAAATGTGACACAATCAACATCAAAACTAATTGTTGATATGTTACCATTGGTGGGTGAGAAACGGACCCCGGCTTTTGAGAGCTCAGAGACGGAAGGAATTGTGATTTCTTCTACTAATGGTGGTTTGCTAATCTTAGAACTCTCATTTTCTGATTTGTTTTCTTCAATATTGTTTGAGAAGCAAAAGAATGTAACAAGATGTTTCAAGATGGAAAATCCAGGAAGGTTAGAGAGCATTGTCCAAGGTAATTTTACTATGGCTTTTACAGGTCTTGATAGTAGCAAATTTTGTATAAAAACAACCGGAATCTTGTTTAGTAATTCTGAAAGCAGCCTCCATGTCTTCCTCAGAAGTTGCTTAACAAAATTTGAACCCCAAAAAAATCTTTCCATTCCTTGCTCATCAGCTTCACAGTGATCTTCAACATCGATAATTTCGGTTGGTCCTTCCGATTTGGGCACGAACATGTGGTACAAAAAGTCAAGCAAATGGGGACAATCCGACAGCTCAATTTTGGGCAAGTCCTGCATCATTTTGAAAGGTGAAATCTCTTTGTATAATCCCATTAACATCGACAACAACACATCATCCGCTGATTCTAACGACTGAAATTGGAATTCTAACATCTTCTTCAATATAAAAAAGGGTATTTGATTCTCAAGCATCACAATATCTCTAAGAATTGCATTATGCCTTGATAAAGTTTTACCTTCTCTGATGACGTAGATTTGAAGGAAATCAAGAAGGAACGAAGCATCAATGGCCATCATCCATGTCAAAGTTTCACCACTAAAATCTAGAAACTTGTGATAACATGCCCGAATCTTCGGCTCAAGCTTTATCAACTGCTGAACTAAGTCTTGAAACTTGAGACATTGAAGTTGTTTTTGAGTTCTTTTTGCTGCAACGAGTTTACATCTTCCCATCTCAAAGAGCTCAGGACGCCAATGATGGTAAGGACCGATTGCAACCTGATGTGGTGTGTAGGATTCTGGATCACTACACATTAAGGTTTTGGGGACATTGAAAATGCACGCTGAGGACTCATTATCGTCTTCATCAAGTTCTTCCTCTAGCGCTCGACGGATGTTAATTACCCATCGATGCTCATCAAAATTTGGATTCAAATTCAAGGGCATTGTATGCTGAAGAGTGTAGAAATTTTGTTTTTGTGTTTTTTTCTTTTTTGGAATGTTTTTTGATAGCCAGAAATTAAGCAACTAGTGCTAATGCATTGAAAGGTGAGAGAGTTACAAGAATTAATTAAGCCTTTATTATATGTGCCATAAATGTGATTATTATTAGTTAGTGTCAGTTAATTTGAATGGTTTAATTAAATAAATGAGATTTATGGTTTCTTTATTCCTTATAATAAATTCTAAAAATATTTTATATATTTATATTAATATAACATTGTAATTTTACATTGTATTCTTGTCATGTTATAAGTCTCTTTTATTTTATTTTATGTTATAAGTCTCTTTTATGTCTGTATATTCTTTATATATTTCCATATTTATCATCTTCCGGTCTACATTATATTATACCTAAATTCAAGTTGGTTTTAAAAAGATTTTTTTCATATATTATTTTATCAAAATTAAAAAAAAATCCACATTTGTGTCCTTTGGCTTTGAAACTTTATTCAAATGTGTGCATGTTAGCTTATTTTAAATATTTCAATTAACTCAATTTATTTTAATTCCTCTCATTTATATAAAAAGCCAAATATTAAGTTCATTTTCTTTTTGAATAAAAACAGATTAAAAAAAAAAAAAAAAAAAAAGAGAGTTTTTGAGTTTTGTTGTCTATATATAGTGGCTTTTTTGGGGGGTTCTGTTTTATTTTAAGTAATATTTTTTATTTCTTGTTTTATTTATATATTGAAATCATATTATCATGCCACATAATATTAATATTTTTATATATTTAAATTTCAAAAAATTATTTTGTTTTGACCACTCTTAAACTAGAATCTTGATTATGCCCTAATTCTTAGTGATAAGGATTTGAGTGATCCTGAATCAGTGAAGAAATATGTTCTTACTTTTCCTTAATATTAGATTCAAACTTTATAAAATAATTCATTTAGTTTAACATTTAAAGCAATTAGGTATAGAACTTATTTAATTTTTTTTTTTTACTGTTTGTTAATTCTGAAATCTCTTTTGCCAAACAAAAAATCATGTTAAGTCGATAATCTTTTTGGCATATTATTTGATGCAAAGTTGGTTGCCTTGTTTTTAACTGTTCATGCACTATTCATTACATTCCTCATGACAAATGGTTGAGGCGTTGAAAATCCAGACCAGCTCTGAGAAGTTTTAAAAATATTTGTTATTTTATTTTCAACAATATTCACTCATAGAGTCGTAGTTTTATGCATTCTAAACAATATAAAAACGAACATGTATAATTAAAACACTCACTAAATCAAGGTGAAATGTATTAGTATATCATCAATTTCATCTCTTAAAAAAGGTGGAAGGCCTAGGCTTTTTCATATTTTCTCGAATTTATTTTAAGCGAAATTATATTAATACATAAATTTCATCTCTAAAAATTATATTTTCTCGAATTTATTACAAAAGAATCTTAATTTGAAGTTCAAAATTCAATTAGATATTATTAATTGGGATATAAAAACGAATTGTATCAACTCTAAAAACTCACTTTTAATATTCTTAATGTTAAACTCTGTTTTTTTTTTTTTTTTTTTACTTAAAATAGGTTTAAAGGGTATACAAAAATTAAGAATTAATGATTTAATGAAGCTTTTATTACATATGACATAAAATTGACATAAATATTATTATCCTTAATAGGTATCACGTTAATTTGAATCCTTAAATCTAATAAATGAGATTTACATTTGGTACATATAGAATAATTAACAAACTTAGTTTATTATAACTGATATAAAATAAATTCATTAATTTTTTTTTAAATGAATTCAATATATGTTCAATAAATTGACATAAATGTTCATAAATCAAATTTAGAAAACAAATATTTTATTTAACATGTAAAACAATGAAAAGAACGAGAGAACCTCTTCCATTTAATTTAATTTATTTCAGTTCTTACTGAAATCCTTTATACATAAAATCACATTAGTTGATCATTTGTTTTAGACATTATTTTGGTACCCAATTGTTTAGGTTATTTGAACAATTCATGCACCATCCATTACATTATTAGAATAAATGTTTGTAGCATGACAATAAAAAAAATAAATATCACAAGTTTATTTTTAGCCATACATAATTAAGGAATAGCAGCTCATGGCATGCAGTTGTATATAAGTTTAAATACATTCTTTTTTTTTTTGGTTATATGAATGTGATTTTTATCATCAGAAGACTTTAATAAATCATAAAACTACAGAGATAACTATAATGCTTTTTTATTTATTTGAGGAATGTTTGCTGTTTTCATTATTGATTATAAAAAGTATAGAATATTTTTATTTTAATCTCCAAAACCAAAAAGTAGATCGACGAAATCCAGTAATGAAAATGATAATTGGAGTTTTGTATATAATAAAACTAGAGTCTTGTGAATCTTAAGGGGATTTGGAAGAAAAACTTCTAGACTACAGTCTTCTTTATATACAAGAGCAGCAGAGTAGTTAGTTGACTTGAGACTAACTGCTTCTTTCAACAGATTCAATAAAACGACATCACTTTGGCACGTTTGAATCTAATCCCTTAACTTTACAAAATGACACTTTGATTCACATTCCTCCTGAAACCAAGCCAGGGTCTATTATTTACAAACTGACTCCTTGAGTAATGCTACAGTCACCGACGGTAGTGCACTGAATTTGTGCACCGAATGACGTGATAAATTTTGACCGTTGATTAATATTAAGTTAAAATTGATCAACGGTCAGGATTTTGTCACGTCATTCGTGTACTACCGTCGGTGACTGATTATTTTCCTAACCTCACAGGCTGACTACTCTTTGATGCACATTCCCCCTCAAATCGAGCCAGGATTCTACACTGCCTTGCAATTTTCACGAACTGACACCTGTGAATTCTGTCACTGAACATATTGTTGCTTTAGCTACACTTCTTGACCAAAAAAAAAAAAAAAAAAAAACTTTTAACTTCAACTACAATTCTCAGGGCTTCAATGCTGACATAAGCAGTCCAAACAAAACTCCAATACTTAACGGAAAAAAAAAAAAAAAAAAAACTTGTATCCATAATGTCAACTGCATATCAGCTGCATAACTGGAGAATTAGGAAAAAAAATTCATCTGCTCTGCACTCAGTATCTTCAGTACACAGCTTCAACTTCTCAACTTCAGGGCTAGAAAACTAATTCGTCTGCTCTGCACTCAGTATCTTCGGTACACAGTTTCAACTTCTCAACTTCAGAGATAGCAAACTAATTCAGTCCAGCAGGAAAATCAGCATATCATGTTAATTCAGCAAAAATTAATTCAGTAGAAGAATGAAAATCCTCAGCGCACAACTAAAACTGCAGTGCAAGAGCTGAAGCCATCCATTCCAACCAAAAAAATGCAACTCAGCAGAAAATGCAGCTTCAGCATAGTTATTTTAACCAACAAAAGTGCAATGTCAACATACCATTTCAATTAGCGAAAAAAAAAAAAAAAATGCAACTTCAGTGTGTCTTTCAACAACTGGAATTGAGAGGCTGATTAAGACTGACTGATTAAGATGCAGGGACAACTAAGGAGCAACGACAGTCAGTGTGTCTTTCAACACTGGAATTGAGAGGCAGATAAAGCCTTGGTAAGAATGTCTGCAATGTCTGCTGGAGACTTTGTAGCTGGAGGAATTGCATCGGTTGACCGAGAGCCTTGTATGGAAGAGACAAAAGGAAAACTAGAGGTACTATTTGCAGGTAAAAGTGTATGGATAGGTAATGAAGTGGAATGTCCAAAACCATGTGCATAAGGGAACTCTAATTCATCAAATTTAACATTGGGTGTAATACAGGCCTTTCCATCAGAATTCATGCATTTATAACGCTTGTGAATGAGTCTATACCCTATGAAGACACATTTGGAAGAATGTAGACTGAATTGTGAGAATTAAAATCCTTTAAGTAGGGAAAACAAGCACAACCGAAAACTTTCAATGTAGAATACAAAGGTAACCTGCTAAACAAAATTTGATATGGATAATCAAAATGTAAAACAGAAGATGGCATACGGTTAATCAAGAATACAGCTGTGCCAAATGCACACCACCAAAGATTCATAGGCATAGATGCATGTGCAAGCAACGTTAAACTAGTCTCTATGACATGCCTATCTTTTCTTTCACTACAGCCATTTTGTTGATGGACATATGCGCATGAATATCTAAATTGAATACTAGCCTTGGTAAGATATGAGACCAAGCCTTTATACTCTCCCCCTTGGTCCGACTGGAGACATTTAAGTTTGTATCCAAATTGTCTTTCAACTAAATGATGAAATCGAATAAAAACATATGCAACTTCAGTCTTTGTTCTTAAAGGAAACAGCCAAGTATACCTGCTAAAATCATCTATGAATTGAACATAGTACTTAAACCATTCTAAAGAACTTAATGGTGCAGACCCCCAAACATCACTGTGCACAAGAGCAAGTGGCTCGGTAGCTCTTGAGTGAGCCTGGAAAATGATTTTTATGCATTTTTCCAAGTAAGCAATTATCACATAAAGTTACAGCAGATATTGGTTTGGTTTTAGGCAAATAAGTACAAGGAATATGATGCATGATTTTTGAAAAGACCTCACCATAAGGGTGCCCTAATCTTTGATGTCATATCATAGATGTGTGATCTTTAAGTGAGTCAACTTGGCATGCTAAGGCAGAAGTATGAATTGAAGGTTTGGAAACATCAATTTCAGAATCAGTAATATTAGCATCACTACACAAAGAATTCTTTAGTTCAGCAATAATACATAAGGAATCAGTAACATTAGTAGCTAACACATTGCTCAAATAATTAGCACTTGTAGTTGAATACAAAGAATGTGTAAGTAAATCGATGGGGTAAACACAGCAAAAAATGAAAATTTTCCCATCGATTACTCTGATGAACCCAAGATTAGGGTCTGATATGTATATATTTTAAATGCTTAATTTGAAATAACACAAAAACAAACAAGGATCGGATCATACAAGCGTTTGGAGGCTCCGATAATATCTCTAGATGTGATCTCACTACCGATCCAAGTATAGGATCGAACTTACATTTTCCACACGAAGATAGTACAATAGAGACTAGAGATTGGTTTTGCTAGAACCAATCCTTGGCTTTAAGGATTCAAGGTTTGGAAGGATAAAGTAAAGAATAGAAGAAGAGAGAAAAATTCTCTCTAATTTTTCACTCTCCCACGGCTGGAACAAAATGAATGAATCCACAATGAAAACCTATTTTGCTTTTCTTTACGGACCCTGCTACACTTACTGATTAAATTACCGATTTGATATACCGACCCACTGCCCAATTTATCCAAATCTCAAAATTTAACTCAATTCACCAAAAGTCAGTATGTCAAATCGGTTGTTCAATTGGTAGCTTTAGCATTATTGTTTCTTTACATAGAAAAGCCAAATATTAATTCCACCCAAAGTTTAGCAACAACCCAAACTTAGGTGGAATCACATATGGGTCCCTGTTTAATTATTTAGTTAAATATTAATATTAACTTCAATTATTAAACTCGTAATTTTGCTAAATTATTCCAATAAAATTGGACACAGGCTACAACCTCAATAAATTTAATTACACATCAAGATTACCAATATGCTCTTTCATCCAAAAGACAAAAATACCCTTTCATAATTAACCATCCTTAAACTGTCTCCTTAGTGTGTGACTCGTAGGTTGCTCATCATACCGGGAGTGAGTAGTATCGCAATTGACACCAATCAATCATCTCACTACACACAGACCAAGGTTGGCCTCTTGGCCCCTAGCAAGGCATCATGGCCACCCAATAGATTTGGATTCAGTGAAATAGCTACCTGTCAATGATATGGTTACCGTGTAATCAAATCCTTTCATCATTTGTTATCTCATCGAGACTGAGGTATAAAAATAGTGTCAACCTTAGTTATCCTCGATATATTTGTATTTAGTTACTAGACCAATGACCAGAATAATAAATTAGATTGGCAACAACTCAATCCCACTATGATCACAAATTTACTGTCATTGTCATTAACTAAATTGCATCGTGAGATAACTTTTCTCATACCTAAGAGTGATAAATCCTTTATTGATCCACCACAGTTTTGATACAGTCCTCGATGTAGCAATCACTACTATATTGACAGCTCTGAATAGAACTGCATTGGGCTAGTGTCAAACTACCCTAATTAGTACACAAGGTGCTCCGGTGATCTCAAGTCTAAAGATCACATGCACCACCATTCGTTAGAGGATCTGTTCCATAGACACTGGGGTTACCATCTATGTGGAATCCTCTGGTGGGTCAATCCAGTGAACTTGCCTATAGTAAGCAACTATGTGTTGCACCAGGTTGTCGACAAACAACCTTAACAAGTGAGATCAATCACTGCCTTTTACAAGGTTGTTCAACACTACGATAGCCTTACTGTATTATTTGTGTCCTTGGTCAGAATAATACAAGGGCTACGGACGTTTCTAAAATGGCCACCATATGTACTCATAGGGTTCTCACTATCAAGATTTGAAACATTTAATACCCTTGTCACAATTTTACCATCCTAAGGACATATATCAATACATACAACTATGATTTACATGATATAGTAGATAATGTTTTTTATTGGTTAATAAACATTATTACAAAGAGTCAATTCCACAATAATTGATTGGCTTTAGGGCACCTACTCCAACAATATCCCACTTGCACTATATCTAATCATTCATGTATTTAACATCGAATGACCCAAGTGCCTATCATGTTTCTGCTGCAACAAAAACTTCAATAGTGGGTTAATAGGTATTTTCCAAATCTACACATTCTCTTTTTAATTGATCTCATATATCATATTGGTTCAACTAAGTAAGTGTTTGGATTACACGTGAGACCGTGATTCCTTAGCCACAACAATTGGTCCATTGTTATCGCAGTAGAACTTTACTGGATCAACAATGCCTGGAACCACATCAAGTTCAATAATGAACTTCTTGATCCAAACCGCCTACACGGCTGCATTAAATAATGCAAAATACTTAGCATCAATTGTAGAATCCGCTGCATTACTCTGGTTCAAGCTCGTCTAGCTCACTACAGCTCTATTGAGACAAAATTTCAAGTGACAATCATCTTTATCCATTTGGAAAATACCATCACTGTGTCTTCTTACAGTGAACTCATCTTCCCCTCCATGATCCAAGAACATATCCTTAGTCTTCTTCGGGTATTTAAGGATGTTCATTGAAAATCATCTATTGTCACTCACTTGGATCTTATTGATATCTTCTACAGATATTAGTCTGAGCACACAGCATGGTATCGCTCAATTGGATTTGATTGATATCCACTTCAAGTGCTTAATGCACCTGAGACGTCAATTCGAGCATATAACATGGCATTGCTCACTTGAATCTGATTAATATCTACTACAAGTGCTTAATGCATATGAGACATCAATCTGAGCATACAACATGGCATTGCTCATTTGGATTTGATTGATATCCATTACAAGTGCTTAATGCACATTAGATATCAATCTGACCATACAAGATAGATCCACTTGCTAAAGTATGTGAGATCCTCTTAATTCTATCTCCTTCATCGTGTGGTTTAGGACACATATATACTTAGAGAGATGGACACCATGTGCCATCGGAAGAAATCTTTTCTTGGATTCTTCCATACTGAATCTATTCAGTACCTTGTCTATGTACTTTAACTTAGGCTAAGCAACCTACCTGATCTACCATAATAGATCTTTATTTCGAGAATGTAGGCTGCTTCTCCTGAGTCCTTCATGGAGAAGCACTTGGATAACAAAGCCTTTACTGACTGCAAGTTTGGTATATCATTCTCAATCAGAAGTATGTCATCAACATACAACCCTATGAATGTCACTATGCTTCCACTTACTTTCTTGTAAACATAGACCTCATCTTTGTTCTTGATAAAAACCGAAGTATTTTATGGCTTCATCAAAATGAATGTTCCAGATCCTTGAAGCTTGCTTGAGTTCATATATGGACCTCTACAGCTTGCATATTTTATTAGCTTGCCTATCAAGAACAAAACCATCCGATTGTGTCATGTACACATCCTCTTCAAGGCTTTCATTTAGGAAAGCCATTTTGACATTCATTTGCCAAATCTCATAGTCATTAGCTTGTCCATCGAGAATGAAACCATCGGGTTGTGCTGTACACACATCCCTTTCAAGGTTTCCATCCAAGAAAGCCTTTTTGACATCCATTTGCAAAATCTCATAGTCATGATATGCAACAATCACAAGCATAATCCAGATGGATTTAATCATGGCAACCAGCAAAAAGGTTTCTTCATAGTCAATACATGAATTTTTATGAAACTTTTGGCAACCAGTCGTGCCTTATAGGTATGCACCTTGTTATCCATGTAAGTCTTCTTCTTGAAGACCCATTTACACCCTATGGGTTTTACCCCTTTTGGTGAATCCACCAGAAACCATGACAGGTTCTAGTACATGGAGTCCATATCAGACTATATGGCTTTAAGCCATTTAGCAGAATCTGGATTTGATACAGCTTCATCGCAAGCTCTAGGTTCATTGTCTTGGTAGACCAGTACGTCACCACGCTGAGTCACGAGAAAACCATATCTTTCGGGCTCACAATGTACTCTCTCAGATCTACTTGCACTACCTGAGATGATTCACTTTGATCCATAAATTATGAAGTAACCTCCTCTCGATACTCAACTGCCTCCTGTGGCACATCATCCTATCCTTTGTCTAATGTATCTTATGGTTCTAAAACTTCATCGAGTTCTACTTTTCTCCCACTAGTACTTCTTAAAAAATTCCCTTTCTAAGAAGACACCAATACGAGCGACAAAAAGTTTTGTGCTCTTCTGGATGGTAGAAATAGTATCCTTTGGTCTCTTCAGGATAACCCACAAATATACATTTGTAGAATTTTGGGCCCAACTTGTTTGAAGTCAATTTCTAGACATAAGCTTCGCAATCCCAAATCCTTAGATAAGACAATTTGGCTTTTGCCCATTCCATTTTTCATATGAAGTCTTATTTGCAAACCTTGACAACATATTGTTTAGTGCGTGAGTTGCAGTCTCTAGGGCATAACCCCAGACCTATGTGGGTAGATCACCAAAAACTCATCATGGACCTAACCATTTCATGTAAGGTCCTATTCCTCCTTTCAGATACACCATTATACTGGGGTGTACACGGAGAGGTGAGTTTTAATACAATCCCACATTCTATTAGGTATGTTTAACTCAACTTGCCTCAGTTGGCATTGTTGTCATTTTGAGATTATCCTTATTGTCAATCTTAAGAACATATTATTATGAAACAGTTCCACAAAGAATATTATTTACACTCAAGGACAACAATCCATTAATAAATTAATATTCTCGTTTGTCCTATGTGGACACAGAGATATAATTTCTAGAAACTAAAGAAATATCATAATAATCCACAAGTTCCAAAAAACAAGCCCGTAGGCAAAATCAGATGATAAGATCCCATAGCAAATGCAACACCATGTGCTTCATTTCCAACTGGTAGGTCTACCTCTCCCTCGGTGAGCAATATACTTTGTCGTAGTCCCTACTTATGAACCAAATGTGAATACCATATCCTGTGTCAATGACGCAAGATATTAACAGGAGAAGTTAATCTCACGAATGTACCTGATAAAAAAGTAACATTCTTCTTCCTTTTTGCTAGAAAGGTCTTGCAATGTTTCTTTCGGTGGCTAGGATTCCCATAGTGAGGACAAATGCCCTTCCTATCTGCTACAGTTCCTTCCAATGACTTTTTAGCCCTTTCCTTCTCACTTGAGCTAGCATCAACCAACGTCATGCCTTACTCAGTAGCCTTCAACATATCTAGAAGCTCAGAAAGGGTATTCTTCTTATCATCCTTAATGAAGTCATAGAAAAATTGAGAGTAAGAATCTAGCAAAGACTGTAATATTAGGTCTATCGCTGAACCTTCATTAAGTCTACATCCCAAAATCTCAAGCCTATTCATATACTTGGTCAACTTGAGTATATGATCACCAATTTTGGTACCCTCTTTCATCCTACATCTGAATAACGACCGAGATACTATTTCTACCATTAGAAAAAAAGCTAAGTCCATTTTCTCGCACTGTTGTCATAGTAACGGTGTTATTGATGCAAGCACAATGTATATAGTCATTTATGCTTTGACATCACGTGTATGCTTCACATATACATACCCACTCTCACGGATAGAACTATCAGCAGGCTCTGGTGACAAAGCCTACTTAATGGTGTATAATGTATTGCTTGACTAAAGTATATTGTTTATACTTCTATACCAATCAATTAAATTCTCACCATTCCATTTCTCTCCCAGTTCGATGATTTTTCACGTGATGTTGGGATCATTTTTCTCAATTTTAAGTGAATCTACAAGTGCAAAATAAGTAATCTTTATTACAATGTTTATTGTTATTATTTAATAAGGCATTTTATTAAACAATCTCTCCCACTATTTTCCTCAAGTCAATAGCCCTCACTATTAACTTGGGAAAGCCAACAGTAGACTGAGATTTCATCTAACCCATTTCAAACCTTCGCTTTGGTGAACAAGCCAAAATGCGTTGATTAGGTAGGCCAGCAAACTTAAACCACACCAATTGATAGCTCCCACTACCAACCTCAAATGTGAAGCAAGCCAATCACACAATCCAATCGCCTAGCCATCGTCCTCAAGTGTGATTCTCAGTATCAGTAGAGTGGACACTACATGTTGCCACGTACACACAACAAGTGTACTTTTCTACTATGTCTATGACGTGTTTATCAACCTTCGCTTTGTCGAACAACCAAAATTGTCATTTTAAGTTGACCCATCATCATTAAAGAAAACTCCAATGAAATTTAACCTCCCATTGGTAGGAATGTACCCTTCGCTTTGGCAAACAAGGTTCTGGCGAACAGTGGTTTGATTAAACCCGTGCTGATGGAAGGCTTACACATGACTTAATATACTTTATTTGAGGGTTTTTATTTTACGTCTCACCATTATTATTATCTTTGTTAGAATGACATCGTTTGGCATGTTATGAAACATTCAACCTTAGTATACATTCTAAGCAAAATATAAAACATGGCTCAACTAAAACTGATTTCCTAGAGCCTAGAGGAATTAGTGGGTCACCTAGAGGTCCTATAATAAATATCTTGAGTCTTCAAGAATGATTGGCTCGTCTTTGCTCTGTCTTCAAGTACATTACAAAGTATATCATACTAAATTTATTGTGAAATTAATATTACACTAATTTTACATCAATAAATTTAGAAACCTCAATTTACATTCGAGGGGAATGAGATGAAAAGAGAATGTACATCGAGAAGGTAGGGGAAAGGTAGGGCATACATACCCTATTTAATTTACAATCATATATACC
Source organism: Pistacia integerrima (assembly GCA_026225825.1). NCBI lineage: Eukaryota > Viridiplantae > Streptophyta > Magnoliopsida > Sapindales > Anacardiaceae > Pistacia > Pistacia integerrima. The sequence goes on along the minus strand of CM047750.1, from coordinate 13,686,389 downwards.
CAAAAATACTTTAAAACATTCACCATAGGTCCAAGGCTCATGTACCAAACATCATGCAATTTTTCCAACAAGAATTATTGCATACATTCAAAACAATCAATTTTAAATTGGTTAGGTTGATTTATAAAAATTATCCTCTTGGATTTGCAGAATTACACATTGATCCAACATAAAAAAAAATGCTACAGCACAATTCACGCCACGGCATGATTTTATCACACCGCAGCGCATAGCCGGAATAAAATTGCATTGCGATGTAGAACTAGCAACTCGCATCTTCGGTGATGCATTCGCACCATGGTGTATTCCACTTACGCCGTAGAGCAATCATGCAATCTCACGATTTAGCATGCTACTTTGTCATAACCACGCCACGGTGTAGTTTTATTATGTCGTGGTGCAAATGCGTGTTTTCGCATTTGATAACGCTTTCACACTGCGGCAAAGTTTTATTTCACCGTGGCTCAAATAGCGTGATTGCATGAACACACTGTGTAATCATGTCATGGCATAGTTTTATTACATCGTGACCCAAATGCACAAATTTGGTCGCTCGACGTTTTTCCTGCATTTGTGCCATGCCAAAGTTTTATTTCGCCGTGGCACATTTATGTAACTATGGATTACAAAACTCTATGCCACAGAACAGAAGAACTGTGCCATGGTGCAAATCACCTTTTCTAGATTACTGTTAATGCGCGTATCACAAAAACGATCCAATGCAAATCCCTCAACAAATCCAACACATCAGTTCATCAATTTAAGCAATATTAACATATCAATAAACCAAACATGTAATATCCGGCAATCAATTCAGTTAATCAATCAAAATACCATTAAAATATATACAATCAAGCCCCTAGGCTCTGATACCATGGTAAGTAAATCGATGGGGTAAACGTAGCAAAAAACAAAAATTTCCCCATCGATTACCCTAATAAACCCAAGATCAAGGTCTAATATGTATATATTCTACATGCTTAAATTGAAATAACACAAAACCAAACAAGGATTGGATAAGATCATACCAGCGTTTTGTAACGCCCCACTTGAGGTACATAGCTAAGTTATGGTGTATTGCTTGAATGTTTATTGTTTTGCTTTTTTTTGGGTTGATATATTGTTAATGTTGGTTGGTTGGCCCTTAGTTGAATTTTTGTTAAAGTTATTTTAAGAAAAATATGAAGAAAATCCCTTAAACTTTCATTAGGGGTAAAATGGTCTTTTCACTCAAAATTAGTTGAAATTGTGGGGAGTGGAAAGATATAGAATTTCATGGAGAATGTAATAAAAATGAGGGCATTATTGTAATTGACTAAGGGATATAGATGGGATTTCTAAGAAAAAGAAAGGGCAAAATGGGAAGACAAGTGTTAATTGTGAGTTAATAAGGGTTTGGGTCTAGAAAACCCTTTATTCTTCTTCTCCACTGCCAACTTCTTCTCACCACTTCCTCTCAACTCTTTTTTTCAATATTTCAAGATATTTCAAGAATTTTAGAGAGCTTTTTGAGTAGTTTGGGATAGAAACTTAATCTAAAGCACCCTAAGGTAAGGATTTTTGCTTTAGATGTGAAGTTTTGCTTATATATATATATTGAAGTCTTAGGGTTTTATTGTTTAAAGGTGTAAAGAAGAGACAAGCTATCAAAGGAAAGGAAAAGTGTTAGTGAAATCTCTCTATTACAAGGTAAGTAAATCCAACCAACTTGAGTTTTGAATAAGCTTTTGAGTAGAGATTTAGAGATTGAGTAGAGATGTATGCATGTATAAATATGTATTATGCTTCTTGAGGAATTGAGTTGAGATGAGTAGCTAATTGGTGGTCGTTGGATGCACTTCATGTATGAGAAGTGTTTTAATGTGTATTGAGAAATGGAAATTGAGATGAAGTTTGAGAGATGTTGTGTAAACTTATTTGAAAGTGCTTTTCTTGACAAGGATTATGATTATATGAGGGAGTTTTCTCCCATTTTGGATGGCTAGAGAATGAAGTAGAGTAGTAATTATAGTAGAGTGTTTATATGCATATGAGTTGCTTGATAAATTGCCTAAGTGAAAACATGTTACTAAACTGCCCTGTCACAGCCGTGACTTTCTGAGTAATTGTTGGGCATCTTACGGATTGAACTGGGTTTAGATTAAAACATAAAAGTTATACCCCTATCTCTAAGATTTAATACGAGACCAAAACCGTCACAATCCAATGTGTATAACGCAAGTTATGCCCTTTTTAGTGTGACCTGCGCAGAATGACTGTCTTTGATGTACCATTGCATTTGTGCTTTGCATAAGTGCATTAGTGAGCATGAGCCGTTCATACGCATTATTTATGCACTTAAGAAGTAGCTTGAGAAATAGTAGAGAATGTGAGTATAAACTACTTTAAGATTAAAGAGAGAGAAAGAGAGAATGAGCACTAGAGAACAAAGAGAAAGTAGTGCTAAACAAAAGAGAATAGAGTAGGTTGTGCAATGGGGAACCCATGAGTAATAGGTAGAGTATTCCCGCATGTACGCCACATTGAGAGAGCGGCATGAGTATGAGAGAGAGAAGTGGTGTAGCCCGTGAGAGTGCATGCGGATGAGGGCTATACCCGAGAGTACCCGAGAGAGAGATTATTCACTCACATGGCCAAGGGTTCCGAATCCATGCATAACCAATTCCGATCGGCTAGAATGAGGAGAAGTCACGTAGAGCGGGAGCGAGTCCTGGCTGTGCCTCCGATAAGATTAGGCCTTCACTACTAAAGAGAGTTAGTAGAAAAGAGTTATGAGAAAGAGAAAATAGAGAGAAGTATAAGAGAGAGAGAGAGAGAGAGAGAGAGAGAGAGAGAGAGAGAGAGAGAGAGTAAACGAGAATTGTAAGGAAAGAATTAGAGAGAGAGTTACGGGGATAGATGAGTAGAGGATTTACTTACTGAGCAGTAGTTGTGCTCACCCCATTGTTTCCTATGTTTTTACAAGATCTAGGTGAGGATACAGTCGGATGGGCGTCGGCAAGCGAAGGGAAATGGCTACACTGTCTACCTTGTTTTTGATGCTTTTGTACATGATACAACTTTTTGTATAAAGAATGTATATGTTTAATAAAAGAAAAATTTGGGCCCAACTTTTTATGCTATCTTACATGTATTTTTACTATGTATATTTTAAACGAATATGAGTAAAATGGAGTTGTTACACGTTTGGAGACTCCATCAACATCTTTGGGTGCGATCTCGCTACCGATCCAAGTGTAGGATCGAGCTCAAGTCATCCACACAAAAATAGTACAACAGAGACCAGATATTAGTTTTGCTTGAACCAATCCTTGGCTTTAAGGATTTAAGGTTTGGAAGGATAAAGTAAAGAACAGAAAAAGAGAAGAAGAGAGACAAATTCTCTCTAATTTTTCACTCTCCCATGGCTATAACAAAATGAATGGATCCACAATGAAAACCTATTTTGCTTTTCTTTATATAGAAAAGCCAAATATCAATTCCACCCCCCAAATGTAGCAAAAACAAAAACATAGAAAAGCCAAATATCAATTCCACCCCCAAAAATTTAGCAACAACAAAAACTTAGGTGGAATCGCACATAGGTCCCTGTTTAATTATTTAGTTAATTATTAATATAAATATTAGTATTAACTTCAATCATTAAACTCATAATTTTGCTAAATTATTCCAATAAAATTGGACACAAGCTACAACCTCAATAAATTTAATTACACAACAAGATTACCAGTATGCTCTTTCGTCCAAAAGATGAAAACACCCTTCCATAGTTAACCATCCTTAAACTGTCTCCTTAGGGTGTGACCACTCATCACACCAGGAGTGAATAGTATCGCAATTGACACCAATCAATTGTCTCACTACACTTAGACCAAGATTGGTCTCTTGGCCCCTAGCAAGGTATCATGGCCACCCAATAGATTCAATTCAGATTCAGCGAAATAGCTACCTGCCAATGATATGGTAAACTATACAATCAAATCCTTTCATCATCTGATATCTCATTGAGACTGAGGTGCATAAGTAGTGTCAGCCTCAGTCATCCTTGATATGTTTGTATTCAGTTACTAGACCAATGACCAGAATAATAAATTAGATTGAGCAACAACTCAATCCCACTGTAATCATAGATTTACTCTCATTGTCATTAATTGAATTGCGCCATGAGATAACTTCTCCTGTACCCGGGAGTGATGAATCCTCTATCGATCCAACATAGTCTTGATTCACCCTTCGATGCAACCAATCATTACTGTATTGATAGATCTAAATACAACTACGTTGGGCTAGTGTCAAACTACACCAATCGATGCACAAGACACTTCGATGATCTCAAGTCTAAGGATCACATGCACCACCATTCATTAGAGGATATGTTCCATAGACACTGCGATTACCATCTATATAGAATCCTCTGGTGGGTCAGGCTAGTGAACTTGCCTATAGCAAGCACCCATGCGTTGCACCAGGTTGTTGGCAAACAACCTTTACAAGTAAGATCAGTCACTGCCTTTTGACAAGGTCGTTCAACACTATGATAGCCTTACCATATTATCTGTGCCTTTGGTCATAATAATACTAGGGCTACAAACATTTTTATAATGGCACCATATCTGCTCATAGGGTTCTCACTATCAAGATTTGAAACACTTGATACCCTTGTCACGGTTTTACCATCCTAAGGATATATATCAATACATACAACTATGATTTACATGATATAGTAGATAATACCTTTTATTGATTAATAAACATTATTATAAAGAGCCAATTCCACAATAATTGATTGGCTTTAGGGCACCTACTCCAACAGAATGTGCAAGCAAGTGACATTTGCAACAGTCACAACATGTGCATTATCATTCATAGTATCAGCATGCATTTGATTAATGAGAGAACAAAAGGTACTTTTATTGATTGGCTGCTGTGTACAATTGACATTATTAGAAGTAACTATTAGAGTACTTGCCCTGGATCCAACCAATTATTATAGAATTGACTATTTGTAATAATGTTCATTGATCAATAAAAGGCAATTTATTATATATCGTGTAAATTATATCTATACGTATTGATATATGTCCTTAAAATGGTAGAACCGTGACGAGGGTATCAAGTGTTTCAAATCTTGATTGTGAGAACCCTATGAACACATATGGTGGCCAGCCTAGAAATGACCGTAGCCCTAGTATTATTCTGACCAAGGGCACAAATAATACAGCAAGTCTATCGTAGTGTTGAATGACCCTGTTGAAAGGCAGTGACTGATCTCACTTGTCAAGTTTGTTTGCTGACAACCTGGTGCAACACGTGGGTGCTTGTTGTAGGCAAGTTCACTGAATTGGCCCACCAGAGGATTCCATATAGATGGTAACCCCAATTTCTATGGAATAAATCCTCTAACGAATGGTGGTGCATGTGATCCTTAGACTTGAGATCACAGGAGTGCCTTGTACACCGATTGGTGTAGTGTGATACTAGCCCAATGCATTTCTATTCAGAGCTGTCAATACTGTAGTGATTGGCTACATCGAGGAGTGTATCAAGACTATGGTGGATCGATAGAGGATTCATCACTCTTGGGTACGGGAGAAGTTATCTCACGGCGCAATTCAGTAAATGGCAATGACACTAAAACTATGGCCATAGCGAGATTGAGTTGTTGCTCAATCTAATTTATTATTCCAATCATTGGTCTAGTAAATACAAACATATCAAGAGTAACTAAGGTTGATACTATTTATGTACCTCAGTCTCGATAAGACAACAGATGATGAAAGGATTTGATTGCACGATAATCATATTATTGACAGGTAGCAATTTCACTGAATCCGAATCTATCGATTGGTCATGATGCCTTGCTAGGGGCCAATCTTGGTCTGTGTGTAGTGAGATAATTAATTGATGTTAATCGTGATACTACTCGCTACTAATACGATGGGGAGCCTACAGGTCACACACATAGAAGATAATTTAAGAATCAATTTATGCAAGGGGTGTTTTCGTCTTTTAGGGAAAAAGGGTATTTTGGTAATCTCACAATGCAATTAAATTTGCTAAGGTCGTTGCATATATTTAATTTGATGTTAAAATTAAATGAGTGAGATTATATTTAAATATATGTACGCATATATTTAAATGAATTATTATTTTTATTAAATTAATATATTTTATGAATATATAAATTGAGTTTAATTGGAATAATAATAATTAAAATAAAATATCATCATTGGGAGTGTTTAGACATAGGGGCTGTTTGGGTTGGGGCCCAAGCCTATTCCTCATTGGAATAGGGTTTCACATGCACCATATAAGTGCATGTGTTTTGTGTTTTTAAAAGATAGAATTCATTTTTATTAAAAGAAAACAACCTCCTTTCTCTCTACATCTCACGCCACCCTTGGTCATTGAATCAGAGTCTCTTTGATTTTTGATTTGGCTCTTGAAGCTAAAGGAGGATCTAGCAAATCCCTCTTTAGCTCTTTGAGTTATCTTCGTGTAGATTACTACTAGTTCGATTCTATTTTGAATCAATAGCGAGCCCAGTCAGAGACAAGTTTGAAGGAGCCTCCAAACGTGTGTATGAAGTCTAATCTTTACTTTGATCATTCATATTACTGCAGATTTTTGATGTAACATATTAGCTGTAATGTATGTACCCTGATCTTGGCTTAAAAAGGAATTGATCATTATTTTTGTTTTTTGTTTTCTACTGCCATGGGCTAGATCATTTCCTTACAGTGGTATCAGAGTCTATGGTACCAGATTTCACAGTTTAATGTATGTGTGATGACATGAATTTGATTGATAACATATTGCTTTGTTAAATTAGTATATATTCTGCCTTGAGAGCATGTTTTAAGAAATCAATATACCTAATTAATTTAATTTATTGATGATCTGCAAGATTGGTATATTGAGATCTGGATTTTTGTTGACATCTGATGATTAGATTGATTGCAAAATCCATTTGGCTTTTTTGTTGTTGTTGGTTGAACTGATTTGTTATAGATTAGTGCATGCTCACCGCAACGATATAACCCATTGCTGCGGCTATCATTGTCTTGCGAACTTTTTGATTGGAAATCAGCGCTCGCCGCAGCGATAGTTCTTTAGCACAATCACCGCGGCAATATAACCCATCGTTGCGGTAATCGTGGTGTAAAGAAGGCGCTAATGAAAATGAGTGCTCGTCGCAGCGATATAACACATCGCCACGGTGATAGCACATGGTATGCATGTGTGATGATAACCAGCATACGCTGTGACAATATAACTCATCACCGCGGCGAGCTTATACGTTGGGGCCAAAGTGAAAAGTTTCAAAACTTTTAGACCAAATGTAGATCTGCAAATTGTCATAGGGTAATTGTAATTCACCCACCCAATTCAAAAATTGATTGTTTTTGAATGTATGCAATGTACTTGTTTAAATATTGCATGGTGCCTAGTACATGAGCCTTAACACCTATGGTCAATGTTGTAACGCCCGACATGGAGGTACATGATTTAATTTATGTTTTTATAGCCCTTAGTTAATTTTTGTTAAAGTGATTTTAAGAAAATGCCTTAAACTTGCATTAAGGGTAAAATGGTCTTTTCACTCAAAATTAGTTGAAAAGTGGGGAGTGAGAAGAGATAGAATTTCATAGAGAATGCATTAAAAGTGAGAGCATTATGGTAATTGACTAAGGGATATAGATGGAATTTTGAAGAAAGAGTAAGGGCAAAATGGGAAAGTGTGTTTATAAACTAAAGTGTTAAGGGTTGGAAACCCTTATTTTCTTCATTCCACCACCACACTCCTCCCCCATTTTCTCTCAAATTTTCATTCAATCCTCCAAGGATTTTGAGGGCTTTTGAGTGGTTTTTCATAGGGTTTTGATTTTAGGTTTCAAAAGGTAAGAATTCATGCTCTTTATCTATGATTTATTTGTGTAAAAGTTGAGTTCTTATGACGTTTATGCTTAGGGTTAAGAGAAGATTTGAATCCAATAAGAGTAGAGAGCTTAAGAGAGACAACTCAAGAAGAAGGTAAGTAAATTCCACTCAAAATCCAACTCAAGTTAAAGTTTAAGAATTGAGAAATTGAGGATAAATTATGCTTGTTGTTGGATATATTTGAATATGAGAAGCATATGTGATGGTTTGATGATGGGTTGAAATTGGAAGAATTGGAGAAATTTTTGGGAGTGTGTTTGCCTTATAGGTATGGTGATGCTACAAGAGAGTTTTTCTCTCTTTTTGGATGGTTTGAGAAACAAATAGAATGATAATTAAATTAGGGTTTGTATGTGCACATTTCTTGTTTGATGAAATGCCTAAGAGAAGTATGAGTTTGAGTAGAAACCTTAATTTTATGCAACATTGCATATTTGCATTTCATGAGTGCATTTAAGTAAGAATTTTAAGCATGAGCCATCCATATGCATATATTTGTATATGTGCAGAATTTTGTTTAAGAATAAAGCATGAAGAATAAAGAATAAAGAATGTTAAGAATAAACACTCTTAAGAATAAAGAGAAAGAAAGAAAAGCGATTAAAGAATTAAAGAAAGAAAAAGTGTTAAAAAGAGAAAAGAATAGGTTGTGCGATGGGGAACTGTGAGTGTTAAGAAGAAATTCCCACATACACACCACCTTAATTGAGTGGCATAAGAAGAAGAAGAATTGTACGATCCGTAAAAGTGTATGTGGATGAGGGTTGTACCAAGAAGAATTCCTACATGCACGCCACCTTAATTGAGTGGCCTAAGAAGAAAGAAAAAATTGTACGGTCTGCAAGAGTGCATGTAGATGAGGATTGTACTCACTCACACGGCCAAGGTTCCAAATCCATGCATCAGCTAAGTCTGATCGGCAAAGAATAAGAAATGAAAGAATGAGAAAAGAAAGAATAAGAATAAGAAAGAATGAGAATGAGAAAAGAAAGAATGAGAAAAGAAAGAATAAGAATAAGAATGAATAAGAATGAGAAAAGAGAGAATGAAAAAGAGTAAGAATAAGAAAGAATGAGAAGGCTTGAACAAGCAAAGAAGAAGAAAAGAAAAGAAAACAAGAAAGAAAAGAAAATGGAAAAAGAAATAGAAAGAAGAAAGAAAATACATTTTTGCATTATTGCAGATGCATTTCATTCATGCATATTACCATGAATTTCGTCATGGTTGGAAAGAATAGAGAGAATAGAGAGAAAGAAAGAATAGAAAGATAGAAAGAACAGAGAGAATTCGAAAGAAAGAAATGAATAGTGAGAATTAGAAACAGAGAAAGAATTAAGGAAGAAAGAAAGCAGAAGAGAATTAAGTAAGGAAAGAACCAAAGAAGGAGAAGAGTTAAGGGATTTACTTACTGAGCATTTTTATGCTCACCCCATTGTTTTCCCATGTTTTTGCAGGAAATACTTGAGCAGCGATCGAAAGGACGTCGACAAGCGGAGAGGATTGGCTTTACTGTCCACCGTTGTTAAGTTTTTGCACTTGTATTTTGAAATATGTAAAGAATTATATTTTGTAAGTAAAGAAAAATTTGGGCCCAACTATTTTCATATGTTAAGTATGTATGTTTTTATTGTATATATTCTAAAGTATACAGTAGAAAGAAGTCATTACAAATGTTATAAAATATTTTTGGGTATGTATGGTTGTAATTTTAAAATAGGGCCTGTGTGTCTTGCTTTTCTTCCCCTTCTCAATGTACATTCTCTTCTCTTCTCATTCCCCTCGAATGTAAATCGAGGTTTCTAAATTTATTGATGTAAAATTAGCTTGGTTTGTTCGCCAAAGCGAAGGTTTTAAATGGGCTAGATGGGATCTCAGTCCACTAAGAAAGCCAATGGGCTTTCCCGAGTTAATAGTGAGGGCTATTGACTTGAAGAAAATAGTGGGAGCATCTTAATAACATACCATATTAAATGTTAATGAACATTATAATGACTATCACTTTTCTGCTGTAGATTCACCAAAATGAGTATTATGAACCTACGACCGATAACCGAGAAAGAATACAAGCTGGATGGATCCAATTTCTTGGACTAGTATCGTAATCTTTGGATTATATTGAAGTCTGAAAAGAAATTGTATATCCTTAATAAGCCATATATGGCTGAACTTGGCCCTTGCCACTCAGGAAGTAAAGGACACTTATAAAAAGTTCCTTGATGATGCTAATGGTGTTCAATGCCTGATGTTAGCATCAATGACACCTGCGTTGCAAAAGCAACATGAGAATATGGACATTGCTGCCATTATTCTGCACCTTAAAGAGTTTTTCAAATGAGAGGTACAAGGTGTCAAAAGCATTGTTTGGAATCACATGACTAAGGAAGCCGAAGTTGGCCCTCATGCACTCAAAATGATCGAGTACATGGAGAGCCTTGAGACTTTGGGGTTTGGGTTGGATGTAGAATTACAAGTGGATTTAATTCCGCAATCTTTACCTGATTCTTTTTCTCCATTCATAATGAACTTCAATATGAACACGATGGTGAAATCCCTGGTAAAGGGAAGGGTAAGGACAAGGGAAAAGCCAAGGCCAAACCCAAAGGACAAGGTGCTCTTATGCCTGAGAGTGGCGTTAGGAAGTGCAGGAAAGTAATTTGCTTTTATTATGGCAAGCTTAGCCACTGGAGAAAGCACTGCAAGGCTTTCCTTGCCAACAAGAAGAAGCCAGAGGCTTCGACTTTAGGTATGTTCATGATTGAGATTAACTTATCTCCTTCAACATCTTAGGTCATTGCCATAGGATGTGGCACTCACATTTACACTAATATGTAGGGGACTAAGGTAGAGTAGATTGCTCGCCAAGGGAGAAGTGGACCTATAAGTTGGAAATTGAGCACATGTGGCTGCATTGGCTATAGGAACTTACTATTTATGTTTGCATTTAGGATTGTTGTTGGAACTTCATAACTGTTATTACGTGCCTTCTATTTCCAAAAATATTATTTCAGTATCCGCTTTGGATAATATAGGGTCTCATTTTGAGATTTCTAATAGATTGTTGTCCTTTTGTTTGAATGGTATTCTATTTGAAATTGCAAGGTTATATAATGGGTTATATGTTCCAAGAGAGCTAAACATAGTGATCGAAACCAAACATACCTCTGGCATTATAGATTAGGTCATGTTAATCAGACTCGCATTGCAAAACTTCAAAGGGATGGAGTTTTGGACCCTTTGACTTCCAGTCATTTGAGGTATGCTAATCATGCCTTTTAGGCAAGATGACCAAGTCTCCTTTCACAGGACATGGTGAAAAGGCTATTGAACTATTAGGCATCATCCATAGTGATGTATGTGGTCCACTTACAGTTGAAGTCAGAGGTGGATATTCATACTTTATTACATTTACTGATGATTTTAGTAGATATGGTTATGTTTACCTTATGAGACATAAATTTGAAGCCTTTGATAAATTCAAAGAATTCAGGAATGAAGTACAGAATATGTTGGGCAAAAGTATTAAAGCTCTTCGGTCGGATTGAGGAGGTGAATACTTAAGCTCAGGGTTTTCTGAATACCTGAAGGAATATGGGATAGTATCACAATTCACTCCTCCATATGCACCCCAACATAATGGAGTGTCTGTAACGCCCCACTTGAGGTACGTAGTTACTGTTCTTTCGGTTGCTCTTAGTTGGGATGGTATCGTGGTATTATTGTTTGTTTAACATTAGTACGAGTGTTGTGTTGAATACTTGCCTTGAAATTGGTTGAAAAGACAGAAGAAGTTCAGTCTGCCGTACTTCGCCGGGGCGAAGAAGAATCTTCGCCGCGGCGAAGAGGTGTGGAAGCCAAGGGAAACTTTCCTGGACAGTGTCGCCGCGGCGAGAAGGTTCCTCGCCGCGGCGACAGTCCGACCAAAATGTTTATTAAGTTTTAGATATTCTCTTCACTAAGGGCATTTGGACCATTCTACCCCTAATTAGTAGGAAAAGTGGGGAGTAAATTGTAAGGAAATTTCAAGGAGAATATGTTAGTATGGGGGTGTGTTAGTAAGGAATCAAAGGATATGGATGGAATTTCCATAAAAGAGCAAGGGCAAAATGGGAAGAATGAGTTTTAAGAAGTATTAAAAAGGGTTTAGCCTTTGAATGTTCTTCATTTTTCCAGTTCCACCGCCTCCTTCATTCTTCTAAACTCTCTCAAATTTCCTTCAATCTTTCAAGGATTTCCAAGAGCCTTTTTGAGAAACTTTTAGTAGGGTTTTAACCTAAAGCTTCCTAAGGTAAGGATTTGTACTTTAGATGGGAGTTTTCTTATGTTTTGATTAGAATCTCATGTTGTGATTGTTGGTTAAGTTGTAGAGGAAAAGCAAGCTTCCAAAGGAAAGGAGAAGTGTTAAAGAAGCCAATTTCTCATAAGGTAAGTAAACTCAACCTAAGTTGAGATTTAAGAACTCCTTTGAGTGGATTGAAATACATATGTGCTTTCTTTAAATTGTTGAATGAGAGAAGTAATTATGTTTGAGTTATGAGTTATGAGAAGTGTGGTATTTGCTTGATGTTGGGTTGAGTTTGATTGGAGTTGGAGGAGGTTTTGAGCAAGATTATGGAAGTATTTCTCTTTTGATAGGGAATTTAGGGTTTATGAGGGAGTTTTCTCCCATTTGGTTGATTAAAGAAAACAGAAAAGTTAGAATTAGAGTAGAGTTATTCATGCACATGAGTTGTATGATGAAATGCTCAAGAGAACCATAAGTAAGGGTAGAAAGCCTTAATTGTTGCTACATGTCATAGTTACTTTTCATAAATTCATTAATGAGTATGAGTCATTGATGTGCATTAATTATGCTTTACTTATGCATTAGAAAAGAGAGTAGAGAAAGAGTAGAGACTTATGAGTTTAGACTACTCTAAGAGTAGAAAGAAAAAGAGAATGAGCACTATAGAGTAAAGCTAGAGTAGTGCTTAATAAGAGAGTAGTGCTTAATAAGAGAATAGAGTAGGTTGTGCGATGGGGAACCTGTGAGTACGGGTAGAGTATTCCCGCATGTACGCCGCATCAATAAAGCGGCCAGAATATCAGAATGAAAAAGTGGTGTAGCCCGTAGTGTACATGCGGATGAGGGCTATACCCGAGTTTACCCGAGAGATTCTATGCACTCACATGGCCAAAGGTTCCGAATCCATGCATAACCAAGTCCGATCGGCTAGAATGAGTAGAAGTCACCGGGAGTGGGAGCGAGTCCCAGCCGTGCCTCCGGTCAGATGGGGCCGTGACTTACTAGAAAGAAAGTTAGTATAGAGGAGCTACGAGAAAGAGTAATTAGACAGTGAGTAAAGAAAGAGTTACGGGAATAATTGAGTTTAGGGGTTTACTTACTGAGCCTTGTTTGTGCTCACCCAGTTGTTCCCTATGTTTTTGCAGGTTCTAGATGAGGGACACAGTTGGATGGACATCGGCACACGAAGAGAAATGGCTACACTGTCCTCCCTTTTTGATAGTTTTGCATATGTCACAAACATTGTATAAATTTGTATAAAGAATGCATGTGTTTAATGAAAGAAAAATTTTGGGCCCAACTTTTTATATTATGGTTACGTGTATTTTCACTGTGCATGTTTTATAAGAATCGAGTCGTTACAGTGTCTGACAGGAGGAACAAGACCTTACTTGATATGGTTAGGTCTATGATGAGTTTTAATGATCTACCTGCATCATTATGGGGTTATACCCCAGAGACTACGACTTACGTACTGAACCGTGTGCCATCAAAGTATGTAGATAAGACTCCATATGAACTATGGAGTGGGCGAAAGCCAAACTTGTCTTATCTAAGGATTTAGGGTTGTGAAAGTTATGTTAAAAAATTGACTTCGAACAACCGTACAAATGTATATTTGTGGGGTATCCTAAGGAGACAAAAGGATACTATTTCCACCACACAAAAGAGCATAGAATTTATGTCATTCATACTAGTGTCTTCCTAGAAAATGAATTTTTTCTAAGAAATTCTAGTGGGAGAAAAGTAGAGCTCGATGAAGTTCTAGTAAACAAGATACATTAGATGAAGGATGGGAAGATGTGCCACAGGAGGTGGTTGAAATTGTGAGGAGGTTACGCCATACTTTGTGGATCAAAGTGAACCACCTAAGGTAGCACATGAGCTACGTAGATTTGGGAGAGTATGTCGTGAGCCCGAGAGATATGGTTATCTCGTGACTCAACATGGTGATGTACTAGTCTACCAGGACAATGAACCTAGAACCTACGAAGATTCTATATCGGATCTAGATTCCGTTAAATGGCTAGAAGCCATGAAATCTGAGATGGACTCCATGTACCAGAACCAGGTGTGGTCTCTAGTGGATCCACCTAAGGGGTAAAACCCATGGGGTGTAAATGGGTCTTCAAGAAGAAGACTGACATAGATGGCAAGGTGCATACATATAGGGCACAACTGGTTGCCAAAGGTTTCAAATAAATTCATGGTATTGACTATGAAGAAACCTTGTTGCCAGTTGCCATGATTAAATCCATCTAGATTATGGTTGCGATTGCTGCATATCATGACTATGAGATTTGGCAAATGGATGTCAAAACAACTTTCTTGAACGGAAACCTTAAAGAGAATGTGTATATGACACAACTTGATGGTTTCGTTCTTGATGGGCAAGCTGACAAGGTATGCAAGTTGTAGAGGTCCGTTTATGGACTCAAGCAAGCTTCAAGGAGCTGGAACATTCGTTTCAATGAAGCTGTAAAAGAATTCAGTTTTATCAAGAGCGAAGATGAGCTCTGTGTTTACAAGAAGGTGACTGGGTGCGCAGTGGCGTTCCTAGTGTTGTATGTCAATGGCATACTTCTTATCGGGAATGATATACCAAACTTGTAGTTGGTAAAGACTTAGTTATCCAAGTGCTTCTCCATGAAGGACTTAGAAGAAGCAGCCTACATCCTCAGAATAAAGATCTATCATGATAGATTGCATAGGTTGCTTGGCCTAAGTCAGAGTACATACATTGACAAAGTACAGAAGAGATTCAGTATGGAATAATCCAAGAAGGGGTTTTTTCGATTATGTGTCCTAAAACACCAAATGAGAGAGGTAGGATGAGGAGGATCTCATATGCATTAGCAATTGGATCCATTGTGTATGTCATGTTATATAGTCGGATTGATGTCTCATGTGCTTTGAGCACTTGTAGTAGATATCAACCAGATCCAAGTGAGCGTCACTGGATGATTGTCAAGAGCATTCCTAAGTACTTGAAGAGGACTAAGGATATGTTCTTGGTTTATGGAAGGGAAGATGAGCTCACTGTAAGAGGATACAGAGATGCTAGTTTCCAAACGGACAAAGATGATTATCGTTTGCAATCCGGGTTTGTATTTTGTCTCAATGGGGGTGCAGTGAGCTGGAAGAGCTCTAAGCAAAGCACAGTAGAAAATTCTACGATGAAGGCTGAGTATATTGCATTATCTGATGCGGCCAAGGAGCCAGTTTGGATTAAGAAGTTCATTATCGAACTTAGTGTGGTGTAATCTCTGGCAAGTATTCACTGAGTATCTTATAAAAAGAATGCAGAGAATTGCTAGCTTAGAAAGGGTGTTCGTCTAAATTTTTTATCCTTAATTCGGTTATAAAATACTAATACACAATGACCATTTCT
Source organism: Pistacia integerrima (assembly GCA_026225825.1). Taxonomy (NCBI): domain Eukaryota; kingdom Viridiplantae; phylum Streptophyta; class Magnoliopsida; order Sapindales; family Anacardiaceae; genus Pistacia; species Pistacia integerrima. Next base: position 13,670,775 of record CM047750.1, on the reverse strand, counting down.
CACATATATAAAAATAAAAAGAATTATTTTCTAATGAATCGGAAAGCGTGAAGATGTTTTCCAAATATTATTACTACCAAAAAATACATACACAAATCCACATGAATTCCTTCACTGAGGCAGAGTGTGCAACCCTCTCACCAACTTGACATCTCCCGACCGCTACAATCTAATACCTACAAAAATAAAGAAAGTAATGGGGTGAGCTATAAATACTCAGTAAGTAAATCAAACCTAATTGTGCTTTTACTCCACTGTCCCTATTTTTGCTATACTGCTTCTAAATTTCTACTTGCATTCTCTCTTTATTCTCAGGCGTATTTCTCAAATCTTTCTAAATCTTTCTAGTGTTGTGCCATTCTTTATCATTTTATTTCTCTTCTCTGCTAGATTACATCTTTCTATTTACTTCACTACTCAACCAATCGCTAAGTTTGCTTGCTATGTGTCATGTTTCTAATTTCTATTCTTTTCTAGCATGTATCTAATTTCTGTTCTTTTCTCGTGTATCTCTAATTTCTTTTCTATTCTTGTAGGCTTCTATTTTCTTTTCTTCTCTATTTTCATGGAATTCTATTTTCTTTTCTTGGCTAGTCAGACACGCAATGATAAAATAAATTCTTTAACCTATGCATAAATGCATAAAGTGCAATGCACATAAAATGTCTGATGCATATGCAAATGATCATGTTTGTATTCTTTTTGAAAATTCTTGTCTAATTCTTTCTCAAATCCTTCTTTTTTTTCTTTTTTTTTTTTTTTTCTGAAATTCATTTCTTTTTTCTGGTTTGCCAATCAGACTAAGCTGAGACATGGATTTAGAACCCTTGGCGTGTGTGCATATTTTGAAATTCTTTCTGGGTACAGTTCTCATCCACATGCACTTCCAACGGACTATACAATTATGTTTTCTATTTTGAGGCCGCTCACTGATGGCAGCATGCATATGGGAAACTTCGCATCTCTGTCGCCATTAACTAATGCGGCGAATGCTCACATATTCACTATCACAATAGCCCTCTGAAAACATGCTCTGTAAATCTGAAAAATAACTAGTTAGACATTTTCCAATAATTTAAAATTTTCTAAAATACATGTTATGCTATCTCATGTATTTATATGTTGTCTATGCATGATCCCAAAATACGTGTCTGACTCTGGCATGTATTCTATTAATTCTAAGGCTTTTATTTCTATACTTTTCTGGAAAGCTCAAAGTTCTATTCTAATAAGATGCTTAACTTAAACATTTTTTATTTTATTCTTTATTTCTGAATTCTATGCATCGTGTGTACATAGACGATTCTATAATTTCTACATAATTCTATAATTCTATAATTCTTCAATTCTATCATGCTATATAAAATATACACGTACACAATTACATTATCTCTCACAAATTCTACTCTTTTATAATTCTATTAGTGAGATATTAAAAACGGCACAATTCAACTAGGGAATGAATTCTACATTTTGGGCAATCTAATTTTCTATAAAAATCTATGCCACAACTTAGGTATTAAGTCGACTAACTTGCCCAATTATGCTACTAGATTTTTTCAAATTTATATATATATATGTAAATCACATAACCATGTCATTAAACTACTCTCTAATATTTTCTAATGTTACAAACATGCCTTGTACAACTTTCTAAATGCAAATTTAATGCCATAAATTTGCATTCTCTTAACATGACCATCAACTTCAATTGTTATACATGCCCTTCTTTCTTCTTTTCTTTTGGCTACATTCTATACATTAATCTATATTGTCATATTAATCATTGTAAATACAATCTAACATATGGCACAACATATATACTTTAGCTAAATTCTAATTTCTTTCTAACATTCTTAACTAAACTTTTGGCCAATACAAAATATTTTCAAGATCTTCTAGCACAAGTCGATAGCTTGTAATATATAATAAGGCATGAAAATTACACTTATATGAATCAAATTCTAAAATGGTCATGTATTTAAAACATAAACCAAACTTCTATTTCTTTGATGTTTCTTTTAATATCTATACTTGGGAAAGCTTTTTTATTCTTTATACAATAAAATCACTTATTACATATTGTTTTTAACTAATCTCAAAACAAGAAACAACAACATACTCATTTGGCCAAGCCATTATTTTGATGTTCTTTCTGGTTTTAAGCATACAAGCTTGACAAATTATTGTGGCATATTGTAATATTATAATATAATCACCCATCTTTTACTATCATAAATACTACAATATTGCAACAATTTAATATGAAATTCTTGCCATCGCTTTCCTAAAGTCATAGGTTTCAAAACTCATAATTCAATGACTAAATACAATATGTCATTCAAACTAATGCTAAAAGTTCAAGCAACTGGAACCATGCACTAAAGGCCATTCATTTCATTAAACTAACATAAATAAGTGTTATTCTAAATTTTGGCATAACAACATGCACTCTTGAATACTTAAACTTATACTTGGTCAAGTCTAATACAACCTCTTGGCATCAATTCTTTCCTTTCTCAAACAATATCTTCAATAATATTCAACAAATTTATGCATACATTTCTCTTTGAATTTTCATCAAACAATTTACATGCACATACAAGTACTTGTTTGGCCACACTTCCACATTTCTCCAAATACCTCAAAATTGGAACAAAACTCACCAAAAACTCAACTCCTAATCTGGCCGAAATCATTATTTCATCTATAATTCGCCAAATCATCACATACGAATGAACTACTCTTCATGGCTGAACTTTTACACATTATTCAAGCATTTAAATGGTCAACAATTCTCACCATGCATCATATACAACCATACAATAATCTACAATTACAATTATGGCTCAAAACAAGGCTTAAGTTTGATTCACTTACCTTTTTCTTGCAAGGATCCTTTTCTTTGCTTACTTTGCTCAATTACAATCTACAATTATAATTATGGCTCAAAACAAGGCTTAAGTTTGATTCACTTACCTTTTTCTTGCAAGAATCCTTTTATTTGCTTCCTTTGCTCACTTTCTTCATTGATTCATGCTAAAACACATAAATTCATGAGAACTCATACTTATAAAACGCAAATCACAAACTTTTGCTAAAATTCTTACCTTAGAAAGCCATAAAATGAACATATATTCACTTAGGCATGAATTCTCATGTAATTCTCTTAGAAGACTTTGAAGAAATGAAGGAGAAATGGGGAAGAAGGTTGCTAGCGTTTTTGGTGTGCAAATGGTTAGGGTTTTGTCAATTGAAGTCTTATAATTATATGTGTGTGTGTGTGTGTGTGTGTGTGTGTGTGTGTGTGTGTGTAATTATATATATATATAATTCCCATTTTGCCCTTGCACTTTTATAATAATTTCAATTATGCCATACGTGCATTTACCGATATACGCTCTCTTTCAATGGATTTAATACATGTTCTTGGTCATTTTCACTTCCCATCAGAAACTCGAATTATGAGTGAAAATATCATTTTACCCTTATTATTTAATTTCTTCCTATTACTTTACAAACATGTATTTATCTCGGCATCATCTCACATTTATTTTCCATAACCTTTCTACCACTCTATTCTCATGGCTAGCACACCTAATACATTATATTTATCATACTCACTTTTCACTTGAACACGTGATTGTATATTCGCTATGACTATTAAATAATCCCTACTATATTTCTGAATGTGGGTATTACATTTCTCTCACTCCCACCCCCCGGCCCAACACGAAATTTAGGCACTTATGTTGGCAGCATATTCTTTCATCTCTTGCTTTACCCATTGCGTAGCCTTCTCTACTTTGTGATTCTTTCAGAGGACTCTCATTAGTGTAATATTCTTATCTCGGACTTTTATTATCTTTTTGTTCAATATCTACACCGGTTGCTCTGCATACACTAGATTCTCTTCCAATTTCCACTTCATTGTCCTTAATACATACGAAGGATTACTCACTAACTTGCCAAGCTACACGACATGGGATACATCAATTATCATATTTGTACTTAATGATACAATAAATCTACATGTTCCCTTGTCCATTCTTTGTGATATCTCAATTGGGCTTAAATTTCTTAGAATGATTTTCTCATCTATGTTGAATCTTAAGACATATTTATGGGGGCAGTTCTTAACAAAAACATTGTTACCCACTTGGAATTCCACATTTCTTCTTTTAAGTCTGTATAACTCTTTTGTCTTTTTAGGGCTTAACGTACCATTTCCTTGGGTATATCGAATATCCTAACTATCCTTCTGGCATATATTCAAGCTAACCATTCATATTTACTTATATAGTCACTCATAGAGTAATAAATCTCTTCTGCACTCGCCAACTTTTTATCTTGTGTCCTCACTTGTCAACTAATTATTCCTCTAAATTCTTGGCACCACTTCTATTTATCCAAATGAAGCCACAAGAATTTGATTCTTTCCTCGTCATCTTTTTCTGCTTTTAGGGGGTCTGTACACATCCGGAGTGATCCATTATTATTTATATTTTTTTTTTCCACTAAATAAGGTTGGTGCACCCTAGGGAGATTGGCTGGGTTATAGGAAACCCTTGCTTAGAAAATTATTAGAAATACTCCTTCAATTTCTAGAGTTCTGCTGGGGCCACTCAATACAGAACCTTTGGAATTGGTGCTATGTTAAGTGTCAGTTTATAGCTAAACTCTATCCCTCTCTCTGGGAACCAACCTCGATAACTTATCCGGGAACATGTCTGAAAACTCCCGAACTACAAACACATCTTTGATCTCTAGATTGCGAACCACCTTGCTATGCATCATGTAACACCCGACATGGAGGTACATGATTTAAATTATGTTTTATAGCCCTTAGTTAATTTTTTGTTAGAATTATTTAAGAGAATATGAAGAAAATGCCTTAAACTTGTATTAAGGGTAAAATAGTCTTTTCACTCAAAATTAGTTGAAATTGTGGGGAGTGAAAAGATATAGAATTTCATAGAGAATGCAATAAAAATGGGGGCATTATGGTAATTGACTAAGGGACAAGGATGGAATTTCCATAAAAGTGTAAGGGCAAAATGGGAAAGTGAGTTTATAAAATAAGATGATAAGGGTTTGTAAGCCTTATTTCCTTCATTCCACCACCACACTACTCGTTCATTTTCTCTCAAATTTTCATTCACTCCTCCAAGGATTTTGAGGGCTTTTGAGTGATTTTTAATAAGGTTTTGATTCTAAGCTTCAAAAGGTAAGAATTTTTGCTCTTTCTCTATGATTTATTTGTGTAAAAGTTGGATTCTTATGAAGTTTATGCTTAGGGTTAGAAGAAGTTTTGAATCCAACAAGAGTAGAGAGCTTAGTAGAGACTACTTAAGCATAAGGTAAGTAAATTCCACTCAAAATCCAACTCAAGTTAAAGTTTAAGAAATTCGAGTGAGTAGATATTTCTCTTGAGCATACACATATTATGACTATTGAGAAATTGAGATGAAATTGATGATTAACTATGATTGTTGATGGATATATTTGAATATGAGAAGTGTATGTGATGGTATGATGATGGTTTGAAATTGGAAGAATTGGAGAAATCTTTTGGGAGTGTTTGTGCCGTGTAGGTATGATGATGTTATAAGAGAGTTTTTCTCTCAATTTGGATGGTTTAAGATATAAATAGAATGATAATTAAATTAGGGTTTGTTGATGCACAAGTATTGTTTGATGAAATGCCTAAAAGAAGTATGAGTTGAGTAGAAACCTTAATTTTATGCAACATTGCATATGTGCATTTCATAAGTGCATTTAAGTAAGAATTTTATGCATGAGCCATCCATATGCATATAATTGTGTATGTGTAGAAACTTGATAAAGAATAAAGAATAAAGAATAAAGAATAAAGAATAAAGAATGAAGAATGAAGAATAAAACATAAAGAATAAGAATAAAGAGAAAGGAAAAATAAGCATTAAAGAAAGAAAGAGTGTTAAAAAAGAGAAAAGAATAGGTTGGTGTGATGGGGAACCGTGAGTGTTAAGAAGAAATTCCCACATACACGCCACCTTAATTGAGTGACATAAGAAGAAGAAGAAGAATTGTACGACCCATAAGAGTGTATGTGGATGAGGGTTGTACCAAGAAAATTCCTGCATGCACGCCACCTTAATTGAGTTGCCTAAGAAGAAAGAAGAAATTGTATGGTCCGCAAGAGCGCATGTAGATGAGGACTGTACTCACTCACACGGCCAAGGTTCCAAATCCATGCATCAACCGAGTCCGATCGGCAAAGAATAAGAAAAGAAAGAATGAGAAATAATAAGAATAAGAAAGAATAAGAATGAGAAAGAGTAAGAATAAGAAAGAATGAGAAATAATAAGAATGAGAAAGAGTAAGAATAAGAAAGAATGAGAAGGCTTGAACAAGCAAAGAAGAAGAAAAGAAAAGAAAAACAAGAAAGAAAAGAGAAGCTTGGGCAAGCAAAGAAAAGAAAAGAATAGAAAGAAGAAATAAAATGCATTTTTATGCATTATTGCATATACATTCCATCCATGCATATTACCATGAATTCCATCATGGTTAGAAAGAATAGAAAGGGTAGAAAGAGTAGAAAGAGTAGAAAGAGTAAGGAAGAAAGAATAGAAAGAGTAGAAAGAGTAAGGAAGAAAGAATAGAAAGAAAGAAAAGAACAGTGAGAATTAGAAACAGAGAAAGAAAAGAGAAAGCATTAATGAAGAAAGAAAGAAGAAGAGAATTATGTGAGGAAAGAATCAAAGTAAGAGAGGAGTTAAGGGATTTACTTACTGAGCATTTTTATGCTCACCCGTTGTTTTTCCATGTTTTTGCAAGAAATAGGTGAGCAGCGGTCCGAAGGACATCGACAAGCAGAGAGGATTGGCATTACTGTCCAGCGTTGTTAAGTTTTTGTACTTGTTATTTTGATATATGTAAAGAAGTATATTTTATAAGAAAAGAAAAATTTGGGCCCAACTAATTTCCTTATGCTATTTATGTATATTTTTATTGTATATGTTCTAAAGTATACTAGTAGAAAGAAGTCATTACACACCATCTGGGCAAAAATACTCGATACATCTTTTTCTCAATTGCTTTCTGGCCCTCATATTATTGATAATCACACTAACTAATAGCCCTTTCTAAAAATGAACTTATCACAGTTATCTAAATTGAATCTCACTCTTCTCTAACGATTCTCATTCTCTACTTCATGTCTCCCTAGGAAATTTATACTCAAAATAGTCCTCTTAATCAGGGATATTTAATATAACTAGATTCATACTTACCTCTCCTCGTTTCAACAACTTTATCCAGATCGGTTAACTAATTATGGTTCTCTAGAACCCCACGGATCTGTATTTAATGTTAGTGGCTGGCAAGGTACCATTCTCAAGTTTGAGTCCCTTACTGTACCACATCTTTAACAGGCTACGATTCTCTTTGAACCACTATGCAGGCCTTACGCCCACTTACCTTCAAGTTTTTCTTTCTAGGATTAAATTCCCAATGGGTTTGTAGTCATTAGATTCAAAACTAATCTTGCTAACTTAGAGGCTTACTCTCCCACTAATAATATATGCGACTGCAACCTCTACTTTGTCTAAACCCGTGTGTACAAAACCTGGTGAGATTAGGCATCTCACCCACATTCTCTACTGATTCTTATTATCAGATCAAATAACACAACCGCTATTAATCATCAATAACAATCAACCTACACAAGTAAAAAGAAAATTACTTATAGCGGCCAGCTTACGGAGCACGTCATCGTGGCTTGAAAGGCACACTGTCACTTTTCTTAACCAGCTTTTGATCTAACTTTCTCTCAGAAAACATCTTAAGGTCTCCAAAATCTTTCTCTGATACCAAAATGTAATCTCTCACTAGGTAAGTATTCACTAAGTATCCTATAGAGAGAATCCAGAGAACTACTAGCTTAAAAAGGGTGTTCGTCTAAATTTTTTATCCTTAATCTAGTTATAAAACACTATTACACAATGACCATTTCTCACATATATAAAAATAAAAAGAATTATTTTCTAATGAACCGGAAAGCTTGAAGATGTTTTCTAAATATTATTACTACCAAAAAATACATACATAAATCCACATTAATTCCTTTACTGAGATAGTGTGTGCAACCCTCTCGCCAGCTTGACGTCTCCCAACTGCTACAATCTAATACCTGCAAAAATAAAGAAAGTAAGGTGGTGAGCTATAAATACTCATTAAGTAAATCAAACCTAATTGTGCTCTTACTCCACTGTCCCCGTTTTCGCTATACTGCTTCTAAATTTCTACTTGCATTCTCTCTTTATTCTCAGGCGTACTACTTAGCAGTCTTATATTTTTTCTCAAATCTTTCTAAATCTTTCTAGTGTTGTGCCATTCTTTATCATTTTGTTTCTCTTCCCTACTAGATTACATCTTTTTATTTCCTTCTCTACTCAACGAATCGCTAAGTTTCCTTGCTATTTGTCATGTTTCTAATTTCTATTCTTTTCTAGCATGTATCTAATTTATGTTCTTTTCTTGTATATCTCTAATTTCTTTTCTATTGCCATAGGCTTCTATTTTATTTTCTTCTCCATTCTCATGGGATTCTATTTTTCTTTTCTTGGCTAGTCAGACACGCAATGATAAAATAAACTCTTTAACCTATGCATAAATGCATAAAATGCAATGCACATAAAATGTCTGATGATATGCAAATGATCATGTTTGTATTCTTTCTAAAAATTCTTTTCTAATTCTTTCTGAAATTCTTTTCTTTTTTTCGGTTTTCCAATCAGACTAGGCTGAGGCATGAATTTGGAACCTTAGGCTTGTGAGCATATTCTGAATTCTTTTTGGGTATAGTTCTTATCCACATGCACTTCTAGCAGACTGTACAATTCTGTTTTCTATCTGAGGCTGCTCACTGATGGTAGCATGCATGTGGGAAACTTTTACATCTTTGTCACCATTAACTAACGCAGTGAATGCTCACAGATTCACCATCACAACAGCCCTCTGAAAACATGCTCTGTAAATCTGAAAAATAACTAGCTAGACATTTTCCAATAATTTTAAAATTTCTTAAATACATGCTATGCTTGTCATGTATTTATTGTTAGCATGTGATTGGGTTTACGCAGTGGAACAATACAATTTTAAAAACAAATAAAAACCGATCGTATGCTTTAATCTCAAATTTGGGTATAGATTATACTGTTTATAACCTTTTTGCATTACAACAATATGATAAATCCATACAAGGATTTAGAATGTTACTCACGTTTCGAGGCTCCTCTGAATATCTCTGAGTTCGGATACGAACACTGTTCACCAGCTACCATTCACCGACATTGTTCACAAGACACTGTTCACGTGATTCTTCGCTAATCGATCCAAAGTAGGATCTCACTCATGGTAACCCATACAAAGACAATCCGCAGAACCCTTGATTGTTTTACTAGAAAAATCAAAGGGCTTCAAGAATCAAGAAAGAAGAAAAAATATTTTTTCTCTTTTCACTCAAGAGTTAAACGTGAGAGAGAGAGAGAGAGAGAGAGTAAAAGGGGTGGCTAGGGTTTTTAATTTCAATGAATGAATGATTTCTCCCCCTTGTTTTAATTTTAAGTTTCACTTATATAGTGCAACAATTAAAACCCTATTCCACTTAGGAATAGCCATGGACTCCAACCCTAGTTCATCTTTGCAACCAAACACCCCCTTTTATGGTATTTTTAATTTATTAATTATTATTATAATTAAAATAAATTAATATATAATAATATATTAACATTCAATTAATAATAATAACTCATTCAAATATATTAAATAAAAGCAACAACCTCAGCAAATTTAATAGCATGTGAGATTACCAAAATACCCTTTTATCCTGAAAGACGAAAATACCTTTCTCACAAATTGATTCTTAAATTATCTTCTAAGTGAGTGACTTAGAGGCTCCTCATCATATCGGCAGTGTGTAGTATCGCGATTAACATCAATTAATCGTCTCACTACACATAGACTTAGATTGGCCCCTAGCAAGGCATCATGGGCACCTGATAGATTCGGATTCAGTGAAACCGCAACTTGTCAACTGTATGGTTACCATGCAATCTAATCCCTTCATCATCCGTTATCTCATCAAGACTAAGGTACATAAATAGGGTCAACCTCAGATATCCTCGACATGTTTGTATTTAGTTAATGGATCAATGACCGAAATAATAAATTGGATTGAGCATCAACTCAATCCCACTATGGTCGCAGATTTAATGTCATTGCCATTTACTGAATTACCGAGTGAGATAACTTCTCTCGTACCCAAAAGTGATGAATCCTTTATCGATCCAACAGTCTTGATACACTTTTCAATGTAGTCAATCACTACCGCATTGATAGCTCTAAATAGAACTACGTTAGGCTAGTGTCAAACTACACCAATTGGTGCACAAGGCATTCTAGTGATCTCAAGTCTAACGATCACATGCACCACCATCCGTTAGAGGATTTATCTATAGACATTGGGGTTACCGTCCATATGGAATCCTCTAGTGGGTCTGTCTAGTGAACTTGCCTCTAGCAAGTACCCATGTGTTACACCAGGTTGTCGGCAAACGTCCTTGACAAGTGAGATCAGTCACTGTCTTTTGACAAGGTCGTTCAACGCTATGATAGCCTTATCATATTATATGTTTCCTTGGTTAGAATAACACTAGGGCTACAAACGTTTCTAGAACGGTCGCCATATGTGGTCATAGAGTTCTCACTATCAAGATTTCAAACACTTGATACCCTCGTCACGGTTCTACCATCCTAGAGATATATATCATTACATACACGATATAGAAGAATGTGCCTTTTATTGATAAATAAAAATTTATTACAGAGTGAATCTTACAATAGTTTATTGGCTCTAAGGCACCAACTCTAACAATCTTCCACCTGCACTATAACCAATCATTCATGTATTTAATACGGAATGACCGTAAGTGTTTTTAATGCTTCTACTGTGACAAAGGCTTCATCAGTGGATTGATGATATTGTCATCAGTATTCACTTTACTAATCTGTAACTCTATCCTCTCAACCATTTCTCTGATAAGGTGAAAACATCTGAGTATGTGTCTAGACTTCTGGTGAGACTGTTGTTCCTTTGGTTGAGCGATTGCTCCATTGTTATAACAGTAGACATCTATTAGATCAACAATCGTGGAAGCCACACCAAGTTCAGTGACAAACTTCGTAATCTAGACTGCCTCCTTGGCTGTATCGGATAATGCAATATACTTAACCTCTATTGTAGAGTCCGCTAATTGCTTTGCTTGAGCTCTTCTAGCTCACTACACCCCCGTTGAGACAAAATACAAACCCTAATTGTGATCGATAATCATCTTTATCCGTTTGGAAACTAGCATCACTGTATCCTTTTACATTGAGTTCATCTTCCCCTCCATAAACCAAGAAATTCCTTAGTCCTCTTTAGGTACTTAAGGATGTTCTTAACAGCTATCCAGTGATACTCACTTGGATCCATTTTATATCTACTACAAGTTCTCAATGCACATGAGACATCTATCTAAGTACACAATATGGCATACATGATGGATCCAATTGCTAACACATATGGGATCCTCTTCATTCTATCTCTCTCATCATGTGTCTTAGGATACATATCCTTAAAGAGATAGACACCATGTGACATCAAAAGAAATCCTTTCTTGGATTCTTCCATACTGAATCTCTTTAGTACCTTGTCAATGTATGTACTCTTACTTAGGCCAAGCAACTTACATGATCTATCTCGATAGATCTTTATTCTGAGGATGTAGGCTGCTTCTCCTAAGTCCTTCATGGAAAAGCACTTGCATAACCAAAGTCTTTACTGACTGCAAGTTTGGTATATCATTCCCGATCAGAAGTATGTCATCGACATATAACGCTAGGAATGCCACTGCGCTTCCACTCACTTTCTTGTAAACTGAAGGCTCATCTTTGTTTTTGATAAAACTACATTCTTTTAAGGCTTCATCAAAATGAATGTTCCAACTCCTTGAAGCTTGCTTGAGTCCATAAATGGATCTCTGCAACTTGCATATCTTATCAGCTTGACCATTAAGAATGAAACCATCAAATTGTGTCATATACACATCCTCTTCAAGGTTTCCGTTCAGGAAAGTTGTTTTGACATCCATTTGCCAAATTTCATAGTCATGATATGCAACAATCGCAAGCATAATCCGGATGGATTTGATCATGGCAACTGGTAAAAAGGTTTCCTCATAGTCAATACCATGAATTTGTTTGAAACCTTTGGCAACTAGTCGTGCCTTATATGTGTGCACCTTGCCATCCATGTCAATCTTCTTCTTGAAAACCCATTTACACCCTATAGGTTTTACCCCTTCAGATGGTTCCACCAGAGACCATACTTGGTTCTGGTATATGAAGTCCATCTCAGATTTCATGGCTTCAAGCCATTTAACAGAATCTGTGTCCGATATAGCGTCTATGGGTTCATCGTCTTGGTAGACTAGTACCTCACCATGTTGAGTCACGAGATAATCGTATCTCTTTGGCTCATGGCGTACTCTTCCAAACCTACATAGCTCCTGTGCTACTTGAGGTGGTTCAGTTTGATCCACAGATTGTGGGGTGACCTCCTCAAGATGTTCAACCATTTCCTATGGCACATCTTCTCGTCCTACGTCTAATGCACCTTATGGTTCTAGAACTTCATTGAGTTCTACTTTTCTCCCACAAGTACTTCTTAAGAAAAAATCCTTTTCTAAGAAGACACCAGTACGAGCAACAAAAATTTTACACTCTTTTGGATGGTAGAAATAGTACCCTTCGGTTTTCCTAGGATACCCCACAAAAATGCATTTCACTGATTTTGGGCCCAGCTTGTTTGAAGTCAATTTCTTGACATAAGTTCCACAACCCCAAATCCTTATATAAGACAAGTTGGGCTTTCGCCCACTCCATAGTTCATATAGAGTCTTATCTATAGACTTTGATAGCACACGATTCAATGCGTGGTCGTAGTCTCCAAGGCATAACCCCAGAATGATGCAGGTAAATTAATAAAACTCATCATGGACCTAACCATGTCAAGTAGGGACCTATTCCTCTTTTCAAACATTCCATTGTGCTGGGGTGTATAAGGAGGGGTGAGTTGTGATATTATCCCACATTCCTTCAGGTATTCACAAAACCTTGAGCTCAAGATTTCACCTCCTTGATCTGACCGAAGAGCCTTAATAATTTTGCCCAACATATTCTATACTTTATTCCTGAATTCTTTGATCTTATAAAAGGCTTCAAATTTATGTCTCATGAGGTAAACATAAAGATATCTACTGAAATCGTCAGTAAATATGATGAAATAGGAATATCCACCTCTGGTTTCAACTATTAATGGACCACATACATCATTATGGATGATGCATAACAGTTCATTAGCCCTTTCACTTTGTCCTGTAAAAGGTGACTTGGTCATCTTGCCTAAAAGGCATGACTCACATACCTAAATGACTGAAAGTCAAAAGGGTCCAAAACTCCATCCCTTTGAAGTTTTGCAATGCGGGTCTAATTAACATAACCCAATCTACAATGCCAGAGGTATGTATGGTTTTGATCGCTATGTTTAACTTTCTTTGTTTCAATGTTGAGAATATCCTTATTGTTTAAATCAAGAACATATAGTCCATTATATAACCTTGCAATCTCAAATAGAATACCATTCAAACTAAAGGACAACAATCCATTAGAAATTTCAAAACGATATCCTATATTATCCAAAGTGGATACTGAAATAATGTTTCTAGAAATCGTAGGTACAAAATAACAGTCTCTGAGTACTAATAATAAGTCGTAGGCAAAGACAAACAATAAGTTCCTACAGCTATTGCAGCCCTCGTAGGTCCACTTCTCCCTTGATGAGCAATCTACTCTGCCTTAGTCCCTGCACATCAGTACAAATGTGAGTACCACATCCTGTGTCAATGACCCAAGATGCTAAAGGGGAGAAGTTAATCTCAATCATGTACGTACCTAAAGTCGAAGCATTTGACTTCTTCTTAGTTACGAGAAAAGCCTTGCAGTGTTTCCTCTAGTGGCCTGGCTTGCCACAATAGAAGCAGACCACCTTCCCACCTTTCCCAATGCCACCCTCAAGCTTGAGAGCATCCTGTCCTTTGGACTTGGGCTTAGGCTTGGGATTGGCCTTGCCCTTACCCTTTCCTTTCCTTTACTGGCAGCAACCTGTATAATAGGTTTGGATTTTTTCATGTCATGCTCTGAAATCCTTAGCATGTTCAGAAGCTCTATAGATGTTTCATCATGGTGTTCATATTGAAGTTCATTATGAATGATGAAAAAGTATCAGGTAAGGATTGCAGAACTAAATCCACTTGTAATTCTTCATCTAACCTAAATCCCAAAGTCTCAAGCCTCTCTATGTACTGAAACATCTTGAGCACATGAGGACCAACTTGGGCTCCCTCAGTCATGCGACTTCTAAACAACGGACTCGACACCTTGTACCTCTCATGTCAAGCATTTCCTTTGAAAAGCTCCTTGAGATGCAGAATTATGGCGGCAGCGTCCATATTCTCATGCTGCTTTTGCAGCTCAGGTGTCATTGATGCTAACATAAGGCATTGAACAATATCAGTATCATCAAGGAACCTTTGGTAAGTTTCCTTTACTTCCTGAGTGGCATCAGGATCAGGCTCAGCCAAATAAGGCTTCTCAAGGATATATAATTTCTTTTCGGATTTTAGTATAATCTGAAGATTTCGATACCAGCCCAAGAAATTAGATCCATCCAACCTGTTTTCTTTCTCGATTATCGGTCGTAGAATTGATATTGCTCATTTTAAATGAATCTACAATACAGAAAAGTAAAGTTATTATCATGTTTATTTTCATTATTTAATAAGGCCTTTTATTAAAAATCACTCCCACTATTTTCCTTAAGCCAATGGCCCTCACTATTAACCGGGCAAAGCCCGTTGGCTTTCCTAATGGACTGAGATCCCATCTAACCCATTTCAAAACTTCGCTTTGGCGACAAGCCAAAATGGTTTGATTAGGTGGGCCAACAAACTTAATCCACACCAGTTGATAGCTCTCACTACCAATCTCAAATGTGAAGCAAGCCAACAAGTCTATCACACAATCCAATGGCCTAGCTGTCGTCCTCAAGTGTGATTCCCAGTATCAGTAGAGTGGACACTACATGTCGCCACGTACACATAAGAAGTGTACTTCTCTACTATGCCTATGATGTGTTTATCAACCTTTGCTTTGGCAAACAAGCAAAACTATCATTTTAAGTTAACCCATCACCATTAAGGAAAACTCCAATGAATTTTAACCTCCCACTGGTAGAAGTGTACCCTTCGCTTTAGCAAACAAGGTTCCGACAAACAGTGGTTTGATTAAAACCATCGTGATGGAAGGCATACGTGACTTAATATACTTAAGTTGAGGGTTTTTATTTAATGTCTCACCAGAGTATTAACTTTGTTAGAATGTCATTGTTCGGCATGCTATTGAACATTCAACCTTTGCATGCATTCTAAACAAAATAAAATGTGCCGATACATGGTCCACTAAAACCAATTTCCTTGAGCCTGGAGGAATCGGTAGGTCAACCTAGGGGTTTAAAAGTAAATCTTGGGTCTTCAAGTTATTCCTCTTCATAGCTCCTTCGTTTCTACTTCACAATCATTACAAAGTATTTTTATAATAAAAAAAGAACTTATTCTAATTTACATCAATAAAATAGAAATCTCATGTTAAATACGAGGGGAGTGAGAAGAGAAGAAGAAATACATAGAGAATTATAGAGAGAGGCAGGACACACAGGTCCTATTTATTTAAAACTTTACAAGCAAACCCAAAATTACAAAAACATACCAAAGGTCTAAGGCTCATATACCGGGCACCATGCAATTTCAAACAAGAACATTGCATACATCCAAAATTAACATTTTGAATTTGGGTGAGTGGAATTATTAAATTACCTTTCTTATACGTGCAGAGTTATTATTAGCTTTATAGTTTCAAAAACTACAATTTGGCCCCCTATGCAAAAAACAGAAAAGCAAAACGGAACAGTAGCCTTCTTGCAGGCCAAAGTGGGTCGAAGGCCCGAGCGAGGCAGATATCGCTACACATAATTTGATTTGCCAGCCTAAGTGGGTCGAAGGCTCGAGCGAGGCAAATATCGCAACACATGATTTGATTTGCCGACCCAAGTGGGTCGAAGGCCCGAGCAAGGCAGATATCGCTAAACGGTATATGATTGTGCCAGCCCGAGTGATGCTTGGTCTCACTGGGTCGAAGGCTTGAGCGGTGACCGATTCTGCCTAATAGGATGGATTTAGTGGTTCAACCCGCGCGATGTTAGATCTTGCCAAGTTTGACGAATTTACCTCTGGGTACTAGTTGGGTGAGAGTTTTCACATGTGATTGAGAAATGGTTTGGATATATATATCATTTTTTTGAAATAGAAATTTGTAAATGCAAATGTTATCAGTATATGAATGTTTTTAAAAATGATATTTTTAGAGAAGCGTGAGTATATTTTTGTTTACCATAAAAGTTTTTAGAAAGAAATTTTGCAATGAGAGATTCAGCATTGGTTATGGAAGCTAGTTTATATTATAAAATGTGTTTATGGAAATGAGATTCTACAAGGATGAATGTTTTATTGTATATTGAAATGTTGTGTTGCATTTCTAGCTCATGCAATGTTATTGTTGGAAATTGTTGATTGACATGAGAAAGATGGAATTTTGATGCTTTTAGGCAATAGTTTGAAAAGAAATGAAAATGGGTTGAAATTTTAGATTTGAAACATTTCAGAACTTGCATTTATATTTTTAAGTTGCATGAGATGTTATGAAATTATTATATTTTATAAGAAAAATGTTTCAAGAATATGTATGAGATGTTAGTGGTTTTCAAACCACCCTACGTAGTACCCATCCCCCTCATGATATTGATTTGATTCTACACATGCGTATGATTGATGATTTGCTAGCCCATGTGGGTCGAAGGCCCGAGCAAGGTAGATATCGCTACGCAGGATTTGATATTGTCGGCCAAAGTGGGTCGAAGGCCTGAGCAAGGCAGATATCGCTACACATAATTTGATTTGCCAACCTAAGTGGGTCGAAGGCTCGAGCAAGGCAAATATTGCAACACATGATTTGATTTGCTGACCCAAGTGGGTCGAAGGCCCAAGCGAGGCAGATATCACTAGACGGGATATGATTGTGTCAGCCTGAGTGATGTTTGGTCTCACTGGGTCGAAGGCTTGAGCGGTGACCGATTCCGCCTAGTAGGATGGATTTAGTGGTTCAACCTTCGCGATGTTAGATCTTGCCAAGTTTGACGAATTTACCTCTAGGTACTAGTTGGGTGAGAGTTTTCACATGTGATTGAGAAATGGTTAGGATATATATATCATTTTTTTGAAAAAGAAATTTGTAAATGCAAATGTTATCTGTATATGAATGTTTTTAAAAATGATATTTTTAGAGAAGCATGAGTATATTTTTGTTTACCATAAAAGTTTTCAGAAAGAAATTTTGCAATGAGAGATTCAACATTGGTTATGGAAGATGGTTTATATTATAAAATGTGTTTATGGAAATGAGATTTTACAAGGATGAATGTTTTATTATATATTGAAATGTTTTGTTGCATACTAACCCATTCCCCACTCACTGAGCATTTCTAGCTCACCCCTCTTTTTCAAATGTTTTTCTTCCTCCCCATTCCCACCCCCTCCCCAGTGCTTATAAGTGTTTATGATGTTTTAATTCATTAACAGGTTTTATAGTTTTCCCACATGGCACGTCTCGATCACCCGAGTCTCATGGGTACGCCTAGAGCCTATGGGATAGGAAGGTTCCGGACTGGTCATGTCAACTTGGTATCAAAGCAAAAGTTTTAGATACTTCAGATGTTTTCATAATGCATACTAAGAAATAAAGTTTAATTGCATGAGCATGAGTCGATGTGGCCAACCTCGTACGAGACTTGTGGTAGAATTAATAGTTCCCCAAGTCTGAGGAAGAGGAAATAAGCCTATAGATGAAATGGTAGAGAGATCTATTGTATCCCTAAAAATTGTTTTTTTTAGGCATCATTCGTAATAGTTATGGGAAAAGGTTTGGATGGGACTATCAAGTGGGCTTAGAAATTTTACAAGTGGGCAAGAATAGTTGAAATTTATTATGTGCCACATAAGCAATTATAAATGTAAGGTATGAGTTTGACTAGTACTGGTGTATTTTATCGATAACTTA
Source organism: Pistacia integerrima (assembly GCA_026225825.1). Classification (NCBI taxonomy): domain Eukaryota; kingdom Viridiplantae; phylum Streptophyta; class Magnoliopsida; order Sapindales; family Anacardiaceae; genus Pistacia; species Pistacia integerrima. The sequence goes on along the minus strand of CM047750.1, from coordinate 13,652,462 downwards.
GGCAAAAGGAATAGTAAGGGGGCCAAAATCTTGATTTGGAGTGTTATGTAGATTTTAATTAGCATGTATGATATATTTCACTTGTGAGGAAGTGTATGTTCTTGAAGCCTTGTGAGTTACTTTTTCTTGTGTTACAACCTTTCTAGTATTATATGGTTCAACCTTGTTGTAGAAGGTGCAATTAATGTATGATACGTGTTGGTATGCTATTGAGTTTGAAGTATTCTAGTGTGATAGTGAGTTGAGATGTTATAATGTGTTATGTGGGATTAAATCAATTCCTTTTTTGAAATTTGGTTGAACATTTGGTAATGTTGCGTTTGTGAAATTTTGTGCCTTAATCAACAAGTTTTTCTAGAAATCAGTATAAGATTTATGTCTTAGAGACTGATAATTGAAGGTAATTAGCTAATTTAACTATCCACGTGGTTGAATGTGTTACATATGATTTGCTATGTTTTGATTGATTTGAATATGAATGTTTCCTTATAGAAGATTTGGCAACCATGAACTTGAAAGCGTAATGATGGTACATGGTATGAACGTTGTGTTGGATTAGTTTGAATGAATGATTATATTGCTTTTGGGGTGAAAGGGTATTTGGTATATTGTGTGAAATTATATGCATCTTTAATGTCTATGCCAAGAATGAAATTATGGATGGATTGTAGGTTGAAATGGGTCATGGTTGTGAGAAAAATCCAATCAATTTTGGTAGGCTAGTTTGTTGATTATTAATTGGTAGAGATATTGGTTTTAGTTCGTTTAGGTGTTGACATGCATATTGATGACATGAGAATTATTGATTTTCAGCCAAGTGATGATTTATGGGTGACATGTAGGTGTGGATTTGTGTATATGAACAACCCTTTCTTTTTACCTTGGTTTGAAAATTCAATTTGTAAGTTGCGGGTTTGAATATTTTTTGCTTGTATGTTTGACATGCAAGTGTTATCTCACTAGTATATGGAGTTTTGAAATTGAGTGGTGTCGTTTGTTTGTAGGCATGTTTATATGATGTATATACATGTTGTTTTGGTGATAAAGGATATTATGGGTAATATGTAATTTGTAATGTATAATGAACTTGGTTGGTGCAATACAAAAATCCAACCAATTGGTGGGATTGATTTGCTTGATTTGAGGATTGGAAGTGTATTGTGTTAAATTAAAATGATGGAGATTTAAAGTGGAGGAAGAGAATTTTGTCACTGAGTAATGTCCTAAAAGGGACTATGGAGACTAATGTGAAACTAACGGAGGAGGATGGCTATTATGGGTATGCATACAAGAGTAAGTTGGATGGTGATGTTTCTAGAATCATCTGTGATCGAGATCTCCTCGACCTTAAAGAACATGCAACCATGAGAATAAAGAAAAATGATGAGTTTGGAACTTCGTCTAAGAGCATATAAAGGTTGCAGAGAAAGGCATTGGAATAACATTACACCTCCACGAGGGATTGAAAAAAATATGTTTGACCATAAGAATGGTTCAAAATTTAGTGACAAAAATGTTGGGGTTCTGGTGGATATTTGGTGAAAGATATGTGGTTCATGCAGAGGATATACAATTTGGTTGGAATTGTTCAGAATTATTTGGAAGTGGTAAGCTATTCACAAAGAAAGATCATGATTCTTCATTGGTTGCATCAAATTGGATTATGGTGCAAGGTCATATGACATCTCCAAAATTTGTTACTGGAGATCAGAAAAATGGTGCTTTCAATAGCAATTGCATTGTTATTGTTAGTGAAAATGTATTGCTACTAGTGGAAGCAAAGTAAAAAGCATGATATGATGTCAATTCATGAATCTACTTTCAAGAGAAAGAATGAAGCAGAGAACTATAAAGGGCCACTTAGCAAGAAAAAGTTATCACCAGTTGGAGAGGCAGATCCGACTATGGTTCCATTAGTTATTTGGAATGAGAAGGTTTCCCTTGTGAATGATGGCAATAAAATCATTGGGTTTGATCCTGGAGTCGAAGTTGGCGATGAGTTTCATTATAGGATAAGGCTTAATATTATTAGTTTCATCGCCTAGTTCAGGGTGGTATTGATTATGTCAAGCATAAAAGAGAGGTCCCTGCTACGAGTATTATAGCATCTGGAAGTTGCGATGATGACTTGGATAATCTAAATGTAATGACTTATGAGGGTCAAGGAAGGAATTTGACCGATTGAGGGAAAAAATCTGGAGATCAAAGGCTTGAACGAATGATCCCTGTCTTGCTAACTAGCAAGTATGAATGGAGCCTTGTAAGAGTAATCCAGGGTGAGGCAAAGGCCTCTGATTTCGCTAGGACCCTTGGACAGTAAAATAGAGGATTTCCCCCACCACTTAAGGTTCATTGCTCCTAAGAGTGTGTATTAGAATAAAGGTCGTAGAATCGGGTACGCTAGAGTTAATGTTAGGTTGAATCTTTTATAAATGGTGTCTCAAAGATTTAGTACATCAGCATGGGATGAGAATGAAATAAAAGTAGTCATGGAAATTTCAAATTTAAAAGGTTGCAGAAACCATAGGCCCCACGTCAAGTGTCAAGGGGAAAGAACTGTATTAAAGGTTTCTAAGCTAATAAGTGGCTTATGAGAGATACTTATGATGAGAGAATTACAAGATGAAATCGTAGTAACTGAGTTAATAGAAGGAAGCGTTAATTTGTGAAAATCTTATATGGCGAAAAAGTTGTGGGAGTATTATAAAGTGACATTGTATTTGAATAAAGTAGATGAGATAACTTAAGTATCATTCTTCTAGTAAGGTAATATATGTATTGATATTAAGGTTAGTTGAATGTGTTGGAGAACAAGGTGTTAAGAGCAAGACGATATAAAGAGAGAGGAATGTGATCTCAAGGAAACGAAGGCAAAATAGTGACCATGTGAAAGTGTGCAAGAATAATTGAATGATTTTAAAAGGCAGTTGTGTAACATGGGTGAGAGCATCATGGAATGAGCATACGATTAAAGGAGTGATGAAGATGCGAGAATTATTAGAAGATCCATTATCCACATATTCTTCACGCGAGTAAATTTCGAGGACGAAATTTCTTTAAGGGGGCCATATTTTCTTGTATGAAATTTTATTAAATTTTATTTTGTGATACTGGGGAGTAAAGTGTAAGAATTTGAAAGTTTTGGGGAGTATAATGTAATAGCCAAAACAAGTGTGGTCTAAATTGAAATTTTCTAGATATTTTGATGAACAGAGACCATTCAAAGAAAAGAAAAACAGAGAAGAAGGAAAACAAAGGAAAAAAAGAGAAGAAAAATGAGAGAGAAAGAGATAAAGAAGAAGAAGAGAAAGAGAGGAAGAAGAAAAGAAAGAAGGGAGAGAAAGATAAAATAGAGAATAGAGAGAGGAGAGAAGAAGGCGGCGGAGGTTGCTAGAAAAGTCGCCGCCAGCGAGCAAAACTCTGGTGATCGGACAGTGGAGGAAGATCAAGCATATGAGAGGTGAGTAAAGCTTAAAATTTCCCTCTTTGATGAGTTTTAGTTCATTATATTTGTGTTGGTCATAACTAAGTGTAATGACATGAGAACTAAAATGGGAAGAATGAGTTCAATAATGTTATGTGGACTGAACACATATGTGTTTCCCAAACAAAATTTTGTTAAAGATGTGATTTTGATATAAGGGTTCACTGTACAAAAATGTGACCATCTGAAGTTCCGAAAATTGTTTGTATGTTTTGGATTTTTTATTGAAGCTGAATATCGGATATATTGTTGTAGACTTCTTGAGGAGTGTTTAGAAATGTATTTCACTCAAAAACTCGAAGAATTGGATTTCATATGGATTTTTGAATTTGCCTTGGGAATTCTGGAATTTTCGTTTCCTGCAGAACATGTATTTTTGGAAAATGATTTTATGCATCTATTCTTATCTAAATTGTATGATTTTAAATTCTGATGAATCCTATATGTGTCTAGTTTAATTATGAAGAGTTTCATGAGGTTTAGATTAAGGACTGAATTGTTATTAATTTTACAACTCAGTAACCTCAATTCTGGAAAAAGTCGGCAGATTTGAATGAGTTGAAAGAAAATTGTGTTTTTAAATAGTTATTTATTCTATAATGACTTGAGAAAATTATGGGAACAACTTATGTGTCCGAAGAATTCCCCATTAAAATTATGGCTTAAATTGATGAATGGAATTTTTATGAAAAATCCGAGTGCAACCGATGTTCAGTTATGAGACAGTTTTGTTAAAGAAAAAATTAGGTTAATCTTTTGGTGTGTGAAGTGTCCAATGATTTTATTATTGACGTGTTACCTTAGGGGAACTAATGTGTGGAGGATTTATTGGATTTTGTATATAGGGAGGTAAGCAGGGGCATTGTTAGAGGATTTCAATCTTTTTCGGCTTGAGGGTCAAGCTCCAAAATGGTGAGTTTAAAAAAAAAAAAAAAAAACCTAAAACCCTAACTTTCATTTTAATAAAAGACAGTTCTATTAAACAAGAAGTTAGGTTAATCTTTTGGTGTTTGATGAGGTGTTACCTTAGGAGGACTTATGTATGGAGGATTTATTGGATTTTGTATATAGGGAGGCAAGCGGGGGCATTTAGAGGATTTCAATCTTTTTTGGCTTAAGGGTTGAGCTCCAAAATGGTGAGTGGAAAAAAAAATCTAAAATCCTAATTTTCATTTTAATAAAAGTTACCCTAAATGTTTATTTATACTTGTTTATTATTTTAAAATTGCCTAAGATGTTTGATTTCCTTATAAAAATGAGCTTTATCGCAATGTTATTGCTGGAAATTGTTGATTGACATGAGAAAGATGGAATTTTGATGTTTTTGGGCAATAGTTTGAAAAGAAATGAAAATGGGTTTAAATTGTTAGATTTGAAACATTTCAGAACTTGCATTTATATTTTAAGTTGCATGAGATGTTATGAAAGGGTATTTTGGTAATCTCACAGTGCAATTAAATTTACTAACGTTGTTGCCTATATTTGATTTGATGTTAAAATTAAATGAGATTATATTTAAATATATGTACACATATATTTAAATGAATTATTATTATTATTATTATTATTAAATGTTAATATATTTTATAAATATATTAATTGAGTTTAATTGGATGGACTTGCAGAGGTGCTCTTGAGCTTGGGATAAGAATACTAGAACTTAGGGGTGATTTCCAAATGCCTAATGAGAGGGTTTTTCTCTATTTATACAGTGAACCCAAGGGGTCCAAATCCTAGTAGGATTCTAAGTCCTACTTAATTAGAGAGTTCTCCTTCTGAAAGGAGATTAGATTTCTTACCTTTATTAGTTCAGGCTTTCCTCTTTGGGTGAGATCTGGGATCTCGTCAAAAGAGGAAATTGGCTAAGATTCTAATCCTTATTGTGGACTGCTGTAGGTGAATGGGTCGGACCAAGTTCAGCTTAACTCGTAGAGTAACTTAACTCATTGAGTAGATATTTCACAAGGTAGTTTAAGCGTGGGCCCAATCGGAATTGGGCTAAGCTTTTGGGTCGGACATTGTCATTTTGATATTAGATCTCGTCAGGTCCAATACGATTTTTGGCCCATACATATTATATATGGCATGATTTTTATTTGTTGAAACATCTAGGTTTCTGCATCTCAAATTGAACTAATGTGTAATTTGTGAATATTTGAATCAATATTCTTTTTTTTTTCTATCAACCATTTTATTGTGCTTTAGTTCTTGATTAAACTTAAGTTCTACATGCTCTGAAGAATGTACATATAAATTATTGAATAACGTGATTTATCAAATAACTGGATCATTTGAGCACACTTTCAATAGTGGCTCATTATATTTGCATTGCATGATTATTATTAGATTTAATATATTCTTTTAGCTTTTATTTTTACATATAAAACACATATATGAATAATACTAGATGTTGATGTTTTCATTATTAATAATGAAAAGTATAGAATATTTTTATTTGAAACTCGAAAACCAAAAAGTAGATCGACGAAATCCAGTAATGAAAATGATAATTGAAGTTTTGTATATAATAAAACTAGAGTCTTCCATTAAAGAATGGGGCTTGCTTTTTTACTTTTTTATTGTTGGTGGTGGGGATGATGGAAGATTCTAGTTGTTAATAGTTATTGGAATATAATATTGTAAATTGAACTTAATCTTGTAATTAAACATGTGCTAAATTTGTTATATAATTTCTAAAGTAAAAGTGCCTAGAGTTGTAATCAGCCTAACCTTGAAGTGACCCAATGCCCTAAAATTATATCAATAATTTGTTAAATAATTTTTTATCTGGATTCTCTTTATGTAAATTTTATAACGTGTAATATTCATTATGTAAGTCTTCTTTAATTTATGTTTGATTAAGATTTTTTTTCTAATTTATATTTATTTTTAATTATAGCTATTAATCACGAATTACAAAGATTAACAATTAATAATTCCAACAGCAAAACATTACTATTTATTTTTCAAGTATTATTACATACAGTCAAAATAATTTTATGCTAATAATACTCGAGAAAAACTAACAATATTACTCTGGCCTTTATGTTATCATGTTACTATAAAACCGTTGTTCTTTCCGATTGATGAAATCGTGTTAATTTTATTATAAAATTATTTTATATAGCAACTTATAATTGTTACTGTTGATATTTTTGTTATGTTATGATGACACATTTTGCCAAGTGGCGTTTTCTCTTTGTTGTTTTGCTCATCAAGTTTATTTTGATTCGTGATATTCTTGTGTAACCTAACTTTATATGTGTCACAATTTCTTAATGTGGTCCTAAAAGGTTGTAAGACTTTGTCTGTGGTCTTGCAAGAAAGAGAAAATATATGTTTGTGATCTAACAAAAAGTTTGAATTCTTTTTGTCCTCCATGTGTTCAACTATCAAGCTTATGCCTTTTGCTTTTTTCATTTCATGTGTGTGCACAATGGATGTGTGTTTGCACACTTATGTCAGACATATGCATGTTGCATTTCATTTCGCATTTTACTTCATGTGTGCGCACACCTTTCTGTTGTGTTAACATAGTATGTCTAACTCATTTTTTAGAAGTTGTATTTTTATCTTATCAGGTGAGATATTTTTATCCATCTGCTGTGCTATCATGACGACCACCTACAGGTGTCCCAATATCCTCTTGTGGTCCAGGGAAAAAAGTTTTTTCCTTTTTTGGTTGTGGTCCTAAAAGATAGATGGGATCTTTTCCATTTTTGGACCAACGTATGTAAGCCCTTATTTGCTGACTTAGCAAGAATTGGGAAGCATGAAATTGGTATATATCTTCTTCATTCTTGTTCATTTGTGAACTAACCCTTTTTTTTTTTTTTTTTTTTTTCGCTTTGTGCTCTAAAACTTTCAGAGAGTTTATTTCTTAAAGGTTCCCCATATATTATTGTGCCAAACACTTATCATCCTTCATCTTTGTTGAGCTAAAAGGAAGTTCATCTTCTTCTTTGTTTGTTTTTCTTTTTGAACTTGAATATCTATTTCGTTGGTGCTTTGAACTTTTTAGAAAGTTGTTCTTTGTTAGGTTCTTTTATATGGGTTTGCATTAGAAACTTTCTCGTTTATCTTCATTGTTGAATGGCAGTTGGAACGTGGTGCCTTTGCTAATGCTGGAGTGTCTTCGGCGACTGAAGCTTGGATGGAGCTCATGTAACAACTGCTGTAAACTAGTACAATGCGTGCATAATAATACTAGAAAATGGGCCCAAAACTTTACTTTTTATGATAAATAATAAGTTTGTTATGCACAAACAGCATTATTTACAAAATGCCATTTAAAAAGACAAAAATAGGGGAAACAGTGTAGCTATTGCTCCTCGCTTACCGACGCCCCTCCGACTGCATCATCACCTCGTTCCTGCATCCACAAAGGAAAAGAACGGGGTGAGCACAAAATAATGCTCAGTAAGTAAACCCTCTATCTGTCTATCCCCGTATGTAATTCTCTTAATTCTTTCCTCACACTTTCTATTGCTTTCTATTAAACATCATGGCCTCATCTTACTGGAGGTACGGCCGGATGGCGTTCACACAACACCATCTCGCTCTTCATGACTGTCGGGTGGAGTTTACACAGCACTAACCCGCTCTTAATGACTACCGAGTGGGGATCACGAAGCACCTACCCGGTTTTCGTAACTATCGGGTGGAGACCACAAAGCACCTACCCGTTCCTCATGACTTTCGGGTGACGATCACAAAGCATCAACCAGTTCCTAATAACTTTCTGGGTGACGATCACAAAGCATCAACCCATTTCTAATAACTAACTGGGTGATGATCACAAAGCATCAACCCATTTCTAATAACTAACTGGGTGACGATCACAAAGCATCAACCTATTTCTAATGCTCTTCTCATTCATTCTACTCTAGCACTTCTCATTCTCCCTACCCTTAGAGTAGTTGCATTCACAAAGTTCTCTACTCATAGAGCAAGTGCCTACACAAAGTTTTCTACTCTTTCTTAAGTCATTTCTCAATACACAATTAATGTCTATGGATGGTCCATCTTCACTAATGCACTTATGAAATGCCAACATGCAATGTTGCAAGAATTAAGGTTCACTACTCATACTCAAACCTCTATTAGGCATTTCATCAAACAACTCAAGTGCATAATAAAACTCTACTATAACAATAATTCTATGTCTTTCTCTAACCATCCAAAATGGGAGAAATCTCCCTCACATAGCCATAATTCCTGCCAAAGAATAACACTTCCAAAAAGGATTTCTCAATATCCTTCAATTCCATCTCAAACTACCTTTCCAATCCACATCTCACTTCTTATACTTGAAATGTATGAACAATCACAAAGCAATAATAATCTCCATTTAAGACTCAATAACATAGCATATAACATGTATATAGCATACATCCATAATTGTTATTAAAACCCTAATCAAGAAAATTCTCAAATCTCACTTGGATTGGGATTTACTTACTTTGTGATGGAGAGATCTCACTAGCACTTCCTTTCTCTTGGTTTGCTTGATTTTTCTCTACCCTTGAACAATTCAACCAAAGGCCCTCAATATTCAAAAACACTCAAATTTCACAAAACTTCACATCCAAAGCAAGAATCCTTACCTTAGGATGCCTTAGATTGCTTTCCTACCCCAAATCACTCCAAAAGCCCTCTTAAAAACCTTGAACAAATGAAAGAGAAATTGAGAGGAAGTAAGAAAGGAGAGTGGCGATGGAGAAGAAGAATGAAGGGTTTGAAATGACTTAATTCCTTTTAACACACTTTATGTACAAGCCTTCCCATTTTGCCCTTACTCTTCCTTCGGAACTCCATCTATATCCTTTGATTTATTACAAACACACCCCCACATTAACATATTCTCCATGAAAAATCCTTTCAATTTACTCCCCACTTTTCCTACTAATTAGGGGTAGAATGGTCAAATTGCCCTTAGGGAAGAAAATATCTAAAACTTAACAAACATTTTGGTTGGCACGTCGCCGCGGCGAGCAAGCTTCTGTCGCTGCGGCGAAACTGTCCAGTAACTTTCCCGTGGCTTCAACACCTATTCGCTGCGGCGAAGATTATTCTTCGCCTCGGCGAAGCCTGAAACACTAAACTTCTTCTATTTGCTCGCCGCGGCGAAACTGTCCAGTAACTTTCCCATGGCTTCAACACTTATTCGCTGCGGCGAAGATTATTCTTCGCCTCGGCGAAGCCTGAAACACTAAACTTCTTCTATTTTCAACCAATTTCAAGGCAAGTGTTCAATATATCACTCAAAGGCCAACCAAACAATAATACTAATGAATCAACTCAAAAAGAGCAAAAGAAGAAGCATTAACTACGTACCTCAAGTGGGGCGTTACAGCTCAAGCATTTTCCATGAGTGAACCTGGTGTGAAGAGATTCATGGTGCAACAAGACATTAGAGATTCAGAGTGTGGTTCTATGTGTAAAGTTGAACAGGGAGTTCTTTTTATTGTATCTTAGATCAACTTTGAACTATATCTTGTAATGTTTGTTGATTAGTGGATTTGCTTCGATCTGGACGAGGTCCCATGGATATAGGTTAAAAGTGGATTTAGCCGAACCATGTATATGCTGGTGTGCTTTACATTTACAGCTCAATTATTATTGATTTGTTGTAAACTTGACCCTGTCAACACAACTTGGTAAATCATTCTGCCGTGTCTCTAAAAATGGGTACCTAAACGTTAAATAGAGTTCAACAACTCTAACAAGTGGTATCAAAGCAAGTTCTGATAAGTTACTTCAGTAGATCCTTACCTATTTTACTTGTTTATGTGTGCATCTGGGTGGTCTAGTTGTTTGGATGAAATTTGATCTGTTTTGCGTTTTTAATTTAGATCTACTGTTTGTCTGTGTGTGCACAACCATTTGTTGTGTTAGCATCTGTTTAATTATTTTCATCATGAGTTTCTTCACTGAAGGCTGATCTGGTCATAGACCTCCTCTGTTAGAAGGATCTAACTATTACACATGGAGACCTAAGATGCGTGTTTTTCTTAAGTTTATAGATGAAAGAGTCTGGTCCACAGTTGTGAATGGTTGGACAACCTCGGTTATTATTGAAAATGAAGTGTCTAGACCAAAACCTGTTGCTAGCTGGACTGCTGATGAAATAACTCTTGCTAATTTTTGCTCTAAAGCCCTTCATGCTCTTTTTAATGTTGTTAATATGAACCAAATGAAAATCATATCTAACTGTGAGCTTGCTAAAGATGCTTGGGATAGGCTTCAAGTCAAGAATGAGGAACTAGTACCATTAAAAGAAATAGGCTTAGAAGACTTGTCACTGATTTTGAAAATTTGAACATGGAAGAGGATGAGACTATAACTAGTTTTTATGGTAGAGTTTGTGATATTTCTAATGAATGTTTTGCTTTGGGAAGAACCTATTCTAATGCTAAACTTGTCAAGAAAGTGCTTTGCTTTTTGTCCCGGAGGTTTATGTCAAAGGTCACCACCATTAAAGAATGCCAAGATGTGAATGCTATAGACATTGATCAACTCATTGACTCTCTCCAAATCTATGAGTTGAATCTATAACGTTGGGAAAAACATAAACTGAGCAAAGGTTTGGCTCTCAAACATGAGGTTGATTTTGATCCTTTTGATGATTTTGATTTAAGTTCATTGGATGATGAAAGTTGTGCTTTACTTACAAAGAATTTTGCAAAGTTTTTGAAGAAAAACATGAAAAAGCATTTTGAGAGTGGAAATGATAGAAAACTTTTTTATGAAAAAGTTCTATGACTAGCAAACCCTTGATACCTTTTCAAAAAGATTTTCGAAAGATAAAGAAATGAAAAATAAGGGTATCAAGTGTTTTGAATGTGAGGGTTTCGAGCACATATAATCTAAGTGTGCTAACACACTGAAAAGGAAGAAAGGTAAAGTCATGGTTGCCACTTTGAATGAGAGTGAGCATGATGAGAGTGATGATGATGATTTAGGTGATGATGAAAATGTTTTAGCCTTCACGATGAATCAAGAAGATGGTAAGAGTGAAGTTTTGGATGACAATGTTGATATCTATGCTGAGCAACAAGAGGTTTATGATAAAATGTATGACCAATGGCTAAAAGCTATGAAAAAGTTACAATCTCTTGGTATTGAGAATGCCAACTTGTTGAAGCAAAAGAATGTCTTGTCAGAAAAGATTGTTGTTCTTATTACTGAACTAACTGAGGCTAAGGGTCATCATTGATAAGTTGAATGCAAGTTCTCTTAAGCTTGATGAAGTCCTTGGTCAAGGAAAATCCTTCGAAGATTGGTATAGTTTGGGATTCAATCCTGGTGCTAGCACATCGAAAGCTAGTGTAAGCATGTTTTGAAAGACACCGAAACTCCTGTTAAAGGACTGTTGTGAAACAGGCTAGGAAGGTATCATTAAAAACCATAATTTTGTTGCTAATGTAAATCATAATGCTAACAATAGTTTTTCTTCCAAAACAGTTTGGAAAACGAAAGCTGATGTGAACTGTTTCATGTCTCATACTTCTTTGCTTGTATTTCAAAATCATCTTTGGTATCTATATAGTACTTGTTCAAGACATACGACAGATAATAAATCTCTCTTGACTGAACTTGAATCGGTTGATAGTGGAAATGTCACTTATGGAGATGGAAAGAAAGGTAAAATTCTCGGCAAAATGTTAACTATGCTTGTTGATTTTCCTATTTTGAAAGATGTCTTTCTTGTTGATAGTTTAAAAGCTAATTTGATTAGTATTAGTCAAATTTGTGGCGAAGATTTTGTGATTCAATTCTCAAAAAACAAGTGTCAAATCTTGAATGGTAAGGGTGTTTCTCAACTTGAGAGAAAAATGTCAAATGACAATTGTTACTTGTTTTCTAACCATGTGTCATGATTCAGTTTAAAAACAGATTTCACTAACTTGTGGCGTGAGAAACTTGGTCACATGAACTTCAAGGACTTGGTGAGACTTTCAAAGAAGGAAGTAGTTAAAAGACTACCAAAACTTGAACTTTCAATAGGTAATGTGTGTGGTCCATGTCACCAAGGCAAACAAACCAAGATATCTCATAAAGTCTTATCTAACTTCAATACCTCATGTGTTTTGGAATTGCTCCATATGGATCTAATGGGTCTTATGAAAATTGAGAGTTTGGGAGGTAAGAGGTATGTGTTTGTGTTGATGATTTTTCAACATATGCTTGAGTTGATTTTTGCTTGAGAAATCTGATTCTTTCAATGCATTTCAGAAGTTGGCCAAAAGTTTGCTTGTTGAGAAGAGTTTTAAAGCTACAAAGATTGAGAGAATAAGGCATGCCCATGGAAAGGAATTTGAGAATGCTAATTTTGCTAATTTTTGTGAATTGCAGGGCATATTCCATGAATTTTCAGCACCAAAAACACCTCAACAAAGTGGTGTTGTGGAAAGGAAAAACAAAGTGCTTCAAGAGATGGCTAGGTAGACGCTTAGTGCCAAAAAGCTTCTTACAAGACTTTGGGTTGAAGCTATTAACATGGCATGTCATATTTCCAACAGGGTTTATCTCAGAAAAGGTACCCTTCAAACTCTCTATGAGCTATGGAAAGGTAAGAAACCTGATCTCTCTTAATTTCATGTGTTTGGATGCAATTCTTATATCTTGAATGATAGAGAGAATATAGGTAAGTTAGATTCTAGGAGAGATGAAGGAGTTTTCATTGGTTATTCATCTAATAGTCATGCATTCAGGATTTATAACATACATTCTGAAAAAGTTTTAGAATCCATTAATGTTGTGTTAAGTGATGTAGGAGATTTTTCAGAATGTGAAATTCAGGACATATTTTTTCCTCGTGCGCCCACACAAGATGGTGTGAACAATTCAGAATCTCCTGAACCTAAATCTTCATCAAATGTGTTGTCACTAACTTCCGGTGATACAATAACAGGATCTGCTTCATACAAAAAATCATCTGCTGATTCATCATTGCGAAATGAAGGGATAGAGCTGGTTGTTGATCTTTTTAATGAAAGCATTCAAGGGAGAAATCAAAGAAGAAAAGATCCACCAACATGGGTTTAAAGCTCATCCACCATCAATCATGATTGGAGATCCAATGAGGTAATAGTTACAAGAAAGAGAAGACAAAAAGAAATTAACCATCTTTGTTATGTGTCTCTTGCAAAACCGAAGAATGTCAAACAAGCTTTGGAAGATGAAAATTAGATTGAGGCCATGCAAAAAGAACTGGAATAATTCAAAAGAAATGATGTTTGGACACTTATACCAAGACCAGAGGACTTCTTGATCTGTGCTAGCATTCTAATTGTCATTTTTTTCTCTTATCTATGTGCTTACTCTGGTATGTTGTGTCCACTGAGACTCTCTCTAACATGACCTTATTGCATCATGAGTTGATTGTCTATTCTTGTCACCATTATGAAAGAGCTACCTTGCATGAAGTGTAAAAGTTGTTTTGAGTAATTTTCTGATTTAGAGACCCCTATATTTTGGAAAATCTACCATTAAGAGGACTACCTTCTTGCAAGTGTGAAAGCTACATTTTGGTTACGTTATGAGAGTTGTTTGCCTTTTGTTCAAAGTGAAAAGAAAAATCTTTATCTTCTTTGCTGAAAGAGAAAAACATTCAAAATACAGTAAGGCATGAGGGAAGGGGTAGATTCTCTTGTAAAATTTAAAATTGATCAATGTGTCATTTTACCCCTTGAGGACACTATCACACACTAAGACAAACTCTTGGAAATCTATCTCACTTGTGTGTGATTGAGGAAGTATTGCTTTGATTACATTATGTTGACAACTTCCGTATGAGTTTTTGTGCTTTTTAAGATTGAAAATTTTGATTTATTAGGATGATTTGCACGGATTGACTATTTGACTCTCAAAAATTCATATGAAGCATTTCATTATTTCAATCTTATTTAATTGTCTTTCTTTTTGTAAATAAAGTTTGATGCTTTTGGAATTTGTTATCAAATTGGGATGTTGTGCTTACAACTTGTTTAAAAGATTTGTTTTCTTCATATCTGTTCCTTGCGTGCTCACATATGTTGAATGCTCATACACTTTGTTGAGTCTGCTTGTTGTGTGCCCACACTGTCGTGTTGTGTGCACATCTGTTTGAGTAGAGTCCTTATTTAAGTGAATCTTGTTTTTAGAGTTTTTGATTTTATTATAATATCACACCTCTTGTCTGTGATAAAACCCTTTTGAGTCGTCCTTGGTATTTTTTTCTCAAGTCTTTGCTCTAATCTTATTTTCTTCCCACTCACATATCAAGTCACCATTGAGGTTTGGTTCAAATCTTATGAACAAAGAGGGGGAGAAGAGATGTAAAGTTGAGCGGGAGTGGAGTATTGTTGTTGTGTTTGTGGTGATTTGTTCCTTCCTTTGTTAGTAGTTCTCTGGTTTTTTTTTTTTTTTTTAATTGCATATTTGTTTCTCTTTGGTTGAACTAATAACGTTACTTTGTTTCTTGTTGACTCTCTTAGGGGTAGTTTATTTTTCCTTATTTGTTAAATATGCTGAACTGTTTATGGTTTTTAGTGTCATATTTGCTTTTCATGATTTGATGATGACTCTTATTGTTGGTATTTGTCTCTCTTTATGTGATCTTGATTGTTTTTGTAAGACAGGTATGTATTCATCTTTTGATCATTTTAGTGCTTTGTTCATAAGTTTGACAAAAAGGGAGATTGTTGATATTTTTGTCAAACTTATGTTATAGTGACACATTTTGCCAAATGGTGTTTTCTTTTGTTATCTAGCCCTTCAAGTTTATTTTGATTCATGATATTCTTGTGTGACCTAAATTTACATGTGTCACAATTTCCTTATGTGGTCCTAAAAGGTTGTAAGACTTTGTCTGTGGTCCTGCAAAAAAGAGAAAAGATATGTTTGTGGTCCAACAAAAATTTGGAATTCTTGTTGTCCTCCACGTGTTCAACTATCAAGCTTATGCCTTTTTCTTTTTCATTTCATGTGTGTGCACAATGGATGTGTGCTTGCACACTTATGTCAAACATATGAATGCTGCATTTCATTTCGCATTTTACTTCATGTGTGCACACACCTTTCTGTTGTGCTAACATCGCATGTTTAACTCATTTTTCACAAGTTGCATTTTTATCTTTATCAAGTGAGATATTTTTGTCCATTTGTTGTGCTTTCATAAGGACCATCTACATGTGTCCCAATATCCTCTTGCGGTGAAGGGAAATAAGTTTTTCCCTTTTTTGGTTGTGGTCCTAAAAGATAGATGGGATCTTTTCCATTTTTAGACCAACATATGTTAGTCCTTGTTTGCTGACTTGGCAAGAATTGGGGAGCGCAAAATTGGTCTATATCTTCTTCATTCTTGCTCAGTTGTGAACTAACCTTTGTGCTTGTTTTTGGCTTTGTGCTCTGAAACTTTCAGAGAGTTTATTTCTTAAAGGTTCCCCATATATTATTGTGCCAAACACCTATCATCCTTTGTCTTTGTTGAGCGAAAAGGAAGTTCATCTTCTTCCTTGTTTGTTTTTCTTTTTGAACCTGAATATCTATTTCATTGGTGCTCTAAACTTTTCAGAGAGTTGTTCTTGGTTAGGTTCTTTTATATGGGTTTGTGTTAGAAACTTTCTTGTTTATTTCATTGTTGAATGGCAGCTAGAACGTGGTTCCTTTGCTAATGCTATAGTGTGTCTTCAGCGATGGAAGCTTGGGTGGAGCTCAAACATTTTCCAGGAGTGAACATGGTGTGAAGAGATCTATGGTGCAACAAAACATTAGAGATTCAGAGTGTGGTGCTAAGTGTAAAGTTGAACAGAGAATTTTTTTTTACTGTATCTTAGTCAACTTTGAACTATATCTTGTAATGTCTGTTGATTAGTGGATTTGCTTTTATTTGGATTTTCTTTTCTAATTTATTTTTATTTTTAATTATAGCCATCCATCACAAATTACAAGGATTAACAATTGATAATTTCAACAAAATGTTTTACGATGAAACAGGGAGTGTTTTACATTTGTGTACTTAATTTCAACTCTATAATTTATTTGCAAGTGTTTGCCATAGCAAATTTGCTTCTTCTAGACCCGATCTCATGGATGTAGGTTGTTAGCTAAACCATGTAAATATGCTTGTGTGCTTTACTTTCTGCTTATGGTCAGTGGCAGACCCAACAAAAATCTTCCCATTTTAGTGTAATCTCATGTCATTACACTCAATTATAACCAACACAAATCTAATGAACTCAAACTCATCAGAGAGGGAAATTTTAAGCTTTACTCACCTCCCATATGTTTGATCTTCCTCCACTCTCCGATCACTGGAGGTTTGCTCGCCAACGGACACTTTTCCAGCCACCTCCGCCACCATCATTCTATCCTCTCTCTCTCTCTCTCTCTCTCTCTCTATTCTCGGTTTCATCTTTCTCTCCCTTCTTTCTTTTCTTCTTCCTCTCCTTCTCTTCTTCTTCTTTCTCTCTTTTCTCTCTTTTCTTTCTCTCCTTTTTCTTCTCTCTTTTCCCTCTGTTTTCCTTCTTCTTCTTCTTCTCTGTTTTTCTTTTCTTTGAATGGTCACTGTTCATCAAAAGATCTAAAAAACTTCAATTTAGCCCCCACTTGTTTTAGCTATTACACTATACTCCCCAAAACTTTCAAATTTTTACACTTTACCCCTAGAATCACAAAATAAAATTTAATAAAACTCCATACAAAAAAGTTCAGGGTATTACAATATATATTAATAACAATTCTTTTGTTAGCCTATATAAGCAATTTTTTTTCTTTTTTAATCCTAGGGTAGCCCAAGTCTAGGTCTATCCCAACTTATGATTTATATGATGTTAATGTTAAATAACCATACCCTTAAATACCAATCAACACAATCAACACATTTCGCAAATGTTTAATTAACTTGGTTAATCATAAACTTTCATTTACAATAATTTAATGGCATTGTAAGCTATAGTAAAACCGTTAATTGGTAATCGTGGTCGCCTCAAATAGTGATTCCCTTAATAATAATAATAATACTATACTTACAAAGAAATCTTATAAAGATTTTCATACAAAATGAGGTGACAAAAAATGAATGGAATTGTGAAACAAAAAGTCAAACTCGTTAAATTTACTCTTTTATTTATTTTTTGCTATATCACTCTTTATGAAGATCTTTGTAAAATTTCTTTATAAGTATAATATTACTCTAATAATAAACATATATATATATATATATATATATATATATATATATATATATATATGTATGTGTGTGTGTTGGTATCATTAAAGTCATTTACGATAAAAAGTGAAAACAAACAGCAAACATGTTCATGCTACATTAATTAATGTTAATTAATTAGCTTCACATAAGATTGAAGATCAATCGATAAGATTTGGAATCCAGCATTCTCAAAAGATGTAATCTTATCTTCACAAACAACGCTAATTGCTTTTCACCATTCTTTGTTCATAGTGTTCTGTCAAATCGTCAAACTTTCTAAGGCGTAAATTTATCTGGGCCCCTGCTCTTTGTTCTTTTGCCATTTATTACTAAGTTATAGATTATTTAAACTTATTATCTGTCGCATCATTGAGCATATTTTGTCAAAAGAAGTAACATTTTATGCATCAAAGCAAAGAGTGCAAAATAATATAATGAGATATTTATTCACAAGCAACCTTATATTACAATATCCATTAAGAGATAACCAAATACAATTTCGGGAATCACAATACACAAAACTCATTTCTCCGGAAAGAAGAAAGCATACAAACCAAGCTTTTCCTTTATCAAATAATCTTGTGGAGATTATTTTACAACAGTATCTCACAAAATAAGAATATATTAGACAAATAGACAAATATTATGAGATTTTTAAAAATTCAGGGCTCAAATTAGGAGAGGGTACTGCTGATTCGTACCGAAGATATGCAAGCCACGAGAAAATTCAGAAACCAAATACAATCACACGAAGGTTGAGGCAAGATTAAATTTACGACAGTTATAGACGGAGCAAAAAGTTTGTAACATCACCAAGAGCAAGAGCAAAATGGTAGCAAGCAAGGTAAGAAATTGCCAAGAACCAAACACATATAGCCTCATATATTTCCCCAACTTAACCTTCCATCGGCTGTTGTAATACTTGTTAACATCTTCAATCACCTTATCAATCTGCGGCACTTTCGTCAGTCTAATTGATTTATTCATCCCATTCCACATATTAGCAACCTCTGCATCGCTCTTCAACCTGTTAAAAATTATCCCTCTCTCCCTAAGAATTTTCACATCCTCCTCGGAATCAATAATCCCATTCATCAACTCAGTGTAGCGTGTAAAAGCTAATGGTCCTGATGCATTCGATGCTTCATAAGCCACCAAGTTTCTCAATATCACCTCTGTGTTTACGTCTAAACTAATGATGGGCAGGCGAAATATAGCCTTCTTACTGTCGAAACTGATGGTTGAAATGTTACCTTTAGCTGCCACAAAACGAACCTGGGATTTCAAGAGCTCAGTGACAGAAGGAATTGTGATTTCCTCCACTAATGGTGGCTTGTTACTGTCACTCTCACCGTCAGGATCTTTCTCCTCGCCGCCTCCTGACATTAAAACTTGAAGAGGTTGTGCCAAGATTGAGAGCCCAGGAAGCTTAGACAGTAGCTTCCAAGGCAATTTAAGAATCAATTTCATTGGTTTGGATAGTAAAATTTTTTGGATTAGACGTATCGGCCTCTTGTTTAACTTTGAGAGTAGCTTCCAAATCTCATTCATGAGCTTTTTTAAGAACGTTGAGTCACCTGAAAATCCGTCCTTTTGTGCGGCTCCACCATTATCCTGATCAGTACTCCCGGTCAACTGCGACTGTAGTTGTACTTTCGGCACAATTGTGTCGTATAAGTAGTCTAGCAAGTGCGCAGATTCTGAAACGCGGATCTTCGGCGTGTCCTGCATCATCTTGAAAGGCGAAAGTTCTTCGTAGAACCCAATTAACATAGCCTCCAACATCTCATCAGCTGATTCTGACGATGAATATTGAACTTCAAGCATCTTCCTCAACGCAAATAATGGAATTTGATTCTCAAGCATCACCATATCTCTTAAAATAGCATTATGAGCGGCTTTTGACCCTGCATAATCAAGAATATGCAACATGGATCTTGAGGAAACCCTTCTGCTCGCCTTTCCTTCTTTGATGGCATAGATCTGAAGAAACTCAAGCAAGAATGATGCATCAATAGCCATCATCCAAGTTAAAGTTTCGCTACTAACATCTAAGAACTTATGATAGCAAGCTCGAATTGTCGGCTCAAGTTCAGACAATTGTTCAACAACATACTGAAACTTAATATCGCCATGAAGATTTCTTTGAGTTCTTTTAGCTGCTGCAAGCTTGTACCTTTCCATCTCATACAGCTCCGGACGCCAATAATGGTAAGGACCAATTGCTACTTCTTGTGGAGTGTAAGAATCGGGATCGCTAGACCTCAAGGGTTTGGGCACGCTGAATATGCACACGGGAATTTCTATGTCGCTAAGTTCGAGCTCTTCCTCAAGAGTTCGTCGGATGTTAATGATCCATTGACGCTCGTCGATGTGTTGATTTGGATTGGAAGACATGGCTGATGATTAATGACGAAGAAAAAACAAATATGGGAAAAATGAAGTTTGGTTTTGAGTGAGGGGTGGAGTTAGGGCGAATATGGCTTTTATAATTAGCATGAGAGCTAGAACAATGTGAATATAAATTAAAGGCATGGTTTTCATGCGTAATTTATGTAGTTTAAAATTGGAAGAATCTGTTAATGCATGATTGGAAATTTATGTGTGTCGTCTCTTTCTTTCACACGGCTAGGAACGCATTCAAACAATGAAAAAGAATCCACCTAATAGTAATTGATGTTTGATTAATTTATTTAGACATCACGTGTCAGTTAATCCTTAGGGGTTAGATTCTTAATTAATTGTATATGCTAACAAAATGTAAATATTTATCATGCTCAAAATGCCAATACTAAATTTACATTCTTAATTAGAGTTATGATAATGACTCTTTAAACACCAAGAGAAGGGAGAATGTGTGAGAGGGTATTAAATACTGTAGGAACAAGTGTCCGCCTAAATAGAAGGGTAACTGGTGTTGTAGGCTCTAGCATTTGTGTTTTTCACATTCTCCCTTCTCTTGCGAGTTTTCTCATTATCTTGAATTAGTTTTAACCCTTTTATTTATAAATAGAATATGACATTTTTTTCTATTAAGATTCATATTTCTAATTTTAATAGGATTCCTCTAATTTAATTCATTCTCCTATTTTAACATTAAATAAAATTTTAAACTAATTTTTCTTTCCTAATACAACTCAAAGTAAGGGAAAATAAATATTTTCAATTGCAAATTCCTAAAATAGAAATTTGTCTAAAACTTAAATTTTTTTTTCTTCTTGCTTACCTTTTCTTCATCAATTACCAAAAAGTGTTCATATTCCAACACTTCTCTTTGAACCTTTTTGGTATTGAACTTCAAAGCTTGTTCTTCATTCCCTTACTCTTCCTTACTTCTTGTTTCTCACAACTTATAGTTGTTCAAAGCATGTTCTTCGGCATGCTTTCTCTGAACTTCTTTAGAGTCCCATCAAACTACAGGTTTCTATTTCCAGTCGAAGATGACTTTTTCAACCTCTCCGTCAAGCTTACTACCCCTTTTCTTCAAGTATATAAGCTTCACACAACCAAGCACGTTACATGCTTAATTGTTCTTCCACCCTCCAATCATTTTGTTGGAGTGGCTCGATGACTTTCGCTTGTCGATCCTATCGCCGACATTCTTGTAAACCATCACCTTGCAATTTTCGCTTCATCTTCCATAGACCCCTTCTCCCGTAGGTCCCTTATGAATATCAGTTTTGATACTATGTTAAAAATCAGAACTTGCTCTGATATCATGTTAAAAATCGAAAGAGTAAAAAATAAAATAAAGAATAGTGACAATATGTGAAGAATATCAACCACAAAAAGACACAATATTTTACTTCTCTTTATACAATTAAATGTAGCCAAAACTTTTTGGTATATATAAAGAACAATTAAGAGAATGAGAAAATCAGTTTCATTGATTAATTATCTGAATTTAGATAAATATATATATATATATGACACTTTAATCCAAATAGTTTCCTGGTATAATATTTTTAGGTAAAAACAATTGTAAAATTTGAAATAGGAAAGATATTTGTTCTTTTCCATGGTTTCTTAGCTTTGAAATTAGGTATATCAGTGTAAATATTTTTGGATATTAAAACTAGAGAGAGAATTCAAAGTACTCAAACTTTGAATATAAAACCATGGTGTTGGGGGTTCAAATCCCTCCTCACCCATAATCGACCAAAAGGGGAAGGACCCTTCCTTCTGCAAGTAAGAAAATCATGATCGGGATAACAAACCCAAAGTTATAGAACTTGGGTGTGGGTCCTTTATCGAAATGGAGTAGTCTTATTTTTTATTTTTTTTAATTTACCGTTCATGGTTTTTTTTTCAAATAGGGCACGCCCGTTCCAATTGACATTTTTTTTTTTTTTTTTGTTTTATGCCCCATAAGTCTTCTTCGAGGGCATAAAACAACTCTCACACATATACATATATATGTATGTGTGTGTGTGACGTCACTATAACTTATAAGACATGACATGATTTATTTATCTAATCATAGTTTGATGTACTTTAATTTAATTTAATAATGGAAAAATAATTTTGTCATGTGCTTGTCATTTTCCCTAAGTAGGGGAGTATTTTATTAGTCTCACTTACGTTAATCTGACATGGTTAATTATTTTCAAATCTAGAAGCCTTGGTGGCTATATATATTTGGTGCAACATCTTAATCAAAACGTGTTAATTTAAAGAGTTTTATATTATGCAGGCAATTGAGATGCTCAAAGTAGTTTACTGATAAACCTAAAGGATAAGTATCAATGAGGTTTGGCTTGATGTTCTTAATCAAATCTTGTCTGACATTCACTTTCTCCGTGTGGAAAGTGATTATAAAAGAGAAATAATAGCTACGTGACTGCGTCAACTTACTGAAGGTTAGGTTTAAAGACAAACCCAATTATAAATTATGTTTATTAAATTTCACATGGTTAACACGCATTGTTGAATTCTTTAGTAAATTATTGTATTTTCACAAGCCATTTTCAGATCTACTATGCAATGCCCTTCAGATAATTAGATACACTATGCTTTTTATATATATATTTTTTTTAATGATTGGGGTGTTCGGATCAGTTTACGTACATCTCAACTAATCTTTTAGAACCCTGAAACTACCAACAAAGTAAGAGCTCCAATGACCACCCTTATTAGCAACCGATGAGGAATTCAAATCAAGACCTCTTGAATAATACACTAAAAAATCCCGATCGAACCACTTAACCATCCAGAGCTTGGTTTAGATACAATGCGCTTTATCGCTATTAGACATTACTTTTGAGACAATTAATCCAAATAAATAAGACTTCGAAAGCGCATCATATTTTAAGATAAAAATTCTTTGAAAGAGGGTAAAGATATTATCTACATACTATATGATAAATTAAATTAAAACAAGAAGAAAATGTTTATTATTGACATAATACTACACATACATCATTTCTCATACAACATTATGTGGTAAAAGATGATTGGATAAAAGTTTGTTTTTAATTTAAAATCAACTAATCACATCTTACCACATAATATTGTATAAGAAATGTTGTATGTGTAGTATTACTCTTGTAATATAACCAATTAAGGTCATTGACAAGTCAAAAGCAATTAAGAAGCATATTTATCATTTAACTTTTTAATCATTCATTGAATTCAATACAACTATTAACATATATATATATATATATATGTCAATGTGACAGATGAACAAGAACTGAGGAAGCAAAAATGAACTTGAACACTCAGAGAAATCAAGAAAACGCAATGGTGTAAGGCTACTGTTTTTCATTAACTGAATTTGGCAAAGTAGGTACACTGAGTTTATGTAAACAAACTAACTTCTCTAAACGTCACCGTTTTTGATGATTTACAAGACCAACCCTTGCATTTTGCAAGACTTCACTTTAGTCCCTTTGTCTTCACTAGTCAACATGGTCAACATTCTCCCTCAAATCAAACCACATAGGATTCTTGAGTGTGCATTCTGAACAACTGACCAACATTCCCCCTGAAACCAGACCAGATTCATCAGTTGTAACTTCGACTTGACCAATTTCAGCACAGATCACATCTAAGCACAAAACAACTTCAACTGTAATCAGGCCACAATATATTTCTTAAACTTCAAATCATCTTGAATCATAACCATGCCATGTCAAAAACATTTCAACTGTACCAGACAAACCACTTCGGAACTCCAAATCAAATTTAACCTTAAAGTCTAATATAGCAGACTTCAACCGCACAATACTACTGAATAAGTCACCAGCTCCAGATAGCACCAAATCACTAGACTAAAAAAGAACAAATTCATCACTACTCAGCACCAATTCACTGAATTTGAACACCACACTTCAGTACCACTCATATTACAGCCTACATCACTGAATTGAAACAGAACATAAACTCAGTTTTATCAGCCAAAATCAACACTGCATTGCAACAGACCAAATGCATCACCACTCAGTTTCATCAGCCAAATTAGTACTGCTCATATTACAGCCTGCATCACCAAATTGAAACAGAACAAAAACATCACTACTCAGTTTTATCAGCCAAAATCAACACTGTACTGCAATAGAACAAATGCATCACTACTCAGTTTTATCAGCCAGATTCAACCCTGCACTACAACAGTACAAACTCATCAATATAAAAAACTTATCATTACTCAACACCAATTCACTGGGCAAATCCAACAACCAGCTTTACCAGCCAAAAATTAACAACTTAAACTACGTTACTTCCCCCATATTACAACCTTCACCACAAACTCAGTAACTCAACTGCATAAACCTTTATTATAACTCTACAATACTACACTTCCTCTTAACTAACAACAGTTATTTTTTGTCTCAATTCAGCAAACTGAGCAGCTGACAAAGGTTTAGTTAAGATACCAGCTATTTGAAGCTTGGAAGAAACAAACTAGATTGTGACTTGTTTAGCTAACACTTGCTACCTGATATAGTGTGCATCAATTTCTATGTGCTTAATTCTATCATGGAAAATAGGATTGGTTGCTAAAGCTCCTGCACTGACATTATCACACCAAATGACAAGTGTAGTAGACAAAGGTTATCTTAATTCACTAAATACACTTTCTAACCAAGCCACTTCAAGACCAGATTGAGCTAAGGCTCAATATTTAGCCTTAGTAGATGACAATGCTGCAACTTTTTGCTTCACTGAAAATACACACAGTATCCACTTGTAGATCTCATGTCTTCCAGATTACTTTCCCAATCAGCATGAGCATAGCAATCCACTTGTAAAGCTCCAGCTGGTTTGAAGTGTAAACCATAATTCAATATGCCTTTTAAATATCTAAGGATTCTCTTACAAGCTTGCCATTGTAATTCTGTAGGAACTGACAAAAACTGACTCAACTTGTTGACAAGGAAGCTGAGATCAGGTTTGGTAAGAGTAAGGTATTGAAGAGCACCTATGGTGCTTCTATAAAGGGTAGGATTTTCAAAGAGAGCACTGTCAGTAGAGAACAACTTGGTATCAATAGCCATTGGGGTGAGGCAAGCATTAGCATCCAGCATCTTAGTATTGGCTAAAAATTCTGAAGCATATTTAGTTTGTTTCAAGTGAATTCCACTAGAATTCCTTGTAGCTTCTCTTGTGATCATAGGATGAATGTTAGTAGCATCAGATTTTCAACCAAGAGAAACATCATCAAACTTAGACAGTGACAAATCAACTTTAAATGAGCAAGAGGTTAGTAAATCAAGTGAAGTTATGACTGGTAGTGAGGAGATTTGAATAGAAGAGGTGGTGTCTGATTTAGATGAATGAGACATCTGAGTGTTTGAGGAAGGTTGTGTTAGATGGTTTTTGGAAAAGTGTGAGTTTGTAGAATTAGTATTATTAAGTGATGAAAACAAAGAAGGAGAATCAATAGAGAATGCAATCGTAGAATTATTACCTTCTGCTGTATTGTGATAGATGTGCTAAGGTGGAGAGCTAGCTACCGTAGAGGAACAAGAAGCATGTCCAGTTGAAGAGCCATGATCATGTTTAGTTGAAGAATTACGAGAATGTATAGGAATGAATGAAAAAGAAGCAGGTAAAAGGGTAGGACTTTGAATGTCAGAAGAACTATCATCAAATGACAAAAGTACATTACCTTGAGAGAATGGCAATTCACATTCATTAAATTTAACACTTGGTGTGACAAAGACTTTACCATCAGGTTTCAAGCATTTATATCCTTTGTGCATAAAACTATAACCCACAAAAACATGCTTAACAGAATGAAAACTGAATTTGTGTTTGTTAAAGGTTCTAAGAAAAGGAAAGCAAGAACAACCAAACACCTTGAGATGATCATAAGAAGAAGCAGTACCATTGAGAGTGGATTTTGCAGCACCAGCAGATGCCAGAAAAGCATGACTAATTCCTGACATTTGTTAACTAGGTCAGAATCACCTCTCTATGATGGTGTCTGAGAGAAAGTTTGATAAGAGCCAATCTGATGTGGCTGAGATTGTTGTGCCAAATTGAACCCTTGAGTTTGTGGACCAGAATTGTAACCACCATTATAAACTCTAGTATAGGCAACATTGAATGTATGAAAACATTGAGCAGCTGAATGACCAGCTTTATGACAAACTTGACATGTTAACTTGCTTCTCTCATTTGCTCGATCTCTACCTCTTCCATAGGTCTAAAATCTAGATGATCTTGAACTGTTCACAGAGATATTAGAGTAAAAATATGGTTGTCCTTCATGTCCTAAACTTGGTTATCCTCCATGTCCTAAACCATAATTTTCTATGACAGGCACAAGAAAATTTTGATGATAGTGTGGGTTTCCCAGTGAGACAAGAGAAGGAACAGAATTGGTAAAAGAGTTAGAAGAAGGCTGAATGCCTACAGTTGAGTCAAGCTGAGTATTGGAAGGTTTATTTTCATTGACAGGTCCAGAATGGTTGATTGATGCAATACTGGCAAAGCTATTATATCAGTGGAGTTGAATTTTTCAAGTCTAATCTCAAAATTCTGTAGCAGAAATTAAGCCTCTTGTAAGGTAACACTATCCACTTTTGGTTCAAGCCTAGAAGTGAGATTTACTACAACAGCATCATATTTACTACAACAGCACATACTCTGGACCTAAACCATCAAGTACATGCTGCAACAATTCCTCATCTATTATAACCAATCCACTAGCTGATAAACTCTGCAATTTCTGTCATCTTTTTTATATACTCTCCAACACTTAAATTGCATTTTTGAGTTGTTTGTAACAGATTCTTTAAATGTAGAGCTCTGGCTTTTGAATCACGAACAAATTCATTTTCTGAAGTGAACCAAATTTTTGTAGAGTATTTACACTTTGAAACCTTTCCAAACATACTCTCAGATATGGACGCTAACAACCAACTCACAAGAAATTTATCTATATGTTTCCACAAGATGTAGGCAGGATTAAGTTTATCTCTAATAGAGTCACTAGTAGTCTTAGGTTCTCCACGAATTCGTCCTAGTTCATTCTCAATTTTAGAATTAGACAATATAAGAGGAGGACGACCAGGAACTTTACAAGGTAAATGATCCTCAAGTTCGTGTGAACCAACCGCAAATAAGACCTATGAGCTCCAAAATCGATAATTATTTCAAGTGAGCTTTGGACTTATAACTTGCAAATTTGAAGCCAGCGCTTAACTGGTACGATGTGAAGATTCTCGCAACATTTCCTCAACACTTTTAAGCAATTGAGAGGAAGAACCAGAAACGTTCGCCATTGACGTTAGTCACAACTCTGATACCATGTCAATGTAATAGATGAACAAGAAAAGAGGAAGCAAAAACGAACTTGAACACTTAGAGAAATCAAGAAAACAAAATGTTGTAAGGCCACTGTTTTTCATTAACTAAATCTGGTAAAGTGGGTACAGTGAGTTTATATAAACAAACTAACTTTACTAAACGTCACCCTTTTTCGTGATTTACAAAACCAACCCTTGCATTTTGTAAGACTTCACTTTAATCCCTTTGGCTTCACCGGTCAACAATATATTATATTAATTACTTGATTCAAGTAAAGCTGCATCATCTTTTTGATCTAAAAAGACGTACTCATTCCATTCTACAGTTCACCCATCACTTTGTAGGACCAATACTTCTTGCCCTCAGAAACTTCACATCTTCCCGCAGTATTAATAACCCATTCATCTCTACAAAAGTCCTTCGACATTGAAGACAACATGTCGTTAGCTGTTCAGTCTTAGTGACAAGTCAAGTGCAGAAGCTGAGTGAACTGGAGTCTAGAGAGGCGTTAAAAGAGTTAGTTATTCTGTTAGACACAGAATTGTAAATCCCAGAAATTAATAAGGTTGTTTTGAAAATTTGATCCGGATCCGGATCCGGATCAAAAACTTTTTTGAGAATGTAAATTTATAAATTTACCCTTCTATAAAATAAATTTATTTTTGGCTCCCAAACCTTGCCTTTTGAAGAGGAAACAATTCCCTCTATTGACAATGGAAGGATGAGAGAGAGTCATTACTCCAATATTTCTTAGAACAAAAACTCTTGGAAACCCAAACGTCTAGAATAAATATTTACTATTGTTATTGAGTTTCCATAAAATGGTGTAGTTTTATAAGGTGGATGTTGTTATCAAAACACATTATTTCCTGTCATTTTATTAAAGTATATAAATAGTAACTGTATTCAATTTTACTCAATTTAATAAATCATCTTAGAGATATTTATAGAAACCTCCTCTACCCTTTTTTTCCTGAGGGAGTTTATTAAAAAGACATTTAAAGTTTACGTTTAATTAAAAGGCTATCAAGTTTTAAAGTGTTAACTAAATAGCCATATTATTGATTAAGGGTAATTAGTGCTTAATTAGGATTAATGAAATATTATGTAATCTTTTCAAAATTATACTATATTCCCACAAACCCAAAATTGTTGCAAACAAACCCAAACACCTTCTTCTTCCTCCCGCCATTAACGCATCTCTACCTCTGCATCTTCTTCTCTTCTTCTTAGCTTCGTCTACATCTTCTTCTTCCTCTGCATCTTCTTCTTCTTCCTCCTTCCTATACATCTTCTTCTTCCTCATTCCTCTATATCTTCTTGTTCCTCCGCCATTAACACTTTCTTCTTCCTCCACCATTAACATCTTCTCCAGCAAAGATCCCCCTCCTCCTCCTCCTGATATTTCGTCTAAGTATGTGTATCTCTTTTTTACATTTTATATTTAGATTTACAAAGATTTAATAATGGATGGGGTTTGGGTTATGATTTTGATTTTGATTTAGTTGTTTAGGTTGTTGGGTTGTGTTTGATGTAATACAAGTTGAAAGGAGTGAAATTTGTTGAAAATTTGTTCTGGGTATTTATTCTGGGTATGATGGATCGATTGTAGGTGGAGATAGTGAAAATGTGTTGCAGGTACGATGGATCGCAAGCGATCGGTGTATCAAGCAATCTGGTAGGTGCAGTAATGCGGATAGATCGCAAGCGTCAGGGTATGTGGATGATGCTTAAGCGTCGGTTAAAGAAAATCTGTTGTATGGGAGCGGATCGCAAGCGATCGATAAATGGCATAAGATCGCTTAAGCGATCATGGTTATTTATACTGGATCGCTTAAGCGATCAAGTGTATCGCTTAAGCGATCCAGTATAAATAACTATGATCGCTTAAGCGATACATCAGACCAAATATGCGAATGTGCAGATTCTTTTTAAAATATTTGAACCCTTAGTACAGCATTTAAGAATATTGTTTTTCTTCCATTACAGGTAGTTGGCTATTATTATACATGGGACAAGTTGTTTTGGGTGTTGAATATTTTGGTGAGTGGGTGGAGGAAGAAAGTAGGTGGAAGTGGATTGGGAAGAGCAAAGAAGTTATACCAATTCTTTGTGAGCACGAGGTTAGTTTTGATGAGTTGATTGATGAAATAATTAGAAGAGGTAATTTGAGTTGCTCGCATAGTGATATAGTTGTGAAGTATGTTTTAAGCAGAACTCCTGAACATTATAAGGTACCTCCTGCTATATTAAAGTCGGATGAAAGTGTGAAGTTATATATGATTGATATGGCTGATAATGGTTCGAGGCTGATTTTAAGGGTTTCTTATGTAGAAAATCCGTTGGAAGTTGGTTCCAAGGAAGGGGATAACGAGGATGTAGGCGGAGATTTGCCTGGTTTTAATTTGAACTACGAGGCCATTGATTTGTTAGCTGAAAAATCAAGAGTAGACGATGAATTGGGTGGTGAGGAGGACACTGTAGAAAAGGTTGGTGATGGGGGGCCGAATGAAAATGTTGAGGAGAAGGACCCCGTAGATGTTCCCACAGATGTAGAGATTCCTTTAAATACAGATTATGCAGAAGGCGTAGATTGTGAGAAAGAGAACACTATGGTCGTTTATGTAGGTTCAGAGGGGGCAATTGAAGGTAGTAGTGAATCAGCTCATGTCTTTACGGATGGATCGGAGTTGCGCATAGGGTATTTATTTGACAAAAAAGAGGAAGTGGTGAGGAAGCTAAAACTTGTTGCTGTGAAAGGTAATTTTGAGTTCATCACCAAAAAGTCAAATTCATTGGCTGTGACGGTTGCATGTCATGACCGAAAGTGCAAGTGGCGGGTTTATTGTAGAAGGTTGGTGGAGTCGGAAAAGTTTATTCTTAGCACATATACCCGTGAGCACACATGTGGTTTGTGACATATTTTAGGTGAGCATCGACAAGCGTCTGCTGATGTTATTGGACAATTTGTCAAAAGTCGGTTCGTCGAAGGGAAAGGTCCATCTTCTAAAGACATTCAGAGACTTGTGCGCACAGAGTTGGGATGTCTTTGTTAGTTCTTGGAAATGCTGGAAAGGGAGACAACATACACAAGATTTTGTGAGGGGCACGCCGGAGCACGGGTACGCAATATTAGAAGCGTACCGTTATATGCTTGAGTTGACAAACCAAGGTAGCAAGACGGCTTTGAAGTGGGATAGAAATATGATGTTTAAATATTTTTTTGTTGCTTATGGTTCTGCTATAAGGGGTTTTGTAAACATGAGAAAGGTGTTGGCTGTTGATGGTTGCTTTCTGACGGGAAAGTATGGAGGTACATTGTTGGTGGCCACTGCACAGGACAGCGAGAATCACACATATCCTGTTGCATGGTGTGTGGTTGACTCTGAGAATGACGAGTCGTGGACTTGATTTTTTCAACAGTTACGTACGATAGTGCCTGACAGTGACGAGTTGTACATAATATCCGATAGACACAACTCTATAAAGAAGGGGATTGCCACTATTTACCGTCAAGCACATCACGGATTCTGTATGAGGCACCTTGGTGAGAACATAAAACAAAAGTTTAAGTGTGCTGGCCTCCTTTAGACATACTACATAGCAGCAAAAGCTTATCGGGTTGATGAGTTCGAGGAGCACTTCCAGCAAATCCGAATCAAGGATGTTAGAGTTGCTAAGTATCTTGAGCATGATGTTGGTTTCGAGAGCTGGAGTAGAGCTTACTTTCCTGGAAGAAGGTTTGATGTCATGACCACGAACATAGCTGAGTCCATAAATTCGAAGTTGTTAATAGAAAGAGAGTTTCCAATAGTTGCACTTTTTGATGCAATCCAGAGGACATTGTCGCGGTGGTTCCATGAGCGTCGTACGCAGTCAGATAATTTTACTACAACCCTTGTTCCGTCAGCTGAAAAATTATTGCGAGAATATATGGAACTGTCAAATGCACTGTTTGCCTATCCTCTTAATGCTCAAGAGTTTCTGTGCGCTGCTATGGTCCGGATGCCCTAGTTAACCTTGTTACAAAAACTTGTAGCTGTAAAGTGCTTGACATTCAACGTTTACCTTGTCCTCATGCACTAGCAGCACTGAAACACCAACGGAAGCCGGATTTTGGTTTAAGAATTTACATGGAACTTTGCTCCCCTTTCTATATGACAAATCACTACATGCTAGCATATTCAGAAATGATATATCCGGTGCCTCCAGAAGAGCAGTGGGTAGTGCCGCCAGAGGTGGCTGACATTATCCTCCAGCTGCAATTCAAGAAGACACCAAAGGGGAGAAAAAAGGTTAAGCGTATTCCATCAGCCTTTGAGGTTCCCCGAAAGATGAATAAGTGCTCAATTTGCAAGCAACCCGCCACAAGAAGAAGAAGCTTGCGAAGTAATTAGGTTCGAAAAAAGATGAAATTCAGGGAGTTGCGAAGGGCAACCGTTGATGAGTTATTGTTTTCAATTATTGATGTTTTAAATTTTATTGTTACCTTTAATAAATTATCCTTTATATTGTGTATTCTTATTACATGGTCTAAATATTTGTTGGTGATTTTAGTTTGGAATTAGGTTGTCAAATTGAGGAAAAAGTATGGAATTAATACGTGTTGGTAATTTTAGTTTGTCAAAATTCAGGAGAAAAGGTGCAAAAGTATATATCGCCCACGATCGCTTAAGCGACAAAGTGTTTTCGTAACAGGATCGCTTAAGCGATACACAGATCGCTTAAGCGATCGTGCACCTGGACCGATTGATTCTGCCTAGGTGCATGATCACTTAAGTGATCCACGATCGCTTAATCGACCATGGGAAAAAGACAAGATTCGCTTAAGCAATATCACGGATCGCTTAAGCGATCATGCACCTGGGCAGATTTGCTTCGACCAATCACATGATCGCTTAAGCGATCCATTGTATCGCTTAAGCGATTCTTGTGCAAATAGTTTTAAAATTTAACAGATACACCCCCACCTACCCACGGTGCCAGATTCTGGCCACCAAAGCCGAAATCTTACCGGGAAAGGGCGTTACGATGCACAGTGGTCGGATCTGGCCGATTGGGCCTCTATATGGCCTTTTCTGGCCAGATCGACCACGAATGTGGCCGAAAAAGGCCAGACGATCCGCCAGAACTGGTCGTAGACGAACGAAAAAGTCTAGATCTTGCCATCTGCGATAGCCAAATATATGGCCGTCGTTGTCGGTCAACGATGGCCAACATTTGGCCGTCATTGATCGTCAAAGTCGGACATTTCATTGAAAGTCTATGACGGCAAGATGTGGCCTTTTCCGGCCACATCCACGGTGGATCTAGCAGGAAAAGGTCACAACTGGCCATTTTCGGTCGTTTGTTGTCAGCGGCGTGAGTTAATCGGGAAGTTGGATGGGTGGGGGTGGGGGTTTTTGTTTTTGTTAATTTTTTAAACTTTTTCTTCGGTATTAATGAAATTAATTCATTTAATGGGTCGAAAATTAATTAAAAATATACTAATATTTCCTAAATAATTAAGCAAACAAATATAAAAATATCTAAACGAATCGTAAACCCCATATGTTTAGCATAGTCGTAAACAGGTGCACTGAACGAATCGTAAACCCTATAGGTTTCATACTGACGTGTAAAAGAACTATATATTTAATATAAATGTAATAACGGAACAGGTGCTCTGAACGAATCGTAAACCCTATAGGTTTCATACTGACGTGTAAAAGAACTATATGTTTAATATAAATGTAATAACGGAACAGGTGCACTAAACGAATCGTAAACCCTATAGGTTTCATACTGATGTGTAAAAGAACTATATGTTTAATATAAATGTAATAACGGAACAGGTGCTCTGAACGAATCGTAAACCCTATAGGTTTCATACTGGCGTGTAAAAGAACTATATGTTTAATATAAATGTAATAACGGAACATGTGCTCTGGACGAATCGTAAACCCTATAGGTTTCATACTGACGTGTAAAAGAACTATATGTTTAATATAAATGTAATAACGGAACAGGTGAATGTAATAACGGAACAGGTGCACTAAACGAATCGCTTAAGCGATCTTTTCCGAGGCAGAATGACAACTGCCCAGACTATGATCGCTTAAGCGACCTATTTATATCGCTTAAGCGATTCTTCCTAAAAGACACATGGTCGCAAGCGATTTATGATCGCTTAAGAAATGCCCCTTGCGGCGTAATGACATCGCCTGCACTATGATCGCAAGTCGCTACGCGGACTTCCTAAAAGACACATAATCGCTTGTTTACTATCGCTTCGATCTTTTCCGAGCGTAAGACATCTCATCATGATCGCGTACCCATTTATATCACAACGATTCTTCCTAAAAGACACATGGTCGCTTGCGATTTATGATCGCGCGATCTTTTCTGCGAATATCGCCCGACTATGATCGCTTGGACCCATTTATATCACTTAAGCGATTCTTTCTAAAAGACACATGGTCGCTTAAGCGATTTATGATCGCTTACATCTTTTGTCGCCTAACACGCCTGGATCATGATCGCTTATGACCCATTTATCGCTTGTGATTCTTTCTAAAAAGAGCACATGGTCGCTTTCTGACGCATCCTTTTCGTAATGACATCATAGACTATGATCGCTTAAGCGACCTTACGTATTGCTTAAGCGATTCTTTCTAAAATGACATCTGCCCAGACCTTGGTCGCTTAAGCGATTTAAGATCGCTTAAGCAATCGTTTCTGGAAAAGTCTTGGTCGTTTAAGAGAGATATGTGGACAAACAAAAATATCTTATATGGACACACCATACATAGTAAATTGAAACTGGCGATGAATTATCTTATATGGACAAACAAAAATATATCCCAAATATCAGATCCAATTCTTTACAATGATCACACCATACATAGTAAATTATTTACAATTTCCTATACACTGCCTTTAATTTAGTTTTTGATGCCAAAGAGTTTAGAATCCACAGTGAATGGTATCAGGGCAGTCCATGCTTGAAAAGATGCCCACGACATCATTCTTCCCGATGCTTTCTGGCTCTGCACTAGCATCCAACAAATTCAAGATGATATCTACAAGGGCAGCTAATATGGTGCCTCGGTTGACTTTCTGTGGAGATTGACTGTTCCATCTTAGTGACCTGCAGTGTAAAACACCATAATATGAGAAAGGCATGAATTAGAAAATAGCCAAGCCAATGAGAACAAATTAAATAAGCAGTTCTGACACAAAGTACACATCAAAACACCATTGAAAATGAACATGTATATACACCCTTATTGATAATTATAACAGGTATCATAAGTTTAATTGAGAATATAAAAAGGAAAATAATACGAAGGGTGGGAAAAGAACAAGAACTTACAAGTCAAAAAACTCAGTGTCAGCAGATGAAGTTATATGGTTTAGAATAAATACAATCAACTCAAAAAACCCAAGTATGAACATCAACATCACATAAACTACAAAATTCAACGTCCAACTTTCATACCCTTTGATTGGGTTCTGGTCACTCAAAACGGATCCATCTGCCCATGGAAGCGATCGGACGATGCCCAACACTCCCGACAGTCTCTCATTGTTTCGTCATTCAAGCTGTCCATCAGGCTGTTGGTCATGTCGAACTGAATAAATTTCAGGGCATATGCCCCACATTCAGCGTTACAATAGGAAGAAGACATTAGCATTATAATAAACTTATAGAACAATTGTATTATGTAAGTTAGTTTTAAACAAAATTTACCTTGACTCATTTATTGGGCAGGTAAAGCACTGAATTGGCCACTTTTTGGTTAGTACCTGATCACCCAAGTGCCCAAACATCCCACTGTCACGCAACAGCCACAGGAACAACCTGGATAATGGCTCCAACTCGACCTCCAACTGCTTGTCTCAACAAATGGTTAGGTTACAGTCAAGGATCTTCAGAAACCCCTCCTCTAGATGCGCAACGACTGCTATCCAGTATCGCTTTGACGAATGATGCAGTACACTCATTTAACAAAGGCCCAATCGTGGCCATATTTGGGCCGATCCCCCCTAACGTACTGCATAATCCTGTCATCAAACCGGAAATCATTAGGGATGCAAGTCCAACTGTTGTGCGGCCAATCGTTTTCGCTTCGGTCCTTTTGCTACACCACTAGCAACGGCATTTTTAATTAAAGTGCGATATGCTGAAACAAGCGTTTACCCAAATGCCACATCGGTGATAGCACAGTCGGGATACAACAGATCACCATCACTAGTCTATCATAGCCTCATCAGTGCCAATATCTCATCGATGTGCTGCATCAAATAAAAACAACAAGATAAGTATGGAAAACACAGGAAAAAATAAGAAAAATTAAGTGAAAATAACTCACCGAGTCCTCAAGCCACGTCCCCATCGTCAACAACTTCTGAAACCATTCCCGAGGATAATCCCCTGTCTTACACTTTATATGGCCATCACTTCCTAATCCATTGTAATAGGCATAAAAGAGTTTTTTCTTTTCCTCTATTGGCCTATACAAATCGACATTTGAGTCCAATTTCCCTTCCCTACTTCCTCCCCCTTCCTCCATTTTTACATCCCCGCTTCCTTCGCCTCCCACCTCCCCCTCCTCCATTATCACCGCCCCACTTCTACCACCAACCTCCTCAACCTCCTCCATTTCTGGTTGTTCCTCCATTTGTTTCTTCATTTTCTTCTTCTTTACCTGTGTCACTACCATGTAAGGCGATTTCACAAACTTGCTCTTTCGGCTCTCTCTTTTCAAGCCAGTTTGCACTTCAACCGCCTTTAATTCTCCACCAACTTCCTCCTCCATTGTACCAACTTCGCCCTCCATTGTACCTACTTTCTCTCCCAGCTTATCCACTTTCTCCTCCACCCTTTTCATTGTTTCTTCCATCTTGTCAAACCTTGCATAAACGGCTGTTGTAAAACTCTCAAACAGCCGCTTTATGAGGTCAACAACCTCATTCTCCCCACGCCGATGTCTCGGCAAAGCGGTACTTGTTGTACCGGTTTGCCGGAGGCATACGAACCTCTTCCTCCCTCTTCTCCTCCTCATCCTCGGCCCCCGAGCTTCATTATCCTCAGCATCAACGACATTGTCAAGCAATGGCCCTGCAACTGCCATCACATGCGTGACCCCTTTTAGGTCCTGCATCAGGTGGTCTATCTGTTCATCCCTTTCATCCTCCATTGCTTTGAAAGATGTGACATAGTCCTCTTCCGCTTCATCCCTAATAGCGGTCAGAAAGGGACGGATGACTCCTTGCAATAAGAAATAAAAATCAATCAGATTGAAGCAAAATAAAAAAGCATCTGCATATTCAAAAGCTTAATCCTTCAATCTTACCCCAACTGCTTGAATCTCAATCTCTAATTGGCCATAATCCCAATGGTTACGACTCCCAGCATGCATGCCACCGCAACATCCTAGGAAATTCTGTTACACATCCAAATTGTTGCTCCTCCCCCCACCTTAGCGAAGACAGGGGATGGCCTCGTACATCTAAGCCTACATTGTAAAAAAACAGTCCATGTCATTATTCAAACACACATATTATAAAAAATATAACAGAGAGCTATTAATATTTACCTGCATTGCCCATGGGAAGCCAAACAAATTATACGTGCTTGGTTTAGCCTTCCCGCCCCATTCGGCATGCTTTAACGCCATGTCTGGTTTTTCCAGGCTCTTGATGGTTCGCTCAAATGATATCCGTCCCCACGGATAAGAATTAAAGAACTCCAAGTCGCTTACAAACAACAACCAATATTTCTCAACAGCTTTTGTTGAGTCACCAGCCAATAAGATAGAATGTAAAAACAATATCAAACACACTTTTATCTTCTCTGCATTGTCAGTGTCAGTCATGGTTTTGGATTGAATTTGGTGTCAAAGTTTGCAGTTTCGATCGAAAATGTGGACTGTATCACCAGAAATGGCACAGATTTCGTTTAGGGTTAAGGAAATCGATTTTAGGGTTCAACTAATCGATCAAAAATCGCGACTATATCGCCGAAAATCGCGATTGTATTCGGTTTAGGGTTCAAGAAATTGATTTAGGGTGCAAATTTGCAGGTGTTCGATCGGAAAAAATCGCATCTCCCTTTCATTCAAGAAATCACTTTTTGAACTAATGAATTTCGATTAAGCAAGGTGAATAGTTAGTGGGGCTTGTTTTGCGAAATTTCAAATTTTAAAAACTTTCATTATTTCTGATTCGGGCCACATATGTTTTAATCTTTTCATTTTAACCCATTTTACGTGTTTAATTAATCCTAACTATGCCACGTCATCTTCTCTAAATTAAAAAAAAAATGATGAACAGTTTCAAGGCCATTTTCTTAAATCGAACCTTGGGATGATCGGGCAGCTAAATTTTCTCTTTTTTCCTTCTTTCATCAAAACTTTGTAACACAAAGTGATTCACGAATAAATATTTATTTTCTGATAATAATTGTGTTTCACTTTAGGGTAAATATCATTGTGAATAGTCTTAAAATATAATATTATTTAAAAAATAATATTATCGTTAATGGTCTTAAAAGATAATGCAAACCCTAATCTCATATTAAAACACTATGTAAGCCATATAATGTTATACTATATTACTATTAATGCAAGTGAGACGATTTTTTAGAATGATATGCAGATATTCTATTTAAAAATTTTTATGATTCACAAAATCATAGACATAAAAAAAAATAAAAAGTTATACTACTACATAAAATTTGTGACAAACATGTTGTTTCAATAATATATGTGTATGGTGTTATTTGGTAAGTCATGTCATTACCAAATTACATGTTAACTTACATGTTGCATATATATATATATATATATATATATATATATATATATATATATATATATATATATATATATATATATATATAATTTAAAAATTTTTATGATTCACAAAACCATAGACATAAAAAAAATTAAAAAGTTATACTACTATATAAAATTTGTGACAAACATGTTGTATCAATAATATATGTGTATGGTGTTATTTGGTAAGTCATGTCATTACCAAATTACATGTTAACTTACATGTTGCATATATATATGTGTGTGTGTGTGTGTGTGTGTTATTTGATAAATCATGTCATTTACCAAATTATATATATATATATATATATATATATATATATATATATATAAAATCACATAGTGAGTCAACATTATATGCCATATTTATCACATAATATATGGCATGTAGAGATAAATAGGGCATGTAAAGGATATAGTCCGTACGTCAATGCTTTCAATGCATTTATCACATATTTATGTTATATATATATATATATGACATGTAAAGATAAATGTATATATATATATGATACACTATAAATATAGCATATATGACAAGTGAAATACAACATGCAAAGATATATACGGTACAATTATATATATGGCACGTATATGATGGTACTTTATATATATATGACCTATTATATAAATATATAGTAGATCAATACTATATACAGGTCATACATATACAATAAGTCACATAATGTTAAATAAATTTATATACATTGAATTTCAAAGTCAAATTTTCATAGGGCTTTAAAATTTATAATTCATAGATTATGTAAATCTTTCAAATAATTACTTGAATTTAAGATATTTTGACTAACTTACATACGGTAGAAGAGATAATTGGAGGATGTAGTCCGTATATGTATATGTATATAACCTTTTTTTTTCTTAGTCATTACTACTTACTATATATAAATTCTTACCAATTAATGGGCAGGAATATTACATTTAAACTTTTAAAAAGTGAAAATATTGTTTATAAATCTAGATGTAATGTTGCAATCTATTCTAATTTTCTAAACTTTTATTCTGTCTACTCATTTTTTTTTTTTTTTAAATTATATATTTCTTGATCCATTATTAGTCTTCGCAATTGGCGTCCATTTATTTCAAAGAATAAATAAATCAATTATTAAAACATTTAATAAGAAAAATATAATAAAATATGAGGGGATCTTACATTACAAGCCTGGTACAATTGAGAGAGATTAAAAAAAAATTATAAGATAGCCTTATATATACATTATACACATTTGTTCTTATAGTACGTTTAAAGATATTCAAATGAGAAAATTTATAAGATTCTTAAAGGCACACGTTTATAATAAATTCCAGTTGAAGTATTTTCTAATTAATTTCATTTCATCTTTGTATCAGATTTTCTACTTGACCTTATCTCTTTCAATCCAGTGATATATCTTGAATGTTACGTAATGCAATTTATTTTAATTATTAAAAAAAAAAAAAAAAAAAAAGAAACATTGTTGCTCTTTAAGTTAAAATGGAAGTAAAATTTGACTCAATTATGTTGGTGAATTTAATTGATATATAAAAGGATGTTAAGATGATTTTAAATTGATAAATACAAATGTGTAGTTTGTGCAGTAAAAGGGGATTTGCAAATTTATTTCAGATAGATTTATTATAATATTTAAATCTTCTTGGTAACAAATCCAAATTTTACAACAAATCCAAGATTTTGAAAATTTCTTATTGGAATTTGATTTCCAGACTTAATGATAAGAGATTCTCTCATCATTAAATCATTTTTTTACTTTTTAATTTACCAAAGGCAAATAAGTATTTTTGTACATAGATCACCCTATGAAAAGTCAAATATATCCCTATTTGATCTGGATCAGTTTATCCAACTAGCATTTTCGTTTTTTAATTACTTGATTCAAGTGAAGCTGCATCACCTTTTTTATCTAGATAGACCAACTCATTTCATTCTACAGTTCACTCATCACTTTTTAGGACCAAACTTCTTGCCCTCATAAACTTCACATCTTCCCTCAGCATTAATAACCCATTCATCTCTACAAAAGTCCTTCGATATTGAATACAACATGTCGTTAGCTGATTCTTTTGATGAGAATTTAACCTTTTGTTTTAATAGGTCTAGTGCAGTCTTAGTGACGAGTCAAGTGCAGAAGCTGAATCAACTACAGAGGCGTTAAAAGAGTTAGTTATTCTGTTAGACACAGAATTGTAAATCCCGAAAATTAATGAGGTTGTTTTGACAGCTAGCTAATGAGTTTCTTAAGAGTATAAATAACCTTTCTGGCAGTTTATGTCACTTTCCATATTGTGTCATTTAAGAGGATTGGTGTTGATAGATTCATTAAACCTTAGAAAGTTTGAACAAATGGATTAGTGTTGTATATAAAAGTGCAAAGCTTAATCTACTAAGTCATTTAAGAGGACTACTAATATGCATGTGATTTATCAAAATTATTCATTTATTTTTTCATTAATGCTAATCTTGATATGATAACATCTTAATCATGATATACAACAGATTGGAGATTTTTTATATCTCTAACTTTAAATGCTTAAATACTATCTCACATTTCATATATTTTAGAATTTTTTTCCTTTTTTTGTTCAAAATTTGTGCTATAGATACATTATGTACGTTGATTTATGGAAACTCAACTTTCAAATTTGGAAGTCATGACTTGTAAGACAAACTTGTCATTATTCTTCTCTGAAAGGTTTTGTAACTGAAATCTAACAGAAAAACACAAGCTTTGAAGAAACAAAAAATCAGTAAAAAAATGCGTGAGAATTCTGTTATTGAAAATGAAGAGAACCAACTGATATATAGTTGGTTTACATGTCAAACGCAGCGTTTTGACATAGTTGGTTACAAGCTGGTTAAGCAACTTGAACCTAAATGCTGCATTTTACTCCTTACTTTAAAACTTTACAAAATAAACCCATTCTAACATACAAGCTCACTTCAAGGCTTTTATATCTAATATTCCCTCTTAAACTGAACCTATCTCCTTTATGTAAACCTCAATATTTCCCCTGAAACTTACCTCATCTATACACTAAGGTAATGTCTTGTCAATTGTTCCAATATTTCCCCTGAAATCAAAACAGCTTGCTTTTGACTGTATTACAGCACTTCTTCAGCATCTCTGGAAGTTTGCAGCTTTAGTAACATTAGTCTGTTGTGATCAACAAGATTGATTCACAAAGCTCAACATAGAATGACCACCTATCAACTACTCCATCTTCAGCACAAAACAGTCAATCACCTCGCAACTGTTCCAGCTCCAGTAGACAACTCATGTCAGCCACCTATAAGCTGTTTCATCTTCAATAGACAACTCATGAGACTGACCTACTTTGGACGTTAAAACTAACTTAGGTAATATCTCAAAGCACGTTAAACCTGATGCCAAACAAAGGCTTGGTTAGAATATTTGCCTTTTGATATTCTGAAGCAACATAGTGAACTGTTAAATTCTTCCCTGCAACCAGTTCTCACACATAGTGGACATCAATTTATATGTGTTTGGTGCGAGCATGAAACACAGGGTTAGAGGACAGAGCCCCTGCACTCATGTTATCACACCAGATCACAGGAGTATATTTGATTTCAACACCTAATTCCTTGAACAAATGTTGGATCCAAACAACTTCTATTGCAGCCCGACTAAGGGACCTATACTTAGCTTCAGCAGATGATGAAGACACCACTTTTTGTTTTTTGGAACTCCATTGGACTAAGTTGTGACCAAGAAAAATGGCATAGCCACTCGTGGATCTTCGATCATTAATGTCACTGGCCCAGTCAACATCAGTATAAGCTTCAAGGTGCAGATGTGAGTGTTTTGTAAACAGAAGACTATGAGTAATAGTCCCTTTAATATACCTTAAAACTCTCTTGCAGGCTACCCAATGTGCTAATGTTGGATTCTGAAGAAACTGACTCAACTTGTTCATAGTGAAGGCTAAGTCAGGTCTGAACAAAGTTAAGTATTGTAATCCACCAATAAGACTTCAATAAAGTATAGGTTGTTCAAACAATTCTCCATCCTCTTTGCTAAGTTTAGTTCCAATGGCCATGGGAGTAGCACAAGGATTGCAGTCTCTCATTTTAGCTTTTTCAAACAAGTCTTAAGCGCATTTAGTCTCAGTAAGTAGCAACCCAGAAGCATTTCTTTTTACTTCAAAACCGAGAAAATAATGGACTTGTCCCATGATCTTTAATGCAAACTGATTATTTAAGTCTTGATCTACTTTGGTTATATGATCAAGAGCATTCCCTGTCACCAAAATATCGTCTACATATACAAGTAAATAGATCACAATAGTGCTAGAATTATAGAAGAATAAACTCACATCAAAGGTGATGTTCTTAAAACCAGAAGACAGAAGAGCTATTTTTAGTTTATCAACTTAGGCCCTAAGGGCCTGCTTTAGACCATATAATGCTTTATTGAGCTTGCAGACCTGTGGTAGGTAATGGATGAAGAAAAACCTTTAGGTGGCATCATGAAAACCCATTCAGTGAGATCCCTATTGAGAAAAAGCATTGTTCACATCTAGCTGATGAATGTCCCAGCCATGGTGAACTGCTAAAGTGAACATTATCCGGATTGTGGTTGCCTTTACAACTGGTGAAAATGTGTCAAAATAGTCTAAACCAGGGGGTTTGTTGAAACCCCTTTGCCACTAGCCCAGCTTCATACTGTTGCAATGTGCCATCAGAGTTAAGCTTGGTCTTAAATACCCACTTGCATCCAACTACATGCACACCTTTTCCATATGGAATTAACTCCCAAGTCTTGTTATCTAGTAGAGCCTGATATTCTTTTTCCATGGAAAACTTCCATTCAGGAATGGCTAATGCTTCCTTAACATGTTAGGGCTCTTTGAGAATAGTCTGAGTATAGATAATAGCTTAAGGTGATGGTTGTAACGTTTTGGACTTGAATCTTATGACCATAGGATGAATATTGGTAGAGGCAACAACAATGTTTGGTGTTGTCACAGGAAGTACAACCTCTAAGGTAATACCAAGATGATCTTCAGGACCTTAATCTGAAGAATGTGAAGATATACTACACTCATGAGT
Source organism: Pistacia integerrima (assembly GCA_026225825.1). Taxonomy (NCBI): domain Eukaryota; kingdom Viridiplantae; phylum Streptophyta; class Magnoliopsida; order Sapindales; family Anacardiaceae; genus Pistacia; species Pistacia integerrima. The sequence goes on along the minus strand of CM047750.1, from coordinate 13,609,116 downwards.
TGGAAACGATGATGATGGAACTAGAGAGGCTGATGGCCCATCAAATAGATATTCATTGATATGTATATCAGTAGACATATTAGGAGAAGATCCTAATTGAGTCTCAGGCCTAGAAGAGAACGGAGGAGTATTGACATTTTGAACAAACTTAGAACCAGGAATAGTCCGGGAAGATGATCCTAAAGGTACCAAATTAGAATCTGATGCAAAAGTAGGACAAGTGGAACTAGAGAAACCAACTTTGAAAGGAAACTCTGCTGCATTAAACTTCACATGTTTAACCACAAACATTTTCCCAAAGCTAGACATACATTTATATTCTTTATGAGTCAGACTACAACCTACAAATATGCATTTCTCAGTTTGAAATGAGAGTTTATGCTTATTGTAAGGTCTAAGGTAGGGAAAAAAACTACAACCAAAGACTCTAAGCTCATGATAATGAGGTTATTACTAAAACAACAGTAAGAGGAGACACAAAATTAAGAAAAAATGAAGGCAAACGATTAAGGAGGTACACTGCTATAGAGAAAGCCAACCACTAGAAGGTTAGTGGCATGGAAGCATGAGCTAAGAGAGATAGACCAAACTCTGTAATTGATCGATGCTTTCTTTCAATTCTACCATTCTGCTAATGTAGATAAAGACAGGGATGTTTGAACATAATGCCATGTTGGCAAAGATACTTAGAAAAAGGTCTAAACTCCCTACCCCAGTCAATTTGTAAACATTTAATTAATTTTGGCACTTAATTGTTTCTCTGCAAACATATGGAATTGAGTAAAAACTGCAAAAGCTTCAGACTTAAGCTTGAGAGGATAAATCCATGTAAACCTACTATAGTCATCTAGAAAAATTATGTAATAACGATACCCTTCACTGGACAATACTAGTGCAGGTCCCCATAGATCAGAATGTACTAACTCCAAAGGAGCACTTGCTTGGGAAAGAGAAGAAGGAAAATTGCATTGTTTCAATTTACCAAAAACACATGGTTCAGAAAAAGAACTTGCATTATAATCAAGAAAATGTTTTACATGCATTTTATTTAGTACAACTTGTAAGGACTTAGAACTAGGATGGCCAAGTCTAGCATGCCAAAGCAATGAAAAGGCATATACAACATCTGAAACATTACAGGCAGTAGTTTTATTTGAAACAAAAGTTGTAAAAGAAGGTGAATCAGCTAAGGGAGTAACAACAGCTTCTAGTTGGACACAAGATGGGAGCACTGGTGAACTAAGTAAATCAGCAAAATTGGAACCATCAACAGAAGAAGTACCATGAGGTGGAAAATCCAACTGATAAAGGCCATTCTTGATTATACCTTGAAGCAAAACAGTGTTGTTGCTTCTATCCTTTACCAAATAATGATCAGAATAGAATTCTACAATTACATTATTGTCTTTTGTGATTTGAGAAATGCTTGATAAATTCTTTGCAATATTGGGAACATATAAGATGTTTCAAGCTGAACAAGTCTTTTTGAGTTAAAAGATTGAAGTACCAACATACATGTATGAGTGATTGGCAAAGATTCACCATTGGCAAATTGAACTTTGGAACCACCGGAATAGTTTGTCCTAGTCACCATATTAGATGGATTAGCCACCATGTGATTGTATGCTCCTAAGTCCATGTACTGGGACTGATCCTTCACAGTTTGAGGAGTTACCATATGAGAAGCATTAGAACCTGAGGCCAAATTCACATCAAAGTTTGTAGCAGGATTAGCATGCACAATATTAAATGTAGGTCCAGTAGAATTTTGCTAGTGTTGAGAGAATCCTCGGCGAAAACAAGAAGCATCAGCAAAGCCATGTGTGAATTGATTTCCCAATGGACCTCCATAAGTTGTATGATCATGATAAGCTGCAACATTAGTGTTAAAAGACTGCAAGTATATTTGTTCTAACAAATAAAACTTGTGCAAGATCATTAGAGGCTGTTGGAAATGAGGAATGAGTTGGAATAAGAGCAAAATACGGCAGAGTATGGCCTGAATTAGGAAAACCAAGTAGAAAATCCCTGATAGTCATGGTCAAACCTATGGTAGCAGTGGAGAGTTGAGTGTCCATGCTTACCACATAATTGGCACATCAACCTTGGCTTACTATAGCCTCTACCTCTTCCTCGGCCTCTAGGAAAAGGCACAAAACCACCAAGAAATACTTGTGGAGTAGCATTGTAAGAGACTCTGTCATACTCAGCTTTGTAGCTTCCTAATTGGCTCAATCTTGGAGCTTCATTCAAGAACTAAGGACAACCAACATGTCCAAAATTAGTATTCTAAGCTAGTTGCAAATGCTGAGATATCACTCTAGCTTGAGGATAAGCACTCACAGTTGAATTTACCAAATTGGAAGATTGATTCAACACACCTCTTGAAATGTTTTGAGAGAGAAAGGTAGATCCTTTAGCTAGACCACTTTTAGAGGCTAACAAAGCAAAGGACATTTATTCATGGAAGTGCAATAATGCACTGTTTTGTTTCTCTAGTCGCATCTCATGCTTATGTAACAAAAATTGTGCTTCTTGAAACGTTGTACGACTAACATTGGAAGTGAGATTAGCTACTACAGCATCATACTCTAAGCCTAAACCATCCAATATATATAGTAACAACTCTTCATCACTAATATGCACAACACTAGCATTCAATTCATCGTCCAACTCCTTCATTGTTAAAACATAATCATTCACACTCTAAGATTCTTTTTTAGTAGTTTGTAGCATGTTTCTAAGATGTAGTGTTCTAGCTTTTGAAAAAGACTGAAAATGCAGCTCAAGTGTATTCCAAATCTCATACGCACTATTACATTTTGATACATGTCTAAACATGGATTCAAAAATTGATGAGAGCAACCAACTCACCAAGAATTGATCAGTTTTCTTCCAATTGAAGTACTCAAGGTTTTGTTGTTTAATTGATTTTTCATTTCCTTTAGGTTTCTCCATTACAAGCAAAGAAGGACAGACATTCATACCTATAATGAAGCTATCTAGCTCGTGAGAAGCTAGGGCTGGTAGAACTTGTGAATGCTAGTAGTTATAATTCTTCTCTACTAGCTTCACAGAAAGAGTTGGAAGTGATGAGTGAACTGTAAAGTTTTGTGAGCTGCCATTGCTGAACTACTCAACATCAGTCTTGGAAGAACTAATTGGAAATTCAAGACTCATATTTTCCATTGATGCTTGTGTTTGGCTATGATACCATTAAAGGGTTTGTAACTGAAATCTAACAGAAAAACACAAGCTTGAAAGAAACAAAAAATCAGTAAAAAATGCGTGAGAATTCTATTATTGAAAATGAAGAGAACCAACTGATATATAGATGGTTTACATGTCAAATGCAGTGTTTTGACATAGTTGGTTAAGCAGCTTGAACCTAAACGCTGCGTTTTACTCCTTACTTTAACACTTTACAAAATAAACCCATTCTAAAATACAAGCTACATTTCAAGCCTTTTATATCTAATACTTTCATCATCTTTCTAGTACAACTTTTGTGTTCGAAGTCAAAAAGCCTTCATGGCTTTCAAGAAATCCAGACAAATATTTATAATCTTGTTTTACATGAGCTTAATTATCATAGTTACAACCTTCAACAATGTCAAAAGTTGTTAATAGATGGTGGTGGTCTTATTGATCATTTCATGTTGTGATAGTCTAATCTTAAGAGGACCAAATTCCATATAAATGAAAAGAGAAGTACCAAGCGGACCTAATCCTATCCACAACTAATTGCCCATAAAGAGAGTAGTGTCAGGAGGACCCAATCCTATCCACAACTTGTTGCCCATAAAGAGAGCGGTGCCAAGAGGACCTAATCCTATCCATGACCCATTACGAATAGAGATAGCGGTGCCAAGAGAACCTATTCCTATCTATGATCTATTGCATATAGAGAGACCAGTGCCAAGAGGACCTAATCTTGTCCATGACCCGTTGAGCATCAATGAGCTGTGCTAGGAGGACTTAATCCTATCCCTAACATATTGCACAACGAGAGAATGGTACCAAGAAAACCTCGTCCTATCCATAACTCATTGCACATCAAGAGAACAATACCAAGAGGACTTAATCCTATCCATAATTCATTGCACATAGAGAAAATGATACTAGGGGGATCTAATCCTATCCATGACTCATTGCACATCAAGACTATGGTACCAGGAACACCTAATCCTATCCATAACCCGCTGCACATCAAGAGACTAATATCAGGACCTAATCCTATCCATAATTCATTGCATATCGAGAAAACAACAATTAGGATACTTGATCCTCTTAATAACTCATTGCCACCATAAGGACGTGATGAAGTGTAATATACATATTATCGTATTATAACTATGATGAACAGTAACTAACTGTTAAAGTTCACAGTTAATAATTAGCACACTAACGGTAGTTACATACTCTTGAACCTGAATTGGTTAATATACTGCTTTACTTACATTCTCATTTAAACAAAGTTGGGGTTGATTACCTTCTTTACTAACATTCCCCCTTAAACTAAGTTGGGGTTGATTTCCTTCTTTACTAACATTCCCCTTCAAGACAAACTGGGATTGAATTCTTTCTTCACTAATATTCCCCCGTGAGCTGAAAATTATATTACATCATCAGAATCAAATTACAGTAATTGAATCATAGCAGCATCACATTAACCAAGACATCATTTTACTTCAGTCATAGTAGCAGCAAGGTAAACCAAAGCATTACTTTACAGCCTTAATTTGAAATTAAGGCAATAGCAAAGTAAACCTTAAATCAAAGTAGTAGCAAAGTAACCACAACATCAATTTCTCTTTTTTTTAAACTAGTGGCAACAAGAGTAATCAAAGTAACCAAGGCAAGTACTTCACAACACCAAATTTGAACTAAAACAGCTCGAGTAAAACTTAAATCAAAGCAGCAGCAGAGTAACTACAGCATCAATTTTAAACTAGTGGCAACAAGTAATAGAGTAAGCAACCAAGGCAGCACTTTGTAGTATTGCAGTACCAAATTTGAAGTCAAAATAGCTCTTTACAATACTCTTATAAGGCAGCACTTCACATTACAAGGCATCACTTCGCATCACCTAATTTGAAACCAAAAACAGCACTTTACATGCTTTTTACAACACTCTTACTAAGCAACATCAAATTAAACCAACACATCAACCAAAAAACAGCAACTACTAAATCAAATCAATCTTGAATACCAGTAACTCCGCAACAAAAGAAATTAATGCAAACTTGAAAAAAGCTTTGACTGTGAGTTTTTCTCTTAGAATTTCAAATTTGGAGGCTAACAATGCTTTGGTAAAGATGTCAACCTTTTGGTGCTCACTAGGCACATACTAGACTTTAAGCTTGTGAGCTACAATTTGTTCCCTAACATAATGAGCATCCAGCTCAATATGTTTGGTTCTAGCATGAAAAACATAGTTGGGCAAGTGATCTAGCACTCTGATTGTCACACCATATCACTGAAATTCCAGACAAATGTTGTCCAATTTATGAAAGAAGACTTTGAAACCATGCAATTTCAGTTGATCCTTGAGCTAATGCTCTATATTAAACTTTAGTTGAAGAAAGGGAAACGACTTTTTGTTTCCTAGAACTCCATTGCACTAGGTTTGACCCTAAGAACAAATAGTAGCCATTGTAAACCTCATATCCTAAATGCTACTTGCCCAATCGGCATCAGTAAAGCATTCCAGGTTAAGTCTCTTACTAAATTTAACACAAAAATTTAGTGTTCTTTTAATGTACGTGAGGAGTCTCTTGCATGCTTGCCAATGTAGTTGAGTTGGTGCTTGTAGGAACTGACTTAGTTTGTTAATTGAGTATGAGAGGCTAGGTCTAAAAAGGGTCAGGCATTATAGAGCTCCAATTGTGCTTCTATACGTTACTGGTTTATCAAAGGGCTCATTGTCTTCAGATGTTAACTTAGTGTCGACAACCATAGGGGTAGAGTAGGGTTTTGAATCTATCATACCAGTTTTGACAAGTAGATCTCTAGGATATTTTTCTTGACTCATATGCATCCCTGATTCAATTCTACTTACCTCAAAACCAAGAAAATATTTAAGGGAGCCAAGAGTTTTGAGAGCAAACTGATTATTGAGTTTTTGAACTACATCTTGAATGAGGCTATCATCATTTCTGGTGATGAGTATATCATCTGCATACACCACTACATATGTTGTTGTTTTCTATAAATGAAGAGGTTGGAGTCTACAACTAAATTAATAAATTCCTAGCTTAGTATAGCCTTTTTCAGCTTCTCAAACTAGGCTCTTGAAGCCTTTTTTAAGCCATGCAAGGCTTTAATCAGTTTACAAACATAATGAGGTTTGGCAGAGTCAATAAAGCCTTCAGGCTGCACCATGTAGACTATTTCAGCTAATTCCCCATTAAGGAATGCATTGTCAACATCTACATGCTAGATGTCCCATCCATAAGTGAATGCCAAGCTCAAAATAACTCTAACAATAGGAGACTTGATTACTAGACTAAAGGTTTCAAGGTATTCAACTCCAAAGGTCTGCTGAAAACCCTTAGCCACTAACCTGGCTTTAAATTTCTGAACAAGTCTATTAGGATTATAATTAATTCTGAAAACCCATTTCCAGCCAACTATTTTCATTTCTAATTCAGTAGGAACAAGATCCTAGGTTTGGTTAGAAATGAGAGCATCATACTCAACTTTCATTGTAGCTTGCCAAGAAGGATAAGAGAGTGCATCACTAACACTTACTGGTTCAGTTTTGTCGAGATGGGAAGGTACTGATAAGGAGATTGTTGTGTGTGGTTTGGAAGGTACCAAAATGGAGCTATGAATGTTGGCTTTAGATCTAGTAACCATAGGATGTATATTGGAACGTTGAGAATGAGGGTTGGTAAAAGGTAATTCTACAGTGAGTTGAATAGGTGCATAAGACTGCTCAGAAGGTGAATAGGTGAGTGTGAAGGTTGTAAAGACTTTGTCAATGAAGAATTTAGTTGATCATGTGCTGGTGGACTGGAGGGTAACAAAGACATATTGGAATTGGATGAAGCAGAATTATAAGATAAAACAAGATGAGGAATGTGCCAAGCTATTAAAGTTCTATGATGTCTATGGTCATCAAAATCAGAATGAGATGAAGTAGCAATTATAGAGTGTGAACTCAAAGGAAAATCATACTCATCGAATTTCACACTTTGACAAATATATAACCTACCATTGGGATCAAGACACTTATAACCCTTGTGATGCAAGCTATAGCCAACAAAAGTGCACTTTCGTGTATGAAAATCGAATTTGTGTGAATTATATGGTTTAAGGAAAGGGTACATAGCACATCCAAAGACCTTAATGACTAAGTAATTGGAAACCTTTTTAAACAAAACCTGGAAGGGAGACAGATTGAGGGACGTCTATTAGTAAGGTAAGTGGTAGTTTACAAAGCAAGCTACCAATATTTGAGAGGCATGCTGGCTTGGGCAAGTAAAGTTAGTCCCTACTCAACTATTTGCCTATGCTTCCTCTCAACTCTACCATTTTGTTGGTGAGTATGAGGACAAGGATGCCTAAAAAGAATGTCATGAGATTCAAAGTAGAATACCAAGCTTCTATACTATCCTTCCTAATTAGTTTACACACATTTCATCTTAATGCTAAATTGTCTCTCAGCTAGGGTATGAAATTGTTTAAAAATGATTGGAGTTTCAGACTTGGCTTTCAAAGGAAAAATCCAGGTAAATCGGCTATAGTCATCAAGAAATTGAATATAATATCTAAATCCTTCAGGTGAGGTTATAGGGGATGGCCCCCAAAGATCAGAGTAAACTAAGTCTAAGGGATTGGATGCTTTGGAACGAGATCTCGAAAAAATAGATTGGTGGAGTTTGCCAAATTGGTAGGCTTTACAAAAGGATAAATCAATTGTAACAGGTTGATTTTGATGAAATGAACTTAAAATTTTTGAAAGAACAGTGGCATTTGGATGGCCTAATCTTTGATGCCACAGCATTGCACTAGTTTTCTCTATTAGAAAAGACTGAAAAGTACTCATTTTATTAACTATAGCATTTGCATCAATGCAAGGATTTACAGGAATTACAGAACTCAAACTGGAATCAACATGTGCAAAAACACAAGACTTATTGGACAACAAAGAATTACTGGATAGAGGTACATCTACACTATTATTAGTAGAACTAGACAATACATTAACACTTGTATTGGAGGGACTTGACATAGGAGCAGTAGAGTCAATTGTAGAGCTAAAAGATAGAGAAACAGCAGGTACGGGAGATGGAATTTGATGCAAGTGCAAAGACTTGAAGCTGGTACAGACCAACTTTAAGCTTTCCTTGAAGAAGCACAACTTTGGAATGTTTGTCTTTAACCATACAATGATCAGGAAAAAATTCAACAATGACATTGTTGTCCTTAGTAAATTTAGAAATGCTTAATAGATTTTTGGTAATATGAGGCACACACAAGACATTTTCTAGATAAAGAAACCTAGAATGACATGGTAAAGATGCAAAACCAGTATATGATATAGAAAGCTGAAGGAACCGTGTTGTGGAGCTTAGAATTATAAAAAAAATCTTGCCATGGCACGATCCCTTTTACCCAAGATCATGATTTCGACATGATAATCAACATAAAATTAAATCAAAACCTTACAAGGTTTAATATAATACTTTCGTTGGCGGCTCCTTCTCTGGATATCTTCGATTAATCGCTATCAACCCAACGTAGGATTGAGTTCATCAGCATCCACACGAAGGTAGGCTCGAGATCACCCTAAGATTAATTGCTAGACCAATCTTAGAGCTTAAGGGAGGCAAAAATTAAGAGAATAAAATTCTCTTGGTGGCTAGGGTTTGGGCGTGAGCTATTTGAGAGAGGGAGAAAAATTAATTTTAATTTTCTCAAAAGAGTTCTCTCTAAAAAATCTCTTATTAATTAAAATCCATTATCCTTTTGTATAGGCAACCCCAAACTAGAATCCTTGATTTCCAATTTGGTTTGGATTGCAATCTCCTTAATTCTAATTTGAATTGGATTGCAATCCTTTATATTAGGGATAAGAATATCTCTTAAGATATTCTCCTAAATATGAATTTTAATTAAATAAATATCATTTATTTAATTTCTATATATAAATATATATTCTAATTAAATAAATATTTCTATTTATTTAATCCATATATATATATGACTGGATTTGTTATCTCATGTTTGCTTTTCGTGAAAAAATACCAATTGAAGCGGAGGGTTTCTTCAAACAACAAGGAGCTGGGTCAACTATTCAATCAAATGATATTGAGCGTTTTTCCCATCTCTTCTCGAGAAACAAGTGGGCTATTTCTTTGCAAAATTGTGCTCAATTTCATATGTGGCAATTCCGCCAAGATCTCTTCGTTAGTTGGGGGAAGAATCCGCACGAATCGGATTTTTTGAGGAACATATCGAGAGAGAGTTGGATTTGGTTAGACAATGTGTGGTTGGTAAACAAGGATCGATTTTTTAGCAAGGTACGGAATGTATCGTCAAATATTCAATATGATTCCACAAGATCTAGTTTCGTTCAAGTAACGGATTCTAGCCAATTGAAAGGATCTTCTGATCAATCCAGAGATCGTTTCGATTCCATTAGTAATGAGGATTCGGAATATCACACATTGATCAATCAAAGAGAGATTCAACAACTAAAAGAAAGATCGATTCTTTGGGATCCTTCCTTTCTTCAAACGGAACAAACAGAGAGAGAATCAGACCGATTCCCTAAATGCCTTTCTGGATATTCCTCAATGTCCCGGCTATTCACGGAATGCTTTTAAAAGCCGCACAGACGGCCGGTCCAACCGGTTGGACCAGGAACCGGTCACGTGTCTGATTCGAGTCAACCCCAAAACCGTTATAATACACTGAACCGCTTTAAACCGTTTGAAAATCGGATAATTTCAGTGAACCGCCGGTCCAACCGGACCAGTGGATAAACTGGTCCAAATCTTAAAATCCCCCAATACGCAACGCAGCCCTTTCTCATCTTCTTCTCTTTCAGTCTTTCTCAGCCCACCCAAATCGCATCTAAACTCGCTGGTAAATGTTATTGATCTGGGGTCCATGGAGAAATGCCTGACCACTGATTCTGGCATTCGATAGCATGCCTCTGACGGTAAGAAATAGGTAATATGTCCAAGACTTTGGTGAGAGCCCATGTTTAAGAGTCTCATGCAGAATATTAATCCACAACTCACCACTGGAAACATCCACATACGACAGTTCAAGAGGGTGAACTTCCATAAGTGGTTCTTGGAGTGATTCTATGTTGATAACTACACCTCCTTGAGTTTGTGACTGGCCTTGAAGGGAGTGGCCATGGCCTCTAGCACCACCTGTTAGATCGAAGCATAACCCATATGATAGATATGATTTATTGTTGAGGAAATATCAGAAACTGATTTAGGATATAGAATTGCTGATGGTTGGAAATGGTGAGTATTGCCAAAGTCCTGAGCTGCATGATGCGTATTTTGAAAGCTAAGGTAGCCGTCCAGAGGCAGATGTTTTAATGAGAAAAGGATGTTGGAGGAAGAAAAATGAGTTTGAATTGTGATGGTAGCTAAAGAGAGATTAAAAGAAAGGCTCGTTGTGTTAGGAATAGAGCTCAAGAAGAAGATCATAAAAATCATGAGAGATTTAGTGTTGTATTGTTTGAGAAAGCCAGAAAGTGGTGACCCCATTTTCTCTGGCTTATGGTGTGTGTGAGAGAGAGAGAGAGAGAACTTTCTTTGTGTTCTTGGTTGGGAAAAGTAAAAGAAGAGGTATAAAGGAACCTTGGAAATGAAAGGCAGAGAAGAGAATTTAAAGTCAAACTGCCATATGTTCACTGGTTAAATCCGTATATTAGACTGTGTAATATTATAATTTTTTGGGTTCAAGATTTTCTTTTGGCCCACCTTTTTGGTTTCCAACGTTAAGCAGATAAAGGTCAGAAGAAAGTTATTCAGAAGATTTTACGTATCTTTGATACTTTCTGCCACACTATTTTGATTTAAGTCTGGTTTCAGTTCTGAGTCTAAACGCTTTACCAAGCTCTATAATTTTTAACTTTTGGGAAGTGTGAAACAATGGTTTGGTGCTCTATTCAAACATAAACTTAAATACAGAGAAATATTTTTATAAAAAAATTGTATCCGTAGAAATATTATAAATCCTTTAATTATTAGCAGTTAAGCATTTATATTAAAGTCAGAAGGGCTGAAGCTGAAATCAAATTTCCCAAGAATTGTTGTATTGTCATATAGTGTGGAATAAGAAGAATGGATTTTGAATTTGAATCATGTTAGACAATAGTTGTTATTATCTTATTAAAAAATTAAAAATCTAAAAAATAAAAAACAATTATTCTAAAAATGTGCTAACATCATCATGATGTGTGATGATGTCATCAGTCCAACCGACGGTCTAACCGGTTGGACCGATTGAACCGTGACCCGGCCATCAGAGCGGGTTGCCCTCCGATCCGGTTTTTAAAACAATGATACAGATAATTATTACTATGTGGAGGCAACTTTCCTTAAGATGGGAATTAGAAAAATTATAATTTATTACAATTTGGAGTTTATTCTTATTTATAACTATCCCAAATTGGGAATATAATTTTTTATAACTATGTAGAGTTTATTCCTATATAGAGTATCACTACAAAAAGGTTTTACTGTATATATATATATATGTATGTATGTATAAATTTTTTATTTTAATATATTCCTTCATATTAATTTTAATGAATCTAATTTTGCCAAAATTCCTCCAATACAAATATTGGACAATGGCGTCAACCCTAGCAAAATTACCAAAGTGCCCTTTTCGCCCAAGATGATGAATGCCCTTGGACTCCCAAATTACCAAAATACCATTTTCGGCCCAAGGACAAGATTGTCCTTCCATTTCCATTTTTCACTTAACTACCTTCTATGTGTGTAACCCGAAGACTCTCTACTTTGTTGGTAGTGTCCCGATAACTAATTAGGTATCAACCAATTAGTGTTTTTGTACACCAATCAAGATTGGCCTCTAGCAAGGCATCATGATTCCCCGGTAAGCAAAGATTTAGCGATCAAGCTTTCCTTGTCTACAGTATGGTCACCGTGCAATTCGATCTATTTCATCATCTTATATCTCATCAAGATTTGAGGTACATAAGTAGTGTCTACTTCAAAACTATTTCCTTGACATGTTGTATATTCGGTTCTTGAATCTGATGACCATATGAGATTAGATTCAAGCACCAACTCGATTCCACCATGGCCACGGCTTTGCAGTCATAGTTCTTTAACCAAATATCTTGCCAAGATAAAGTCTCCTATAGCTAAGAGTGATGAATCCTTAGATGATCCACCATAGGCATAGTGTACTTCCCAATGTAATCAACCACCACCGTTTTGGTAACCCCAAAGAGAGACAATGTTAGGTTGGAGTCAAATCACATCAATCTTTACACACGGCGCTCTGGTGATCTCAAGTCGAAGGACCACATGCACCACCATCCGTAAGAGGATATATTCCATAGACACTAAGCTACCATCTTGTACGGAATCCTCTGATGGGTCAAAACAGTGGACTTGCACAAGCAAGCACCTATGCGTTGCACTAGGTTGATGCTCACAACCTTGACATGTGAGACCTGTCACTATCTTTCCATAAGGTCATTCAACGCAATGATAGTCTCTCCGTATAATCTGTGTCCTAGGTCATGTTTATACTATGACTACGGATGGTTTAAGAAAGGCCAACATTTATGCTCATAGGATTCTCTCAATTAAGATTTATGACACTTAATACCATCATCACTGTTTCAACCTTTCTACTTATAAAGAAGCGTTTGCCTTCTATTCATATGAAATATGAGTTTACAAGAGCTACAATGTTGGCTCTAGTGCACTTACTCTAACAAAAACAACTCAGCATTTCCAACCTGAAGGTGTTCACTGCTTGTGTAGGTGGAGTTCATTGTCAGCAGAGATAAATCTAAAGTAACATGGTCTGTGGTGCCAAAGTCCATGTACTAGGAGGCATCTTAGACAGAGGAAGGTGCAGCAATGTCGTTCGTAGTAGGAGTACGAGAATTCTAAGATTGTGCTTGAGTTAAGAATGCTTGATTTTGTATATGAGAAGCTGATTGAGAATGCGGCAAAACAGAAGTGAGATTTGCTACACCTGCTTGCCCTAAATTTTGGGAACTAGAATTAGAATAAACTAAAGGTGTGAAACCATATTGTAAATGTGGCTAGGAGCTTAGAGTCGAGTAATTGGAAGACTGCTCAACATTTGGAGAGTAATACGGTGATGGTCCTTGAAATTGTTCTGGTGGTCTAGGATAGTTAGGGACAAAATTGTTCCTGATAAAGGCATTGTTCCCAGTGTAATTGAAGTCAAATCTATGATAGCAATTTAAGGCAAGATGTCAAGTTTTGCCACATACTTGGCAAATGAATTTGCATCTACCTCCTCCTCGACCTCTGCCTCGACCATTAACAAAATATGGAAAGTAAAATTGGCTTTGTGGTGCAGCACTAAATAATTGATTCTAACCAATGGAAAAATTTGGAGTAGAATTTGGAGGAGTAAAATTGTGAGCTTGAAATACAAGAGCTTGTAGAGAATTAAACTTAGACTATCCACCACCAAAGTGTGACTGCTCAGGTTGTGATTTCTTATTCATCAAATCAGAAGAAAGATTGGCCACATTAGTCGATCCTCCATGAAATTCAGTGTGTACAACTGAGTTCATTGCTAAGCTTGCTCTTTCTATTCTAAGCTCAACTTTTGTAATATAATTTTTGCCTCTTGAATTGAAATAGTTTCCAGTTTTGACTCTAATTGAGTGAAGATGTTAACTACAGCAGCATCAAATTCAGACTCAAGTCCATCAAGAATATGATTCAATAATTCTTCATCAGTCACCATGACTCCACTGGCTGATAAGCTCTCAGTAAAACCTTTCATCTTTACAAAGTAATCATGAATACTAAGGTTTTCCTTTTTAGTATTCTAAAGTAAATTTTTGACATGTAAGGTTTTTGTTCTTGACTTAGTGAGGAATTCCTTTTCTAAAGTAAACCAAATGTCAGTAGAAAATTGACACTTTGAAATGATACTAAACATCGATTCAGAAATGGAAGCAAGAAGCCAACTTACCAACAATTTGTCACTTCCAAAGAGTGTATTCTAGATTAGGTTTTGTTGTCATAATTGAGTATGTGGTTGCATCTTCATATTGAACCTTGAAAATTGAGCTAGACATGGAGGTAATCCCGCAAGATGATCTTCAAGATCATATGATCCAATTGCAAACAAGACTTGAGACTTCCAAAAGCGATGATTGTCTCTCGTCAATTTGGGAGAAATGAGTGGAAGAGCAGACGAAGACATCGAGTGAGAGTTTAGGAAATTGATGGAATCCAAATTGATTTTATGGCTTGGATTGTTCTCTGATGTGTTCGAAATAGATGAAGATGAATGAAGATTGGCCATTTTTTACATTTGTCAATGGCTCTGATATTATGAGAGGAGTTCGAACAAAGCAGCAAAAAAGAGAAAGAAAAATATGGAAAGAAAATGTTATTATTGATTGTTAATGAAATCAGAACAGTACAAGAGCTTTTATACAAAGAGTAAAGTGGTGGATGAACATTAACTAACTGTTAAAGTTCACAGTTAACAGTTAGCACACTAACGGCAGTTACATACTGTTGAACCTAAATCGGTTAATATACTGCTTTATTTACAATGGCATAGTCCTCAATTAATCTAGAAATTCGAAAGTCACCTGTCTCATTAATGCATTTTGATTCATGTACCCAAACTGTAATTAAATTAAATATCGGTACTTAAGAGTTTCATGAAATATAAATTGAGGTCAATTTATTGTAGTACGTTAAACTCCCCTTTTTCAGAAATATAATTGCTCATCGCGAGTAGGGCTGACCACCTCAATCGACTTTATCATTATTTTATAGATAAAAGCCATTCATTTACTTTGAATTACATTACAGCCATCGCAATCAATTAAAAGTTACCCGTAAGTATTACCAAATAACATTTCATCATAAGATATCTAAAACAACAATTCGCCACTTTATTAGGGTTTCCATCATTGCGGTTATACTATTTAATTTTACTCAAGAAAATATAATACTATAAGAAGCAAGGTTTTAAAACCTGGCCCGGGGTGAAACCCGGCAAAGTGGCAAGGTCTCGGTTGACTAGTTGAACCAATTTGACTAGTGCGTCAAAACGGTGATGTCAACATGTCAAAGGTTTAAAATCTAGCAAACACACCCCTAAAAATTACACATCAATCTTTACAGATTTAAAATCCACCCCAAATACAACCCTGGCCAAATAGGGCATGTTTCCGACATGGACAACACTCCCCATCGCCACAAAAACACTCCCCTCAGCTTTCTGACCAAAACCCATCTCACCCCACCCCCGCTCGCCTCGCCAATCGCAGGCAATAGCCCGTTGTTGCCACAACGCAATTTTTGAATTTTCAGTCTTTTCACTTATTGGAAATCACCTCCATCGCCACCTTTTGATTCACCGATCCTTCCTCTTCAAAAGCCCTAACATTGCAGCTACTAATTGTTTCTCAATCGCTATTCATAATCTAAGGTTTGCTTTGATAAGTTGTGAACAGTTGAAATTGGGAACCTGACCCAGTCAAGTTTCAGGTCCTGATTAGACCAGTTCAACCGGTTGAGCTAGGCCGGGTTTAACCTTGATAAGAAGTATAATAAATAATTATATTGCAAAATGAAATAACACAAAATTATGTTTGGTATTTGGTAACAAAAAATCTCTACTTAATCCAACTAGATTTTCACCGAAGATATAGCTTAAAAAAAAAATGAGAAGTAATTAAAAACTTTTCAGTAACGTGATATATCCCAAATCATCTTTCTACATTAAATTATGTTTTAATTCTAAGTATGATTTGAATGGCATATAAAAAATAGGGTTTATGAGAAGGAAGTGAAGTCTCAAAATTATTTGTAAAGAACAAGAAATCAAAGATAACTTTATCAAATTTATCAGTCTGAAAAATTATTAAAAAGCCTATTAATAGGTGTCGATAGAACCTCTCTAGTTTTAAATAGCACTGGACCTGGGCTCCTATAATGACAGCGGCCCGATGTCACTGTCTTGACAGCAGCTATGGGCGCTCGTTCTCTTCATCAAAAAAACCTAGAAGTGGTTTTGTTTTCTACACAAACGTTCAGTATTCCCAGACAGACTTCGCCACTAGTGATGGCAATGGGCCGGGCCTGGGCCGGGTACCCCTTGGCCCAGGCCCAAGCCCGACCTCATGACATAGGCCCAAGCCCGGCCCGAGCCCGCTACGGGTATGATAGGCAAAGCCCAAGCCCGGCCCGACGGGTTTTTTATAACCGCAGGCCCGGCCCAAGCCCGCCTTTTTTAATAATGTTTATTTTTAAATATTAATAAATTTTAAATTTTTTTATATTTTTAATTTTAGAAATGGTTTTTAAATATTAATTGAAGTTATTTCCACAAATAATTTAAGCAATAAGTGAGCAATTAAAACTCTATAATAGTTGATTATACTAACTTTTCAGCTGTGCATAATATGTTATGGTTAAATCCACTTTAATAAGTTGAACTAAACCCATCTAATTCATTTAAAGGCAATTTTAACATGTTAAACCTTTAATATGGGATGAAAATTGAGGTTATATATATATATATATATATATATATATATATATATATATATATATATATATATATATATATATATATATATATAGTATAAGGGTAAATTAGTAAAATTAATACTAAAATTTTCGAGACGGGCCGGGCCTAAAGATATACCCATGCCCGGCCCGTACCCGAGGTCGGGCCTTAAAATCAAGCCCAGGCCCAAGCCCAAGCCCGCCAACCTCGGGTAAAGCCCGCCCCTTTCGGGCCGGGCCGGGCCGAGTACCCGAAAATATCGGGCCCATTGCCATCTCTATTCGCCACTTGACACTTGCTTGGATTCTCAAAGAATAAAACTATGAGTAGTAACTAATATGTACGAATTTAAATATTAAATATTAAAAATTTGAAATTTTTTTTAAAAAATTTCAAATTCTTTTAAAAAAATTTAAATTCTTTTAAAAAAATTTAAATTTTCTTAAAAAAATTTGAAATTTTTTCAATGTTAATACTTATATCAGTATAAATTAGATAGTGTACTTAGCATTGTCCATTCTCAAAATCATCAAATAGTGTTGCAGCCAATAAGGTAGACTGCTCACATCCCTCCACGCCCTAAATGACAATACCTCCAACTCAAATTTTGAAACTTTCTTGTCTACTTTTCTTCTATCTATATCATCTCAGAGAGAAATCATGCACCAGATTTTCATTTGAGACACAACCCAAGTGAAGAAAACAATGTTTAGTTTCAGAACGAACCAATCTCTTCTTCTTCTTTCAACTTTCCTCTTCATTTCTTCAACCATATTGTTCTCACTTGCTCATGGACTTGGTATTCATGGTACGCTTCTCTTCCTCAAGCCTGCATGCTTTGTTGTTTTTACTTCTGTGTTTGAGCAATTTTTTGATCCTCCATAGGAACCATTGATGAAGACGAGTACGGTGTCTTTTCATGGGCGATGAGAAGGTCTGTTCTTGATGATAACAATGTTGAACATGTAGAGGATAACTCAACTTTGATATTGGCTGCAGACAGAACTCATAGAAAGGACCCTCTCGACGATTTTAACTATTATAAAGGTGGATGGAATATCAGTGAAAAGCATTATTTCTCTGTAAGTTCCTCCATCAATTCCATGTTTTATTGCCTCTTCTATAGCTTTATTGTATTTTGAATTGATTCTCTCATCTGGACTTATTGTTTATTGTATTTTGATAATTTCTATGTTCTGTTGTTCATCAAATTCAGACTTGAATTATTTGTGTGACACGAATTTTGCTGAACTTTCTCATTTGGTACCGAATTTATCAGTGTTCTTACTTCTAATTAGTTTCTTTTATGCAGTCTGTTGGGTTCACAGCTGCTCCCCTCTTTCTCACTGGTGCTATATGGTTTGTGGGATTTGGCCTATGCTTGTTTGTCATCAGTTTATATCATTGCTGCTGTCAGGGCCGCAGTTACGGTTATTCTCGAACTGCCTATGCAATTTCGCTTGTCTTTCTCATACTCTTCACCATTTCGGCAATGTGAAGTCCCCATCCTCATTTTTTTACTTTGTGTGCCTTAATGTGTGGATTGAATGAGCTCATGCTGGCTCTGTTCTTTGATTTTTATTTTTTATTTTTCCCATGGTTTTAGCATTGGATGTGCTGTTCTGTATACCGGGCAAGGAAAGTTCCATAGAAGCACAACAAAGACATTGGAATTCGTTGTCAATCAGTCAGATACTACTGTCAGTAATCTTAGGATAGTATCAGATTATCTATCTGCAGCCAAGTCAATCGGGGTTGATCAAATACATCTGCCTCCCACTGTCCAGAATAGCATTGATGACGTTGATAAGAAGATAAATTCTTCAGCTAGCAATCTTGAAAAGGAGACTGAGAAAAATTCAAATGATATACAACAAATATTAGATGCTGTGTAAGTATATGTTTTCTTTTCTCTCTTTTTTCGGGATTGCATACCTTTGGGCTTATTTGATCATGATATTTGCTGCTTCCTTGCAGAAGAAAAACTCTAATCGTAATTGCTTCTGTAATGCTCCTCTTGGCCTTACTTGGTTTCTGTAAGTATTTTCATCCCACCAAGTAGGTGCTGACTTTCCAATCATCTGTATGCTTTCACCTTTTATAGTGACAATATTGTTGTACTTGTTCATTGCAGTACTTTCAGTTATCGGCATACAATTTCTTGTGTACATGTGAGTGGCGACAAATTTATTTACATATGAAGTGCTTTTACTGTTTTCATATTTCTCTATTTAATTGCAATGAGTGGGATTGCAGATTGGTAACATTGGGGTGGATCCTCGTCACTGGCACATTTATTTTGTGTGGCGTATTTCTCATTCTCCATAAGTAAGTCTTCTAACTTACGTAGAACAAATCTGTATATATACTGTAAGCTGAAGACACTTTCAGAATTGTATGCCTAACACATTTTCATTTTCACTCAATTTCCAGTGTGGTTGGAGACACCTGTGTTGCAATGGATCAGTGGGTTAAAAACCCTACAGCTCATACAGCTTTGGATGATATTCTTCCCTGCGTAGATAATGCAACTGCCCAGGAGGCCTTGTCTAAAACCAAAGAAGTAACTTTCCAGTCAGTTGCGGTTGTTAATCGTTTCATTACTAATGTGTCTAACATTAACTTTCCGCCCAGAGCCGAACCTGTATATTACAATCAGTCTGGTCCCTTGGTACCTGTCCTCTGCAATCCATTCAACTCTGACAAGACTGACCGAAAATGTGCCACTGGTGAAGTGGACTTTACCAATGCAGCTCAGGTAAACTAAAACAAGTACTTAGCACATAACTCAAGTGAACAAAACATTCAACAGGCATTATAGCCTATAAGTGATACTTCTGAAAAAGCAATAAAATTGATCCCTTGTTAGCGTTTCCTCAATGGAGGAATGTGAAGATTAGGAGTAAAAAAGTATGACAATATTATCATTGTGTTTCTTGCAGGAATGGAGGAAGTACATCTGCCAAGTTTCAGCAACTGGTATTTGCACTACTGTTGGTAGATTGACTCCTGTTTTCTATGACCAGATGATGACTACTGTCAATGTAAGCTACGCGTTGTATCACTATGGTCCGTTTCTTGTTCAGCTGGGAGATTGCACTTTTGTTCGTGAAACATTCAGTGGCATCACCGAGCATCATTGTCCAGGCCTGGAGCTTTATAGTAAATTGATATATGTAGGGTTGGTTATGGTTTCTACTGCAGTTATGCTCTCTTTGATCTTCTGGGTTCTTTATGACAGAGAATGGCAACACCGGAAGCACACCAAAGAGTTAATAGCCACAAAATCTGGTCAAGATGTCTTAGAAGAGGAGAAAGTTATGCAGTGAGATTCAGATTTGTATATGTTAAGTTAATTAATTCAATTTATATATGCTATAGAAATCTTTTAGAATCATAGTTGTTCTGCACAGCCACCAATTCTCTAAGCTGATGGATTTCTATGTATTTTTGCATATGCTTGAATTTGATAAGGATGAGATTACATAGTGGCTAGTGGCTGTATTGTGTATGTGAGCAAGTGTTTGCTATAAGATGAGCAGTTAAGCTTTTAACACTTTGATAATAAAGCAGGACTTAGTTTGGAAAATAATGTTTGCTATTTATGTAAACTTTGCAATGTCACTTTATTTCAAAGAATAGAAATTTAGAAGTTAAGCTTAAATGTTAATAGTTAATTAAATGCACCAAAGTTTTCCACTGGTTAAAGCGTTGTTGGAAGGAAAAGCTTTTGATCAAGAGAAAGACTTCTGACCAAATTATAATACAATTAGTCAATAAGAGTATATCAAAGAAGGGATTACTTATATTAGAAGGGTGTAGTTTTAAGTTTTTAACCATAGTCAATCTCTTTCTAAACCCCGATAATAATTAAAGCCCTTGTTTGTTTAACTTCTTAAAACTCTATTCTATAATCATATTTAAAATAAATAGTAAAAATTGTGTTTGGTTTAATATTGACGAAATTTAATTCAAAACCCAACCCTATTCAAAGACATTTTTTAGCTTGAAAATAAAAATCTTTTCTATTATCTTATTCTATTCAACTCAAAACATTTAACAATTATCTTTCACAATATGAGTTTATAAATTAACAGAAATAGTCCCACCCACCCAAGCCATTGTCGGCCACCAGCAACCACCGTCGAAACGATGCATAACCGGTTGGATATGGCCGATCGTGCATTGATCTAGCCATTGATAACGACCAGATTTTGGCTATTAACAATAGCCAGAAACCCGGAAGTAGATCTAGCTAGAAAAGGTCAGATCTAGTCGATTGTGCGTCATTTCGATGACTGTCGGCCACCGTTTGGCGGCAGTGGCTAGCTGCCGATAGTCGGTTGGGTGGGTGGAAATGTTTTTATTAATTTATAAATTTTTATTATGGGGGGTGTTTAGCTAAATTAATAAATGTAGCGAGTTAAAAAATAATCTAAATATTTTCAGAAAATGTTATCAAAATATGTACCAAACAACTATTCTATATTTTTATCCAACTCTGATAAAATTTTCAAATATTATATCAAACATATTATCCTATCCTATCCTATTTGATTTAATCATATCATATCCTATTCATAATAGTTTTTCAAAATATCATGTTTCAAATAATATACCAAACAGTCTCGTTTGTTTCACTTTTTCGATTGACTTTTCTATTCTCATATTTGGATTGAAAAACAGAATATGTGTTTGTTTAATTATTAGATCATTTTATTCAGAAAATTCATCCAACTCAAATAGGATTCAAATAGGATTTTTTGTCTAGAGTATGAAAAGTGGGTGGGACTTATTTTCTATTATCCTATTCTATTCAACTCAAAACATTTAACAATTACCTTTCACAATAAAAGATTATAAATTAACAAAAACACACCCCACCCAAGCCACTATTGGCCGCCAACAACCACCGCCAGCCACCAACTGCCGTTGGCGTCAGAATGATGCGTGACCGATCATGTGTCAATCTAGCCGTTTTCAGCCAGATACACCATGGATCTGGCCAGAAACGGCTGAAGATCTATGCATTAACAACGGCCAAATTTTGGTCATATATCTGGCCATTTTCAACTAGATTCACGGTGGATTTGATCGGAAAAAGCTAAATTGATGCACGATCGACCAAATCCATCCAGTTGTGCGTCATTCTGGTCGGTAGTGGCTTGGGTGGGTGTGGGTGTTTCTATTAATTTATAAAAGTTGATTTTGTGGAAGGAGGATGTTTAGCTAAATTAACGAATATAAGGGGTTAAAAATAATCTAAATATTTTCAAAAAATGTTTTTAAAAAATGTATGAAACAACTATTCTATATTTTTATCCAACTCTGATATAATTTTCAGATATTATACCAAAAACATTCTAAGAATCCTATCATATTTGATTTAATCTTATCATATCCTATTCATAATAGTTTTTTTCAAAATATTATATTTCTAATAGTGTACCAAACAGGCCCTTATATTTTTCTAAAAAATAAATATTAGGGCTTAGAAAGAAAATTGGTGGGACTTACTTAAAAGTATTAACTAAGAGTAGGATTTAAAGGCCCAAATGGGAGTGAATTTAGAATTAGTGTTAATGACATATTCCCACCCGAGGTTTGGTGAAATCCAAAGTCGGCACCCCTGATTGCATTTATTACAAATTCTCACCCTTAAAGTGATGGAAAATTGTTTAATACGATAATAAAAGGATAAATTGTTCATTTTGAAGGAGGCAGCGCATGTTAGCAGATCACAACCCCTAACAGTGCTCCAACGCACGTTAGCATATATCGCCCTAGCGCTTTTCACCCTTTTTTGGTGATTCTTCCACCCAAAATCACCCTTGTCACCACTATTTGAACCTCTATCCTCTTTTCTACAAAACCTTACCCTTCACAACCCCTCATCACTCGCCGATCACCAGCCATGGCAGCCGCACCGTGTGACTTTCTTTTTGCCAGTTTTTGGCCGTCCTGAGCGGCGACAACCCCAACCACCACCATTGTTTGGCTCCTAGCATCCTCCCCTACAAAACCCCTAACCTTCTCGACCACGACAGCCCACCATTTGTCGACCACAACAACTCCAAAAAACACAATGAACAAGAACCTCTCGGCTGACAAACGGCGACTAAACGGTTACTGGGGACATAGGGGTTTTGTAGAGTTGGAGATGCTAGTTGTAGTGGTGGTGTCCAATTGGTTTTTTGTCGCTAGAATCGATCGAAATCTAGCGAAGAATAGTGAAACTCTAAACCTAACGATGTCGACAATCAAAGGGGCCAATGAGTCAAGAACCAGAGGCGTTTTGGACAACAGATTATGGGGAAAGTGATGGAGGTGACCAGGTGGTTCAACGCCATCAGAGCAACCCAAATCGAGCAAAAACCGAGAAGGTGCATAGTCGCCGAAGGTGTTATTGAAGTAATTTAAAAATAAGATGGTTAATTTTATAATTCCAATAATTTAGGGGCTACTAAATAATTTATTAATTTACTTGTTAAGGGTATTATGATAATTACACCCTTTGTAATGTAAAAATTGTTAATAATATTACTTTAATAGTAAAAATCTAGAATAAATACAAAATACCAACTTGAGATTTCCCCAAACTTCGAGTGAGAATATGTCGTTTACTCTTTAGAATTATTGCCAAGTCAACTACATAAGTCTAAGATTATTTATGGGGGCTCAAATAGTAGGTCCACGTGACAAGGTCAAGGAGAAGGCATGAATAATGATTTTGTGTAAGGCAGGAAATTATATATAATACATTTTTTTTTTTTTTTTAAAGGAAATATAAGTTTATAATGGGAGGACATCAAGATTCTACTAATAATTCATTCTTAGATACAAATTATTTTCTAATTCTCTAAACTTTCTCTCATTTTCTTAGTTCCTTATCAATTAGACAAATCCTAAAATATCTCTGGGTAATCGAGTGATTTGATTAAAATTCTTAGATATATTACTCAAGAGGTCTTGAGTTTGAGCCACTCTTGATTGCTAATAGAGATAATTATTTGAGCTTTTACCTAGTCAATAGTTCTAAGGTCTTGGAAGATTAGTTGAGGTGAGTATAAGTTAGTCTAAACACCCTCTTGAGTTTGAGTCACTCTTGATTGCTAATAGAGATAGTCATTAGAACTTTTACCCAGTCAATAGTTCTAAGGTCTTAGGAGATTAGTTGAGGTGAGTATAAATTAGTTTGAATACCCTCGGTCATAAATAAATAAAAAAATTAGAGAAATATTTATCCTGATAATCAAAACTCTAAGAAAGTAAAAATCTTTCTATATCCATTTAAATCATTATAATTTAATTAAAAAATGAACAAAGATGGTTGATTTAATTGTTCCACATTCACACACTAATTACTATAAACAAATGGGGTCTCTGAATCTGAATTTAAACTTGTTCAATATTTTAATCCTAATTGTTTGAAAAGCTACATGTCACAACACAACCTTAATTCTCGAAATGTGAGTCCATTTATGCCTTAATTCTATGTGCTCCAATTGTATAACTATAACCAATGTTTTGCCAAAAGAAATCAACTTAAATCTATGTGCTCAATACCCTTTTTGACTCAAAATATTGCAAAATCTACCGGCTCTTCAGCACAGTATTCTTCCGAAAGCACCTGGTTTTTGGCTTCTGCAAATTATTAACAAGAGAATGAGAGAGCTGGACTTTATCTTTTTCCTTGTTTGTTTTTCTAGGGTTTGGTGAAATCGTCATAATCTTTGCGTACGCCCCCAAATGGACCTCACATTTGTCAAACAGATTTAGAAGAAGCCAAAACAAACCATGATCCAAACAAACACACCAACAAAAGTTTACCTAACAAAAACTGCAGAGTTGGTGGTGATCATGTCATGTGCCAAAACTGTACTAGCTTTTATCTCTTTTGTTCATTTCCCCAAATATAGTTTCCACTTTTACACAGATTTTAAGCTCTCGTAAATGGAAATACGAGCTTCTTTTATAGCAATAATAATTTATTCTTGTTTTAAATATAAACGGTTCTCAACACCCTGATAATAATAAAAAAAAAATATATCCTTGTTCTTTCAAGGATAATTCATTAACTAGTTTAAATAATATTTTCTCTTGTTTACTAATTAAAGATTGTATGTTGAAAATACTAAGATATTTACACCAAAGACTGACGATTTGAATTATAAATATATGTTATAAAGAATAATATTGTTTCCATTACCCTATAACTTCGCTTAAGATAATTCATCACTTGGAATTCTTGTTAAAAAGAGTGAGAGAAAATTCTTCCTTCACAACTTAAAACCGAGTTAAAAACTTAAAAGTCTAACGTATATTTCGCATTGCTTATAGAATAATCAATCAATAAATATCTAATTAATAGTTTTTAAAATAAATATATTTATCCATTTATCTTCTATTAAGTGAGTTAATTATATTTTCCCTCATATGGTTTCGGTCTTTCCCCCAAATCCCATCATTTTAAATACTAAAAATTCCCCCAAAAAAAACTAAGTGAAGTTTGTAAAATATGTTTAAAATGACAAAAATACACCTAAAAAGTAATGTTAAATTTTTTTTTCATTATTTAATTAATGTAATTTATTTAATAGGTATAAATTTTTAAACATTATTGTTTAGGGTTATTTTTATCATTTCAGTTTAAGTTATCAATAAAAAATATGCATTAAAATTAAGGGGAGTTCTAAGAAATAAAACAGCAGGATTGAGTGATTAAGTTTACGTAAACTCCGTCGTATCATAGACTCTCTCATTCGTGATAGACTTCGTTCTATCTCTATCGTAAACTCTCTCTCGTCTTGACGTTATAGGAATCCAACAAACACAAATTTTAATAACAATATTCATCTTCATCCCACAACCAAATGCACATCCATGGCAACCAACAAGAACTCATCTTCTTCATCATCTCGCACGTGTCTCTGCGCTCCCACCACCCACCCCGGCTCCTTCCGCTGCAGTCTACACCGTGGCTCGCGTAAATTCTCGACCAAATCATCGTCAACATGCGCCCACAGTTCGGAGTCGAGGTCCAAGATGCCATTGAATATGACATCAAAAGCCAATCTAATAAAGGCGTTTCTGATGCAGATCATCAAACCGTCAAGCCATGATCTTCAACGGCGGAGGAATTTTCAGCCCAAACCCACCAGGTTTTGTCAAATGAAGACTGGATATTTTCATAATGGGGTTTCAGTTTCTTGATCATTTTCAATCTTAATTAATTTATCTCTCTTTTATCTTTATCTTCTTCTCCGTCTCTTGGTCTCCAGTTTGAGGATTTTGCAGTTCTGTGTATATTAGAGTTAATTTTAATTCAGAGATCAGGATTTCTTTTGTCGGAATATGACGAAATTTAGATGACTTTTGTTGCATGAATATGTGAGAAATCAATTTTATATGTTAATTGTTTAGGTTTTTATTTATTTATTTAGGAACATATATTTTTGTTTGGTTAATGGAAAAGTGTGATTGGAAATTGTAGCACATTGAATTTTGATCCATATTTTCTCTCAGAAACTTTAGGGATTGTTTGCCTCCTATCTAAAATCTAATTTCAGAATTTTTAGATTTTTTATATTAAAAAATATATAATTTTAAAGTTGGCATGACTCCGATGGTGTTTTTATCATTTTATATGTCCATTTTCTTTTAATAATGTTGATCTTTCCGTGATATTTTGTAGTTTTTAAATAATTGACCTTTTACAAAAAAGGATGGCCTTTCTGATTTTCTGAATACAAAAAATTTTTAGTGACCTTGAACCAAATGGAAAATAATATATGAAAAACCAAAAAAAAAAAAAAAATAAAAAAATACACATTACATATTACTTTATCCATGGATAATTTGATATATGTATTTATACGGAGAGATCGATTTTTATAATTAAAAAAAAAAATTGACAATTTAAGCCTTTTATTTTAAAAGTTGGTTGTTAACTTAATTTTAACCATTTTTATTTGAATCCGATAGAATGTTCCACAAGTTTTCAAGTAGCTTTTAGAATCATTTCTTTTGCTTGGGTCCCTTAAATATTAAACTCTGGTATGGAGGTTTCCTCGCCAAATTCAGAGAAATCGTCTTTAGAGAAAAGTAAGTTCACTTCTGCACAACAACAACTTACCCCCCAAATTTAATTTTTCGGTCTGACCTGGATCATGTACATCAACTTACCCCACTACATTAATGCATGAAATTTTTGGCATGTACTCACATTCCATTTCAGTGTTGGAGAAGCTGCACTAGGTCTAAAATGAAGAGCAAGTGGGTACTTATCGGTGGAGTGCTATTACCCTATTGCCCATGACAAAACCCACCCATGGATTCATAAATTCCGACGGCCATTTTGGTTGCTTCCTCGCCGGAATATCCACCAAACCCAACAAAAATCACTCCCCAACACCGTTCAAACTCCCCCAACCCTCTTTTGAACAAAATTTGACCCAATTGCATTGGATTTATGCTAGGCCAAATTGGCTTGATTCCTATGTCTTTGGAACGCCCCGACACCATTAAACACATCCCCTCACCTCCCTCATCAAAACCCCTATTATCTCCAACCTTCTACACCACCAAATTGCTAGTCGCCACTTAGTGGAATCGTGCGCTTCTTGTCAATTTTCAACCAATTCTAGCAATGAAAACCTACCCCGACACCTCCCTTTGATCCATCGGCATCCCCTCTCTAAAACTCCCACCACCTCAAGCTATGATTGCTAAACCGTGAGGGCCAAGAAGCAACCATTTGGCTGCTGCTTCTTGGCCCTCGCAATGGCCAGATTTTGGACACTGCATGAGGCCTCATGGCAATTGAATTTTGCCGCCACAAAGCTCGCACACGGCAGCCAAATTCTGGCCACCACAAGGGCCAAGAAGTAGCCATTTGGCCGCTGCTTGTTGGGCTACGCAGAGGCCAAGTCTGGCCACCATGAGAGAAATGTTAGAGAGAGAGTGCTTCTGAGAGAAATTTAAGATATGGAGGGTTGTTTTAAAATTTTTATTTTTATTTCAGATTTATTGCAATATAAATAACCATTTTACCCTTTGTTCTTTAAATTAAACGTTTTCTATTATTTAAGGGTGGGAATATGGAGTTTATGAAACTAGGGGTGGCAACTTGAGTTTTCGCTAAACCTTGGGTTTGAACATGTCGTTTACTCCTACTCATTTATATAGAATTGTTGGCTTTTTTTTTTTTTTTTTTTTAAGTCAACTTGCAAACATCTCGATTAATTTTTCGTGGTTCTGAAGTTTAACGATCGGATAAACCCTCCAATGACCACCTCTATTAGTAATCAAGAAAATCTTAACTCAAAATTTATTGAAGTATTATATCCAAGAATCTCTATCGCCCCACTTAACCACCCAAGGGTGGTTGAATTGCTGCTTTTGATGTGAAATTAGTCTTGCATTTCACTCTCTCTATCTTTCTTTTAAAAACAATCTAACATGTCATTAACATACAAGCCAATCACAATTAAGATGCAGAGGAAAAAATAAAAAAGAACTCTTTTTCTAGTTGAATAAAACTTTATATGGAAACAATAATACTCAAAAATAGATAAGAAATCAAGTTAGGACAAAAATTTATTCACTTTAACACCAGCCATGATATTCCAGGGAGGTTTTTACAGGTTTTGTAAACTATTGGGGTAATAATAATTTTTACAGGTTTTACTAATAATACCGTCTCCCTTCTAAAGTTTATTTATTTATTTTTGTTTTTTTCAATTCCAAAGATGTTCAGAATTGCTTGAGCTCTTGTCAAAATAAATGATGATTTAATTTAATTTAAAATCTAACCATGATAAAACAATCGCCAACATGCATCAAATATTGTAATCAAAATGGGGAACACGATTAGTAAAACTTTTTTAATTATTCAATGGGTTTGTCATTATGTTTTAAGAATTCTTTTCATGCTTGGGTAATGCTTTTGTACAAACTCTTTATATAAAAAAAATTTATAAAAACCTACGTGGCACACCATATGAGTGCCACGTGACATAAGGATCCATATAATATTAATGTGATATTAAGTTATGTGAGTCCCAATATCACATAGCATGCTTTGTGGTGTGCCACATAAGTTTGTACAAACTCCTCTTTGTAAAAAGAGTTTGTACAAATAACATTACCCTCTAGATTTTAATCATTCCTAATTTATCCAAGAAAACAATTTAGGATTAGTGAAATTTAGAAACTAATTAAGATTATAACATTCTAAACCCCAACTAAAACCCCCTTGAAATATATGAATAAAAACTTTGTTTTTAAAGTTTTAATAGTGGTTATACTATTTAGAAATAGGTGTTTAATAAGTAATATAATAAACCTCCATTTTCCAGGGTGCTTTTTGTTAAGTTTGAAACTACGAGAGTTGAAGGAAATTGTCCCTTCAAAATATAATAAAGAAAAGGAATTTATCGAAGTCTTAACGAGATAACATTTTGTACAGAGCTGTGTATTTATTTTTCTTTTCTTCTTCTTCTTCACTTCAGTCTCCTCTCCGATAAAACAAATCAAACAAGGATGGGAATATCAAGAAAGCCTTTTTCTCCCAGTGAGAAATCTAAGAGAATTACCAAACTATCCCCTTCAACCGCTAACCATGATCAGGTACTCTTAATTTAGATCTTTGTTCTTTTTTTTTCACCAATGTTTGCTGTACAAACGTTTTCTTGTATTTTTTTCTATCTGGGTATTCGTTTATTTATCTTTGAGTTTCAGATATTATTGTTTAGGGGTATTTGCAAGGCTAAAGTTCCAATTTTTCCCCGGAAAAACCAAAGTTTTCCTACGAAACAACCAGTTTTTTTTTTTTTTTCCCTATGGCTCTGGAATGTTTGTTTACCCAAAAGGTAAGTAGCGAGGATGAGCTTATCGGGGAAATGATGGATTTATAAATTTATATAAGGGTCTTTATTTTATTACTGAGTGCTCTGAGGTTTAGATCTTATGCGTTGAGTTTTAATGGAAACTCCTTCCAGGGTCTTAGATGAGAAATTTTTGAACTGAGAAAGTTAGATCTAACCAACTGTAGATATTTGTTTCCAAAGACTGCGATAAAAGCCTGTATTCTGATAATTGCTTGGATTGGAGCATGATGGCTAAAAGGCCCACAAGATCATTAGTTATGGAATGGCATTTGATGTGGAAGAGTTTCCTGAGAGAAAGTCTAGTCTAAATGCTGAGGAGGTGTCATACACCGATTATGAGCTGACAACTTTTAATCTCATGTCATTCTAATATGTTAATTAATAGAGAGAAATTAGTTGATTCTGGATGAACTGAGAATTTTAATGAGATTTGACAGTTGTCAAATAATGATTAGTGTGTGTAGCACCACCTCAACACGCTAATTTGGTGCTTTTGAGGTAGATTAGATTTTTCCTTAAGAGATTTTGAAACCCGTTTTATCCAGTTTACTTTATGTTAGCTTATTAATTATTCTTATAACATAGTTTACCGTGCATTAGTAGGTTAAATCCTCTTTTTTCTATTATATTTTCTTCTCCTTATGTTTTAGGTTTTCAAGTCTGGTACAAATGAGAGTATTTGTAGGTACATGAGATATCATTAGTCTTACATCTTGGTTATCTTACCAATAAACTTTTATTTCATTCTTTTTGTTTCTTTTATCTTTTATTGAATCTTTTTGCTCCATGAAGTAATAACAAAGTCTGGTTTTTTCTTACCTTTTGTGCGTATAAACATCCTTGTTCGGTGAACATATGAGAATGAGGGTATGATGTGGGACAATTTTTTTTATCTTATTAGTTAGTTTCCTAGTTGATTTAGTTTTAGTTAAGAATATTAAATTTTGAAAATTTGATTTTAGTCAAATTTGGTTTTCTTAGTTCAATTAGGAAATGTGTTATCTGTCTTATTCTAGTCATAATAGGAATAGTCTAATATAAATTGGCTTATTACAAACTGTTTCATGGTTTTCAATAATAATGTTATGAATTTTCTTTTGTGAATTATTTCATTGTGCTTTAACATCATTTCTTGTGGGTTGGAAAACCTCCGATGGATTTGAGAGTCATCACTTATGGATTTGAGTGTTGTTTATGGGTTCATGCTACCACTCTAAAGCTTATCTAGTGTTTATCAATTCCAAGTTTGACAATTAGTATTAGAGGAAGGTTTAATTTACCTATGGAGTTGATAAGCCCTAGATATATTCTAGCATAAAAGTTACAACCCACAAACAACACTCAATTCCCTTAGTGGTAACTTTTAAATCCATGAGAGGTGTACTCGAGATTTCTTGAATCCATGAGAAAAAAGTTGAATCAACGAAAAAATAATTTCCACACGAAACATTATAAAGCATTATTGAAAAAGACAAATTATAAAATTCGTAATGAACAAGAAAACCAAAACTAACTGAAATCAATCTTTTTAAATTACATATCCCTACATAAAATAGAAAACCAAATCAAATCAGGAAAACCAGTTAAGAAGGTAGAAAATTGTTTACATCAAGGACAGAGCGATGAAACCTGTTGGCAATGCCATTTAGGAACTAGTTCTTTGAGAATTTACATCATACATTGGCAAGACTAGATATAGGTAGCAACAAGATTTGAGGTAAGTGAATAGAAGGTTAGATAGATGGTCTATCGCCTAGTGGTTATAGATCCTAGTTTTAATCAAAAGGGGTCCTATATATGACTTTGGGGTGGTATCGCTGGTATGTTAAAACATGGAATCTGCACTGCTAACATCGTAGCATAAAGAAAGGACTCATTTGTCCCTCCACACCGTTATCCCAATTTCTTGTTGCCACATGTATCTAGTCCTATAAAGTAGTCTCATACATTGCTTGAATTATTTTGTTGAATGACTTCCGTAGTGGTTGCATCACTACAGCCCTCATCCTTAGATCTTTGAAGAATGGTTGCTATATCAATTGTTTCATGCCATGAGAAGTAGGTCAAAACCTAAGGAATCTGTCCTACATCAGTACTAGTACGAAATGGCATTTTGAATGTATTGTTATGCCCTTTGGTGTCTATGATGAATATTTGAGGTGAGTATTGGAGTGAATAATTGTTAGTCAGAGTGTAAAAAGACATTGTCTAATTTAGATCGACCAAAATGATGAACAACCAAGAAGTTGGTGCTAATATCTCAATTTGTTAATGAATAAGTGTAGTGTGGGCAAAGCGTTTACTTGGAAAGCTTTATTCCAGCATTGAAATAATGAACTTAACCATAACATTGATTGCTCACCAAAATTATGGCCACAATTTCAAGATAGATTAATAGGTAAGAATCAACCAAAAGTTGCTACAAAACTTTTGTTCTTTCCTTCTCTCTCAGTTTTCCCTCCTCAATATCAAAGTACCCTGTACCGCTTCAAGTTGCCATATTATGGTTAAGTATGATATGATGGATGCAAATTTGACCAAGCTTATCAGTGGCCTAGTTTAGCCATATTGATTGTTGGGAAGTTTGGATCTATTAGTTAACTATTTTGGTTCGGCATTGCCTTGAAATTGAACAAATTACATCTTGGGCTATGTTTGGTTTAATTTCCCACAATGTAACGTTTTGTGCTGAAAGGAGTATATTTTGTATTTATAAGTTAATTATCTGTTAATAATTATGTCATTGTCCTATCAAAAAAAAATATAAATAATTTTTTTGTTGGAAAGCGGTTTGCTGTTAAATTCAAAACCATTAAAATGATATCTGTTTTCTTTTTAATTTATTTACCAATTTTTCCTTGGGGGAGTTAGTTTTTGATGGCTGCTCGCCCTGCCAGAAGAACCATTATGAATGCAGGTGAATGGAGGAACTCATCTGCGACCTGGTTCACGTCAAAGAATTGTCAACAAGATGTATGTATCTGTTTCTTTTACCTTCCACTATAATGCATTTCTTTAAAACCACTATAGTTTTACAGTTTTTCTTTGAAAGTTATAGCTCTTATTACTATTAGTGGCAGGGATGTATATGGCTAACTAACTTTTTTCCAACAAACTAACAAAAGAAAGATCAGAAACTATTACTATTTAGGTGTATATGTGAGTGGGACTATCAACAAAGCTAGTTATCTTCTATTCACAAGTTATTGTGCTACCTCTTTTACTCTTTTGGACATTTGTGGCGTGAGAACGAAAAATGGACCCACTAGCTGATAGGGCCAATCAATGGATTAAAATGCAAACTTCAGTGCGAAATTCAAAGTGACAAAGTCATGAGATTTATGGTTTTTATTTTGAATAAATTATGGAAAATTAAGGTTAGTTTCAAGTTGGTGCTTTTGCAAAAAATTTCTTTCATGGTTTCGATTGTTACATTTCATTATGGATTACCAAATAAGGTTTTTCTTGGTAAGAACAATGCGTGCACAGTCAGCAACTCACTTATGGTTTATTCTGCATAGTATGGATACACTGAAGAGGCATCTTCCTTTTTCTGGTCAAGAGGGATTGAATGAACTCAAGAAAATTGCTGGAAGGTTTGAGGAGAAGATGTACATTGCTGCAACAAGTCAGGTACAATTTGATCTGAGTTCTATAATGTTCATTAATCTGTACATGAAACCTATTTCCATATATTTGTGCTTTATTTTCGTGCTAGCCAATGTTAATCCTCCCTCTTTTCAAATTTCATTTAAGTTTTTTTTGTATCTTTTGCCTCGCATCATAGCATGGAGCTTTCCAAGGAAGATTTTCTAACCATATTGAGCCTCTGTCCTTATATTTGTTAGCTTTTTAGATCATTTCTTTGATTTATTTATTTGTTTGTTTATGTTTAATAGCGTATTCGCACATTGGGTCTTTCTTTTTTGGTGCGTGTGAAAGACTTTTGAACTTAAAGTACTATGAGATTTGAAATTTTATATTTATTTCAAATTGCAGTCAGATTATTTGCGGAAAATATCTTTGAAGATGCTTTCGATGGAGTCAAAATATCAAAATCCTATGCCTAATTCTTTGCCATCCAATACCGCTATTAATAGCGACAAACCGCTGGATCAAGGTAATAACATTCATCAGAATTCTTCTCTTAAGACACAGAAAACTTCACTTGCAACTTGGTCTATCCCATCATGATTTTTGGCTGGTAGTGTTGGTTAAATCTATTCAAACATGTCATGAATGCATGAATTATCATCTCAATTATAGTAATCCAATTAATAATTTACAACTTTTGGATATTGATGACAAACTTTGTGTTTTGAGAAGGAGACAGGGTAGGGTGGGAAACTCTGTTTTAAAAACCGGACCGGAGGGTTGGACTGGGACCCGGCAGCTTCTCCGGTCCGGTTCAGGTCTTAGGGGGGTTTTTGTAATATTTCAAAATTATAAGGGTTAATTGGTAATTTTATAGGGATGTTTTGGAGATATGTCAAAAGTTTAGGGATTAATTGGTAATTTTTTTGGAGTATTTTTGAAATAAATAAAAATTTAGGGACTAATTTGAACTTTTTAGGGTAATTTTGTAATACATTAAAAATTGAGGGATTAATATGTAATTTTTAAAAAATAAAATTGTCGCTGACGTCATCACTCCAACCGGCCGATTGACCTATGACCCAGGCAGCAAAACGGGTTGTGCTCTGGTTTGGGTTTTAAAACAATGGTGGGAAAACAAATCTGAAAACCGAACCGGTTATTCAGTTCGGTTTAGAACTGGTTCAAGCAGTAATTTGGTTCGCTTTTGGTTTGGATTTCTACTTGACCCGGTTTTTCGGTTCTATTCGGAAAATGCCCAAACCGGTTCGGTTAACCGGTTTTTCTCACCCCTACCACTGGATGCCGTGCGTCAAGCATGTCCCAAAAATCTTGGTAGCCTGGATATGGCAATGTGTATGTTTATGTTATAGATTCACTTGGGATTTTTAACCCATCCCATTCTGCTCTTGGCAATACCATATGTTACCTTTAGAGATATAATCCATGATTTGTGACATTATTTAAGTTTTCATGTTTTTGACATCAACACAAGGTGTTAAACAATGTAACTTTAAAACTAAGGATAGGATTGGTTCCTATATATGTGTGTATTGTGTACATCTTTAGTAGAGGTGGGATTAAGACACTTTGATGGTTAAAATTCAAATCTGACACATAAATATTGCACTTTGGAAGACTAGTGTTCAAATATTCAAATTTAACCAATCTAATAGTCCACAAATCGTGTCATAATCTCTTTTTGAAAAAAGAGGCGTCATTGATCCTGTATTTGTAAGTATTATGTGATATTTTCACTTAACATTTTGCTGCCACTATATGTTTTCACTTTTATCTGCTAAAAAATTCTCTCATTACGTTTTTTATTGGTTTTTGCCAGCCTGAGTGTGTGGTCTTCAGCAACATTAAGAGTTGGAAACACTTTGTTTAGCTGGGAATTATTAAGACTATGTTGAAGGCCTCGACAAGCATTACAGATTTACTACATATATAGACTTGTAGCCCTAAATAGTTCGATATCATGATTATGAGTTTCAAAGCTCAAACTAAATAATGTAAATACATATGATCCTAAGACTTTTAAAATCTTAAGATTGTTAACTGAATTGTTGTATGATTATGGACAGCAAAAAGCTTTAATTTATCATAAAGTGTATGTGAGAGTGCTCTGAATTGTATGGATTGCAGAAGTTTTACTTAATTATCATATCATGTAGAGGTTATACTTTAATTATCATACGATGCGTGGATTTCAGAACTTTTATTCGGTCAAGTAGGTTTTTGGCAGAGCTTTTGGCACTATGAAAAGGTACTTTTAGGTAATCAAAAAGTTGATTTAAAATAACCAAAAACACTTTAAACAGACAGAACTTTTGTTTATCTGTCTTTTAAAGGCAGATTATGGTAGATAAAAATGTCTTTTAAGGATAGAAGAAAGGTATTTGGTTGCTTTTAGTTTTCGATAATGTGAATTGAAGAAAACTTTGTTTGGTCATCTTCTGAGGTGTCATAACGGATTGACATGACAACAGAGTTGTGTCTAAAGGTAATTGGTGTCTCTTAAGCTATTGGGTTGTGTTGAGTTGAGTTGAAAACTTTGATGACTATCTATCGGGCGTTTGCAATAATGATATACATGAGGGTGTGCATTGATAGGAACCCACTTCAATAACTCAATAATTTGGGTTGGGTCAAGAGTCTTTCATGAGCTTGGGTAGAACTCTCCTTAGAAAACCGGTTTGCTAAGAGAGGGTGCCCAAGCCTTTATAACCCACATGTCCACCATTTTCCCTTTCAATGTGGGAGCCTAACATTCCCTCACGTTTCAGGACCCTAACACCCTCGTTGGTCTTCTTTCCAAAGAGCGTCGCCCTCATCCGCCTTTACTGCCCTCCATTTGGGTCTTTCTTCGCCTAGAAGCTTGTTAGGCCTTAGAAGCCTGTCAGCAACTCTCCTTCTCGACCCCTCGGGAAGCCTACTAGGCCTTATTGTGTGGGCTCCACGTCGGCTTCTTTACCCCTTGGGTGACTTCGCGAATCCCCTTTCCTTAGAGTAACAGCTCGGGCCTAAGGTTAGCTTGCCACGCGTGCACAATATCATGCTTTGATACCAATTAATAGGGACCCACTCCAATAACTCAATAATTTGGGCTGGGTCATGGGTCTTTCATGGGCTTGGATAGAACTCTCCTTGGAAAACTAGCTTGCCAAAAGAGGGTGTCCAAGCTTTTATAACCCACATGCCCACCTTTTTCCCTTTCAATATGGGATCCTAACATTTGCCCACGCTTCGAGACCCAACACCTTCATTGGTCTTCTTTTTAGAGAGCGCCCGCCCTCATCGGCTATAGGAACCCACTCCAATAACTCAACAATTTGGGCTGAGACATGGGTCTTTCATGGGTTTGGGTAAAACTCTACTTGAAAACCGGCTTGCCAAGGGAAGGTGCCCAAGCCTTTATAACCCACATGTCCACCCTTTTCCCTTTCAATGTGGGATCCTAACATTTCCCACGCTTCGAGACCCAATGCCCTCGTTGGTCTTCTTTCCAGAGAGCGCCCGCCCTCATCAACTACCCCACCCTCATCGGCCTTTACTGCCCTTCCTTTGGGTCTTACTTCGCCTAGAAGCTTGTCGCAACTCTTCTCGACCCCTCGGGGGCCCCCTAGGCCCTGCTACGTGGGCTCCACGCCGGCCTCTTTATCCCTTGGGTGACTTCGCGGATCCCCTTTCTTTGGGGTAGCAGCCTGAGCCTAAGGATCAGCCTGCCACACGTGCATAGGATCATGCTCTGATACCAATTGATAGCTTCCCCTCCATACAAATTGTTGCCACCGTCATCTTCCCAAATCCCATTAAGATTGAGATATTGTTCGACTCTGAAAATCCAACCGTAAGGATCTTCGTTAGAGAAAATGTAACTCCCTTCTACGTCTTCCCACCTCACTCTAATACTGCCCAAGTTTACCCGATCCGCTAGCTCTGTTTTGGTTTTCCCCTTCGTGATTACCTAATCCATCGGCTCCGTTTTGGTTCTCCCCTTTGTGATTTCTCACATTCCTTGACGAATTCTGTTCTCTTCGTCTCTTCTCCTCATCCATGTTTGTATTTCAACCATGCGCTCACAAATAGTTCCCATGTCAGCTCCCAATTTCGCCACCTCTCTTTCCACGTTTTCTAATCTTGACTCAATTCTCGTTGCAGCCATTAGCCAAACAACCTGCTCTGATACCAATTTGATGAATACCTACCCAGATTCATTCACTCAACACACCACTCATAGCAATCACAATGAATCAACCCACAAACAACTCAAGGAAATATCAGAAATTATATATATGTATTGAGATGAAGAACATTACACTAATTCAAGATAACCTCAACCCAATCAATATGAACAAATAAAGAAATAACCAAAAAAAGATAACAATTGAATAACGTAGCCTGCTAAACTTCGAGGGCCAACGACCTCTCCTTCACACTATTCTGCTCCTTATCTATGGGAACCCACTCCAATAACTCAACAATTTGGGCTGGGTTATGAGGGTCTTTTATGGGCTTAGATCGAACTCTCCTTAGAAAATCGGTTTGCCAAAAGAGGGTTACCCAAGCCTTTATAACCCATATGCCCACCATTTTCCCTTTCAATGTGGGATCCTAATATGAGTACACATGGGTGTGAGAGAACGTCACAACCTTATTTCGGCAACATTGTGATAAGAACAGTAGGTGTGGAGAGCGTATGAGATTGAGGGTTTTGCGAAGCATTCATGTGGGGTGTGTGACAGTTGAGATGTTAGGTGTATTTTCCCCTGATACATTGGCAATGCTTATAAGACTCTTTATTAGTGAGATGTTATGTGAAAGGGAAGTGTAGGACTTGATAAGAGTTCTTCATAGTCAACGATTAAGAAGGGATTAGGCCATAGAAAGTATTCGGATTGCTGATGCTTTCAAGATAATCACTAGTAAATATTTTTTTTAAACTTGTTTTATGCTTTCTAAAATTATTTTCTGGTGAGTACAGAAAAGATATGGTATCTGTATGTTGTGTAAAACATAGAATTGAAACCTATAACTTGTTTTCAATTGTTCCAGTGCATGAATGCTTGAATATTGCTAGAGTTTAAGCAAAAAATTAAGGTCTCTATTGTATTTTGAGCATCATAAACCAAAGTTTCAAAATTTCAAAACCAAGTTTAAAAATCATAATTTTGGTTCTTGCATGCTGAACCGTTTGAATCCCTAAAAAACGATCTCAAAGTCTACTCCTTTCTTCATTATACACGGTTTTGTCTTATAAGAGTTGCCAATGGCAGTTTTGAAGAGTGATATGTAGGCATGAATTAAAGGTAATAGTTTAGACACAAATACGTTTTCAATTTTCATTAAGAGAAAGGAGACTGATAAATTTGTTCTTGTTGAAGTAAGCACAATGAACGTTATAATAAAATTGTTAAATTTAATAATTTGTACAATTTTATATATATTATTTTTAATGGTGGTTTAAAGAGAAAAATAATTTAATAATGATTTTGCAAATGAAAAGCATCTTAGTCATTAATCATGTAGTCCAATTCTCTTGCCCAAAAACAGGAGGAGAGAATTTACATTTTCGTCCTTATAGTTTTCTATCTGGGTATTCGTTTATTTATGTTTAAGTTTCAGATATTATTGTTTAGGGGTATTTGCAAGGCTGAAGTTCCAATTTTTCCCCGGAAAAACCAAAGTTTTCCTACGAAACAAGCAGTTTTTTTTTTTTTCCCCTATGGCTCTGGAATGTTTGTTTATCCAAAAGGTAAGTAGCGAGGATGAGCTTATCGGGGAAATGACGGATTTATAAATTTATATAAGGGTCTTTATTTTATTACTGAGTGCTCTGAGGTTTAGATCTTATGCATTGAGTTTTAATGGAAACTCCTTCCAGGGGTCTTAGATGAGAATTTTTTGAACTGAGAAAGTTAGATCCAACCAACCGTACATATTTGTTTCCAAAGACTGCGGTTGAAGCCTGTATTCTGATAATTGCTTGGATTGGAGCATGATGGCTAAAAGGCCCACAAGATCACTTAGTTATGGAATGGTCATTTGATGTGGGAGAGTTTCCTGAGAGAAAGTCTAGTCTAAATGCTGAGGAGGTGTCATACACTGATTATGAGCTGACAACTTTTAATCTCACTGGAAGTTCTCACTTCTAATATGGTTAATGAATAGAGAGAAATTAGTTGATTCTGGATGAACTGAGAATTTTAATGAGATTTGACAGTTTTCAACTAATGATTAGTGTGTGTAGCACCACCTAGAGGTGGGCAGGGACTCGGCCTGGGCCTGGTTTGGGAGCATACATGGGTCTAAGACCGATCCCAAGCTTATAAGAAAAATCAGGATCTAGGATCAGACCCTTAAGACTGGTAGAGACTGGATTTTATAGGCTCAGGACTAGTCCTAAGGACCGGTCCTATAGGGCTTGGAATAATTTTTTTCCCTTTTTATATTTTTTTATATTTTAGGGGCGAAATGAAGTTTTATAAGGGGGTTTTTAGTATTTTTTAGGGGTTGATTAGTAAGTTTCTAAAATTTTAATTAATTTGAAAAAATAATAAATTAATAGTTAAGTTTAATTTTTAACATAAATATAATATTCACATTTCACACATTCATGCTTCACAAATAAACAATTAAATAATTTTTTTTTATTAAATTATTCATCTTCAATTTTATCGTCAACACTAGTTATATTATTCAAATCTGTATTTCCTAAAGAGTTCGAGTAGTTCGGGAATCTTCAGGGTGCTATTGTAGTCTTCTTTCTGCATGAGTCCAATCTTGTAAACACGTTATTACTTCAATCATCTCATCGGTTAAAGAACATCTTCTGTCTTCAACAATCCAACCACTTGTTGAAAATGTTGACTCGGATGCAATTGTAGAAACCGGCACAAATAAAATGTCACGTGCCATTTGGGATACAATGGGGAATCGACTTTCATGTTGGTTCCACCATTGAAGAATATCCATGTCAAGTTGCTCCTTCATCGTCATAAAGGTCAGGTCCACCTATAGGTAGCGAGTCAACTCATTTGGTCCATGTATGTACGAGTTGGAGCTTCCGCCACGTTCCACATATGCCCACTTGCTCGATCCTTTAGGGAGGGCTGCATCAAGGTCCTGATCGCCTCTCCTAGACGTTCCACTTCCACTTCCACTTCCATTGTACCTGTTCTCATATAAAGAAAAAAGCCTATCCAATTTGTGTTTAAAGTCAATCAAATAAGACGTATAATCATATCCTA
Source organism: Pistacia integerrima (assembly GCA_026225825.1). Classification (NCBI taxonomy): domain Eukaryota; kingdom Viridiplantae; phylum Streptophyta; class Magnoliopsida; order Sapindales; family Anacardiaceae; genus Pistacia; species Pistacia integerrima. Next base: position 13,568,615 of record CM047750.1, on the reverse strand, counting down.
AATGCTGGCCTAACTCAGTAATTACACCGTTAACTACGGATAATTTAAACCTTAGGATCTAGAAAAATGCCTAATCCATATAAGAATGGAATATCTAACCAATATCTCTTATATTTTTTCTTTCCATATTTAAAACAATTTCACGTAAAATGTTATTATATCTATATTGAGCAAAAGTTTTAGCAATTTGAACTAAAATATCTAGCACTAAATTAGTAGTTAGGATAATAAATGCCACTTAATGTATTAGTAGCATCATAAAAAATTTTAAGAAATGAATAAAAAAAGTTCACAAACCGCCCAATCATCATAGCTGACAACTTCCTCTGGATGGTTCTTCCGGTTGACGAAATCTGTAATTTGTTTCACGGTTGGCAAAGCTTTTTCCAACATCAAGTAGGTAGAGTTCCAACGGATAGGCATGTCTGTACATAACTTCAAAGGTCAAACCAGAGGCTCCTCTTGCTTACAATATTTGATATACTCCTGCCATCTTTTATTGCTACCGCTGACGATAAATCTGATAGCTCTATGCACCTTCTCCATCTTTAAATGTATAGTATCTAAACCTGCTTTAACTATCAAATTGATGATATGGCAAGCACATCTCTGGTGAAAAAAATTTGCCTTCACCACGTAGATCCAATGTCTTTTCAAATAAAGAGATTGCCACGGTGTTAGCAGATGCATTATCAAGCGTTAGCGCAAAGCCATCTCAAGAACATTTGTGACCCTAAGCAAGAGTTGTTTTAGGGGCCTCCTAATAATATAAGTATATATTAAAAAATTATTTCAAATTTATTTTTCTTGCCTTTTGGGATGCAAAATCACTAATTAAATTTTTATATTCAAGTTTAGAAACCAAATCTTTTTTAATTGATAATATAGCTAAATTACCTAATCTTTCTTGTGACATAGTTGAACGCAAATAAGATTTTATTAATTTTAATTTTGAAAAAACTTCTTTCTGCTAAAGCTATAGTAACAGGAATAGTTAACAGGAATAGTTAATAGTATTCTATAAGATATCCATACATTTGGAAAAGAATTTACCTTTTTTATAAAATCTAGTATTTCAAGTGGTGTTTTAATTTTCCACATTTATAATTTCTTTTAAAACTTTTAATTTTGAATATAAATCTAAACCATCAATATCAGAGAGCATGTCATGTTTTAAAAAGTTTTCAAGATTTAAACAATGTTTCTGCAAACTATCATTATCAAACAATTTTAACTTTTCTATATTATAAATTAAACCAAAATTATTACTATATATTTCAAATTGTTCAAACCTACTTTGAAGTGAGGAAATGGCATGATCAACTAAATATGTGAAATAATTTATTCTAAAAGATTCTTCAGCAGACAATTTCATCTCTTCGTTTTCATTCTCATCAAATTGTTTTTTTCTCTTTATTATACGTTTTTCATGAAATTTTGGTTCTATATTCATTTGCTCTGCAATCTCTTTAATAGAAATCATAGAAGATGTAAACCCATTTTCTCTATATTTTTTAAAAAATGAAACAAGACCTTTCAACTGATTTGTTGCAACAACAATGTCCATATTTTTAGATTGTAAATATTTACTAACCACATTAACAGCAAATAACATTTCATACCAAATATTCATGCCTAATGGAAATTCAAAATTTTTAATCTCATACGTTACTAAAGAAATATCTTTACTTTTTGTTTTAGGATCTTCACTAAGTTTTTGCTAATTGATATAAAGCATCTCTTATTTGTGGAGCTTGAAATTTTATTGTTTTAACACTTTCAACACGACTTTCCCAACGTGTTTGTGATAATGGCTTAAGTGTCAAATTAGAAACATAATTTTGCAAAATTTTCCATCGTTTTGTAGAAGAAGAAAATAATGAGTATATATGTTGTATCACTCCAAAAAATGTAATAGCATTAGCACATGAATTAGCCATATCACAAAGAACTTAAATTAAGACTATGACAACCACATGGTATATAAAATGCTCTAGAATTTATATCTAATAATCTTTTTTGCATACCTTGATGTTTACCTTTCATATTAGACCCATTATCATATCTTTGTCCTCTCACATTATTTACATTAAGTTCAAGATTTTTTAATATACTTGTAAGAATATTAAAAAGGCCTTGACTAGAAGTATCATCCACTTTTATAAAATCTATAAAGTACTCTTCTATTTTTATTGGACTTATTGAAATATCTACACATCTTAATATAAGTGACATTTGTTCTTGATGACTTGTATTTGGGGTACAATCAAGTATAACTGGAAAATATTTTGATTCTTTGATTTTTTTAATAATGGTATTTCTTATTTCTAATGCTAATATATTTATCAACTCAATTTGTATATTATGACCAAGATAATGAGCATGAATTTCTCCATTTTGAATACGTCTAAGGTGTTCTTGCATTATTGGAATCAAACTCAGCAATCATTTCAATTAAACTCAAAAAATTTCCATTATTTTCTTGATAAATCTTGTCATTTGTACCACGAAATGCCAAATTATTTTTTGAAAGATTTTTTAGGACCGCTATAATTCTTAATAGTGCATTCTTCCAATGCTCTTTCTCTTTATTTATTTTCTCTTGTAAATATTTATCAATTGTTTTGTTTTTAAGCAATCTCATCTCAACATCAACCCAAATGTTCATATTTATAGCATGTTCATTGCTTATTTCGTGACTTTTAAGCTTGGCACTAAGATTTTTTCAATCTCCACACCCTTCATTTGCTAATTGAATTGTATTTTCTTTTAAACTAAATAATTTACAACAAAAACAAAATATTTTATTTAATTCTTTTGAATATATTAGCCATTTTCTATCATGTTTTTCTCCATTTGGTAATTTTCGAATATAATAAATTGTAGAAAAGCGTCTGGAATTTTTATCTCTTGGAAAATCTAAAACTTGTCTAATTGGACCTTTTTCAACTAATAAATCACATAAATTTGTGTCTAAATTATTCCAGTGTACTGGGTCATAAATATTTTTAATAGTTGTTTCATCTTCATCATTAATATTTTCATTTTTGTCGAATGGAATTTCTTCTTCTAAATTTTCATGAGACTTTTCACTAGTATTTGATGAATTTGAATTGTTATCTTTAAAAATTTCTTCACAATTTTCAATTGATTTTTCATTTAAATCTTCATTTGGTTTTTCTAGCATTTGGTGTTTTGTATTAAAAACAAATTTATCAAGTGCACCTTTTTGGGATTGAATTAGTTATTCTATTCTTTTTTTTTCCTTACGTTTTTCAAATCCAAATTCACACTTCCTAGTAGAGGTGTTCAAAAGAACCGGTTGGAACCAGCACCGGCGGGTACCCTAGGTTTGGTTCCGGTTCCTACCTAGAACCAATCATCAATGGGTAGGTTCCGGTTCTAAATTTTTGGAACCGAAATCAGGAACCAGAAACCGAGACTAATATAAAATAAAATTAAAGATTAGGGGGGTTAATAAAAACTTTTGTAGAAAAAGTAATGTGAATACATTTATATTTATATTTCATAACATTTAAAGTAAGTTGGTTTGACTTTTGAGAATCTACCTTTACAAAGTAATGGAGTTTGTAATTTTGAATTTATAATTTTTAATTTTATTTTTGTTAATAAGTGCCAGGTGGGGGGGTATTTGTAAGTTTTTAAGGGTTTTTTTGCCATTTTAAAAACTTTTGGGGGGTCATGTAATTTTACAGGGTACCTAGAACCGGAACCGGAACTGTTGTTACAGGTTCTGGTTCTGGGTATCTAGGAACCGGAATCGTCGGTTCCGGTTCTGGTTCCAAATTTCAAGGAACCGTCGGTTCCGGTTCCGGTTCCGGTTTCGGTTCCTTCAAAAAGTGTAGGGTACTCGGAACCGAACACCCCTACTTCCTAGTAGACATCTATATTCAAAGAATAAATAATTTAGAGCTCTTAATATTATTTTGCTAAAATAAAAATAATTATAAAAATTAAGAAGGAATTTTAGCACCTGATTTATGCTCTGATTTTGCTTTTTGCAGTGCTAATACTCAAAAACCTTATATTATTATCCTACATAAAAATAATAATGTAAATCACTTGATCAAATATAAAGTAAAATCAGTTAACAATGCTAAGAGTAAAATAATTTAAAGCTCTTAATATTACCTTGCATAAAAATAATAATATAAATCATATTGACTTCATAAATTCACCTAATAAAGAGATGAAGAAAGGAGAGACAAGAGATGAGAAATGAGAGACAAGAGAGTAAAATAGATAAGAAAGGACATAGAAATGAGAGATAAGAGAGTAAAATAGATGAGAAAGGAGAGACGAGAGAAACTGAGGTAGAATAATAAGAGTAAAAGATGAGAAAACCTTGAATGAAATAAGGTTTATATAAGAGATGGTGATTCTGATTTAGGAGAAGAGAGGAGATGTGATTTGACATTTGAGAGTTAAAAGTTGCGTGAAAATGTTTCAATTTGCAATGGAAAAGTGAGCCGTTAATTGTGTTTTAAGTTTAAGAGAAAGGCATCAGGCATGGCTGATTGGATGGATGGGGGAATTAATGGGAATTGAGAAATTATAATGATATTAAAAAACTTTTTAAAAAATCATTTTTGGTAGAGGTAGGCGCTAGTAAATGTTGGGATTGATGACAATTGAAAAAATTATAAATATATTAAAAGATACTTTAAAATATAAGTTTTGGGGCCCCTTTTTTAACACCCTTTTTGAAGGCCCTAAGCAGGTGCCTTACCTGCCTAGGGGTTAAGCCGGGCCTGGCGTTTACTTGGAAAGCTTTATTCCAGCATTGAAATAATGAACTTAACCATAACATTGATTGCTCGTCAAAATTATGGCCACAATTTCAAGATAGATTAATAGGTAAGAATCAACCAAAAGTTGCTACAAAACTTTTATTCTTTCCTTTCTTCTCTCTCAGTTTTCCCTCCTCGATATCAAAGTACCCTACCGCTGCAAGTTGCCATATTATGGTTAAGTATGATATGATGGATGCAAATTTGACCAAGCTTATCAGTGGCCTAGTTTAGCCATATTGATTGTTGGGAAGTTTGGATTTATTAGTTAACTATTTTGGTTCGGCATTGCCTTGAAATTGAACAAAGTACATCTTGGGCTATGTTTGGTTTAATTTCCCACAATGTAATGTTTTGTGCTGAAAGGAGTATATTTTGTATTTATAAGTTAATAATTGTGTCATTGTCCTATCAAAAAAATATCAATAATTTTTTTGTTGGAAAGCGGTTTTCTGTTAAATTCAAAACCATTAAAAAGATATCTGTTTTCTTTTTAATTTATTTACCAATTTGTCCTTGGGGGAGTTAGTTTTTGATGGCTGCTCGCCCTGCCAGGAGAACCATTATGGATGCAGGTGAATGGGGAACTCATCTGCTACCTGGTTCGCGTCAAAGAATTGTCAACAAGATGCATGTATCTGTTTCTTTTACCTTCCACTATAATGCATTGCTTTAAAACCACTATAGTTTTACAGTTTGTCTTTGAAAGTTATAGCTCTTATTACTATTAGTGGCAGGGATGTACATGGCTAACTAACTTTTTCCAACAAACTAACAAAAGAAAGATCAGAAACTATTATTATTTAGGTGTATATGTGAGCTGGACTATCAACAAAGCTAGTTATCTTCTATTCACAAGTTATTGTGCTACCTCTTTTACTCTTTTGGACATTTGTGGTGTGAGAATGAAAAATGGACCCACTAGCTGATAGGGCCAATCAATGGATTAAAATGCAAACTTCAGTGCGAAATTCAAAGTGACAAAGTCATTATAGACATAAAAATCTACCTATACGGAAGGAGGGACTGATCCCGTGAGGTTGAGGCCACTAGCTATCCGCTTATACCTGCACACATAGAGAAACAAATGTGAAGCAACGAAAAACACCTAGTTGGTGTTTGTCATAGGCACTTGACGCTTAAGTCAGCAAGGCTGAAAGAGGTTGATTTAGTGAGGGCTAGGGAGTAGAGAGGTTACCAGAAGTCTAATCGGGGACTATGACTACGGTTGTAATGTGAAGTTCTTAGGCGGGAACTTTGGGCTATGAAGGTGTAGTGTAATCTGCCTTGTGAGAGGGTTAGACCTCTATTTAAATAGAGACTGTCTGGTCTCCCAATCCTGGTGGGATTGGGAGTTCTCATAATAATCTGTTTCCTGGAGGATGTATCCTTTGGCCCCCATATCCTAGTGTGAAAGGGAGTCCGAGTATGATCCATATACGGATGTTTGGAGGAATTGGTAGTAGTGGAATGCCCTACCAGAGTTCAGGTAGGAGTGTGATCCGTAATTGGTTGTGGGCTTCGAAGTGTCATAGGCCCATATGGTGTGCTGCGGTTGGAAGGCTTGGCTCCGGATGGTATGGACTGGCTATACTTCATACCGAGTGGGCCTCCTCTAGGGTAGGTTCTGCTGGGCCACACGGATCGGGCCTAGGTTTTCCTCTTTGTCGGAAGTGTTATCCTACTTAGGGTCAGGACAATTTTTTGGCCCCCAACAGTTTGCCCCCACTCTCTAAGTTAAGGAGCGCTTAACTTAGAGAGTAGGCGTTGCTTGAGAAGTATTCGGTCGGCCTTCGTGGTCGACCAATTAGCCACGTGGCGGAGCCCGTAGCTTGGGCCGCTTCTTTTCGCGACGATCCTTCGATCGGATGGGGGCGACTCGTGGTCGTCCCTAGTGCCCTTATCCAAGTCGGAGCATTTGATCGATCCAATGGGATTCCGTATATCAGTGCTTGGGGCTGAATAGACAAATAGCCCAGCGCACACATACGCTCGGGGTGTCTGACCACATACAGAAATGACGAATAGTCTGCTGAAGGTCCATTCGCTTGGTCCGCCTGGCCGAATGGGTGATTGAATGAGTTTCTCTAAAGGTATGATCAGCCAATGCTGCCAGCTGAGTGGGTTACATTGGTCCCTACTCAGTTACGACACTTTTGGGATTGGTTGAGTACGAGCTAGCTGTTCAACATAGTCACTCATTCGGTTGAGGTGACCGAGTGGTGAAGCTTATGTTTAGTTGAGGTGTTTGGTGTGATCTTGGGTAATCAAGGCTGGGTGGCTAGGTACGCTGATGTTCGATCCCACTCGGTAGGGTAACCCGAATGAATGGTTACATCTCAGGGATTAAGTGCAATGGCTTGAATATCTTTTGACACGTGTACGACTGGGATGCCCTCTAAACTTGGGCGGGAAAATCAAAAACTCGCGACTTTCTATGTCCATTCATGTGGTGACACATGTCACCTGATAGCTTTTCCTGATAAAATGTCTGGCTAGTGACTATTTGTTTCATTAGCCATTTTTCTTTTCTTTTTCTCTTGTTTTCATAGCGTTTTCGCAAGGAAGGGTTTATCGCGTTTGCAGGATTTTTTCGGTTGCTTTTTCATGATAAACATCTCTTCTGGATCTTTTTTTTCAATTTTTTGAATCATTATTGTTTTGGCTTCTCTAGGTGGGTGTTTATTTTGGGAGTCTTTTGGTGTGTGGAGAGGAATCGAAAGGGACAAATAGAAAGGTTTTTTCTTTGTTTTGAAATGGTTCGACTAGGTTTTGGCCAGATTTTGAGTTTCCAGTGGGGCAAGGTTGTGGTTTGATTAGGATTTTTATAGAAGATTGGGGAGTGATTTGGGCAAGTGTAATTGATTTCTACAACTTTGGAGTTTTTGGGGTTTTGGAAAACAAAGGAAGACGAAAACAAGTTTTGGGGGTTTTAGGGGTCCTTGGACGGCATCATCTGCCAAGGTTTCCCTAACTGAGTCGAATGGGTAAGTTAGGCTTAGACTTCAAATAGTTGGAAGTTAAAAGAGACAGGTCACCCGGTCGTACCGACTGAGTGGTTAGGCAATTGTAGGGACAACAAGACTCAAGAGGTGCTCGGTCGACCAAGACGAGTGAGTGAATACACGGCTGCCAAATTATCCCAAAGCAGCCAGTAGTTCAAGGTGAGTAAAACTGAAAGATAGGGCTTCGAATTGAAGTCGGTTGGTTAGCGCCAGTGTGTGCCAGTTAGAGTTGAATCAAGGGACGGTGTGGCGAGAGCTCAAGGACGTGTGGTAGGTTAAAAAGGGACTCTTATAGTGTTGCTCGGTTGGTAGTGCAAAGCAAGTGGCTGTCGGTTACTTAGGATTTGGGGGATTTGGATTGTGTGATCCAAATCGAGGTCGAGGGTAGGGCGACTTGGTAGGCATGTTAGATTCGGAAGTCGGGTGGTTCAAGTGAGACTTGGGCAAGTGTTGGGAATGAGTACGAAAGATCCCTGACCATGGTGATGATGCCCGAAGGGGCATTCTGACGGGTATATTGACCAGCGTGAATGTCGCTGCCCCAGGTATGAGCACTGCTAATCCGAAGTGGCTCAGGCAGGCAAAGGGGGAGTAGGGAAGACTTCGAAGGAGTTGGTAGTCCATCCTCGTCTAGTAGCGGCTTGGAGGACGAACCGAGCCAATAGGGTAGCGGGATTTTGAGTAGAGATTATCCGCCTCGTTCTTAAAGATAACGACGTATGGCAGCTCCGGACAATATATCACATTCGGATTCGATTGACATTAGGATGCCATGGTCGTATGAATGGGTTGATTGGGAGGCAAAAGGCTAGGGTAAGTGTTTACGAGAAGTGGTTTCACGACGGGCTGAGGTTTCCCATTCCTCGCCTTGTCTGGGAGGTGCTGAACCACTTCATGATTGCCCCATCACAGATCATGCCGAACGGTTGGAGGCTACTTATGGCACTAGAGGACCTCTGTGCGCGGAACCAAGTGATGTTTGGGTTGCATGAGCTACTATACTCGTATTTTTTAAAGGAGAATGACAAAGAGAATGGTCTATATTTGATTAACCTCAGGCATGATTGGTCTCATCTGGTGATGACCTCGGTTAAGTGACAAGAACTAGGAAGGATCGATACTTCTTTGTGAAGGGTGAGACGGTTTTTGGGGAGAGAGGCCAAGGCGATATTCCAAGCACTTGGCGGGCCATTGGTGAGAAACCTTGTCTTCTTTTGTACTTTGATTACTAAACCTCATTGTGTTTCTTTTTGCAGATCTTGAGTTCAATCGGGCAGGCAGAGCGGAGATGGCTTAGATGTGCAGACTTAGAAGGTGCTGGCCCTTCCCAAGGCGTAGAGGGATTGATGAGTAGTATTGAGTGAGTCCTAACCTCAAGGACCAGCCATCTGTGGGCAGGAGTCGAAGCAGTTCAGCGCAAGGTATTCCCTTCCCTTCATTGAAGCAGACTTGGGATGCGCTTCTTACTCGCTACTGTAATCATACCATTTATGGTAAGTCCTAGGCTGAACCCACTAACCATTGGAGAGTTTACGCTTGTAGAGGGATTGATGAAAGAAGTTGATCATCCCCTAGTGCGAGCGAGTCCATCGCCCAGTGTCTAGAAAAGACAGAAAGAGGGAATCCTCGGCCAAGGAGGATAAGAGAGTGGAGGATGTGATGGCGACACCACCTAGCTGTGAGCCGACAATCGGAGCTGGGTCATCTCAGACAGTGTCCCTAGATGAAGAGACTGAGATGATCACCTTCAGGATTCTAGCTTCCACGCGACCTCGTTCGACATAACTTCAACGATGCAGCAAATTGGCATCCTTCCCGTTCTCCCGACGGACGAGACACGTCTGGGCGCGGTCACGGCCGCTGACTAGGGGTATCCCGTGCTTTCCAAGTAAGGCAGGAGTGTTTGTTTTATTGTGTTCATCGTGGTTATATACTGATGAATCGTTTTATTATGCAGGCATTCACGAGCAGGCTCCATCTAAGGAAGTTCGTCGTGACGCAGGAGAAGAGGATACAGGATGTATCCAAGGCAAACACCAAGGGAGGCGACATCCCAGAAGGCGAGCAAGAGAGTCAGCAGCGTCTGAAGCAGGCCGAGGATGAGTTAGAGCAGCTGAGGGCAGAGCTAGCCGAGAAGAATGCAGAGATCGAGTCGCTCAAGGATTAGTGCCTTAGCATTGCCGATGATGCTATTATTAGGGCTAGGGGAGAGCTCATGCTTGAGTACAAAGCTGGGAACACCTCTCATTGGAATCCGGATGAGGACATCTAGCTCATGCAGGAGATGATGGATGAGAGAGCTGGGCATACAGAGGAGTGGGTTGATGAGCAGGTGCTTGACCTTGCTAGCCAGCCGAGGCCCTCGACCATTGAGGATGTGAGCGACCAGGCTGCAGGGATGGATGTTGGCGTTGGAGTTAGGGCGACTGAGTCAGATATGGGGGAGACGACTCGTACTGATGAAACTTAGCTTTGTTTCTGTTCTGCTGATGTATTTTGGGGTTGCAATGCCCTTTCTTGGCGTGTGTGCCTTTATTGTACTCAATCGAATTGCAAGCCAGGTTTCAAAGTTTATATGTTATGTTTATTGTTCTATTTTTGATGCTTTCTTGATGGGTGAGTGAGTTGTTGATTGTTTCTTTGCTCGTAGATGCCTTAGGGGTTGAACTCTCATGCCTGTGTTGTGATCTTGGTGCGGCCCAGTTGCTAAGTCATGTAGACTATTTGTTGGGTTGGGTTGATGACTTGTCGATTTTAGGGTGTGAGAACCCTTCACTCGGTCTGGCTGACTGATTATGTAGCTTCATGAACCGGGCAGGGCCGATCTGAAGGTGTAAATATTCGTGAACCAAGTAGGGTTGGTCCGAAGGTGTAAAATATTTGTGGATCGAGCACGGTTGATCCAAAGGTGTAAAATATTTGTGGATCGAGAAAGGTGGGGTTAATCCGAAGGTGTAAAATATCCGTGAACCGCGAGGTGGTCAGGAAGGTATAAAATATCCGTGGATCGAGTAGGGTCGATCCAAAGGTGTAAAATATCCATGAACCAAGCAAGGTCGGTCCGAGAATGTAAAATATCTGTGGATCGAGCAAGGTCGATCCGAAGGTGCAAAATATCCGTGGATCGAGCAGGGTCGATTCAAACATGTAAAATATCTGTGAACCGAGTAGGGTCAATCCGAAGGTCTAAAATATTTGTGGATCGAGCAAGGTCGATTCGAAGGTGTAAAATATCTGTGAACCGAGCAGGGTCGGTCCGAAGGTGTAAAATATTCGTGGATCGAGTAGGGTCGATCCAAGGTGTAAAATATCCATGGATCGAGCATGGTCAATCCGAAGGTGTAAAATATCTGCGAACCGAGCAAGGTCAGTTCGAAGGTGTAAAATATCCGTGGATCGAGGTCGATCCGAAGGTGTAAAATATCCGTGGATCGAGTAGGGTCGATCCGAAGGTGTAAAATATCATTTGATCAAGCGAGGTCGATTCGAAGATGTAAATTTTTGAATAATACTTCATTAATTCGGGCCATAAGGCCGACTGTCTATGGGGAGGTGGATAGGCCCTACTCATCCCTTTTAAATAAAAAGAAAAAGAAAAAAACGAACATATAGATGAATTCACCTAAAAGTAGTAACGCTTGAGGTGGGCTGCATTTCAATTATTACTGATGTATTTGCCTTTAGAGTCTGGAGTCGATAGACGCCCTTTCTTGCTTCTTTGGTGATCTTATAGGGGCCTTTCCAGTGGGGTCGAGTTTGCCAGAGTTGATCTCCTTAGTGTATTGGAAGACCTTGCGGAGGACCCAGTCGCTAGTTTTGAAAGTTTTGATCTTGACATTGCGGTTGTAGTAGCTAGGCTCGCGGCGGTAGACAAGCTTGCTTAGGGATACTCAGCCTGTTCGCGTAGTTCATCGGTGGTGTCCAAGTTCTGGCACAGGTTCTAGTTGTTTGTTTCCTCGTCTGCCCACTGTAGTCTGGTGGAAGGAACTGATACTTCATCCAGGATAACTGCTTCGGATCCGTATCTCAAGGAGAAGGTAGTCTTGCCCGTGGATGAGCGAGTTGTAGTTCGGTAGGACCAAAGGACTTCGGGTAACTCATCTGCCAATGCACCATTTGCTTTCTGCAATCGTTTCTTCAATGTCCGCATGATGGTTTTATTTGATGACTCAGCCTAGCCGTTAGACTGGGGGTTGCAAGGGTAGAAAAGCTTAGCTTGATCCCCCACAAGTCGCAGAAATCCTTGAATCTTAAACTGATGAATTGGGATCCGTTATCAGTGATGATCTCCTTCGGTATCTCGAACCTGCATATGATATGTTTCAGATAAAAGCTTTAACCTCTCGGTCTCTGACTTGTGCGAAAGCTTCAGCTTCGATCCACTTAGTGAAGTAATCTATCACAGCTAATAAGAAGACTCGTTGCTTGGGTACGGTTGGTAGCTTTCCCACTATATCCATTCTCCACTTCATGAAAGGCCAAAGTGTTAGTATGGAGTGGAGTCGCTCGAGTGGGAGGTGTGAGACATGGGCAAACCGCTGACAACCGTCACACTTCTTTACATAAGCCAGTGCATATGGTTTGTCAATAGTATCCAGCAGTGATCACCTGGTGTGCCAGGCTGCGCCCTCTTGCATGTTTTCCACACTCGCCTTCATGGAGCTCGGCAGAACACGTTTGGCCTCCTCCAGTCTATGTGCTTGAGGTAGGGATCGGAGAATGACTTCCTGAGGAGTTGGCCTTCATATATGGTGAACATGGCAACTCTCGCTCATAGGCGGCGTGCTTTGTTTTTGTCAGCTGGGAGCTCGTTGTGTTCCAAGTACTTCACTATCGGGGTCATCCAGCAGTCAACCAGTTCGATGTCCATTGCTTCTTCAGGCGACTTGTTTGCTGGCTGCTCCTTCCAGTTGGCTGGCCATTGCAAAAATAACAAGGGATTAGATGACTGGGAAGAGCATTGAAGGCCGAGCCGGGGTTAGCAAGGGCGTCAGCATGACAGTTGTCCGCTCTTGGGACTTGGGCGATGGAGAATTCTTTGAATTGAGTCTCAGCTCTTTGCCAGGTTCAAGTAGGCTATCATCTTCGAGTCACATGTTTGGTATGTGCCTTGTAGCTGGTTGACCACTAGTTGGGAGTCGGACTTCACCTCTAACTTCCTTACTCAGATTTCTTTGGCTATGGAGTATCCAGAGATGAGAGCCTTATACTCGGCTTCGTTGTTCGTGCACTTGAACCCACATCGTATTGCTCGCTGGATGACGTCTCCCTCTGGTGTAGTCAGTCCAAGCCCGAGCCCGCTTATTCCCATTGCTTGGGCCATCCACTGAGAGAGTTCACTTGGAGGGTGGCCCACTGTTCATGCATAATAACTCTTGTTCTGCTTAGACAGTTGTGCTTAGGGTGAAATCAGCAATGAAGTCTGCCAATGCTTAGGACTTGATGACAATACGAGGCTAGTATGATATGTCAAACTCACTAAGCTCTATCCATTGCGTGAGTCAGCCTGATAGCTCTAGGTTTGTGCAGTATCTTCTTGATGGGAATAAGGTGATTACGACTATGGAGTGGCACTTAAAATACGGCTTGAGCTTCCTAAATGCATGGATGAGGAGGGCGAGGGCTAGTTTCTCTAGTTTGTACTGTGTTTCTGCATCAAGGAGTGACTTGCTTACATACTAGATCGGTAACTGCTTCGCATCCTCTTCCCAGACCAACACCACTGAAATTGTCATCTCTAACACAACCAGATAGGTGTAAAGCTTCTCCCCATCCACAGGCTTGGAAAGGAACAGGAGGGGAGGTTAGGTACCTTTTCAGTTGCTATAAGGCTTTCTCAGAGGGGGTCACTCGAACTTCTTGAACTTCTTAAGGGCATAGAAAAGAAGGTGGCACTTGTCAACGGATCTGGAGATAAAGCGGTTCAAGGCGGCAACTCGTCCTGCCAGGCGCTGGACGTCTTTGATTCAAGCTGAGGATGGTATACCGAGGATTGCTCTAATCTGGTTGGGGTTGGCTTCTATCCCTTGTTGAGTTACCATATAGCCCAAGAATTTACCTGATGAGACGCCAAATGAGCATTTGGCTGGATTCAAATTCATGTTATACTTTCTGAGGACCGCAAACGCCTAGCTGAGATGATCAAGGTGTTGTTCGGCCATCAGGGACTTGACGAGCATGTCGTCGATGTAAACTTCCATGGTGTCTTTGAGGTGCTCGGCAAACATTCTGTTGACTAGCCGCTGGTAGGTAACCTTGGCGTTCTTAAAACCGAATGGCATTACTTTGTAGTAGTAGGTTCCACTCTTTCGTGATGAAGGCTATCTTCTCTTGGTCGTCCGGGTGCATCAAGATCTGGTTATACCCTGAGAAGGCATCCATGAAACTAAGAAGCTCGTGACCATCATGTCGATATGTGGGAGTGGGAAGGAGTCTTTAGGGCATGTTTTATTTAAGTCCGTGAAGTCAATACAGACCCTCCACTTGCCGTTCTTTTTCTTTACAACCACGACGTTTGCCAGCCATTTAGGGTAGTGTACTTCTCTAATCATACCATTACTCAGTAACTTTTCAACCCCCTCATTGACGATTCTTGGCTGCTCTCAAATTTCTTCCTTTCCTTTTCCTTTGCTTTACTAGTGGGTGATCTGGATCTACTTTGAGGTGGTGGACCATTGCCTCTAGGCTGACTCCTATCATGTCAGCATGGGACCAGGTGAAGCAGTCTTGGTTTTGTTTGAGGAATTCTATCAGCTTCTCTCTTGTCTTGGGCCTGAGGTAGGGAACCTATATGTGTCTTTCTTTTGGGGTCATCCAGATGTATCTATATTTCATCCAACTCTTCCATAGATGGTTGATTCCCGGCTCAGTCAGAGAGGGTTGGATGGGACTGTAATTGCTATGAAGCATTACCCTTGCTCTTGAAGGCATTCTTGTAACAATCTCTGGAAGCCTTAGGGTCACCCTCGATTTCTCGTACTCCCCATTTGGTGGGAAACCTGATCATTTGGTGGAAAGTGGATGGGACCGCTCGTATGTCGTGGATCCAGGGTCGGCCCAAGATAACGTTGTATGGTGACAGATAGTCGATCACTAGAAAAATAGCCTGTTTGTTTACTCTGCTGGCGTAGATAGGAAGGACGATCTCTCTGATTGTGTAATTTGCTCAGAATTGAACCCAACCAATAAGGTGACTGCCTGTTGATGTTGGCTTCTTCCAGACCCATAGACTTCACCGCTTTAAGAAAAATGATGTTTGTTGATGATCCCCCATCTATGAATACCCTATTGACCAAGATATTGGCGATCTAGAGAGAGACAACTAGGGCATCGTGATGAGGGGCGACCAGGGTAACCGGCATCGTCCTTCAAACTGAATTACTTGGTGTGAGTGTGGCCGTGGAGATAGGTGTACAAACTAGATTTCATGGTTGCTGTTAGGCTCTGACGTAGCGCTTGGCTGAGGAGTAATTGACCCCACTGATTTCTAACCCTCCTGAGATGATATTGCAGAATCCTTTTAGCATAGGTTCCCGCAAAGTGGAGATGTTTCTTTCATGCTTTTCTGGCTGATGGTACTCTTCCCTTTATCTATCAACAGATCTTGGAGATGTCCCATCTTCAATAGCACGGCGACCTCCAATCGCAGAGAAATGCAGTCCGGGGTGTTATGTCCATGATCGCCATGGAACTCATACCACTTGGTTGTGTCTCTACTTGCTTCGGCATTGAGCTTTCCTAGCCATTTAACACTGGATCCCACTCCTTTCATGATTGCCACCACTTGGGCTGGTTCGACGTTAAGGCTGTATTTCGAGGGATTTTATATCAGATCGGTCCTATTGGTCTGTTATCGGTTCTGAGTGGTTGGCGGTCATACGATTTTCTGACTCTGTTCTGGTTATGTTGAGGGGCTTGGTAACGAGGTTCAATCGGCCTGAACTCTAGCCTCCTTTCATTCCGCCTTTGGTCGTACTTGCATGACTTGCCCGATTCATCTCTTATTTGAATCACTACTGGCCAAAGCATCTTCCATTGTGGTGCAACCGAGCTTCGTCACTTCTTTATATAATTCACCATCCGGGAGGTGACCCTTCCTGAAGGCGTCAATAGCTGTCTCGGGGTTACAAGAAGAGATGGAAATTTTCTCTTTGTTGAATCTGCCGACGTATTCTCTCAGTGGCTCCCCTCTCTTTAAATATACTATGTACAGGTCGGCTAATAGTTTCTCGAGTTTTTTGCTATGACAAACTGCTCCCACGAAAGTGTCGGTGAGTCAGTAATCGAGCCGATGGAACCGTTCGGGAGATTGGTGTACCAATCACAGCTAGATAGCTTGAACCAAAACTTTTACATGCAGGCTTCCCTAGCGCTGGGGTATTGAGACAAAGGAACACCCTCTCGCTTGATGAGGCAATGTGGTCATCTAGGTCGGTTGTGCCATCAAAGGGTTTCATGCCGGGGATAGTAAATTTGTGAGGCATGTCGGCTAGCGCAATTGCATCCACAAAGGGTGAATCGGTGTAGTAGCTGAGGCTTGCTCTTCTTAGTGGGGATCGGCATTCGGGTATGCGCCTCATCATCCGCCTCTACATCGGCCAGTAGGGCTATTCAAATCCGGATATCCGATCCGAATAAGGCTTTTCCTGATCCGATCTGAATTTTTGGATCAGGCTATATATTGATCCGAATCTAATCCGAATTATATGGATATCCGATTTTACGGATATTCGATTATTCGGATCGGATAATCGGATATCCGAAATTGATCCGAATTTTAAGATTTTCTTATTAAAATCAAATAATTCAATCCTTAAGGCTAATAATGCTCCAAAGCCATATTGCAAGGACATATGCAATCCGTCACCAGTTAGAATGTGTCACATTTCATAGGAACAACATCAAAGTGAACAATAATAATAATCTAAGATGCAAGCAGTTTCAATGAACTTCAAACATAAGCAGCACAGAGGAAACCCAAAGAGCGAAATGCTCCTATGGCATTTACATCAAATTAGGGAAACACCTTAAGAGTAATCAGGCCAAGCCTCTACACTCCATTCGCCATCACAGTAAGTAAACGCTTGGATGAGTGCAAGTAAGACCAATCATCGTGTTTGGACATATCATCAATTTGGGGCTTCAATCGTCAGAGAGACTGAGATCTGAGAGTGTTCGAGCAAGAGAGAGTGAGACATCGAGAGAGTTGAGCGAGAGACCGAGATCGAAGCTCAGAGAGTTTTGGAGACTGCTGTGTCGTGTCTCTGCTACTGCATGTTCGAGTGAGAGAGACGACAAAGTTGAGCGAGAGAGACTGAGATCTGAGTTTGAGAGAGTTTGAGTGGTGATCGAGTGCTGTGTCTGACGTGTGAGCGAGAGACACGTGTGAGTGAGCGAGAGAGACCAAGAGAGTCGAGCTTGAGAGAGACAAGAGAGATGAGATCCGTCCGAGAGTTGAGAGTATGCGTTGAGCAAGTCGCATAGATCTCGGTGACGCGTGCTCGAGCGAGAGACAGAGAGAGATTGAGATGAGATCTCGGGTCTCGAAAGAGTGAGAGGTTATGCGTGTTTGAGCGAGAGAGACAGTGAGAGACTGAGACGAGATCTGGTCTGAGAGAGTGAGACTGTGAGAGGCTGTACGTGACTGCGTGTTCGAGCGAGAGAGAGAGAGAGTTGACTTAATTGTGTTAGACTGTTAGTGTTAGGGTTATTTTAATTTTTAAAACTCAAAACGATGTAGTTTAGCAAAATCCGGATCGGATAGGAATATCCGATTTTTTAACAATCCCGATCCGATATCCGATCTGAATTTTCAGATTTTTTTAACCATATCCGATCCGTATTTTCCGATCCAAATTTTCTATATCCGACGACCAGGATCGATTAGGATCGGATATCGGATATCGAATTTTTTTGCATAGCCCTATCGGCCAGTATCTATTCCATGGGATAGGGGGTACCAGTAGGTCATCCCGTCTAACTTGGTCAGCCACTGCATTCGCACTCAGCACATTTTGTTGGATCATTCCTCGTGGTGTAGCCTGGTGGATCATTCTTTCGTGTATCGTTTAGTAGCTTGGATCACCGTTCATTCCTTCCAGTTGGGTGACTCCCTATTGTGACTAACTGGGTGTTTCGCCCCACATGAATGGTCAAGGGGGTTGTTTGGTACTCGCTCGGTCCGTTGAGAGGGATGGACTTGAGCGGGATGGTTTGGCTTGGTTGTTCGTTTGAACCCGCAGGGGTGAGTGTCGAGTGGAGTTTGTGTAGGGATGGTTGATTGAAGGTAAGGTGGGATGGCGAGGATGGGCGGTTCTTGTTGGAGTGGGCTTTCGGTCACTTGGACGCCTTGACCTTGTGGTTGAGGCGGTTCAACAGAGTGGGGTTTTGTTGGCAGATCTCTTTCTTCATGAGTCAAGATTGAATCGTCGAGTACCGACGAACATTGTTGACGTGACCTTTCGTTTGAGGCCACGGGTCTGTGTTATGGGGTTTGGAGAGGTTGCATAGATGGAACTGAGGTGCGGAACCGATTAGGTGGTACCCGGCAAGGCGAAGCTCAAGGTCATAAAACTGACTTACCTTCTCTTTTAGAGACTGGTTTTCGGCCCTGATAGAGGCGTTTTGATCCGGAATGGTGGTGTTCTTAGCTTCCAATGCGGCTACCTTATTTGAATTCTGTTGCATGAGGGTGGTCAGAGCCTCCAGTTTGGCCTCGAGACCGGGGTTAGCATTGTCAGAGTTGTCAGCCATGGAAAGTTCCTTTACGTAGTAGGGTTCGTTGAGCCGAATGATTGCTAGAGGCCCCACGGTGGGTGCCAAATTGTAGACGTAAAAACCCACTTGTATGGAAGGAGGGACTAATCTCGTGAGGTTGAGGCCACTAGCAATCCGTTTGTACTGCACGCGTAGAGAAACAAACGTGAAGCGACGAAAAACACCGGGGTGGTGTTTGCCGTAGGCACTCTGACGCTCAAGTCAGCAAGGCTAAAAGAGGTTGATTTAGTGAGGGCTAGGGAGTAGAGAGGTTACCAGAAGTCTAGTTGGGGACTGTGACTATGGCTGTAATGTGAAGTTCTCAAGCGGGAACTCGGGGATGTGAAGGTGTAGTGTAATCTGCCTTGTGAGATGGTTGGTCTCTATTTAAATAGAGATGCTGGTCTCCCAATCCTTGTGGGATTGGGAGTTCTCATAGTGATCCGTTTCCTCGGAGGATGTATCCTTTGGCCCCCTTATCCTGGCGTGAAAGAGAGCCCGAGTGAAGATCCAGGATACGGATGTTTGGAGGGATTGCGGTAGTAGTGGACTACCTTACCAGAGTTCAGGTAGGAGTGTGATCCGTAGTTGGCTGTGGGCTTTGAAGTGTCATAGGCCCATATGGTGTGCTGGGGTCGGAAGACCTGGGTCCGAATGGTATGGAGTGGCTATACTTCATATCGAGTGGGCCTCCTCTAGGGTATTCTGGCTCGAGCCGCATCGGGACTGGGCCTAGGTTTTCCTCTTTGTCGGAAGTGTTATCCTACTTGGGCCTAAGACAATTTTTGGTCCCCAACAGTCATGAGATTTATGGTTTTTATTTTGAATAAATTATGGAAAATTAAGGTTAGTTTCAAGTTGGTGCTTTTGCAAAAATTTCTTTCATGGTTCCATTGTTACATTGCATTATGGATCACCAAATAAGGTTTTTTCTTGGTAAGAACAATACTTGCACGGTCAGCAACTCACTTATGGTTTATTCTGCATAGTATGGATAAACTGAAGAGGCATCCTCCTTTTTCTTGTCAAGAGGGATTGAATGAACTCAAGAACTTTGCTGGAAGGTTTGAGGAGAAGATGTATACTGCTGCAACAAGTCAGATACAATTTGATCTGAGTTCTATAATGTTCATTAATCTGTACATAAAACCTATTTCCATATATTTGTGCTTCATTTTCATGGTAGCCAATGTTAATCCTCCCTCTTTTCAAATTTCATTAAGTTATTTTTGTATCTTTTGCCTCGCATCATAGCATGGAGCTTTCCAAGGAAGATTTTCTAACCATATTGAGCCTATGTCCTTATATTTGTTAGCTTTTTAGATCTTTTCTTTGATTTATTTATTTGTTTGTTTATGTTTAATAGCATATTCGCACATTGGGTCTTTCTTTTTTGGTGATTTTTGAATTTAAAGTACTATGAGATTTGAAATTTTATATTTATTTCAAATTTCAGTCAGATTATTTGCGGAAAATATGTTTGAAGATTCTTTCGATGGAGTCAAAATATCAAAATCCTATGCCTAATTCTTTGCCATCCAATACCGCTGCTAATAGCGACAAACCGCTGGATCAAGGTAACAACATTCATAAGAATTCTTCTCTTAAGACACAGAAAACTTCACTTGCAACTTGGTCTATCCCATCATGCTTTTTGGCTGGTAGTGTTGGTTAAATCTATTCAAACATGTCATGAATTATCATCTCAATTATAGTAATCCAATTAATAATCTACAACTTTTGGATATTGATTACAAGCTTTGTGTTTTGAGAAGGACACAGGCTAGGGTGGGAAAACAAATCCGAAAACCGAACCAGTTATTCGGTTCAGTTTAGAACCGGTTCAAGCAGTAATTCGGTTCGCTTTTGGTTTGGATTTCTACTTGAACCGTTTTTCCGGTTCTGTTTGGAAAATGTCCAAACCAGTTCGGTTAACTGGTTTTTCCCACCCCTAACATTGGGTGTCGTGCATCAAGCATGTCCCAAAAATCTTGGGAGCCTTGGTTATGGCAATGTGTATGTTTATTTTATAGATTCACTTGCGATTTTTAACCCATCCCATTCTGCTTTTTGGCCAATACAATATGTTACCTTTAGAGATATAATCCATGATTTGTGACATTATTTAAGTTTTCATGTTTTTGACATCAACACAAGGTGTTAAACAATGTAACTTTAAAACTAAGGATAGGGTTGGTTCCTATATATGTTTATGTTGTGTACATCTTTAGTAGAGGTGGGATTAATACACTTTGATGGTTAAAATTCACATCTGACACATAAATATTGCACTTTGGAAGACTAGTGTTAAAATATTCAAATTGAACCAATCTAATAGTCCACAAATCGTGTCATGATCTCTTTTTGAAAAAAAAGGCGTCATTGATCCTGTATTTGTAAGTATTATGTGATATTTTCACTTAACATTTTGCTGCCACTCTATGTTTTCACTTTTATCTGCTAAAAAATTCTCTCATTACGTTTTTTATTGGTCTTTGCCAGCCTGAGTGTGTGGTCTTCAGCAACATTAGGAGTTGGAAACACTTTGTTTAGCTGGGAATTATTAAGACTATGTTGAAGGCCTCGACAAGCATCACAGATTTACTACATATATAGACTTGTAGCCCTAAATAGTTTCGATATCATGATTATGAGTTTCAAAGCTCAAACTAAATAATGTAAATACGTATGATCCTAAGACTTTTAAAATCTTAAGATTGTTAACCGAATTGTTGTATGATTATAGACTGCAAAAAGCTTTAACTTATCATAAAGTGTATGTGAGAGTGCTTTGAATTGTATGGAATGGATTGCAGAAGTTTTACTTTAATTATCATATCATGTAGAAGTTATACTTCAATTATCATATGATGCATGGATTTCAGAACTTTTATTCGGTCAAGGTAGGTTTTTGGCACTATGAAAAGTACTTTTAGGTGATCAAAAAGTCGATTTAAAATAACCAAAAACACTTTTAAACAGTCAAAACTATTTTGTATGTGTCTTTTAAAGGTAGATTATTGGTAGATAAAAATGTTTTTAAGGATAGAAGAAAGGTATTTGGTTGCTTTTAGTTTTCGCTAATGTGAATTGAAGAAAACTTTGTTTGGTCATCTTCTGAGATGTCATAACGGATTGACATGACAACAGAGTTGTGCCTAAAGGGAACTGGTGTCTCGTAAGCTATTGGGTTGTGTTACGAGTTGAAAACTTTGATGACTATCTATTGGGCGTTTGCAATAATGATATACATGAGGGTGTGCATACACAGGGGTGTGAGAGAATGTCACAACCTTATTTCGGCAACAATGTGATAAGAGCAATAGGTGTGGAGAGCGTATGAGATTTGAGGGGTTTTGCAAGGCATTCATGTGGGGTGTGACAATTGAGACGTTAGATGTGTTTTCCCCTGATACATTGACAATGCTTTATAGGACTCTTTATTATGAGTGAGGTGTTGTGTGAAAGGGAAATGTAGGACTTGATAAGAGTTCTTCATGGTCAACGATTAAGAAGGGATTAGGCCATAGAAAGTATTCGGATTGCTGATTTGCTTTCAAGATAATTCACTAGTAAATATTTTTTTAAAACTTGTTTTATGGTTTCTAAAATTCTTTTCTAATGAGTACAGAAAATATATGGTATGTATCTGTATGTCGTGCTAAAACTTAAACGTAAAATTGAAACCTATAACTTGTTTTGTTATGTGTTCGAGCAATTGTTCCAGTGCATGAATGCTTGAATATTGCTAGAGTTTAAGCAAAAAATTAAGTCTCTATTGTATTTTGAACATCATAAACCAAAGTTTCAAAATTTCAAAGCTAAGTTTAAAAATCATAATTTTGGTTCTTGCATGTTGAACCATTTGAATCCCTAAAAAACGATCTCAAAGTCTACTCCTTTCTTCATTATACACGGTTTTGTCTTATAAAAATTGTCAATGGCCGTTTTGAGGAGTGATATGAGGGCATGAATTAAAGGTAATAGTTTAGACACAAATACGTTTTCAATTTTCATTAAGAGAAAGGAGACTGGTAAATTTCTTCTTGTTGAAGTAAGCACAATGAACGTTATAATAAAATTGTTAAATTTAATAATTTGTACAATTTTATATATATTATTTTTAGTAATTTAATAATGAATTTGCAAATGAAAAGCATCTTGGTCATTAACATGTAGTCCAATTCTTTTACCCAAAAGCGGGAGGAGAGAACTACATTTTCGTCCTTATAGTTTTGATCTATTCATTAGGTTATTTATTTCAATTACTACCATTTTAGTCCTTTGACTTGATAGAACTTTGTTGACCGTAGATTAGTGTTAATTGACTTGAGAATTATACTAAAATGATGAAAATAACTCTGAATAGAATAAGGAAAAATGCATTATACAAACACAATACATTACGCACCAATCATTATTCATTATTTTTAGAATGATATTTTTGTCATTTTAGTATACTTTTTAATTCAATTAACAGTCTACTAATCTGTGTGTTTAGTCAAAGGATCAAAATGTTTGTATATGAAATAAATGTGAATTGTCTCAAAAGCAGAAATATAATCCTTATCCGAACGAAAGGGAGTGATTTTTTTATTACTGGCATAATTCATTATTCATATTAATTTTGCCTTTAATTAATAAATATTTTAGACATAAATGTCCTCATATATCTATCAAATAATAATTAGCTCAAATGTGCAAAAATGACTTTTATAACTTCATAAATTAATTTTTTGGAAAGAAATATCTCCCACTATTTACATGAACAATACCCAAAATACCCTCAACCACCTAAGACGATTGTCAGCTATTGACCACCACTGTGGATTGTCGTCAATAGTCTTCGAAATAGCTCACGACCAATTAGATCTGGCCAACTGTACACCGATCCAATAGTTTTTGCCCAAATCCATGGTTGGTTAAAAATAAACGGCCAGATCCATAAATTTAGCTAGAAACGACCATGAATTTGGCCATCGTATTCGGCCATGGATCTAGCAAGAAACAGCCAAATCGGCAAACAAACATACCACATCTAATCGGTCGTATGTCGTTCCAACGACTATTGGCAACGGTTGACAATGGTGGTTGGTGGTCAATAATCGTCTTGGGTGGTTAAAGGTATTTTATTAAATTTTATACTTTTGTAATGATTGAGGTAATTTTAACTAAATTCTGAAATGCAGGTGATAAAAGAATTCTCTAAATAATAATAATATTAAAAATTAAAAAAAAAAACAATTTCATAAAGAGCAATACTAATCTTATAAAGACAAAAAACAAAAAAAAAGTATATAAACACAATTTATAACCTTCATCTTCATGATTTCTCCTTCTTTCTCCCTTTTTTTCTTTTTTTTGTTTTTTTTGTTTTTTTTATGTTATTTTTTTACTGATATTTTTGTAACTCTTTTATAATAAAGTTTTTGTTCGATAAAAGCCTCTCCGATAATATTTTAATACGTCCACCAATCTTTAATCCATTTTTCATTAATATATCATTCCATCATACAATAAATTAATATTGGCTTGGAATAAACGCTACCTGAAAACTTTGTTTCTTCGCTGCTTCACTTTCTCATGAGAGAAAACAAGCAATCAATGACGGGAAAATCTGGAAAGCATTTCTCTCTCAATGAGAATTCAAAGAAAATTACCAAACGAACGCCCCCTACCGCACACCATGACCAGGTGGTCTAGATTGATTTTTTCTCTTCTTTTCGTTTCTTTTTTAAAGGCAAATTTGCCTTTGCAAACTTATCCCTGTGAATTTTTTTATCTGGGTATTCGTTGTTTTATGTGGGTGCTTCAGATATTCTTGTTTATGGGTTGTATACAGGATTGAAGGTCTTATTTTTCTCCAGAACATTTCCAATGAAACAACCGGATGCACTTTTGTTATTCTTTTTTACTATGATTACCTGAAGAACCGTAACCGGATGAAGTTATGCAGGAAACAACATATAGGATTTATAATTTATGTAAGGGCCTCTAGCTGCGAGTGCTCTGAGATTAGATACTATGAATGTTGTTATGATGAAGATGGATTTCATTGAATTGAAGTTTTGAGAAAAGGAAAAAAATAAATGATGCAAATGACTTCCAGGCTTTCTTAGATGAGAATTTTTTGTATTGAGAAAGATCAATATGCCCTGTTAACTGTAAATTTTTGCAGGAAAGACAGGTGGTAAGTATAGCTGTGATATGATAACTACTTGGATCATATAGCATCACAGCTGAAAGGCTTCCAAAATCATTAGATTACATGTACTTTGTGTAATGCTATTTGATGTAGGGGGTTTCCATGGGAGATTCAGAATCCTATTTTATCTAGTTTACTTTATGTTAGTAAGATTACTGTTATAACTAGACATTCTTTCTCATTAGATTTGTTTCCTCTATGTCTTAAGCTTTACTGTCCAGTACAAAAAGGAGTCTTTTTGAGCACAAGAGACATCATTAGTCTTGTATCTTAATTATTTTATCCATAAACGTCTAGTTTATTCTTCAAGAAATGGCCTGTTAGTTTCGTTAATCCTTTAGTGTTTTTGCCTTTTCAAATGGTATACAAGTCAGGTACTGCCCTACCTTTTGTGGCACGTAACAATTGGTGAAACAACCATGTTTCTCACAAGTATTTAATAACAAGGATCATAGGGTGAAAGTTGTCAAGGCAGATAACAACAGTTCAAGAACTTATTCTGTCAATATTTGATGATTTACTTCTTAAGCTGGTGAGGCTAGATACAACTGGCAACAAAAGTTTGAGGTAAAGGCAGATAAGGCCAAATGAGTACATTCCTCATTGTCCCTCCAGACGAACTCAAATATATTGCTGCAATGCCAGCATATCAAACAACAGCAGGAACAACAAATCATTTTTTTTTTTTTGTTTACTTACATTTTTAGTTTGGTAACACAGAGTACTCTGAGATATAAAATTTTAGATTGATCTCAAATTTCATTTGGATTATCTACAGAAAAGATCTCTAAACGGGCTTACAATGGAGTTGAGGTCTCAAAATGCAGCAGCTATTTTTTTACAATCCAGCAATACTGGCAATAGCAACAGACTCCCTGGTCCAGGTAATGACATGAGAGAACATTTTACGTTTTGTATTTGATTTATGGTAGCTTTACTTGAAAGTATTATGTGATATTTTCTCTTTACATTTAGCTGCAATTGTATCTTGCACTTTTATCCAATAATACCATCTATTGTTATGATTTCTATTTTTTTTTTTTTCCTTTTTTCTGCCAACTTGAATGTGCTCTTCCCTAACATTAAGATTCAGAATAGTTTGATAAACTGGAAACTATTTAGAATTTCTAGAGGGCCTTGCAAAGCATTATAGCTTCACACATATATATACTTGTATCTATAACAGTTTCACCATCATGATTTGCATTTCAAACCTCAAAGTAGATAAGTAAACAAATATGATCCAGAGACTTTTGAAAATCTTAAGATTATTAACTAAATTGTCATGTAATTTATCTTATGAAGTGCTGAGGAATTTTGACATGCATTGGTTGATTGTGAAAAGCAATGAAATTTTTCTGTCATCTTTATCCTTGTTGGAAGAGTGCACAAATGTTGTCTTTTTATTATTATTACTATTATTATATATATATATATATATTATTGTACTGATTGTTTTCTGGTAGCCCTATTTCATTATGCTCCTTGGTTCATTTATATCATATGAATTACTTGTTTGCCTGTGATTTTTCTTTTTGTGTTGCTGTCAATTCCTCTGTCAAAACTTGCATGATATGATCCCATTTACCTTATGCTATTTGAACTTAGATTTATTGCATGAAATGTTCTTTTCATTTGGATTACTTTCTGATCTTTTAACTGAATCACACATGTATAATTTCTTTTTGCTAGAGCAATGGTGTCCTGAGTCTGACTCATGTTTGTCTCAGTTATTTTTCTTTTTAACAATTTCCTGGCGAAATTACATGCACACAAGTTTAATAATGTTAGCATCTCTAGATTGCACAGCCCATATAGGACAATCAAAGAGGGGTGATTGGAAAGAGGAGGTCTATCAAAAGGTATTTCGTTATGCCCCTTAGATGAAGTTTACTTATAATCTTGGTAAAACAATATATATATTTTGAAGGTGCGGTCATGGGTTTGATGGGGTAAATTTTGATTTGGAAAAAACTACAGTCCCTTAAGAATGATTGTAGTTGCTGGAACAACAGGGAATAACCAATTAGAAACTATGAACATACCATAGTGACAAGTTGAAGAATTTAAGATTGACATCTTGCAAAAAAATTTATTTGCAGATTAAAGCCATGAAAGAGATGTATTTACTGGAATTAAACGAAATGTATCAGAAAATATCTGCTAAACTGCAACAGGTAAGTCACTGGTTTTGTATATTTCCTTGATGCCTCGCCTTATTTATTAACTAGGATTTCATCTTAGCTCTGGAGGCAGTAGCTTACATTCAACGGAATAGAGTTTAGTTGTGACAAGGGTTCTATCCCGTCGCTTCAGTCTTTCAGATCTATTCATTGACCCCTGAGTATGGGATTAGAGTGAAAAGATCCTTGAACTTGCGACGCATACAGAGTTTCCCGTCATAACCTTGCCATTCGAAAATGGACTTTAATCCCCTGAAGTTTCAATGGTCATTATATGAGTTTTTCAACAGGTAATAAATCTAATTAGTAAAAAAGTCCCCCCGAGGGGGATTTAGGGGGGAAACGTCCTTCTCAGAATTAGATAGATCCATAACCGGACGTGTGACCTAGGCCTCGCCGCTTGAGAGGAAAGGCCTCGCCGATTGAGAGGAAAGTCAATCTAGTCCCCCCGAGGGGGATTGAGTAGGGTATTGTCCTTACATACAAATTTTTTCTGGCCTGTTTTCATCAGAAGATCTTTTGCTCATATCAACCAAACCTCTCACCTCCACCTCGCTCTCTTGAGAAACACACATTTAAAAAAAAAAAGGAAAAAAAAGGAATCTTTTTACCGACATTTTTGCTTAAATATTTTGTTAACTTGTTATTTTATCCGTTGATAGAGTTGGGGTTCTTACTGTGTAAACTGTACTATCTACCTGCCAGCATGATTCTCATCCTCAACAACTAAAGTGGGAATTGGTTGAGAAGCTGAAAATTTTTAAGACCGTGTTGGAGCGTATTATAACATTCTTACAGGTGTCCAAAAGTAATATCTCACCTAATTTAAGGGAAAAGCTGGGTTCCTACGAGAAGCAGATTATCAATTTTATAAATGTAAATAGGCCCAGGAAGTCTGTTTCTTCACTGCAGCCAGGGCAACTTCCCCCACCTCATATGCATTCCATGCAGCAGCCGCAGTCACAACTTACTCAAGTTCAGCCCCATGACAATCAAATGAACCCACAGATACAATCAATGAACTTACAAGGTAATTCATGAAAGAACATTTTACGTCATGTGATGCATTTATTGTATCTTCAGTTGCAATTTAACCCATCCCATTATGCTTTTTGGCAAGTACTATTTTATCTTTATTCATACACTTACCCGAATGAATGAATTGTTGTGATAGACCCAACACTAAGGATAATAATTTAGGGCAAAACAAATAAGGATAATTAATAACATACAAAACACAATAATTCTCGTGGTTCGGCTTTTTAGCCTACATCCAAGGGCGAAGATAAAGGAAGAATTTCACTAAGAAAATGGAGTACACAAATTTTGGTGGAAAAACTCTCAAACTCAAATCCCAAATACACCCAATATCTCTCACACTCAAAAACTCACTCCCTTAATGTAGCTCTCTGAAAACGGTTTCTAAAATGACTTGAGAGCTTTGGTGAATGGCTTGTCTTTTTCCCTTGCAAATTACACCCATATTTTTTCTTCCAATATTGACTTCTATTTGTGAGACATGAAGCACAATTTTTTCTTCCAATTCGGTGATATTAATTACCACCAAAGAAGTCAAAAATTCACCAAGACAAGGACTCTTGAATTTGATGAAGGGAAAAACAAATGGGAATGAAATTTTCTCTAGTTAAAACACTATTCAAACCACCTTTTTTAGATGAATAATTCTCAATTATATTATTCTGAAGAAGAATATGATGTTTGATTTGTGACATTGATATAGGTTTTTGTGTTTTTGACATGGACCATGAGGTATGAAATACTATTAACTTTCTAAAACCTAGGCATTGGATTATTGGATCGATCTAATAGTCCAAAAATTGTCATAATTGATCCTGCACTTGTAATCATTATATGATATTTTCACTTCACATTTTGCTGCAATTATATTTTCACCTGTATCCATTAATACATTCTCTTGTTATGTGTTCTATTGGTTCTTTTTCCAGCCTTAATGTGCTCTTCAACCACATTAATAGTCAGAACAATTTGATAATCTGAAAATTATTAAGACTCTTTTAAGGGCCTGGAGAAGCATTATAGATTTACTACATCTATATATTTGTAGCTATACGTTGTTTCAATATCATGATTTATGTTTCAAAGATTAAACTAAAGAATCCTGAGCCTTCTGAAAATCCGGAGATTCTTAACTGAATTGTCATGTAATTTATCTGGGTTAAGTGTCTTGGATTTTTATATACATAGCTGATTATGAAAATCAATGAATTGCTTTTTTCACCTCTGTCTTGTTGGAAGAGATCATAAATGCTCTCTTTTTGTTCATTTATTTGTTACAGGAGAAGTGGATGCTCTAATCTTTTCTGTATTAGTTGTTTTCTGGTGAACCTTATTTCATTGTACTCTTTTTTTCATTTACATCGAATGAATTACGTACTTGCCTGTGATTTGTTTTCTGTATTTGTAAGTATTATGTGATATTTTTACTTAACATTTTGCTGCCACTATGTTTTCACTTTTATCTGCTAATACATTCTCTCATTAAGTTTTCTATTGGTTTTTGCCAGCCTGAGTGTGTGGTCTTCAGCAACATTAAGAGTTGGAAACACTTTGTTTAGCTGGGAACTTTGTTTAGCTGGGAATTATTATTACTATGTTGAAAGGCCTTGAGAAGCATTATAAATTTACTACATATATAGACTTGTAGCCCGAAATAGTTTTGATATCATGATTCTGAGTTTCCAAAGCTGAAACTAAAAAATGTGATATAAGACTTTTAAAATCTTAAGATTGTCAACTGAGTTGTTGTATGGCTATAGACTGCAAAAAGTTTTAACTTATCATAAAGTGTATTTGAGAGTGCTTTGAATTGTTAAATGTTTTATGGATTGCAGAAGTTTTACTTTAATAATCATATCATGCAGAATTTGTACTTTAATTATCATATGGTGCATGGATTTCAGAACTTTTATTCGGTCAAGTAGGTTTTTGGAAGTGCTTTTGGCACTATGAGTACTTTTTAAGTTTTAGGTAATTCAAAAAGTCCGATTTAAAGTATGCAAAAACACTTTTAAATCTATCTTTTAACGGTGGATTATGGTAGATAAAAATGTTTTTAAGGACAGAAGAAAGGTATTTGGTTGCTTTAGTTTTCGATAATGTTTATTGTAGAAAACTTTGTTTGATCATCTTCCGGGACATGACATAGATCTCAAGCTGTCATGTTCTAATCAAATTTATCTGGCCCATTTTTATCAGCACATATCTACTGAGACTCTCCCCTCCACCTCAACTTTCTACCAACATTGTTCCTAATTATTAAGAATTCAGGAATTCAGGTACTTATTATGTAAACTGTTCTCTTTGCTTATCAGCATGATTCTCTTCCGCAAAATTCGACGTCCGAGCAGATTGAGAAGGTGAAAATGTTAAGGTCACCAAAGACGATATCTCACCTAATAATAAAGAAAAGCTGGGTTCGGAAGAGAAGCTTGTTTTCTCACTGCAGCAAGGGCAAATTCCTCAGCATTCCATGGAGGAGTCGCAATCACAAATTACTGACCTCCAACAGCAGCCTACTCCTCTCAAGGCGGAGATGTTGGGAGAATAACAATATAAATGCAAACTTAAAATCAAATTCTAAACAGCGAAATCAATATTTGTTTTCCCCGAATCTTTTCGAAAGCAATTAACTAGAGGCAAACAATTAATAACAATCTCAAGAACAAGAATAAACCTTTCTTGGAAACTAATGTTGTAAACCAGATGTTGATTTATCACCATCTTGATCGTGACCGGAGTTACTGTTCTAGAATTATGTGGTCTCATCATTAAGTGCATTCTTTTGAACATCAAGAGATCTATTTACTTCAATTTCTTTTTCAATGGAGGATCACGATCACTCCATCTGCTCTCCTTTCTAGCAGCAACATTTATGAGTTTGGAAACTAAAATTGTACAGTAAAACCTTCTCTATAGTCATAATGGTGGGACTAATTAATTTTATTATTATGAGAAGGTTATAATTTAATAAGAGTGTAATTACAAAAAAAAATTTATTTTATAATTTATGTTTTAATAGTACAGTATTAGGATTTCAATTTATGTTTTAATAGTATTATGTTTTCAATTCAGCGTTTCAATTGCCTACTTTTTAAGCGAATAGAAGTTTGTATCTTAGAATCAGCAAAGATAAGTGTCCTTTGATGGAATTGTAAATACAGTTGTTGTATGGTTAAACTGATGTGAAGTTATAAATAATTGCTAATTCTTTTAAGCATTACAAAATTAGGACCCTTGATGTCGATGAATTGCAAGTTATAAATAAAGTGGATGAGAAAAATGAAAGAGTTATTGTAGAATTGAGTGATCAGATTTAACAACTTTACTACACTAATCGAATGGATATTAATGTCTTCCTCAATAATTCAAATAAGCAGCAAATCATGTATACTTTAGCTGAAGAAGAAATCATTGTTACAATTACACAAGAAAAGAAAGGAAATAATCATGAGAATGATAGTACGGAAATACAAAAAGTTTCGTGCCAAAAAACTCCAAACATGCTTGAGAAACTATAAATATTTTGGTTTCAACAAGAACATGTCCATGCTAGCGAGTAATGTACTCGCAAGTAAAAAGATGTGGTAATAACTCTAAAGCATAAATCATTCTCCCAAACAATTTTAAGTAAATATTTTATTTCATCTTAAACCTTTAATGTAACAAACAATATTTTTTTTTGTAATATACACATAATTATTACTATGTACAGACAACTTTCCTTAAGACAGGAATTATAAAAATTACAACTTATTACAATGTGAAATTTATTCTTATTCATAACTATCTCAAGTTGGAAATAATAATTTTTATAACTATGTAAAATTTATTTTTATATAAAGTATCACTACATATAAGTTTTACTGTACTATAAATAGGAAGTTAAAGTTCCATCTGAGAAATTGGAGTTAGCATATAACTGCTATTTGATTCTCAATAGTGATTGTACGAACATTCTTTTGTTCATTTTTGGTAAGCAGTCATGAGATTTATGGTGTTTATTTAAATAAGTCACGGTTAGAGATTTTGCAGCTTAAAGTGCTATAAGATTTGAAATTTTATATTTATTTCAAATTTCAGGTTGATTACTTGGGGAAATTATCTTTGAAGATTTTATTATTTATTTGATTTGAAATAATTAATTATTAATATTTAAAAAAATTATTTAAATTCTATATTTATTAAATTTTAATGTTTAATCCAAATCTTGGATGCTATATTTTCTCAATTCAACATTTAAAATTTTTAAAACTTTATCTATATCTTAATAATAATTCATTCAAGATTGATACATTAACAAATTAAAATTATTAAAAAAATATATGTATAAATAAAACATAGGCTTGAATGCTATTTTGAGTTAATTATCACATATCCCCTGAGGTTTACCTTTTTACAAGGGGCTTGAGAAGATAATTAGGGTAACAGAGAAGTCCCAACAATTAACAACAGTTAGGACAGATTTAACAGAGTAGAGTTTTTGTCTATATAAAGACTATTTTACCCTTAAATTTGAAAATTAAATAAACTTTAAAAAAAATAATTAATAAAACACAACCCCATCGCTTTATTTTCTCCTCCCCATCGTGGAACTTTGTCACCTCTTTGCGATCATGGCGACACCACAAACCACCCCTAATTTCTCTCCTCGTTGCAAGACCATCCGTCACACTCTTATCACACTTTCTTCTCCTCAACCTCACCTCACCCAACCCCATATAACGGTGGTGTTAAGCTTTTTTAATGGTTCAAATGATAATATTAAAAGTTTAAGAATATAAAAAAAAAAATTTAGTTTCAAAATTTTAAAGATAAAAGATAGTCTACTATTTCAAATACTGAATTTGCTTAAATAACCTTTTTCCATCGATAGTGTTATAACAGGAGCTAATGATGTGCGGTTATGTGTTATCTTTTATATGCGTCTGTTAATCATTGAAACCTCAGGGGGGTCCAGTAATTAACACTGTTATTTTTAAATTACCAAAAAAAAAAAAACCCTATTATTTTTTACAACAATTTTTTCTTTTAACCAAGTTGCGCGTGAAAAATGGTCGCAGTGTCGCCGCGGCTTTGATGGCCACCCAAGTATGGCTACATCGTGTGCCAAATTTTGGTTATCTAGCCACCACGTAACCACCATCCCAATCACCATAAAACATCAAATAGAATCTCTAAAAAGTCAAAATTCTTCATATCAATAGCAACCACCATCCAAAAATTTTAATCTCACAATAGCAAACAAAGAATATTAGTGATCGTTTGGAGTATCTTGTATTTTTTTAAGGAAATGGAATCGGTCGGTTCCAAAATTTGAAATTACCCCTATTTTAAAAAAAATGACAAATACATCCAAAAAATTACAATACACACCAATAATTTACAAAAATTATAATTTAGTCCCGGTTCCTATCTGGGTACTCAAACCTCGGTTTCGGTTTCGATTTTAATTCCTGGTTTCATCACTGTAGGAACAAAAACTGAACCCAAGAACTCCTGGTTTCAATTTTCTAAAAATAGAACCAGACCCTAATAGAGTCGGTTTCGGTTCCTACTTAGAATCGATAGGTGGGTACTTATCGGTTCTGGTCCTACCCTTACCCATGCTCACCCCTAATGAATTTTATGGTCTGTTTGGTTTGACTTATTCGAATAAAGCTTATAGAAGAAAGTTTATTAGAGTGGACTATGGAGTTTATGAAAATATAACTTATATGAAAAAGTTGTTAGTTGTTTGGTTAGAAAAAAGTAGAAAAGCTATTTAATATTAATTTACCGAAAAAGACTTTAACATACAAAAATAAATCAAGTCAAATCTATAAAATAAAACAAAGATTTTTTTAAATTTCAACATTTTATCTATACTTAAAAAGAGCTTAAAATGCGAAATGACAACTATACCCCTTTTTTTTTTTTTTTACCTAATTTGCCGGAGTCTGACACTGACTATAACAACCTTTCCAGATTTTAGTGGACCAAATGTATTTTGATTAAACCTCAGGATGAAAATGTTAATAACTCAATAATAAATGGGAATATCCAATTATCCGTACACAAATCAATATTGTTCGCTTGGGTCCAACGCCTGACCCGACCTGCAATTTGGATTTTTCGGTATGACTTGTTAGTCACTTTGAAGTGCAAATTTTATATCAAATTTGATTAATTGATGAATAGATCCGTGTTGAGAATCGGACGAATTATGTTTTCATATTTTTACCAAATTCTATGGTGAAAATTGTTTCCTTTAGATTATTTTTTATCTGGGTATTTACTTTTCTATGCGGATGTTTGATTTCTTTATTTTATATTTTTTGTTCGTGGGAATTCACAAGCTTGAAGTTCCTAATTTTCTAGGAAAAACTTTAATTTTCCTAAGAAACAAACAGAAACTGGATTTTAGAGAAACAATTACACAGGGTTTCGATAGGGTCTTTAGTCATTAATTAGTGTTTTTAGGTTTAGATACTATGAAGGTTGTTGTTTGACTAAAAGGGATTGTGTTGCACTGGATTTAGATTGGGAGACTCGATGAAGCAGAGGGTTTTTAACTGACTGCTTTTGAATGGATGATTGGGCGAAATGAGAAAGCTAGTTCAGAAACTTTTCTATACAAGGAAGCTATGTTACCATAAAGGCTAGCTAACTCTAACATTTAATGAGAATAAAATGTGTGTATGCTGTGACATGTTGTGATTATTGCTTGGGTTGTAGCATGCTGATTGTGCATAATTATGGTATGATCATATCATTGGCTCCGGTAAGGATTAGGTATTGTGGCTATTTTGGCTAAATTTGTTAGATTTCATGTTGTATATGTAGCGGTTATGAAATGAGGTTTCGGGTGTATTGTTCTACACTTTGGTGTATGCAATCATGCATAATGAAGACAAAAGAAGAGAGAAGAAAGATTTAAACTTAACCATGACCTTATCTTTCTGCACATTAGAAACTTCAAGAAATTATTAACTAGGAAGAATTAGCAAAATATTAGTACTATAGTACTATACCTTTCTTTTGGTATTTTTTTTTCTTGTTTAATAATATGGATGCATATTCAACCAAACTGATCCACAACCCAACTTGCCAACAATGATTATTGGAGAGGTTAGGTCTCTATGTTATTATTTTAGTTAGACTTGGGTTGACATGGACCACAAATTAGATTTTGGGCTGTGCTTGGTTTGGTTGTCCATAACGCACTGTTTTGAACTGAAGGGCTGTGTAATATTGTTTGTGTATTTTGTATGCATAAATTATGTATTAGGAAATAGTGGATCCTTTTTAAAGTAGTTTGCTGTTAAGTGGAGAAACTTAAAATGTATTTCTAATCCTAAGAACCACTTTTGATGTTTACTTTTGTCACCCTAAATGAACGTTCTTTTCTTTTTTATTTGTTCCTTTTCTTCTTTGCAGGTTTATTTTGTAATGGATTTTAATTTTTATGTAGTATTTGTTACTTTGTTTTTAGGTTAGAATTTGATGGATACCAATAATTGGAGGCCTACTTCTCAAGGCGGAGAACCCGTCATGGACACTGGTGATTGGAGAAATCACTTGCAACCTGATTCACGACAAAGAATTGTCAAAAAGATGTAAGTTCCCTTTTCTTTTTCTCCCTGCTATGAATCTGTTGCTTAAAAATTAACACTCTTAGTTTTGCAATTTGGCTTGGATCCTATAGGCAGTTGTAGTGATTTGTATGGTTACTGAAGTTCTTACAAATCAACCAAAAAAAAAAAAAAAAAAGTATCAGAAGTCAGTCACTAGTTAGTGAGACCACCATAAACGACTCTTTATCTGCTGTTGACAAGTTGTTTGTTAAGTTGGCGTGTGAACATTGAGAATTGAAGCATGGATCAGCTAGCAGATAGGGGGCCAGTGTGACAAATTCATCTGATAGGGTTTAATGCACTCTGTCATTCTGGACTACTATGTCATTTTGAATAATGTTACTATATGAGAATACATTCTTGTCTCAAAAATTATTGTTTGGAGTACCATTGTAACTGAGCTGTAGAGAAATAACAGGTCACTGATAGCAAAAGAGGTTTCCTGCTTAGTATTTCTTTATCATTAATGTGTACTTATATTGAGTTAACATGGAAACCAGGGAGTGTGAAAGATGCTCCACTACAAATAAAAGGATTTAAGTTATTTTAAAATGGCATGTCGTAAACCAGATATTGATGTGTCACCATCTTGCTTGTGATGGAGTTATTTATCTAGAATTATGTGGTCTCATGTGATGATAAACATGGCTTATGTCATTATTAAGTCTATTCTTTTGAACATCAACAGATATTTATTTACTCCAAATTCTTTTCCACTTGGCTAATATCTACTCTGTTTTCTGGCAGCAACATTATGAGTTTGAAACTGCAATTGTATTATAAATAGGAAGCTGAAAATATTTTGAGTCATTCAGTTAGCATATGACTATTAGCTTTACAAGTTGCTCTGAAAGAATATTCCTATTTCACTACTAATATTTGTGAGCATACATTCTAAAATCTCATACTCAACACTGATTGTACAAACATTCCTTGGTTCTTTTTGGTATGAAAGGCTAAGCTGTCATGAAATATACGGTTTTTATTTAAATAAGTTATGGAAAATTAAGATTAGTTTCAAGTTGGTGCTTTCGCAAAAATTTCTTTCATGGTTCGATTGTTACATCACATTAGGGATTACCAAACAAGGTTTTTCTTGGTAAGAACAATACTTGCATGATCAGCAACTCACTTATGTTTTATTCTACGTAGTACGGATACGCTGAAGAGGCGTCTTCCTTTTCTGGATTGAACGAACTCAAGAAAATTGCTGGAAGGTTTGAGGAGAAGATATATACTGCTGCAACAAGTCAGGTAAAATTTTGATCTGAGTTCTATAATGTTCATCAAGCTATACACTATTTCCATATATTTGCACTTCATTTTTGTACTAGCCAGCTAGCCAATATTATTCTTCTTTTCAAATATCATAATTTTTTTTATCTTTTGTCTCTCATCATACCATGGAGCTTTCCAAGGAAGATTCTCTAACCATATTGAACCTCTGTCATTTTATTTGTTAGTTTTTTAGATCATTTCTTTGAATTTATTTATTTGTTTGTTTCTGTTTACTAGTGCATTCACACCATTAGGTCATTTTTTTTATGGTGCGTGTCAGAGGTTTTGGAAGGTAAAGTACTATGAGATTTGAAATTTTATATTTATCTCAAATTGCAGTCAGATTATTTGCGGAAAATATCATTGAAGATGCTTTTACTGGAGTCAAAATCTCAAAATCCTATGCCTAATTCTTTGCCATCCAATACCACTGGTAATAGCAACAAACCGCCGGATCAAGGTAATAACATTCATGAGAATTTTTCTTTTAAGACATAGAAAACTTCACTTGCAACTTGGTCTATCCCATCATACTTTTTGGCAGGTAGAGTTGGTTAAATCTATTCACAAACATGTCGTGAATGCATGAATTATCATCTCAATTATAGTAATCCAATTAATAATCTACAGCTTTTGGATATTGATGACAAGCTTTGTGTTTTGAGAATGACACAAGGTGTCATGCGTCAAACATGTCCCAAAAATCTTGATTCCCTGGAAATGAAAATGTGTATTTTAAAGTTTGAAAGTATTTTTTACTGTCAAAGTACTACCGAAAGCTTAAGGTATTAAGTAGATACCATACTAGATATTACACTCAATGGATTTAGGGTAGTTTAACTTATTAAACATGTATTATTTACTATAACTGATTGTTTATTCCTCGTGTAGAATACAATATATTCTGTATCAATGACAAAAATAAGAAGATTGGCAACATCTTTGGCTGGATGTAATTGAACATGCCATTTAAAAAGATAATTAATTCCCTGGAGTGATTTGTTCAGTTCCCAAATTTGGGTAGGTGAAATAAAATTCTGTTATGAATTTATGTTTTGAGAAAGATTAATGTTAAAAAGAATTTGGAGTTTGATTATATTGAAAATTTTGGTTTATTTTATGTGAAATTGGAAAAGAGTTAGATCCTAGATAAATTTTGATAGTATTAAAGATTTTGATTAATTTGTCATTGTTAACTAGGAAATATCTTAAAATTTCAAGAGTAAATGCTTTAGGGTTAGTTTAGTCATTGCACCATATGACATATTTCATTGATAACAATATGACAACCTAGGGTGGCAAATGACTTTTTGCAAAAGATTGGGGTCAAATGTAATCGGGCCAATACAAATATACCGTACAACCCGATGAAATTAAATTATCAACACTGTATAACAGGTAACGTTTCTGCAGTAATTTTAACAGTACCCTATTATACATAAATAAAAGAATAAATAAATAAAAACAAATTCTTTTTAGTTTGAATGGAGATGAGAATTGAAACACCATTTCAAGTTTAGAATGAATTAAATAGCCATGAAGTTTGAAACTCTTTCGAATTTGAGATATAAAATGGGGGAATATCCATAAATAAAACAAAACAATTAAACACCTCCTGCCCTGACCCTCTCTTTCTCTTCTTCGACGTTCGTGTCTTTCTTTCTTTCTTTCTCTCTAACGCTCGATGAGAGAATAACAAAGAGGGAAAAAAACACACACAACAAACTACCATTAACAGGTGCTTCTTCTCTTTCATTTAAGCTGTCTTTACCTTCGCCTTTTTATATTCCTATAATTTTTATTTTTTTATTTTTTGCCAAATATTATAGATAACAGAGTCCCACTGATCATTCAAAGGAATATATTGCGTTTTGGATTTGTGGGTATGAATTGTTAGCCAATTCGAGCTCAAATGAGTTATTCTGAAATAAAAATTTTAATTTTTTGTGTGTTGGAACGAGCAAATTTGTTTAATTGATGGATGGATCCATGTTGAGAATCGGGCGAATTACTTGTTCGTTTTTTTACCAAATTCTGTGGTGAAAATTGTTTCCTTTTGATTATTTTTTAATCTGGGTATTTGTTTATCCATGCAGGTGTTTTTGTTTTTTCTTTCCCCTAATTTTTTTTGTTTGTTTCATTTTTTTATTTTTTTTCTTAAATTACAGAATTTGAGTTTACCTGTAAGAAAAACAACCAGATAAGCTTTTACAGAAACAACTACGCAGGTTCAGATAGGGTCTTTAGTCATTAATCAGTGTTTTGAGGTTTAGATACTATGAAGGTGGTTGTTTGACTAAAAGGGATTGGGTTACTCTGGATTTAGATTGGGAAACTCGATGAAGGAGTGGGATTTTAACTGACTTCTTTTGAATGGATGATTGGGCGAAATGAGAAAGCTAGTTCAGAGAGTTCTCCATACAAGGAAGCTATGTTACCATAAAGGATAGCTAACTCTGACGTTTAATAAGAATAAAATGTGTGTATGCTGTGACATATTGTGATTTTTCTTGGGTTGTAGCATGCTGGTTGGGCATAATTATTGTATGATCAATATCATTTACTGCAGTAAGGATTAAGTATTGTGGCTCTTTTGACCATATTGGTTAGATTTCATGTTGTATGTGTAGCAGTTTTGAAATGGGGTTTCAGGTATATTGTTCTACACTTTGGTGTATGCAATCATGCATAATGAAGACAAAAGAAGAGAGAACAAAGATTTAAACTTAACCATAACCTTATCTTTCTGCACATTTTGTCTTAGAAAACTTCAAGAAATTATTAACTAGGAAGAATTAGCGAAATATTAGTACTATACCTTTCTTTTGGTATTTTTTTTTTTTTCTTGTTTAATAATATGGATGCATATTCAACCAAACTGATCCACAGCCCAACTTACCCACAAAGATTATTGGAGAGATTAGGTCTCTATTGTTATTATTTTTGTTAAGACTTGGATTGACATTGACCACAAATTAGATTTTGGGCTGTGCTTTGTTTGGTTGTCCATAACTCACTGTTTTGAACTGAAAGGCTGTGTAATATTGTTTGTGTGTGTTTTTTTTCTTTTTTTTTTTTATATGCATAATTATGTATTAGGAAATAGTGGATCCCTTTTAAAGTGGAGAAACTTAAAATGTGTTTCCAATCCTAAGAATCACTTTTGATGTTTACTTTTTTCACCCTAATCTTTTTTATTTGTTCTTTTTCTTCTTTGCAGGTTTATTTTGTAATGGATTTTAATTTTTATGTAGTGTTTGTTACTTTGTTTTTAGGTTGGAATTTGATATATACTAATAATTGGAGGCCTGCTTCTCAAGGCGGAGAACCCGTCATGGACACTGGTGATTGGAGAACTCACTTGCTGCCTGATTCACGACAAAGAATTGTCAACAAGATGTAAGTGCCTTTTTTCTTTTTCTTCCTGCTATAAATCTGTTGTTTAAAAATTAACACTCTTAGCTTTGCAATTTGCCTTGAAATGTCTTGGATCCTATAGGCAATTGTAGTGCTTTGTATATTAACTGAAGTTCTTACAAATCAACAAAAACAAAAGGGTCAGAAGTCAATCACCAGTTAGTGAGACCACCATAAACGACTCTTTATCTGCAGTTGACAAGTTGTTTGTTAAGTTGGTCATGTGAAAATTGAGAATTGAAGCATGGATCAGCTAGCAGATAGGGGGCCAGTCTACAGATTTCGAATATAAAACATGGGTGCCAAATTCATCTGATAGGGTTTAATGCACTCTGTCATTCTGGACTACTATGTCATTTTGAATAATGTTACTATATGAGAATACATTCTTGTCTCAAAAATTATTGTTTGGAGTACCATTGTAACTTAGCTATCGAGAAATAACAGGTCAATGATAGCAAAAGAGGTTTCCTGTAACCCTAAGGGGTTGGCCTGCTGGTCAAGGAGGTGTACTCCCTTCCTTGACTTCTACGGTTCAAACCTTGGGGCCACCTTCCTCGATGCATAATTGTGACTTATCCAGTTCATTGGGTTTATAGGATATTCAATGGATCTCACAGATTAGTTGAGATACACGTAAGCTGGCCCACCAAAAAAAAAAAAAAAAAAAAAAGAGAGAGGTTTCCTGCTTAGTAGTTCCTTATCATTAATGTGTACTTATATTGTGTTAAGATGGAAACCAAGGAGTGTGAAAGATGCTCACTACAAATAAAAGGATTTAAGGTATTTTAAAATGGCATGTTGTAAACCAGATATTGGTGTGTCACCATCTTGCTTGTGACGGAGTTATTTATCTAGAATTATGTGGTCTCATGTGATGAACATGGCTTATGTCATTATTAAGTCCATTCTTTCGAACATCAAGAGATATTTATTTACTCCAAATTCTTTCCCATGGAGG
Organism: Pistacia integerrima; assembly: GCA_026225825.1. Lineage (NCBI taxonomy): Eukaryota > Viridiplantae > Streptophyta > Magnoliopsida > Sapindales > Anacardiaceae > Pistacia > Pistacia integerrima. The sequence goes on along the minus strand of CM047750.1, from coordinate 13,527,346 downwards.
ATCATGATCACTCCACTTGGCTAATATCTATTTTCTTTTCTGGCAGCAAAATTATGAGTTTGAAACTCAAATTGTATTATAAATAGGAAGCTGAAAATATTTTGAGTCATTGAGTTAGCATATGACTGTTTGTTTTACAAGTTGCTTTGAAAGAATATTCCTAGTTTGCTACTAATATTTGTGAGCATACAACCTAAAATTTCATTCTCAATAGTGATTGTACAAACATTCCTTGGTTCTTTTTGGTATGAAAGGCTTAGCTGTCATGAAATATATGGTTTATATTTAAGTAAGTTATGGAAAATTAAGGTTAGTTTCAAGTTGGTGCTTTTGAAAAAATTTCTTTCATGGTTCGATTTTTACATTACATTATGGATTACCAAATAAGGTTTTTCTTGGTAAGAACAATACTTGCACGATCAGCAACTCACTTATGTTTTATTCTGCATAGTACGGCTACACTGAAGTGGCATCTTCCTTTTCCTGCATCGAATGAACTCAAGAAAATTGCTGGAAGGTTTGAGGAGAAGAAAATTGCTGGAATTTAAAGTACTATGAGATTTGAAATTTTATATTTATCTCAAATTTCAGTCAGATTATTTGCGGAAAATATCTTGGAAGATGCTTTCAATGGAGTCAAAATATCAAAATCCTATGCCTAATTCTTTGCCATCCAATACTGCTGGTAATAGCAACAAACTGCCGGATCAAGGTAATAACATTCATGAGAATTTTTCTCTTAAGACACTGAAAACTTCACTTGCAACTTGGTCTATCCCTCATGCTTTTGGGCTGGTAGAGTTGGTTAAATCTATTCAAACATGTCATGAATGCATGAATTATCATCTCAATTATACTAATCCAATTAATAATCTACAGCTTTGGATATTGATGACAAGCTAAAGTGTTTTGAAAAGGACACTAGGTGTCGTGTTAAACTTGTCCCAAAAATGTTGGTACCCTGGAAACGACAATGTGTATTTTTTATTGGCAAGATGCAACCAAAAGCTTAAGGTATTAAGTAGATACCATACTAGATGTTACACTCAATGGATTTAGGGTAGTTTAACATATTAAACATGTATTATTCACTGTAACTGATTGTTTATTCCTTGTGTAGAATACAATAGATTCTGTATTGATAACAAAATTAACAGGATGGGCAACATCTTTGGCTGTATGAAATTGCACATGCCATTTAAAAAGATAATTAATTCCCTAGAGTGACTTGTTAAGTTCCCAAATCGGGAGGGCTGTGTAATTTGGCCAAACCATAGGGTAGGGGTAGGTGAAATAAAATTCTGTTATTTACTTCTCTCTTCCTCCTCTTCTCTGCCCCCGCCCCAAAACCAAAAGAAATTCCACCCTTTTAATGGTGGATTTCCTTGTCTACTCTTAATCTAAATCCGTCTAAAAGCCATTTTGTTCCTCTTGGTGTTTAAACGACTCTTTTAATTAATTGTTACCTGCTTTTGTCACTATGGTTTTCCCTCTTTAAGTTTTTTTATTGATTTTCTATTGGTTTTCCTATTTTAAATAGGAACTCGCATGCAATGCCAAGTTCATGACCAAGGGCAATCACTTCCTATCCCAATGTCAGCTAATCAGTCTCAGCCACACCAACAGCTTTTATCCCAGAACATTCAGAATAACATGACATCAAACGGAGTTCCGGGTTCTTCTGGATTGCCATCTGCTCTTCCTTCTGTCTCTGGTTTATCACAGGCTCCAATCCCCAGTGTCGTAAACCAAAATTCCACCATGCAAAATATATCTGGTGCTTCACAGAGCACAGTGTCTTCAATGGGGCAAGGGGTGCCCTCCAATCTCTGTGCCAATTCCCAGAGGCAAATGCAAGGAAGGCAACAGGTTCTTCCCCCACAGCAACAACAGCAATCCCAGAATCCACATCAGTATATGTATCAGCAGCAGTTGCAACAACAATTTCTGAAGCAGAAGCTGCAGCATGGGAATCTCTCACACTCACTAATGCAACCTCACATGCAACAGCAGCCAAACTCCAATCTCTGTGCCAATTCCCAGAGGCAAATGCAAGGAAGGCAACAAGTTCTCCCCCACAGCAACAACAGCAATCCCAGAATCCACATCAGTTTATGTACCAGCAGCAGTTGCAACAACAATTTCTGAAGCAGAAGCTGCAGCACGGGAATCTCTCACACTCACTAATGCAACTTCACATGCAACAGCAGCCAAACATACTACAGCCTAATCAGTTGCAATCTTCTCAGCAATCTGGTATGCAATCATCATCTGTTATGCAACCTTCCTTGATCCAATCAGCCCCTCTCTCTAGTCTTCAGCAGAACCAGCAGTCATCTGTTCAACAAGTCGACACAATCCATGATTCAGCCGCACCCACAATCAGTCCTTAGGCCGCAGCATGGTTGGTATATCTTTACCTGCTTTCATGGTTATATTTCTGGGATGTTTTATCCCTCTTAAGTTGGTTGGTATATCTTATTCTTTCTTTGGTTTTCCTATTTTAAATAGGGACTGGCATGCAAAACCAAGTTCATAACCAAGGGCAATCACTTCCTATCCCATTGTCAGCTAATCAGTCTCAGCCATGCCAACAGCTGTTCTCCCAGTACATTCAGAATAACATGACATCAACTGGACTTCTGGGTTCTTCTGGATTGCCATTTTGCTTCCTTCTGTCTCTGGTTTAACAAAGACTCCAATACCCAGTGTTGTAAACCAAAATTCCACCATGCAAAATATATCTGGTGTTTCACAAAACACATTACCTTCAATGGGGCAAGGGGTGCCCTCCAATCTCTTTGCCAATTCTCAGAGGGAAATACAAGCAATGCTACAGGTTCTTCCCCAGCTGCAACAACACCAATCCCAGAACCCACAACAGCATATGTACCAGCAGCAGTTGCAACTACAATTTCTGAAGCAGAAGCTCCAGCTGGTTTCTCTCTCACACCTCCAACAGCTGCCAGAGCAGCAGCCAAACCTACTACAGCCTAATCAGTTGCAATCTTCTCAGCAATCTGGTTGCAATCATCATCTGTTATGCTGTCAATGATGCCTTCACAAAAACAGCAGCAGCAGCAGCTAATGGGGCAACTTTCAAAAGCTGCAAACATGCTGCAGAATCAGTTGATTGGCCAACAAAATAGTGTTGGAGATATTGAGCAGCAACTACAACAGCGGTTGCTAGGACAGCAGAGTAATCTTCCAAAACTGCAGCAGCAGCAGCAACAGATAAATCATGCTCTGATATTTTGTGTACTCTTTGTTTCTGTACTCTTGTGGTTCCTTTATCTCGTATGAACTATATGCTTGCCTGCGATTTGTTTTCTACATTGCTGTCAATTCCTCTGTAAAAATTTGTTATGGGAACCTGGATTCTCAACACTCAACACAACCCAAATTGATTATAATATAATACCCAAACAGAGCAATATTCCAACACAGTTCAGTAAAAATTGAAAAGGCAGTTAATAGGAATATACCTCTGTTAGGGCCAAAAATCGTCCTTGGCCCAAATGGGGAAAAAGGACCATTAGCGAAGGACCAGGATCTGCCCACCAAAGGCCCAAGCCATGTTAGTTCTCTTCTAACATGAGGAACAAACCGGCCCAAACTGAGCGGACACAAGCCTCTCAAACCTGGCCCATGTCCTAGGTCCATGGACGAATCCAGAGCCCACAGCTCTGTCATAGTACTTTCCTATTCCTAATCAACCTCTAATTCGAGGACGCCTTCCTAATTTTGACCACTTTCCTACTTAGCAAATTCTCCTAAACAGAGAAACCTTCCTATTTGGACATGGGTAAGACAACTCACCACGACCCTAATTCTTCTAGGGTTTACATTAGAGTCAGATGAGGACTCCTGTTCCCACCAGGATTGGGAGACCAGACAACCATTATATAAGCAAAGGCCTGCCCTCTCACAAAGGACATCGACATTACACCTTCACACCCGAGACTCTTCACTCGAGAGTTTCATTGATTTGCCGTAGTCACAGTCCCCGACTAGACTTCCGGTAATCTCTTATTCCTTAGCCCTCACTAAATTAGCCCCTTTCAGCCTTGCCGACTTGAGCGTTGGAGTGCTTACGGCAAACACCACCCCGGTGTTTTCCGTTCGCTTCACGTGTGTGTTTCTTTACGTGTGCAGGTGTAGCAGATCGCTAGTGGCCTTGACCTCACGGGATCAGACCCCCCTTTTCGTACAGGTAGATTTTTACGTCTACAGTTTGGCGCCCACCTTGGGGCCTCTAGCAATCATTCTGTGGAGAACCACCCCGCCACGTGGAGGAATTTCCCATGGCCGACAATCCGGGAGGACGTTAACTCGTGCATCGAGGCCAGACTGGAGGCTTTGACCGCTCTCATGCAACAGAACTTAGACAAGGTGGCCGCACTGGAAGCCGAAAATGCATCCATCCGGGACGAGAACCAGTCGCTGAAAGAGAAAGTAAGTCGATTCTACGAACTCGAGTTTCTCCCCGACCAAGCACCCCCCAACCGGTTTCGCACCATTATCCCCTCCATGCAACCCCTCTCCACACCGCAGCACCAACCCTGGATTTAGTAAAGGGTCGCGCTCCCGCTTGACGATTGGCTTGGCGGCCGACTACTCGTTCTGACTAACGGAGATAAGGACATAACGGCGCGCGGCCCAGTCGACCCATCCCAGCCTCATGATCAAAACGATCTAACAATGGAGAATCCTAAGGATCATCCCATCTCCACCATGCCACTCCCCCTCCACAACTCAAACACAAACCCCCTCCTGCCTAGCTCACCCTCGCGGGGTGAACGGCCAAACCAAACCAACTCCAACTCTTGAACTCATCCATCCCGAAAGACCGAACGACTACCAGACAACTCCCCTGACCGTCCATGTAGGAAAGAACAACAGATCAGTGACAATGGGAGTCATCCAGCCAGAAGGGATGAACGAAGACACACGCTACCAAGGAACGCATGACGGACTGATCCGTCAGTCTACCCCCCGGGGGATGACCCCACGAGGCGTACCAGACCCGGTAAGACGGGATGACCCGATAGCATTTCCTTCCCCCGTGGAACAATTATTGGCTAAAAGACTGGCCGACGTTGAGGCAGTAATGAGGCGTATCCCAGGAATGCCAATCCCAACCAAGAAGAGCAGACCGAATTGTTACGTGGATTCACCTTTTGCGGACGAGATCGCCCTGGCAGACATGCCCCAAAAATTCAGTATCCCCAACATGAAACCATACGACGGTACCACCGACCCGGACGACCACATAGCCTCGTACAAACAGCGGATGTTTACTGTTTCAATACCCCGACCGATTAGAGAAGCCTGTATGTGCAAAAGTTTCGGTTCTAGTTTGTCTGGTCCGGCGCTCCAATGGTATACGAATCTCCCGAACGGATCCATCGATTCGTTCGCTCAGCTTACTGACACTTTTGTGGAACAGTTCGCCAGTAGCAAGAAGCTGAGAAGGTGTGCCTTGCGACTTCCGAATATACCAACGGAGAGGGGAACCATTGAGAGAGTACGTTAGCAGATTCAACAAAGAGAAGATCTCTATCCATTCCTGTAACCCCGAGACTGCTGTGGACGCTTTCAGGAAAGGCCTCCTTCCAGATGGGGAACTATACAAGGAGCTTACAAAGCTAGGCTGTACTACCATGGAAGACGCTCTGGCCCGAGCCGTGATCCAGATAAGGTGGGAGGAAGATGAGATGAACCGAGCCGCCCATTCCAGATACGAACCTAGGCGGAACGACAGGAAACCGGAACCTAGATTGGCAGAGCACCGCTACCAACCCCCCTCACGGAATATTAGCAGAGCCAGGAGACCATATGACCGCCAACCCTTGAGAAGCAATAACAGGCAATCGGGATCGAATCAATTCAAAATACCAGAATATAGTCTCAGCATCGAACCAACCCAGGTCGTAGCGATAATGAAAGGAATGGGATCCGCTGTCAAGTGGCCTGGTAAGCTCAACCCCGAGGCAAGGAGAGACACAACCAAGTGGTGCGAGTTCCACAACGACCATGGGCATAACACCGCGGACTGCATCGCCTTGCGGCTCTAGGTTGCCGCACTCCTAAAGAGAGGACACCTCCGTGACCTACTCACCGACAAAGGGAAGAACACCATTAGCCAGAAAAGCTCCAAACAACAGTCGCCCCCTCCGCGAGAACCGAAACCCACCTAAGGGTTTCTGCTCGCTCATCTCCGGGGATCAGATATCAGTGGGGTAAGTTACTCGTCGGCCAAGCGATACGCTAGAGCCAACCACCATGAAGTACAGTCTGTTCATCCGGTCTCGAGGACATACTCCCATCAAGTGATTCAGTTCGAGGATGACGAGCCGATCACCCTGGTTGCCCCTCACCACGATGCTTTAGTCCTCTCCCTGCAAATAGCCAACATCCTAGTGAAAAGGGTGTTCGTAGATGGAGGTTCGTCAATATCCTCTCCTCAAGCAAGTGAGCATGGGACTGGAAGAAGCAAATATCAACAGACGACCGACATTGCTGGTTGGATTCAGCTCGGAACAAAAGTACATAATCGGGGAGATCACCCTTCCTATCTACGTTGGCGGAGTGAACAAACAGACAGTCTTCCTGGTGATCGACTGCCCATCCCCCTACAACGTCATTCTGGGCCGTCCCTGGATCCATGACATGCGGGCAGTGCCATCGACCTTCCATCAGATAATCAGGTTCCCGACCAAGTGGGGAGTGCGGGAGATAAAGGGCGACCCTAAAGCTTCTAGGGATTGCTACAAGAACGCTTTCAAAGGCAAGGGAAACTCCTCATAGCAATTACAGTCTCATCCGACCCTCCGAACCGAGCCCGATCAACCGACAATGGAGGAGCTGGATGAGGTGCAGATACATCCGGATGACCCAGAGAGAAAAACACACATAGGCTCCCGCCTCGACCCCGAGACAAGAGAGAAGGCGATAGGTTTTCTAAAAAAGAATGAAGACTCAAGCGCTTTGGTCCCATGCCGACATGACCGGGATCAACCCAGACGCAATGGTCCACCAGCTCAAGGTCGATCCAGATCACCCGCCACAAGTAAAAGAGAAAATTCACAATAACTGGAACCGTATCATCAATGAAGAGATCGAAAAACTCCTAAACAACGGCATGATCAGAGAGGTCCACTACCCCGAATGGCTGGCAAACGTCGTAGTCGTAAAGAAGAAAAACGGGAAGTGGAGAGTCTGCATCGACTTCACAGACTTAAACAAAGCCTGCCCCAAAGATTCTTTCCCCCTCCCACATATTGACATGATGGTAGACGCGACCGCAGGCACGAACTCCTCGGGCCATGGACGCCTTCTCAAGGGATACAATCGATTCTAATGCATGCGGACGACCGGGAGAAGACAGCTTTCATCACCAAGAGGGGAACCTATTGTTACAAGGTAATGCCGTTTGGACTGAAAAACGCCGGAGCCACCTACCAACGTCTGGTCAATAAAATGTTCTCCGACCACTTAGGGAAGACCATGGAAGTTTACATCGACGACATGCTCGTTAAATCCCTGATTGCTGAACAACACCTTGACCACCTTAGCCAGGCATTCGCCATTCTTCGGAAGTACAACATGAAACTGAACCTTAAAAAATGCTTCATTCGGCGTCCTCATCGGGTAAATTCTTAGGCTATATGGTTACTCAACGAGGAATAGAAGCAAACCCCACCGACCATCGAGGCGGTTCTCAGCATACCATCCCCAACTTGCGTCAGAGACGTCCAGCGTCTTGCAGGACGAGTGGCCGCCCTGAGCCGCTTCATCTCCAGGTCCGCTGACAAGTGCCACTTCTTCTTCCACGCCCTCAAAAAATCCAACAGGTTCGATTGGACCCCCTCATGCGAAGAAGCCCTGTAACAACTGAAGAGGTATTTGACTACACCCCACGTTGTCCCAAACCCATGAATGGGGAGAAGCTCTACGCTTACCTAGTGGTCTCAGACGACCGTAGATCAGCAGATAGTCCGAGAAGAAGAAACGGGCGCCACCGGTCTACTACATTAGCAAATCGCCTCCGACGCGTAAACTCTGCATACCTAACCGGAAAAGCTTGCCCTTGCCCTCATCCATGCATCCAGGAAGCTCAGACCGTACTTCCAATGCCATCCTATAGTTGTGATCACCTCATTCCCGCCAAGAAAATATTGCACAAACCAGAGCGCAGGGCCGACTCATGCAATGGGACAAGAGAACTCGGGCGAGTACGACGATCATACCAACCACGCACCGCCATCAAGTCCCAAGCATTAGCATTTCATTACCGACTTCACACCAAGCGAAACCGCCCAGCCGAAAAAGAATTACTATGCATGAACGGGCGCACCACCTTCAAAGTGGACTCTCCCTAGTAGACGGATCGAGTAATGTCAACTGAGCGGACTAAATAGTACTGATCACACCAGAGGGAGACATCATCCAGCGAGCAGTCCGTTGTGGGTTCAAGTGCACGAATAACGAGGCCGAATACGAAGCCCTCTTAGCTGGACTTAACTTGGCCAGAGAAATCGGCGCCAAGAGACTGAATGAAGTCGACTCCCAACTCGTGGTCAATCAACTACAAGGTACGTACCAAGCACGTGACTCAAAAATGACATCCTACCTAAGCATGGTCAAAGAGTTGCAGGCCAAATTCGAAGAGTTCTCGATAGTACAGATCCCTGAATCCGAGAACAACCATGCCGACGCCCTCGCCAACCTTGGCTCAGCACTCCCATGTTCCTCTGAGTCATCCATCCCCCTCCTATTCATGCAGTGGCCAGCTAACTGGAAAGAACCACCACCCGACAAGTCTGCTGGAGAAGCCATGGGCATTGAGCAAGCCGACTGTTGGATGAATCCGATAGTGAAGTACCTGGAAGACGATGAGCTCCCAGCTGACAAGAACGAAGCACGCCGATTGAAAGCAAAAGCCGCCAGATTCACCCTACATGACGGTCAACTCCTCAGAAAGTCGTTCTCGGGCCCCTACCTCAAATGCATAAGCCCAGAAGAGGCCCAAAGTGTTCTATCCGAACTCCATGAAGGCGAATGCGGTAACCACGCAGGGGGGCGTAGTCTTGCTCACCGGCTGATCACCGCGGGTTACTACTGGCCGACTATCCGTATCGACTCGATCGCTTACGCAAAGAGATGCGACAACTGTCAAAGGTTTGCCCACGTCTCACACCTCCCACCAGAACTACTCCACTCCATTCTGACACCATGGCCATTAATGAAGTGGGGAATGGACATCGTGGGAAAGCTACCTACTGCACCGGGGCAACGGGTCTTCATGTTGGCAGTGACAGACTACTTCACCAAGTGGATCAAAGCCGAGGCATTGGCCCAAGTCGAGACCGAGAAGGTCAAAGCTTTATCCGGAAAAACGTGATCTCGCCTTCGAATACCAAAAGAGATTGTCACCGACAATGGGTCCCGTTCATTGAGTTCGGGCTTGAGGATTTCGTGACATGTGGGGAATAAAGTTAAGCTTCTCGACACCCCGCAACCCCAGCCTAACGGCCAGTGCCGAGTCACAAACAAAACAATCATGCAGACAACGAAGCGACCACGTAAAGCTAATGGCGATGGGCGGACGATACCCGTGAGTCCTCGGTCATACCGAACCACGGCCGATCATCAATCGGCGAAACACCGTTCTCCCCGACATATGGTTCAAAAGCATCTACCCTTTGGAAATATCGGGCCCATCCACCGAGGCTCCAGCTGGACGAGAAATCAAATAGCCAAAACCTTTGCTAGAACCTTGACACTGTGGACGAGCTACGGGAACAAGCAAGTATCCGCAACGCAGCCTACCAGCAACAAGCCGCCCGTCATTACAACCGCAGCGTGAGGATCCGCACTTTCAGGATAGGCGACTGGGTCCTTCGTAAAGTTTTCCAAAACACCAAGGAGATTAACTCTGGCAAACTCGGACCCACCTGGGAAGGCCCCTACAAGATAATCAAAGAAGCGAGGGAAAGGCGCTTACAAACCTGCCACTCCCCGAGGGCAAAGACATCAACAACAGTTGGAATGCCGTTCACCTCAAACGTTACTACTCGTAGGTGAACCCCGTTCTAGTCGGGAATTTTGTTTCCATTGCTTTTCATTGTTAATAAAAAGGATGAGTGGGCCTGTCCACCTCCTCTCAGGCAGTCGGCCTCATAGCCAGATACTCAATGAAGTACTATTCAGTAATTCTCATCTTCGAACCGAGTTGCGAACACCTTCAAGTCGGCCATGCCCGACGCACGTACGAACACCTTCAAATCGGCCATGCCCGATATACGTACTAACACCTTTAAATCGGCCCTGCCCGATAGACATACGAACACCTTCAAGTCGGCCATGACCGACGACGCATTTAACACCTTCAAATCGGCCATGCCCGATGTACGTACGAACACCTTCAAATCGGCCCTGCCCGATGCACGTACTAACACCTTCAAATCGGCCATGCCCGATGCACGTACTAACACCTTCAAATCGGCCATGCCCGATGTGCGTACTAACACCTTCAAGTCGACCCGGACGATGAACTGCTCACGCTCGAAACCGTCCCATCCGACTCGCGAGAACACCGTAAGATCGGCCCGCACAATCCAAGGCTTGGCACCTTGGGTCCGGCCCCATCCAACCCAGAAACTGAACTAAAGATGCACCGCAACTCATCCAAGTGACTACATACTCGGTCAACCCGACCGAACGAATGATCCCTAAACTATTAAAAGAGTTTGGGTCAACACTAACCCAGCCCAACATAAAGACCTACGCGTCTCAGCCATCAGGCCACGATGAGGTAACATGCACAAATACAAGGAAGAGAAACAAAAGAACAGGTGATTCATCCAAAGAAACATGAGAAACCAACAGTCAAAAGTCATATATATATAGGGCACCAAACGCCCAAGTTCAAAATACAGAAAATGGCACAGACGACTGATGAAAGGGCATCGCAGGCCCCAAAATACAAAAAAGAGAGAGGGCACTACGCATCCTCGGCACGAGCCTCATCCTCCGTCAAGTCAGTCGCCAGGCAAACACCACTAGTGCTCGGCCCCGGAGCCAGGCCGCTCTCGTCCCCAACGCCCGGCTGACTAAGCTCAGGCACTCCTCGCCCTGCCCCACCGGATGACCAACCTCCTCTTCCAACAACTCCTGCATGAGCAAAATGTCCTCATCCGGATCCCAATGAGAGGTCCGCCCCTCTTTAAACTCCAGCATGAGCTCGCCTCGGGCCTTAATAATGGCGTCATCAGCAATAGAGATGCACTGCTCCCTGAGGGACTCGACCTCCGCGGTCCTCTCGGCTAACTCGCGTCGCAGCCTCTCGACCTCAGCCTCACTATCCCGGGAGGCGCCGCCGACTCTCCCCTGTTCAGCCTTTCGGGACGCTGCCTCCTTCTGCCGCAAACCAGCATTGGCCTTGGATATATCCTGTATCCGCTTTTCCTGCGCCACGACAGACCTCCTCAGATGGAGACTGCTAGTGAGTACCTGCAAAACAAAACTGAGCAATGAGAACAAAGTCAAACAAGAAAAAATAAACAAGTACGGTCATACCTGAACGGCGCGGGATACGCCCTAGGCAGGCAGGCAAAGAATGCCCATCTATCGTTCAGACGCGTCGTGGCTGGGAACAAGAAGGAGTCGGCCAGCCTACTCACAGATGTCGCGTCCGAGTAAGTCGACGCAGTAGCTGGAATCGTAATAGTGATAGTCTCGGCCTCTTCATCCACAACGGCAGATCGGGACGACCCTCCCGACTCCCACCGAGGTCGCCGACTCGATGGCGGCCGTCGGCAGGCGGCGTCGCCAATACATCTTCGACCCTCACATCCGCTCTCACCAACGACTCCCTCTTCCTCTTCTCTCGACGCCTGGCGATGGATTCGCTCGCGCTCGGAATAGTCAATTTCTTCATGAGCGACTCTGCAAGTGCAAATTCTCCAACGGTTAGTGGGTTCAGCCCGGACTCACCAAAAAATGATATGGTTAGAGTACCGACTCAGGAGCACATCCCAAGTCTGTTCCAAGGAGGGAAGGGGAAGGGAGACCTCTCTGCCTCTACCCCGGCCCAAAGAACACTGCTCCTCAGATTAGACTCTGCCAGCACCACTCGCCAATCCCTCTGCTCCAATGGGATGGCTAACACCCTCTGGGTAGCTACGTCCAAGGCGTCCCCGCTCTGCCCAACGCGATTGAAATCAAGCTCTGCAAACAAAAAACATAATCAAGATTTAGTAATCAAAAGTACGAAAGAAACAACGAAGTTCTCACCATTGGCTCGCCACCCGATCGGGATCTCGCCCATGCCCCTATCTCCGAAGACGGCCTGACCCTTCAAGAAAAAGTAACGGTCTTTCCAGTTTTTGTCACTAGACCGCAGGTCGGTCACCAGATGAGACCGATCGTGCCTCAAGTTCAGCAGATATCGGCCCTTCTCCTTATCGTTCTCCTTCAGGAAGTACAAGTACAGCAGCTGCAACCCGAACACAATCTGATGCCGCACACACAGATCCTCCAAGGCCATCAACAGCCTCCAGGCGTTCGGCATAAGCTGGGAGGGGGCGATGATGAAATGATTCAGCACCTCCCAGACTAGGCGAGGCACAGGCAACCTCAACCCATCGTGAAACCACTTCGTACCACGCACCTCCAACCTTCTCTCCCAATCAACACGTTGCGCACCGCGAGGGGTCCGGACCTTAACAGTACCAGGGATATGATACAGTGTACGCAGGCGCCACACGTCATTGTCCCTCAGCACGGGCGGGTAATCCCTGGTCAGAATCCCACTGCCCTGCTGGCTCGGCCCCTCCTCAGAGCTACTACCGGACGAAGAGGGACTGTCAGCTTCTCCGGAGTCTTCCCCACTCCTACCATACCGACCCGAGTCACTCGGCCCAGCTCCACTCGACCTGGAGCAGCCACACTAACTCCGGTCGGCACACCGACCGGAACACTCCCTTCAGGCATTACCACCATAGTCGGGGCACGCTCATACTCGTCCCCCAAATCCACCTCTTGACTCGAACCTGCGGACGTATCGCCCGACATCGGATCACTCGCCCGTTCCAACCGACCGACTCCAAAGAAACTAAAGCGCAAGTATAAACTAACCACTGATCGCCCTTCACCACCGAACGGTGATCTCAAGACCGGCCTCCGCCTCTCTGGCCCGTCATCAAGTGGAACCCCTGCCGCCCCACCTAGCCGACCGACCAAAAGGGCGAACTTGCCAGACGAGCCTTCACCACAAACGAGTCCCCACTCTGGGTCGACCTCTCCAACCGAACGAGTCTAAGCCAAACTAAACACCAACTCGTTCGCCCCGGACGACCGATCCACCTCCAACATCAACCCTAGCCGTCTGCTGTCCTTGATCACTACTTCCACCTAAACTCACTGCCCTGAGCGACCGATCCCCTAGTCACACTCCTCGCCACTCGGTCAGACGTACCGACCGACCCAAACAAAGCCAAAATTGACTTCGTCTTCCAGGCCTAAACCCAAAAACCCAGAAAATTCACCTACACCCAAATTCTTCCCGGAGATTCACCGGAAAAATCAAAACCAGAAAATTCACCAAATCCTAACACCAAAAACGCCTGGAAACCCAGTTTAAACCCACCCAAAAAACTTAAAACCTCCTTGTTTTGCTTTCCAGAAATTCTATCAAAAAGAAAAATCTATCTAAAGAACAGCAAAACGACGCCAAAAGGAAGAATTACCTTGGATGATTGTAGAAGACCACCTTCGCTCAAAAAAAGGGACAAACAACGAAGAAAAACAAGAAGAAAAATTTCTTCAGACGAAAAACCAAAGCCAACGCAAATGGAAGACGAACTGCCGATTCTCCAAATTTGTAAAGAAAGCGTGGACACGTGGCATGTTGCGATTGGCTAGGTGTCAGGAGTCTTTTCGTTTTCCCGCTCTCGAAACGATGGACAAATCACCACCATACACGTGGCAGCAATCCCAACCACCTGGGAAATTGTGGGCCTGTACGGATTCTTCATCTCGGTCGACCGACCCTCCCGACCGACTCAGCCAGAACATCCAGAAATATGTCCTGACACGCCCAATATTCGCCCCAATAGCGCACTAGGCCGTTCGGTCCGTCCCACCGATCGAGCTTCTCAGGCCAGGAGCCTTCTCGGACGTCTCGCGTTCAACCGACCCGGAAGGCCCGAACGATAGATGCACGAGCTCGGCTTAGCCCGAGTTAAAACCTTCAGGAAGCCATCAAGCCTCGTCAATTCGCCCATCCGAGGCGAACGAGGAGTCAACATGTTCGGTCTCCCCATCTATCTGGTCGTCCCCTACATCATGCCACCGGGAGGGATCTCGGTAAGCTCCGGGCTTCGCCCCGCCATTCGACTGGAAGGACAATAACCGCCCCTCGCTGGTGTTTCCGCGATAATCGCGCTAACGCATCGTAGCTACCGCACTAGCTTTGGCTCTTAACTATCGAACCGATAGCACGGCACAGGCGACATGCTCTTGTTCAGGAATGGATACCGACCTACTTGCGTCAGTCAACTCCCACGATCGCTCGTCCATGAGAAAAGAACGAGCTCGCCTTGAGCACGACCTACTCTCTAACTTGAGATACTCTCAACTCAGAGAGTGGGGGACAAACTGTTAGGGCCAAAAATCGTCCTTGGCCCAAATGGGGAAAAAGGACCATTAGCGAAGAAGGACCAGCCCAGTCCCGCAAAGGCCCAAGCCATGTCAATTCTCTTCTAATATGAGGAACAAACCGGCCCAAACTGAGCGGACGCAAGCCTCTCAAACCTGGCCCATGTCCTAGGTCCATGGACGAATCCAGAGCCCACAGCTCTGTCATAGTACTTTCCTATTCCTAATCAACCTCTAATTCGAGGACGCCTTCCTAATTTTGACCACTTTCCTACTTAGCAAATTCTCCTAAACAGAGAAATCTTCCTATTTAGACATGGGTAAGACAACTCACCACGACCCTAATTCTTCTAGGGTTTACATCAGAGTCAGATGAGGACTCCCTCGCTTCCCACCGAGATTGGGAGACCAGACAACCATTATATAAGCAGAGGCCTGCCCTCTCACAAAGGACATCGACATTACACCTTCACACCCGAGACTCTTCACTCGAGAGTTTCATTGATTTGCCATAGTCACAGTCCCCGACTAGACTTCCGGTAATCTCTTATTCCTTAGCCCTCACTAAATTAGCCCCTTTCAGCCTTGCTGACTTGAGCGTCGAGTGCTTACGGCAAACACCACCCCGGTGTTTCCCGTTCGCTTCACGTGTGTGTTTCTTTACGTGTGCAGGTGCAGCAGATCGCTAGTGGCCTTGACCTCACGGGATCAGATCCCCCTTTTCGTACAGGTAGATTTTTACGTCTACAACCTCTATATTGATTGATAAAAGAGATGAATAACAAGCGTAATGAAGAACAAGAAAGGAAACAGCAATGAATGTAAAGATAACTTTGCAATTCTAGGCGCTAAGGGCCTCCGTTCTAATATCCCACTAAAATATTCTCTACCCTTTACAATTCTTATCCCTCAATTTATACTCGCAAACGTCATAGCAATTCCATTGTTATTGCCATGTGGATAACCAACTTTCACTTGCACGCCATGCTATTTGTCCTTATTATTCCTTTCGTAAATTTGAGTTGGATGAGTTGGGGTGAAGGGGTCTTATCAATACCCTCCCCTTAAGAACCACCTTGTCCTTAAGGCGGGGAGATGGGAATTGTTGTAATTGAGGTATCCTTAAAGGCAATTGTTATGATAGTGGTTAGCAAACCCTACAATAACAATGATGATCTCAAGTTGAATATGCTTTCGGATATTATCGTAAGCACATTTTCCACAGCTAAAAATGGTAACCAAGGAACTGAAATCACTATCCAAAATGATAATTTCCGAACTCTCTCTGGCCACTTCATTCCAAGTGCCCATAATCCCCTCATTAGCTTCGTTTAGTGCTGCAGTCTCATTTGTTTTGACTCCAACCATCGCCATCGTGTGGCTTTTCTGCTTCAAACATTGAATAAGAAGGTGCTGGTGAGCAGAGGGGAAGTTTCCAATCACAGAAATTTGCTTAAAAGTCTCTTTTTCTGCTCCCAACTTCGATGTAGCCCTGGAAAGGAGCCAATCCTCATTTGAGCTACTGGGACCCTATGGCATCATAAACGGTGTTCTGATTGCTTTGCACAGAGCGTCAATAACATGCTCATCTATTGTCGAATTTTCATTGATGAGCGCTTCGCCAATCCAAATTTCCTTACCACTTGGTTTGATGATAATCCTCTTGATAGACTCCATTAAGTCCTTGCTCGAAGTTTTGTCTTTGATGTCCGGCATCCTAGGATGATGCTTTTCCTTGTCAAGTTGAGCTGGTAATGGGATCTGGCTGGAAGTGTTAGTAATCTGGCTCATCGTCTTCCCCCATGTTGTGTTCTTACTCACAAACGTTGTGGGCATGCGACCATCCCCTTTAATCATCTTTGCACAGTAGAAGAGGAAATGATTTTGTTCATCAATGGTTGCTAAACCATTACCCTACTTCAAGGATTCATTAGATATGAACAGATCATCATAACGTGCATGGTATCTCAGTCTCAAGCACACTATGACACCGATTACAACGTCAAAAGCAACTAGTTTTTGCAAATTTCCCCTTCTAAGTACTTCGATTTCTGTCTTTCGCCAGAAAGCCGCTTTTCGTCGTGGATAGAAGTTGTGATCGACCGATGAATTTGGTGTGGTACTCGGACTTCGGAATCCAGCTGTCGTCGTGGCACCAGGTGGTTGTTCTTGCCAAGACCGTCACACAATATAAGAAGTTATCACCGATCTCGAATTATCAGAAGTGGATTGGGTCTTGCTAAAGTCACCTGTGTTGTTATAAAAGGAGTGGGCCTTTAACCCAGTTTCTACTGGTCCACTTGTGTGCCCCATCCCCTTTACTTCCCTTTGTTTTCCAGGCCCAATCTTAATTGCATCCAAAGCTTGTTTTTTTTCCTCTATCCTTTGGGCCAACTCAATTAATTGGATTAATGAGTTGGGTTGGCCCAATCTCACTTCTGCTCAAATTGCAGGTTTCAGCCCATTTACAAAAGCAACCTTTTTCTCTTCACTTAAAGCTAACGTGGCAGCAACCAGAATCCCTTTCTTCTCTTCAATCAATGGTGCAAATATTGTTTCCCATTGAAACCAATTGATCGCATTACCCTCCATACAGATTGCCACCGTTGCCAGCCTTTCATTTTCAGCGACTCTGTACACATTAAAATGCCTTTCTATCCTAAACAACCAACCATACGAATCCACCCCTGAAAAGATCGGCATCTCCAACTTCCGGCCGCCGAACTTAGGTTGTGTTCTCTCTATGTTCATGGTTTCACCGTTTGTCCCTTCTTGGTTTGGCCCTTGGTTCACTGGAATTTCTGTCAAACTCTCCTGGTTTCTTCTTCATCCTTACACCTCATCCAAGCAAGTATTTCCCTTAAACACTCTTTGATTGTTCCCAAATCTTCTTTCACCGTACTCATATCTCCCTTTATCGCCCTTATCTCTTTTTCTACGCCATCCGTTCTATTCTCCATTTTTCGTTTTTTCCATACCCCAACTGTGGCTCTGATACCAATTTGATGGTAACCTAGATTCTTAACACTCAACACAACCCAAACAAAGTATAATATACCCAAACAGAGCAATATTCCAATACAGTAGCAATTGAAAAGACAGTTAATAGGAATATATCTCTATGTTGATTGATAAAAGAAACAAATAACAACGGTAATGAAAAACAACAATGAATGTAAAGATAACTTAGCAATTTGAGGAGCTAGGGACCTCCCTTCCAATATCCCACCAAAATATTCTCTACCCTTTACAATTCGTATCCCTCAATTTATACTCACAAACTCACACCAATTCCATTGTTATTGCCATGTGGAAAACCAACTCCCACTTGCACACCATGTTATCTGCCCTTATTATTCCCTTTGTAAATTTGAGTTGGGGTGAAGGGGTCTTATAAATTTGCATATGCGCTCGCAGTTTGTCTTACGATAATGGAATTTCCTTTTTATTGCATGATTGTTCATTTCACTTGGAGTGTTCTTTGATCATTGAACTCTATGCCACCTGTATAATTTTCTTATTGCTGGGGTAATGGTATGCACTATGCAGAGCCTGATTCATGGTATGAGTTAATTTTCCTTGGTACAAATTCCCATTTAACTTAAATTTACCCAATGTTGATCAATTAATCTTCTCTTCCAGGCAAGACATGCAAATGTGGGTGATATGCATGAGGAGCTCTACCAAAAGGATTTTTGTTAAGTTCCTGCTGAAGTTTACTTATAAATTTATAATACTTGGGATTGGGATAAAATATTGAAGATACAGTCAATTAGAAACTATGATTATAACATTGTGAAACCCCAAAGGGTTGCCCAGTAGTAATTAAGGTGCACAGAAATTGGTCGAGATACCCCGATCATAAAAATAAAAAAAATAAATAACATTGTGAAAAAATTCCAACAACATATTCTTGTGATTTTTTCATTATCCTCAAATATTTATTTTTTAACAGGGAGAAACATTTTGATTTTAGGGTGTTTTGAATTGGTATTTGATGTGAGTTGTACAAGCGTCACCGTATTTTAATGATTTGTTTAGAAGTGATTTTATTTGGAAGTGCTTTTAAACTATTGAAAGCACTTAAAATAATTAGTAAGCTAGACTTACCGACCCAATGACCGATTTGACATACTGACTCATGTGAATTGAGCCAAATTTTGAGATTTGGGTAGTTGGGTAAGTGAGTCGGTATGTCAAAATCGGTCATTAGGTCGATAAGTCTAACATTACTGTAAAATAATATCCAAAAATACTTTTATAAAAGTGATCTGTGGAAAACTTTGTATGGTCGGAAAGTATCAGGATTGCTTCCAGATATACCACTAATGGATGTTTTTTCGGAAGTGCTTTTTGAAATTGTTGTCGAGTGAATAAGTACAAGTTATGGTAGTAATAACTCTATAATAATAATAATAATAATAATAATAATAATAATAATAATGTCAAGCCGTTAGCATGTTAAGAAAATTGGGTTTAAAAAAGTTGGTTGAAATTTGAAGGTTAAAGAGCCCAATAGGAGTTAAAAGAATCATAAGTTCGGTGTTTAATTAATTAGTTATTGATTGATTGATCAGAGTCTTAATCAGTTGCATGTTATCAACTCTTTAACTTCCATTTGTTAACCATTTTCACCTATCAATCTCATTTGTGTTAATATACAAAATTCTAAATTATTTTTAATTTAAATAACATTAGATTGTTGTGAATCTAAAATGAAATGAAATAGGTGTCTACTATCTAGCCACCAAAGTTTTTACTTGGTCGATAATTTTAAGATCTCGGAAGATTAGTTGAGGTGCATGTAAACTGGACCGAACACTCTTGATCATCGAAAATAAAATGGGTATCGTGTATTTAATATTATCATTGTTTTGTTCATCAAATCTTCCATTGATCTCACCACCTTAAGCTTGAACACAATCTTTGAATTTCATATCAACAAACAACAATTTGATTCTTTCTTTATGAAATATGTTAATGGTTAAAGTATTGGAATAATATTATCTATTAAATTTATTGAATCCGAGGTAAAGTTAGTCGTTGAACCTTAATGTAATGGTAAAATAAATTATCATTTTATTATTTAAGTACTTGTGGAAAATTAACACATATGTTGATACAGAAATCTACACCAACTAGAGTGATCCGATCGATCTTGACGGGATCGGAACTAATGTGTACGTGATTACGGATAACCAGTAGTTAACGAATAGTGAATGCAGTAAAGTAAATGGCAAAGAGATTTTTAAAGTAGTTCGGCGAGATAAACTCTTGAGCCTATGTCCACTGTTATTGTATTTGTCGTGAGAGCTTACAATGATAATCCTGGAATAATTTTCAATCCCTTTCTCATCGTTGGAAAGGGTTTATATACAGATTCTGTACAAAGGAAAGAGCAAAAATAAAGGAATTACAATTAAAATTGAAATGCAACTTTTATATTCTCATGATTGAGCATTGAGATTGCGCCAGGATTATTGTCAATCTAATCTCTTTCGAGATATCTGGGATCTCGAGTTATCCATGAGTTGGTTGAACAACTGTAAGGTTTGGTTGCAACTAGCTTATGCTAGGTTGAGCTACAACTCGATGAGCTTATGCTAGGTCGGACAATCGGTAGAGTCGAGTTGATTCTAGGTCGAGCTAATACCTCTCAACTCCTCGAGCTTGATGGAAAAATCACACACAACATATGCCCCTAGTGTTCGATGCTCATTTCGAGCTTCGAAGACTACTACTCGATTTGATATCAAGTCGGCATTATCAGTAGGGCAATGGATGGAAACTTGGTCGAGCTTTGAGAGTCTGACTCATGCTCAAGCGATGTACTCCACACTTGGACCTTTTCTCATTTGCGACACTCTTAACAAACTTGGAATTTGAAGAGAGATGATAGTTGTGCAAATTCTACACGGTCATGTCGCATTAAATGTAGCAGCCTTTGGCAGTTACTTTCGTCACGTGGGCAATTGTAGTTATCCATGCACGGAGTTAAGGCGACGTGCGATGACAGTTTTGATTATGGCAGTCTGACAGTTCATCGCCCCTCGCAAATGGTTGACACGTGGCCACGTCCAAAGGCCGGATGGCTCGATGAAGGAGGGTTGAGATTCATTGTAGATTGACGGCTACGATCGAGCCCCGCCCTTTCCTCTCCCATGCAAACCACTATAAAAATGGGCGACATCGTCAGAAAGCTTACTCATCTGGCAAAAACTCTCAAATGTTCTTGCTATTCCATCGCTGCTTCTTTGTCATCACTATGCTTTTTTCGGCAAGTTCATCCAATTCTTTTGTTTCGATAAGGTTTTTTTTCCCTTAATTTTGTTGTTTTCTTAATTTTCACGACTGAGGGTGGCCATTGTTGTGGCCACATTGAGTCTTTTAAGGTTTTACTAGGGTTTTTAAGTCTATCTCCGGCGTTTTTAGGTTTAAGAAGGGTTTATCACGATAGCTGTCAGAATCCTTGGTAGATTGCGTGCGTTTGTTATCTGGTGCGAGCTATCTCGAGTGCTAGAACTGAAAGCAAAGTGTGGATAGGTAGCTGAATTTTTTGAGCTTTGACACTTGTTCACTTCTATTTCAAGTACCCAAAGGCGAGCTATAGTTATCTCTTTGTCCAACAGCCACACAATTGATTGCATGTTGATCTTGGCGTGGCGGGTTTGTCCGATCGTGCCTCTATGGAATAGGCTTAGTCAAAGTGGTCTCCAACTCATAAGCTGCAGAGGAAACCGTAATCCTTAATTGATATCGAGGATCTGAGGCGCTCAGGGAGACTTATGTGCCTCAACTCAACTTGAGGGTTTTGGGGAACCTTTCTCGGAAGAATCCCCCCACTGGATGGGTGGCGACCTTTGAGACCCTTTTGAGGTGTGGGATGTATATTCCCCTTCATCATTTCATCGACAACGTTTTGAGACTGTTCGACATTGTTCCTCTCCAACTGTCTGCAAACTCATACATTATAATCGTAGGTTTGTATATAGCATACATGATTGACGAGTTGGGCGAGCCATCTGTTGAGGAACTCGTCCATTTGTATAGATTAAAGAAGGGTCAAGACCAGACGTATTACCTCTCCAAGGCAAGGAAGGTATGTTTCAACAGGTTGGTCGACGTCCCCAAAAAGGTCCCGCATTGGGACTCTCAATTTTTCTTTTATGAGGCTGCTTCGGAAGCTAGTAAGATTTCGACCCCCAATGTGTGTAAAGATCATTCTCAAGCTCGATGGTTAAGCTAACCGAACTTTATTGCTTTGCAGTTAACGTCAAGCATAATTTTTTCCCCGCTGCGAGCTTATAGAGGCTTCAATGATTCGACAACCTTTTTAACAGGGAGTGCAATGTTAACGAGATTATCTCACTTCCTTGCTTGAGGGCAAACGAATTTTGCGAGGATAACACCAAATTCCTTACCATTCTCTAGAAAGGTAAATGTTCGCTTGCTCGCACTTTTTCCTTTTGTATAGGCAGATCATTTATTGCTTGCTTCTCTTTTTGCAAAAATGTGGGCCAAGAAACCAAAGGGCCTTAAGAAAAAGGTGGCAACTTCCATGGCTACCAAGAAACCTCCAGCTACTTTGGTGATGAAGCAGCCCACTGATGTTGTTGGCCTGAAGCGAAGCGAGGGTGAACTTGGGCAAGGTCCAAGTGCAAAGAAGCCAGCAACCAAGAAAGGTGACCCTAAGCCCCAAAAAGGGCTGACGAAGAAAATACTCGAGCCAACTAAAGGCTCGGGGAAACATAAGGCTCCAGAGCAACATGATGGCTCGGGTAAGAAGAAATCGACCGAGCCTCAAAGGGGCTCGAAAAAGCAGAAGGTGGCCAAGCAATAGGTTGGCTTGGGCAAGGAGGCCGCCATGTAGCCTGGCAACCCTAAGAAATCTGCAACCAAGGACTTGACCGAGAAGAAGTATGTTTCCACAAGCGAAGCTGTTGCTACCATGGAAAGTAAATTTAGCTCGTCTCGGCAAGGAGGCAAGAAGATGGATGAGATAGCTCGAGCTTTGATCGATGCATTAATCGATCAACTCCCCAATCATATTAGCATCGGGGTTGCAACGGCCAGGGATGCTGGCACCCGCGAACTTTCGAGGGTGTTAGAGATTTGTCTCCTACACAGAATTTGGCTTGGGTGTGCAGTTATACGGAAAAGGTACTAGTAGTTCACCCTCTTTCCCTTTTTATACATGATGTTATTATTTCTCGCTGACTTTCACTCCTTTCTTTCTTTAGGTTACCATGGCGAGCAGACTTCTCTACGATGAGTGCTATCACACGTTGGAAGGCACTCATCGGGGATGATAGCTAGCAGAGATGGTGAAAAAGGATGCCATGGCCCAAGCCAAGTTGCGGAGAAGGAGAAAGAAGCGAAGCAGGCTGAGCTTGATCGGCTAAGGGAAGAGATGGCGACCTTTGGGGTCAAGGAAATGGAGTTCTTTGACAAGATTAAGGTAAGCAAGGTCGTGCAGGCAAAGGTTGAAGCTAAAGCTGAGAAGGGTTTGGTACAACAGTAGGGTGCTAATAATAAGCTAAACTCCAAGCTCTCCTCGATTCAAAAAATTACCTCGGATTGAGAGGCAAAGTTCAAGTAAGCCTCGCTCGACCTTGCCTAGGAAGCAGAAGGTTGACAAAATGCCAAAGTTGAGGTCCAGCAACTCAGGCTTCAAATCGAGGAGCTAAATGAGGCCATCACCAATCGGGCTTAGGAGACGTTGATCTTCCTTGTGTAAAAATTATGAGAACCTCACCCCTTGATCGACTTCTACATTCTTCCGCGAGCTTATCAGAGAGAGGTCGACAAGATGAAGACCGAAGCTTAGGGAATAGCCTATGTATACTCAGATGATTTCAAGTCTGATGGTGAGAGCCAAGAGGAAGTTGAGGAAGGTGAGGAGGAAATTGGCCTTAAGCAAAAGGTCGAGGATCCGCTTCCTCTAGCTACACTTCCCCCAATGTTGATGATCTTCCCCTGAGCGAGGCTCCCAACCCTAAAGAGACTGTCGTCATTCCTATCGACAAGGAACCATCTCTCCCAATTGGTGACAAGCTTTATGGTTCGACTGTTGATGAGGCTCCTGCTTAAAGGATTTTTGTATCTTCCCTTTTTTTTTTTTTTTTTTGGTTAAGTTTGTAATCAAACTTTATAATGAATGGAAGGTAGTTTTGCATGTCTTTGTCGAGCAATATATTTCTTTTATTTCTGTAGAGTCGTTTCAATCATCCTAATCAGACTTGTCATAAAAAATTCAAATTTGCTCCAAGTTGCGCATAGCTTGCTTCTTGAGGAACTTTTCGAATATATGCGAGGAAATCTTATGCGACAAGTTTGACTTTGGATTTATTGTTCGTCTAGAGTTTTGGTTGCTGGCTTATGACCGATTTCCCTCGATGTGTTTTACTTGAATTTTTCCAAGTGTAACTTTGTCGATTTAGGGTATTTCAACCTTAATGAGTTGGATTTTGGCTTGGCTTATTGAGATAAGCTGCCTTTTTTCCGAACTCTTGACTTTGAGTTTCTTAGATGCGATTGCATAGGTCGCGATTTTTGAAGCAATGAATGATAAAAGCTAAATAACGAGTAAATAAAAATGGCAAACAAGGAAAAGTTATAAGTAATACCTCTTTTATTGATAGAACATTTTGGCCATAAATGACTTTACAAAAATGATCGAAAGAAAAATAAAACATGACTGGAACCCGAGCTACTTATTGGTAATACCTTCGCAGATGTTCGGCGTTCTAGGCTCGTAGTATTGCTTCATTGAAGCGTTCTAGGTGAAAGGTTCCTAGTGCGAGCTTTTTAGAGATCCTGAATGGACATTCCCATTTGGGTCCAAGTGCCCCCAAGTTCAGGTTTTGATTACCATGGACAACCTTTCTGAGGACTAGGTTACCCACTTCAAATTGTATGTTTTTAACTTTAGTGTTAAAGTATCTCTTGGCTTGCTGTTGATACGAAGCAAGCCTTAACTGAGACTTGGCCCAATGTTCTTTAATTAGGTCTAGCCTTAGGTAGAGAAGGTCTTTATTTGTTTTTTTATCGAAGACTTCCCTTCAGAATGAACTAATCCCCACTTTAATCGGGACCATTGCTTCACACCTGTACGATAGAGAGAACGGGGTTTCTCTTATCAAGTTTTTGGCTGTCGTTCTGTAAGACCACAATGCCTTGGGCAATTCCTCAGCCTATCTTCCCTTCAGGGCATCAAGTTTATTCTTAATGGTGTGCTTGATAACTTTGTTCACAGCCTCTACTTGACCGTTGGCTTGAGGCCAATAAATAGCAGTAAAACTTTTCTTAATACCAAGCCGTTCGCTAAAAGATCTAAAGTCTTCATTGTCAAATTGTTTTTCATTGTTGCTTATTATAGTGTGAGGGATTCTGAACCTACAAATGATGTTTTTGTAGATGAAATCCTTCATCTTGTTCGATGTGATGGTGGCTAAAGGCTTGGCTTCTACCCACTTGGTGAAGTAGTCCACAATAACCACTACGAACTTAACGCCCCATTTTCTTAAGGTAAAGGGCCTATCAGGTTGATGCCCTAGATTACGAACAGTCAAGGGCTTGTCGAAGTAGTTAACTTATGGGGCAAAGCTCGTGGAACATCTACGAACCTCTGGCATCTGTCGCATCTGCACACATAGTCTGCTGCATCGTCAAAAATTGGTGGCTAGTAATAACCCTGACATAAAACTTTGTATGCTAGAGATCTGCCTCCTGCATGGTTCCCACAAATGCCTTCATGGATCTCTCTCAAAACATAGTCCGCATCCTTATAGTCAACACATCGCAATAATGGTGAATTGAACCCATACTTATACAACATGTCATTGATAAGTGTGTATCAAACTGATTTTATGCAGAGCGTTCTAGCTTCATTTCTCCTTTCAAGTAATGTTCCATCCCTTTGGTATGCAATAATTGCGTCCATCCAACTGTATCTCTGACTTGTCGCTAAGACTAGGTCTTGTGGAGTGGAGATGCTTGGACTTGGGAGGAACTTGTCTGGTATCGAATCAGTTTTCTCTTGGCTCATTGTAGAGGCTAGGGGGGCTAGAGCATCGGCCACTGAATTCCTCTCCATTGGGATCTAAAGAACTGTGAAGGATCTGAACTACTCAAGCTCAGATTTTACCTGCTGGAGGTAGGATATCATTCTGTTCTTCTTTACCTGATGCTCCCTGGTAATCTGGTGCACTACGAGCTAGGAGTCATTATAAATCTTGATGGACTCTACCCCCATTTCCTTGGTAAGGTAGATCCCTGCAAGCAATGCCTTGTGCTCGGCTTCGTTGTTGGAGGCGGCAAACCCGAACCTTACTATGGCTGTAACTAACTTTCCTTCAGGATTTTCGAGTAAAAGCCTCACTCCTGCCCCTTCTTATTTAAGGACCCATCTAAATACAGGGTCCACTACCATAGGTCATCGAGCTTCGACTTCTGCTATTCGTTTTCCCCTGAGGTGCTTGCCCCTAACAGGCTTATTTCTCTTTCTGGCTGATAAGAGAATTCTGATATAAAGTCTGGCAAAGTTTGACCTTTGATTGTCGTTCTCGGGATGTACTTGATATCACGCTAACTCATTTCATCATCCACTGGATCAATCTGCGCGATGCCTCGGGATTTTGCATTATCTTCCTCAATGAGAAATTTGTCAACACATGAATGAAGTGCACCTGGAAATAAGGTCGCAGTTTCTTAGTGGCAATAATAAGAGCATAGGCGAGCTTTTCCATTTTAGGATACCTTGTATCCACGTCGAGCAGCCTTTTGTGCACATAGTATACTGGCCACTACATTCCCTCTTCTTTGTGTGCCAAAGCCATGTTGATGGCAGACTTCGACACTGATAAATATAACAGTAATGGCTTGCCCTGAACATGCTTTGATAATAAAAGAGGTTGTCCTAGATGTCTCTTCAGTTCTTGGAAGGCTCTCTCGCACTCCTCCGTCTATTTGAAACCCTTCTCCCCTTTCAAGGTCTCAAAGAATGGTAAGCATCTATCCGTGGCTCAGGAAACAAACCTGCTAAGTGCGGTCACACGTCCTGTCAAGCTCTGTACCTGCCTTATGTTTGTTAGGTTTTTCATGTCTAGAAGAGCTTGAATTTTCTCTGGGTTGGTTTCAACACCTCGCTGATTTACAAGAAACCCCAAGAACTTTCCCGAGCTTACTCCAAAAGCACACTTTAGAGGATTGAGCTTCGTCCTGTATTTTCTGGAGATGTCAAACATTTCCCCCAGATGCTCAATGTGGCTTTCGACGACCTTCGATTTGAAGAGCATGTCATCGATGTATACCTCCATAGTTTTGCCAATTTGGTCAACAAATATCTTGTTCACCAAGCACTGGTAAGTCGCCCCAACGTTCTTCAAGCCAGACAACATAACCTCGTAACAATAAATCCCACAGTTAGTAATAAAGGAGGTATGTTCTTCATCAGGATGATGCATCAGGATTGGGTTATATCCCAAGTATGCATCCATGAAGCTGAGTATTGCATTTTCAGCTATCGTATCTACTAACTGGTTGATCCGTGGTAGTGGAAATTTGTCTTTGGGACAAACTTAATTTAAATCTATGAAGTCGACACAGGTTCGCCACTTGCCATTCAAATTCTTAAACAAGACTGGGTTGACGAGCCAATCCAAGTACTTCACTTCTCTGATGAAGTTGATGTTTAGAAGCTTATCAATTTCATCTTTGAGTGCTTTAGAGCACTTTGCATGCATAGACCTTCTCTTCTGTCTTATTGGTCGAGCTATCAAGTCGATGTTTAATCTATGACACATTACCTCGGGGCTGATCCTTACCATATTCGCATGCACCCATGAGAACACGTGGAGGTTTTTCTTCAGAAACCCCACCAGATTATCAGCCATTTCTTTGCTTAGCCTTCTATCAAACATTAGTATAAGAGTTTGATCTTCCTCATTGACATATATCTCTCTCAACTCTTCGTTAGGCCCCTGCGGGTTCTTCTCTATGGAAGCGAGGATCTATGCTATCCTCGAGAGATCCGGGGTGTGGCTTAGATTTTGTAATGACCATTGTCCTTAGGAGCGGCCATTTTAGTGCAACATTGATGGCCTGATTGTAACATTCCCTAGATTCCTTTCTGCAGCTTTTGATCATTGCGACTCCCTCATTGCTTGGCAGCACACTGAAGTAACTACGCTCAAATCATCTAAGATCAGTCTTCTGAGGATAACATTGTATGTGGTTGGGCAGTCTACCACTAAGAATTCGACCATTACCGTCCTAATCTTGGGCTCTGCCCCTAGAGTCAAGGGAAGGTTAATGTAATGACTGCCTTATACTAGGATACTCATAGCAATATATATAGTAAAAGACATTTATAGTAGTAAAAGTAAATGGGCCCAAAATTTTCTTTTATTAAACATATACATTCTTTACAAAAAATTTGTATCATGTACAAAAGTTATCAAAAACATGATGGACAGTGTAACCATTTCTCCTCATGTGCCGACGCCCAACCAACTGCGTTCTCACCTAGATCCTGCAACCACAAAGAAAAACAACGGGGTGAGCACAAAATAATGTTCAGTAAGTAAATCCTCTACTCGATTGTCCCCGTAACTATTTCTCTTAATTCTTTCCTTACACTTTTTCTCATCTTACACTTTTTCTCATCTCATTTATTTTCTTTTTCACACAGTCTGCTATATGTCACGGCCTCATCTTACCGGAGGCACGGCTAGGTGGAGTTCACACAGCACTAACCCACTCTTCGTGACTTTCGGGTAGAGATCACAAAGCACCAACCTGCTTTTAATAACTACCGGGTGGAGATCACAAAGCACCAACCCGTTTTTAATATTTTTCTCATTCTCTCTACTCTTTCTCAAGCCACTTCTCAATGCACCATTAATACATATGGATGGTTCTTCTCCACTAATGCACTCATGAAATGGCAACATGCAATGTTGCAAGAATTAAGGTTTACTACTCATGATTCTCTTAGGCATTTCATCAAACAACTAGTGTGCATACATAAACTCTACTTTATCTATGGCTCTATCCCTTTCTTGAACCATCCAAAATGGGAGGAAACTCCCTCACAAAGTTATAATCCCTGTCACAACATAACACTTCCAAAAAGATTTCTCAATCTCTTTCAATTTCATCTCAAACTACATTCCCATCACACATCACACTTCTCATAATTGAAGTGTATTCAACAACCACAAAGCAATTATTCATCTCCATCTCAATTCTCAATAACATATCATCTAACATGCATACACAATTTCTACTAAATCTCTACTCAAAAGAGTTCTCAAATAGCAACTTGAATTGGGATTTACTTACCTTGTAATGGAGAGATCTCACTAGCACGTTCTTTTCCTTTAAAATGCTTGTCTCTTCTCTACACTTTAAACAAGAACACCATAAGACTTCAATATACAATATATGCAAAACTTCACATCTACAGCAAGAATCCTTTCCTTAGGATGCCTTAGACTGGTTTTCTACCCCAAACTACTCCAAAAAGCCCTCAAAGATCCTCGAAAGATTGAAGGAAGAGTTGAGAGGAAATGGTAAGAGAGTATGGCGGTGGAAGATGAATGAATGAAGGGTTTACTAAGCTTAACCCCTTTTTAGCTCAAACTTTCTTCATTCATTCCCATATTGCCCTTGCTCTTCCTTGAAAATTTCATCCTTATCCTTTGATTCATTACAAACACACCCCCGTTCTAATATATTCTCCATAAAATTCTCTTACGTTTTACTCCCCACTTTTCCTGCTAACTAAGGGTAGAAAGGTCATTTTACCCCCTATGGAGAATTCTCTAGAAACCTCACTAAACTTTTCAGTTAGACCGTCGCCGCGGCGAAGACAGTTTCGTTGCTCTGGCGAAAACTTACAGAGCCGACACCGCACTTACCAAGCCAACGTCACCGCTGCAAGGCTATTCTTCACCCCGGCGAAGACCGAAATTCCACACTTCGCCAAAATTCAACTAAAATTAAGGCAAACACTCAACTAAACCAACTAACGGTCAACCAACTGAAAATAACAACATACAAACTCAAATGAGAACAAAGCCATAAACATTCAACATAATTTACTACGTACCTCAAGTGGAGCGTTACAGTCAATCATTCTTTTAGGGACTAGGCTGTCCCCGGTGAATCCATAGAGCGGCGAAGGACACGCCCTCAAGTCTCTCTCCATGAACCTCATTCCTCGTAAAGCTCCCAAGA
This sequence comes from Pistacia integerrima, assembly GCA_026225825.1. Lineage (NCBI taxonomy): Eukaryota > Viridiplantae > Streptophyta > Magnoliopsida > Sapindales > Anacardiaceae > Pistacia > Pistacia integerrima. Next base: position 13,497,442 of record CM047750.1, on the reverse strand, counting down.
AAATGATGTTCGTTGCACTCCCATTATCAACCATCACCCTCAATACTCTAGTATTACCGATCCTGGCTGCAATTACGATTGCATCATGATTATAGTGAGGGGATTCTTCACATTCCTTGATCGTGAATCTTACCACCTCGCTCTCTTGTCTAGACTGTTTTGGTGGCTTCTATACACATCTCATTATTCGGGGGACCAAGTTTGTTCTAGCCTCTCGAGCGTATTGCTCGCAAGCGCGCCTTGAGCTCCCTGCTATATCGGGCCCCCCGTAGATCATGCCCACCAGAACATCATTGTTGGCATTGGCTGAGGCTTGCTAAACCTGGTTATTTTGCTCGCTAGTATTTTCGCGAGCTAGTGCCTCCTTAACAAATTCCTTTAGGTGACCCCTTCATATCAGGTCTTCGATGGCGTCCTTTAAGGCCTGACACTCATTGGTATTATGTTTGATGTCTCGGTGGTATCAGTAATATTTTTGTGGATCTCTTCTACTCGGAGCCCCCCTCATTCTTTCCAGAGCAAGTAGTCTCTTCGCCTCACGGGAGACTTTGTATATGTGAGCTATGTCTTGCGTGAAGGGAGTGTGTTCTGCGTATCGTGGGAAAAGCTACGTGTCCCCGTAGTTATCTGTTCTCTGTCTTTTTTGGGACCTGTTCTGGTCCCTATCATTGCGATCTTGGCCCTTTCGCTTGTCTGATGGGCGATCTTGTCACCCATCCAAGGCTTTTCGCGGCGAGCTTTTAGCTAGGGCTACAGTGAGCTTTCTACTCGCTGGTGTTTTGTAGCCATTTGGTAAAACTTGGCCAGGCTCACGTGATCCTCACTTTGGAGCTCTTTCCACAGCTCCGTTTGCGGCTTAATACCTATAATCAACAAAGTCTGGATTTATTCTTCAGGTGCATCCGCGACCTTTGCTTGCTCGTTCTGGAACCTCGTTAAATATGAGGTCAGCATTTCATCTCCTTCTTGACGAATGTTGCTCAAGTAGCTGAGCAACATTGTGAACTGTCTCTTCGCTTGGAATTGCTACAAGTACAGCAAAGAGAATTGTTACCAAGAACTAATGGAGTTCGCCTTAAGTCTTTTGTACCACCTCTTGGAATCCTTTACCAATGTGACTACGAAGCAATGACACTTTGCCAAGTCATAGACCTGGTGCAGTTCCATCAAGTCGTTGAAAGTATCGAGATGGTCTTTGGGATCTCTTTTCCAATCAAACCTACTTTCTGGAGCCCCGAATCCTTATGAAAGCGAGGCCTGGTGAACCTCTTCTATGAAGCGAGAGCTCACTATTTCTTCGACCGCATTGTTCTGGCGAGCTCTTAGGTCGACGAACATTTTTTGCACACGATCCAAGTCTTTGTTGTGATTGCCCTGACTGGCCTTTTTCAGCCTTACCTCGAGCAAGTGAGGTAAGTCTATTGCTTATGAGCCCCCTCCATTATGCGCATTGATACGCAAAGTTGAGTCATGATGGCTTGGTTGATATATGCTATCATGTTTGTTAGTACTTTGTTCATGACGTTGGTCATTGCCAGATTGGCACACATGACTTTTCTTACGAGCTTGAGAGGATTGAGCTTGTCTTAGGTATGGGTTAAGACCGGCATGTTGAAGTTAGGGATATCGCTAAGCAGGTTGAGCATCTCATGGATGACCATTACCTTCGCTTTCACCCATTGGTTGTTTCCCTAGCCACCTCCCGAGGTTAGTTTGCTGCTCGTGAGTTAAGTGTACTCTGTGACGTTGGGGGTGTCGGTCACCCCTTGGCATTGATGATCTGAACTGGTCACCAACTGAATTTGATATGTCAGTGTGATATCGGTGAAGCATGGTTGGTTAAGGTTTTGTGCGGTTGGTGGCTGATTTCTTAGCTCAGCCATGTTCTATTACACCGCCTATGCAACTATTGTTTTGATCATCTCCACTAATTGGTCATTTTCGGGGTTTGACGTCCTTGCCCCTTAGTTATTCGCGATATGCTGAGTTGGTGCATAAGTGGTCGATGCCTAGCGGCGTCCTATTGCACTTTCTGATGGGTGGTCTCCACATTATCATGCTTTTCAATCTTGTACGCACCATTGTGGGCCTACACTGATTAAATCGCTATGGCTGTTTGCTGGAATTTATGAGATGTTGGCGGAGACCCTCCTTTTAGCGCCAAAATGTTGATACAGAAATCTACACCAACTAGAGTGATCCGATCGACCTTGACAGGATCGGAACTGATGTGTGCGTGATTACAGATAACCAACAATGAATGAATAGTGAATGTAGTAAAGTAAATGGCAAAGAGATTTTTAAAGTGGTTCGGGGAGATAAACTCTTCAGCCTAAGTCCACTGTTATTGTATTTGCTCTGAGAGCTTACAATGATAATTCTAGAATAATTTTTCAACCCCTTTCTCATCGTTGGAGGGGGTTTATATACAGATTCTATACAAAGGAAATAGCGAAAATAAAGGGATTACAATTAAAATTGAAATGTAACTTTGATATTCTTGCAATTGAGTGCTGAGATTGCGCCAGGATTGCTGTCAATCTGTCCCTTTCGAGATATCCAGGATCTAGAGTTATCCGTGAGCTGGTTGAACAACTGTAAGGATTGGTCTTGACTAACTTATGCTAGGTTGAGCTACAACTCGACGAGCTTATACTGGGTCGGACAATTGGTAGAGTCAAATTGATTCTGGGTCGAGCTATTACCTCGCAACTCCTCGAGCTTGATGGAAAAATCACACACAACAACATATTAAATCAATATTCCAATATTTATAATGTCAGTTGTTGTCACAAAATTATAAATTAATATAACCCACAAAGGAAAAAAAAAAACATAGTATTTGAAATAATAATAATATAAACAAAATAAAATTTTATTAGACCAATCTAACTTTTAACTTTGATAATAAATTGGTTAATTTTCTTTTTCTTTTTTATAACTGATGTGTCTAAGCCAGCTTAGGTTCACCTCAACTAATCCTCAGAGGAGCTATCCCACAGCAACCCATTGTCATAGCCCCAAAATTGGTTAACTTTATTAGACCTAGATTATAGAATCAAATTCAACACATTTGAATTACGTTTTCTCACACTATTTTTTGCAGAATGATAGTTTGTTACCCCTTGTTTCAAAAAGAATTTGGAGTTTGATTATATTGAATATTTTTGATTCATTGTATGTGAAATTGGAAAAGATTTAGATCCTAGATAAATTTTCATAGTATTAAAGATTTTCATTAATTTGTCATTGTTAACTAGGAAATATCTTAAAATTTCAAGAGTAAATGCTTTAGGGTTAGTTTAGACATTACACCATATGACATACTTCATTGATCACAATATGACAATGTAGGGTGGCAATTAACTTTTTTGCAAAAGATAGGGGTCCAATGTAATTGGGCCAATACAAGTATACAATGAAACCCTATGAAATAAAATTATCAACACTGTATAATAGGTAATGTAGGGTGGCAATTAACTTTTTTTGCAAAAGATAGGGGTCAAGTGTATTGGGCCAATACAAATATACAATAAAACCCTATGAAATAAAATTATCAACACTGTATAACAGGTAATGTTACCGTAGTAATTTTAACAGTACCCTATTATACATAAATAAAGAGTAAATGACATGTTCCCACCCGAGGATTAGCGAAATTCAAGGTTAATATCCATGGTTTCATTTATTCCAGATTCTCACCCTTAAAACAACACCATTTTGTTTATTTAATAGTTAAAAGGCTAAAATAGTCTTTACCATAATTTGAAATTGAAATGTCAAATAACCTCACATCTCAAACCCCTCAACCATGTGTGAACAACTCTCACACTCGATCTTGTCGTTTTCTGTCAGAATTGGACTTCACCAGCACCACCAATAACGTCAGCACCCTTACATTACCAAAACCTCTCTGTTTTCCAACTCATTGACCTCTCTGATTGTCGGCGATCATCGGCACCATTATGGTTAGGATTCAGTCGTTCTTCATCAGATTTTGGTCGTATCTGGTGACCAAAATTGAATTGGTGACCACCATTTCAACTAGCAGCTCCAGCTTTTTAAACCCCCATATCCCCTTCAACTGTTCAATCATCGTTTGTTGGCATTGTTAGGGTTAGGATTCAGTCGTTCTTCGTCAAATTCTGACTGTTTTTGGCTACCAAGATCGAATTGGTCACCACCACTAGCACAGGCTCTAGCTATTCAAAACTCACCTTTCACCGGTGCCGTTAAGGTTAAGATTCAATCGTTCTTTGTTAGATTCTGGCCGTTTCCGACTACCAAAATCGAATTGGTCACCACCACTGCAACTAGTGGCTCCAACTCTTCAAAACCCCTATATCCCCTTCAACCATTCAATTGCCATTCGCTGGCAATGAGGTTAGTGTTCTCCTTCGTGATTTTTGGTGAATTGGGTAATTTTGATGATTGATTCAAAGAATTGATTGGTTTTAAGAGTTTTGGTAGAGTGTTTGTTTGATTTGATTGGTTTTCGACATTTCTTGTGTTGGGTTGATTTGCTTCATGGTGGGTGTTGTTTTTGGAGAGGTTGGTGGGGGCTTGTGGGTGCTGCTTTGTAGGGTGGGCCAGTTGTGGTGGTAGTTAGGATAGGGTGGCTTTGGAATGGAGTGGTTTAGCCGATTGTGGTGTTGGTTTGGAATGGGTGGTGGTGGTTGTTTGGTCAGTTGTTGTTGCTACTTTGTAAGGTGGGTTGACTATGGTGGTGGTGGTGGTGGTGGTGGTTTGGAATGGGGTCGTATTGGCCAACTGTAGTGGCAGTTTGGGATAGGGTGGTTTGGCCGATTGTGGTGGTGGTTTGGGATGGGGTGGTTTGGAATAGGCTGTGGTGGTGGTTTGGAATAAGTGAAAGGCAATTTGGTAATAGCACATCTCATAACCCAACCATGATTGACGACGTTCATTTAAGAGTGGGAATCTGGAATTTACGAAACCAAGGATACTAACCTTAGGTTTCGATAAACCTTAGGTGGGAACGTGTCGTTTTTTCATAAATAAAATAACTAAAAAAAAAAAAAATCGTTTTAGTTTGAGTGGAGATGAGATATAAATAAGGGAATATCCATAATCAAAACAAAGGGGCCGTTTGGTTCATTATTCTGATAGTTTTTAAAATAATACTTTGAAAAAAGTTAAATTGGGCGGGTATTACGATATAGGATTTAGAAATTAACAAAAATATCCCCTATGTTTGTTTATTTACTAAACACCCCTATAATAAAATATTAAAAGTTAACAAAAACACCCCCAGTCCACCCATTAAATACGGACAGCCGGTCACCACCGCTGGAGGGTGGCCGGAGTGTTTTTATAATTTCTAAAAAAAATATTTGGGGGTGTTTAATTAAATTAACAAATTTAAGAGATTTAAAAGAAATTGAAAAATATAGAATAATATTTTGGGAATAATGATATTGGCTTCGTTTGGTTGCATTTTGGGAATACTACTTTTAGTATTCCCAAAAAAGTTAAACAATAAAATACCAAAAAACTCACAATATTATTTAATATTTTTTAAACCCCCTAAATTTGTTAATTTAATTAAATACCTCTAAATATTTTTTAAAAATTTGCAAAAACACCCCAACAATCCACATTTAGCAGATTCCGGCCATCACTGCCGTAAAATGGCCGGAATCTGGTAGGATGGTGCACTACCGGCTGAATCTGGCAGGTAGTGCGCCGACGATCTCTTTTCGGCCGGAGATCTCGGATCTGGCTGGAAAAGGCCAAATCTTTGGTCGTAACCAGTCGATAACGATGGCCAACAACGGTCGTCATTGACCATCAACGACAACCGTTGTTGGTCGTCGTTGACGAGCAAATACGGCCAGATCTGGCCAGATCTAGCCGTAGATCTGGCCTTTGCTGGCTAGATCTACCGTGGATCTGGTCGGAAAAGGTTATATCGGTGCACAAACAGCAAGATCCAACTGGTCATGCATCGATACGGTGACTCCAACCACCCTCCGGCGGTGGTGGTTGGTTGTCCGTATTTGAGGGTGGGTTAGGGATATTTTTTTTAACTTTTAATATTTTATTATAGGAGGTATTTTGTAAAAAAACAAATATAAAGGGCTGCGTTTATTTCAGTTTTGGGAATACTACTTTTAGTATTCCCAAAAAAGAATTCAAATGATAAAATACCCAAAAACTCAGATTTTTTGGAATACTACTCCCAATATTATTCAACTTTTTTTAAACCCCTTAAATTTGATAATTTAATTAAATACCCCTAAATATTTTTTTAAAAATTACAAAAACACCCCGATAATTCATATTTGATTCCATTCCACCAGCGCGAAAATGGCCGGAATATGTAGGATGGCACACTCTACCATGAATCGGCGGTGGTGCGTCGATCTAGCCTTTTCCGGTCAGATCCATGGTGGATCTGGCCGGAAAAGGCCAGATCTAAGGCCAAAGATCTGGCCGTCGGTGGATCTGGCCGGAAAAGGCTAGATCTAAGGCCAAAGATCTTGCCGTTGACGGCCAGATCTTTGGCCGTAACCGTTTATAACGACGGCCAACAAACGGTCGTCGTTGACCATCAACGCGGCCGTTTGTTGGTGGCGTCGTTGACCATCAATGACAACCGTTTGTTGGTCGTCGTTGACGAGAAAATACGGCCGACGACCGTTTGTTGGCCATCGTTGACCATCAATGACGACCGTTTGTTGGTCATCGTTGACGAGAAAATACGGCCAGATCTGGCCTTTGTCGACCAGATCCACCGTAGATCCGCCGTGAGGCCGACCAAAGGCTATCGGCACTGCACAAGATCCAATAGGTCCATGCGCCAATGCGGTGAACCCGGCCACCCTCCAGCGGTGGTGGCTGGCTGTCTGTATTTGACATTGGGTTAGGGGTGTTTTTGTTAACTTTTAAGATTTTATTATAGGGGGTGTCTTGTAAATAAATAAATATAGGGGGTCTTTTAAATTTATAAATCCTACATCGTAATACCCGCCCAATTCAACTTTTTTTTAACTTTTTTCAAAAAACTTTTCTCAAAACCCCCAAATTTTAAACCAAACGGAGTTAAGGTATTTTATTAATTTATAAATTTTACACCGTAATAACCATTCAATTCAACTATTTTTTAACTTTTTTTTTTAAAAACGTTTCTCAAAAACTACAAAATTGTGAATGGAACGGAGGCATTTTGTTTGAACTTTTTTGGGAATGGAAAAGCGAAACAAACGAAAGCCAAAATAATTAAATACCTCCTGCCTTGACCGTCTCTCTCTCTTCTTCGACTTTCGTCTCTTTCTCACTCTCTAGCGTTCGACGAGAGAGTAACAAAGAGATAGAAAACACACACAACAAACTACCATTCACAGGTGCTTCTTCTCTGTTATTTACGCTGTCTTTACCTTCGCCTTTTTATATTCCTATAATCTTGTTTGTCTTTTTTGTTTTTCTCTTTTTTGCCGAAAATTATAGATAACAGAGTCCCACGGATCATTCAAAAGAATATATTGCATTTTGGATTTGTGGGTATGAATTGTTAATCAATTCGAGCTCAAATGAGTTATTCTGGAATAAAAAAAAAAAAAAAAATTTAATTTTTTGTGTGTTGGAACGAGCAAATTTGTTTAATTGATGGATGGATCTGTCTTGAGAATCGTGCGATTTATATGTTTTTGTTTTTTTTCCCCAAATTCTTGTTGAAAATTGTTTCCTTCCGATTATTTTTTATCTGGGTATTTATTTATTTATGCGGGTGTTTTATTATTATTATTTTTTTGTTCGTGCAAATTCACAAGCTTGAAGTTCCTAATTTTCGAGGGAAAACTTAAATTTTCCTATGAAACAAACAGACCCATGTTCTGGTTTTTTCTTAAATTACGGAATTTGAGTTTACCCGTAAGAAAAACAACCCAGATAAGCTTTTACAGCAACAACTACGCAGGTTCAGATAGGGTCTTTAGTTATTATTAGTGTTCTGAGGTTTAGATACTACGAAGGTTTTTGTTTGACTAAAAGGGATCGGGTTACACTGGATTTAGATTGGGAAACTCAATGAAGCAGAGGGTTTTTAACTGACTGCTTTTGAACGGATGATTGGGCGAAATGAGAAAGCTAGTTCAGAGAGTTCTCTATACAAGGAAGCTATGTTACCATAAAGGATAGCTAACTCTAACGTTTAATAAGAATAAAATGTGTGTATCCTGTGACATATTGTGTTTTTGCTTGGGTTGTAGCATGCTGGTTGTGCATAATTATGGTATGATCAATATTATTTACTCCAGTAAGGATTAGGTATTGTGGCTCTTTTGACTATATTGGTTAGATTTCATGTTGTATATGTAGCGGTTGGGAAACGAGGTTTCAGGTGTATTGTTCTACACTTTGGTGTATGCAATCATGCATAATGAAGAGAGAAGAAGAGAGAAGAAAGATATAAACTGAGCCATAACCTTATCTCTCTGCACATTTTGTCTTATAAAACTTCAAGAAATTATTAACTAGGAAGAATTAGCGAAATATTAGTCCTATACCTTTCTTTTGGTATTTCTTATTTCTTGTTTAATAATATGGATTCATATTCAATCAAACTGGTCCACGGCCCAACTTACCCACAAAGATTGTTGAAGAGGTTAGGTCTCTATTGTTATTATTTCAGTTAGACTTGGGCTGACAAGGGCTGTGTAATATTGTTTGTGTTTTTTGTTTTTGTATGCATAATTATGTATTAGGAATAGTGGATCCCTTTTAAAGTGGTTTGCTGTTAAGTGGAGAAACATAAAATGTATTTCTAATCCTAATAATCACTTTTGACGTCTACTTTCCCAAAATGAACGTTCTTTTCTTTTTTATTTGTTCTTTTTCTTCTTGGCGGATTTATTTTGTTATGGATTTTAATTTTTATGTAGTGTTTGCTACTTTGTTTTTAGGTTAGAATTTGATGGATACCAATAATTGGAGGCCTACTTCTCAAGGCGGAGAACCCGTCATGGACACTGGTGATTGGAGAAATCACTTGCAGCCTGATTCACGACAAAGAATTGTCAACAAGATGTAAGTGCCTTTTTTTCTTTTTCTCCCTGCTATTAATCTGTTGCTTAAAAAACACTCTCAGTTTTTCAATTTGCCTTGGAAAGTCTTGGATCCTATAGCCGATTGTAGGGATTTGTATGGTTACTGAAGTTCTTATAAATCAAAAATAAAAAATAAAAAATGAAAGAAAGAAAGAAAGAAAAGGGCCAGAAGTCAGTCACTAGTTAGTGAGACCATCATAAACGACTCTTTATCTGCTGTTGACAAGTTGAGTTTGTGAACATTGAGAATTGAAGCGTGGATCAGCTAGCAGATAGGGGGCCAGTCTGTGGATTACAAATATAAAACTTGGGTGCCAAATTCATCTGATAGGGTTTAATGCATTCTGTCATTCTGGACTACTACTTCATTTTTAATAATGTTACTACATGAGAATACATTATTGTCTCAAAAATATGGTTTGGACTACCATTGTAAGCGAGCTATAGAGAAATAACAGGTCAATGATAGCAAAAGAGGTTTCTTGCTTAACAGTCCCTTATCATTAATGTCTACTTGTATTGAGTTAAGATGGAAACCAGGGAGTGTGAAAGATATTCCACTACAAATAAAAGGATTTAAGGTATTTTAAAATGGCATGTCTTAATCCAGATATCGATGTGTCACCATCTTCCTCGTGGTGGAGTTATTGTTCTAGAATTATGTGGTCTCATGTGATGATAAACATGGCTTATGACTAATGTCATTATTAAGTCCATTCTTTTGAACATCAGGAGATATTTATTTACTCCAAATTCTTTTCCATGGAGGATCATGATCACTCCTCTTGGCTAATATCTACTCTCTTTTTTCTGGCAGCAATATTATGAGTTTGAAACTAAATTGTATTATAAATAGGAAGCTGAAAATAATTTGAGTCATTGAATTAGCATATGACCATTAGTTTGACAAGTTGCTTTGAAAGAATATTCCTATTTCGCTACTAATATTTGCGAGCATACAGCCTAAAATTTCATTCTCAACAGTGATTGTACAAACATTCCTTGGTTCTTTTTGGTATGAAAAGCTAAGCTGTCATGAAATATACGGTTTTTATTTAAATAAGTTATGGAAAATTAAGGTTAGCTTCAAGTTGGTGCTTTCGCAAAAATTTCTTTCATGGTTCGGTTGTTACATTACATTATGGATTACCAAGTAAGGGTTTCTTGGTAAGAACAATACTTGCATGATCAGCAACTCACTTATGTTTTATTCTGTGCAGTATGGATACACTGAAGAGGCATCTTCCTTTTTCCGGTCAAGAGGGATTGAATGAACTCAAGAAAATTGCTGGAAGGTTTGAGGAGAAGATATATACTGCTGCAACAAGTCAGGTAAAATTTTTATCTGAGTTCTATAATGTTCATCAATCTATATATATACCTCTCATCATACCTTGGAGCTTCCAAGGAAGATTTTCTTACCGTATTGAACCTTTGTCATCTTATTTGTTAGTTTTTTAGATCATTTCTTTTATTTATTTACTTGTTTCTTTATGTTTAATAGTGCATTTGCACCATTACGTCATTTTTTTTTTTTTTTTTTTTTATTTGGTGCGTGTGAGAGATTTTGGAATTTAAAGTTCTATGAGATTTGAAATTTGTTATTTATCTCAAATTTCAGTCAGATTATTTGCGGAAAATATCTTTGAAGATGCTTTCAATGGAGTCAAAATCTCAAAATCCTATGCCTAATTCTTTGCCACCCAATGCCGCTGGTAATAGCAACAAACTGCCGGATCAAGGTGATAACATTCTTCAGAATTCTTCTCTTAAGACACTGAAAACTTCACTTGCAACTTGGTCTATTCCATCATGCTTCTTGGCTGGTAGAGTTGGTTAAATCTATTCAAACATGTCATGAATGCATGAATTATCATCTCAATTATAGTAATCCAATTAATAATCTACAGCTTTTAGATATTGATGACAAGCTTTGTGTTTTGAGAAGGACACAAGGTGTCGTGCGTCAAACTTGTCCCAAAAATGTTGGTACCCTGTAAACGACAATGTATATTTTAAAGTTTGGAAGTATTTTTTATTGGCAAGATGCAACCAAAAGCTTAAGGTATTAAGTAGATATCATACTAGATGTTACACTCAATGAATTTAGTGTAGTTTAACATATTAAACATGTATTATTCACTATAACTGATTGTTTATTCCTGGTGTGGAATACAATAGATTCTGTATTGGTAACAAAAATAACAAGATGGGTGACATCTTTGGCTGTATGAAATTGCACATGCCATTTAAAAAGATAATTAATTCCCTAGAGTGAATTAACAAGATGGGCAACCAAAAGCTTTGGTCATGCCCTAACATATTTTTGCTCTTTTTGGTCATCTAAGATGTTCTTTGGCTTGGTTATTAGTTTTTATTTATTTCATGAGAAAGAACTGGTTTTGAATTCTTTTCTACAATCCATGTCTGGGAATTTTTGAAAATTTTCCACCGACATACATTATCTCACCCAAATATGATTTTTGTATTAAAATTCTGTGATTTCATCAAAATCAGTAAATGACAAGTATGTATGCAACTGACACCAATGGATATGTCAATATAGACTAGTATGTCTGTAATCTTGTGTTTGGATATATTCCAAATTGGTGTGTTCCTTCACTTCTAGAGTTGCTTATATTGAGACATGTGGTTTGAATTTAAATTTTTAAGTGTGTGAGTTGACGCCTCAACAGCTTTACCTTTTAATCTTGGCATTTACACCTCATGATTAACCATGCAATGGAAGAAAATCTTTATAATTCGTTTTGACCTTCTTTTCTCTTACTCACGACTTTGTAATTTATCCGGTTGAGTGTCAAGGGATTATGGTATATGTGGTTGATTGTGAGAAGCAGTAAATTTGTTTTGTCATCGTTCTTGTGGGAAGAGTGCATAAATGCTGTCTTTGTATTTATTCTTGTTGTGGGAGAAACTGATGCTCTAATCTTTTGTTGTACTAATGGTTTTCTGGTGAACCCTTGACAAAGCGGAAACACATAGCTTTATTAAGGATGTCAAATCCACAGACAAGAAATCCCAAATGGAACTCAAAAATATATCGATAAGCCATGAATTGCTTGTAACATAACAACCCTTTTTATAGTTGACCATTCCTGATACTACTCAAATAAGATAAATACAATTCCTTAGTAACCAAAATTCCTTGTTAAAGAAGAAAAACAAATAATATTCAATTAGGAAAACCAAGTTTAACTAATCTAAGTTAACCTAAATTATGAAACTTAATTAATATAGGAAAATAATTATGACTCTAAACAAGAAAAGTAAAATAACTAAAACTCATCCTACATCAACCCTACTTCATTATACTACTTGGTTCATTTATATCATATAAATTGCCTATTTGCCTGGGATTTGATATCTGTGTTCCTGTCAATCCTCTGTCACATTTAGCTAATGCTATTGGAAATTTTGGTGGCGTGCATGATTTCTTCATCTCATTTGGAGTGTTTTCTGATCATTTAACTGTATGGTACATGAATAATAATAATTTTCCTTTTGCTAGAGACGTGGTGACCTGAGTCAGACTCATGTTTCTCTCAATTATTTTTCCTTGTAATTAGTTCCCATTTAACTTACATGTACACAATTTTTATAATGTTAGCATCTCTAGATTCCACAGCCCAGACTGGACAAGCAAATGGGGGTGATTGGCAAGAGGAGGTCTATCAAAAGGTACTTTGTTTGTCATGTCCCTTAGATGAAGTTTACTTATAATACTTGAAAGAAAATATTGAAGGTGTGGACATAGGTTTTTATAGGGTTGAAATTTTGGATTGGAAATAACCAGTCCACATGGCATGACTGTAGTAGCTAGCACAACAGGAATAACCAATTAGAACAAGGATTTTACCATTGTGAAAGAATTCTCTATAACTCATGATTGTATATGCAACTACTATTATTTTTTGAAAAAAATGATGAATCTAACAATGATGTCTTGCAAAATTTTTACTTTGCAGATTAAAGCCATGAAGGACATGTATTTTCCCGAATTAAATGATATGTATAACAAAATTGCTACTAAATTGCAGCAGGTAAATGATCCGTTTTTGTATATTTCCTTGAAAATTAATGCCTAACCATATTCTTTACTGGGATTTCATCTTAGCTCAGGAGTTAATAGCATATATCTTTAGGTGTCATTTGCTAATCAATTTTAACTCACCTGTTTTTTTAGTACATCTTTTACTTTTCTTTTTAAAGGAAGAAAACAAATATCTTTTTTACCAACATGTTAGCTCAAACATTTTGTTAATTTGTTATTTGTTCCATTTATTGGATTCTGGTTCTTACCCTGTAAACTGGTGTTCTCTCTGCTTGCCAGCATGATTCTCTTCCTCAACAACCAAAGTCGGAGCAGCTTGAGAAGCTGAAAATTTTTAAGACTATGTTGGAGCGTATTATAACATTCTTACAGGTGTCCAAAAGTAATATCTCACCTAATTTTAGGGAAAAGCTGGGTTCCTACGAGAAGCAGATTATCAATTTTATAAATACAAATAGGCCCAGGAAGCCTGTTTCTTCACTGCAGCCAGGGCAACTTCCCCCACCTCATATGCATTCCATGCAGCAGCCACAGTCACAACTTACTCAAGTTCAGCCCCATGACAATCAAATGAACTCGCAGATGCAATCAATGAACTTGCAAGGTTCGGTTGGAACAATGCCACAGAACAATATGACAAATATGCAGCATAAATCTATGTCTTCTATGTCGGGGGTCTCAACAGCATCACAAAACATGTCAAATTCCTTGCAGCCAGGTTCCAATTTGGATTCAGGACAAGGAAATTCACTGAACTCATTGCATCAGGTTTCTGTTGGATCTCTACAACAAAATTCTGTGGGTACCTCTCAACAGGCTAATATGAATACTTTGTCATCACAAAGTGGAGTTAATATGCTGCCGTCAAATATTAATCCCCTCCAGTCAAATTCAAATATGCTACAACACCAGCATATGAAACAGGAGCAGCAACAAATGCTGCAGTCCCAACAGCTCAAACAACAAATGCAACAGCGCCAGATACAGCATCAAATGATGCAGAAGCAACAGCTAATGCAACAGCAACAGCAGCAGCAGTTGCACCAGCAAGCAAAGCAGCAGCTGCCGGGGCAGATGCAGACGCATCAAATGCCACAGCTGCATCAGATGAATGATGTGAGTGACATGAAGATGCGACAGGGGATGGGTGTTAAGCCTGGGGTCTTTCAGCAACATCTGCTATCAAGCCAATGCTCAGTCTATCCCCATCAGCAGTTGAAGCCGGGAGCTACATTTCCTATTTCTTCTCCCCAAATGGTTCAGGCTGCATCCCCTCAAATGCCACAACATTCTTCTCCACAGGTCGACCAGCAGAATCTGCTTTCATCACTCACAAAAACTGGAACCCCCTTGCAATCTGCAAGCTCTCCTTTGATCGTGCCATCTCCTTCAACACCTTTGGCTCCCTCGCCCATGCCTGGGGATTCTGATAAACCAATTTCTGGTATTTCCTCACAAGCAAATGCTGGAAATATCGCACATCAACTGAATTCTAATACACAAGCAGCAGCAATGTCTGTTGCAATTGGCACTCCTGGGATATCAGCAGCACCTTTGCTTGCTGAGTTTACTGGTCCAGATGGCACTCATGGTAATTCCTTGACAACCGTTTCAGGCAAGTCCAGTGCTACAGAGCAGCTTCTTGTCCACTCTGAATCTGAATCCATCTCAAATACCATTTTGTTTATCTTGGTGTTCAAATGACCTTTTTAATATTGTTACCCGCTTTCATGGTTATGTTTCTGGGATGTTTTATCCCTCTTAAGTTGGTTGGTATATCTTATTCTTTCTTTGGTTTTCCTATTTTAAATAGGGACTGGCATGCAAAACCAAGTTCATAACCAAGGGCAATCACTTCGTATCCCATTGTCAGCTAATCAGTCTCAGCCATGCCAACAGCTGTTCTCCCAGTACATTCAGAATAACATGACATCAACTGGACTTCCGGGTTCTTCTGGATTGCCATTTTTGCTTCCTTCTGTCTCTGGTTTAACAAAGACTCCAATCCCCAGTGTTGCAAACCAAAATTCCACCATGCAAAATATATCTGTTGTTTCACAAAACACATTACCTTCAATGGGACAAGGGGTGCCCTCCAATCTCTTTGCCAATTCTCAGAGGGAAATGCAAGCAATGCTACAGGTTCTTCCCCTGCTGCAACAACACCAATCCCAGAACCCACAACAGCATATGCACCAACAGCATATGCCGTCAAAAGCTGCCTTCACAAAACCAGCAGCACCTATAACACTGCCGTCAATGATGCCTTCACAAAAACAGCAGCAGCAGCTAATGGGGCAACTTTCAAAAGCTGCAAACATGCCGCAGAATCAGTTGATTGGCCAACAATATAGTGTTGGAGATGTTGAGCAGCAACTACACCAGCGGTTGCTAGGACAGAAGAGTAATCTTCCAAAACTGCAGCAACAGATAAATCATGCTCTAATATTTTGTGTATTCTTTGTTTCTGTACTGTTGTGGTTCCTTTATCTCGTATGAACTTCCCTGCGATTTGTTTTCTATATTGCTGTCAATTCCACTGTAAAAATTTGCATATGCGATCGCAGTTTTTCTTATAATATTGGAATTTCCTTTTTATTGCATGATTGTTCATTTCATTTGGAGTGTTCTTTGATCATTGAACTCTATGCCACGTGTATAAGTATAATTTTCTTATTGCTGGGGTTATGGTATGCAGAGCCTGATTCATGGTACGAGTTAATTTTCCTTGGTACAAATCCCATTTAACTTAAATTTACCCAATGTTGATCAATTAAGCTTCTCTAGCTTGCACAGTCCAGGCAAGACATGCAAATGCGGGTGGTATGCATGAGCAGGTCTACCAAAAGGTTTTTTGTCAAGTTCCTCGTTGAAGTTTTCTTATAAATTTATAATACTTGGGATTGGGATAAAATATTGAAGATACAGTCAATTGGAAACTATGAATATAACATTGTGAAACCCTAAAGGGTTGGCCCGAGGATAGTTGAGGTGTGCGAAAGCTGATCTGAACATCTCAGTTATAAAAAAAAAAAATTAAAAAAAAAATATTGTGAAAAAATTCCAACAACATATTCTTATGATTTTTTTTCATTATCCTTAAGTACTTTTTTTTTAACAGTGAGAACAATTCGATTTTAGGGTGTTTTGAGTTGGTATTTGATGTGAGTTGTACAGGTTTTACTCTATTTTAATGAGTTGTTTAGATATATGTTTGGAAGTGCTTTTAAACTATTAAAAGCACTTAAAAATAATATCCAAAAATACTTTTATAAAAATGATGTGTGGAAAACTATGTTTGGTCGGAAAGTATCAGGATTGCTTCAAGGAATACCAGTATACCACTAATAGATGCCTTTTCAAAAGTGCTTTTTGAAATTGTTTTCAAGTGAATAAATATTCATAATTCTATAATAATAATCAGTTGCATGTTACCAACTCTTAACTATTTGTTAACCATATTCACCTTCCAATCTCATTTGTCTTTATTATACAAAAATTCTAAATTAATTTTAATTTAAATAATTAGATTGATGTGAATAGGAAATGAAATGAAATGGGTATCTACTATCTAGTCACAGAGCTCTTACTTGACCAATGGTTTTAAGATTCTGAAAGATTAGTTGAGGTGTGTTTAAACTAGTCTAAAGTGTAAACACCCCTGATCATTGAAAATAAAAAAACAAAAATGGGTATCTTGAATTTGATATTATTATTGTTTTGTTCATCAAATTTTCCATTGATCTCACCACCTTAAGCTTTACCACAATCTTTGAATTTCATATCAACAAGCAACAATTTGATTCTTTTATTATTATTATTTTTTTTTTAATGATCGAAGTGTCTAAACCAATTTACGTGTACTTCAATTAATTGATTTTTTCTCTATGAAATATATTAATGGTTAAAGTATTGGAATAATATTTTTTGTTTATTTATTGAAATCCGAGGTAAAGTTAGCCGGTTGAACACTTAACCTTAATGCAATGGTAAAATAAATTATCATTTTATCATTAAAGTACTTGTGGAAAATTAACACATACTAAATTAATATTCTAATATTTATAATGTCAGTTGTTGTGATTATATACACATCACTTATCACACAATTATAAATTAATATAACCCACAAAGGAAAAAAATTAAACATAATATTTGAAATCATAATAATATAAAAAAAAAAAAAATTTATTAGACCCATCTAACTTTTAACTTTGATAATAAATTGGTTAATTTTTTTTTTTTCTTTTTTATAACTTAGACATTTGGGTCAACTTAGACTCACCTCGACTAATCCTCATGGGGAGCTATCTCACAGCAACCAACCGTTATGGCCCCTAAATTGGTTAACTTTATTAAGCCAAGATTATAGAATCAAATTCAACATAGTTGAATTAAGTTTTCTCACACTATTTTTTACAAAATAGTAGTTTGTTACCCCTTGTTTTAAAAAGAATTTGGAGTTTGATTATATTGAATATTTTTTATTTATTTCATGTGAAATTGGAAAAGAGTTAGATCCTAAATTTTGTTAGTATTAAAGATTTTGATTAATTTGTCATTGTTAACTAGGAAATGTCTTAAAATTTCAAGAGTAAATGCTTTAGGTTTAGTTTAGTTTAGTCATTACACCATATGACATACTTCATTGATAACAATATGACAACGGTGGCAATTGACTTTTTTGCAAAAGATAAGGGTCAAATGTAATTGGGCCTATACAAATATACAGCACAACCCTATGAAGTTAAATTATCAACACCATATAATAGGTAACATTACCGTAGTAATTTTATCAGTACCCTATTATACATAAATAAAGAGTAAACGACATGTTCCCACTCGAGGATTAGCGAAATTCAAGGTTAGTACCCATGGTTTCATTTATTCCAAATTCTCACCCTTAAAATAACACCCTTTTGTTTATTTAATAGTTAAAAGGCTAAAATAGTCTTTACCATAATTTGAAATTAAAAAGTCAAATAACCCCACATCTCAAACCCCTCAACCGTGTGTAAACAACTCTCGCGCTTGATCTTGCTATTTTTCGCCGGAATTGGACTTCACCGACACCACCATTAGCTTCAGCACCCTCACATTACCAAAACCCCTCTGTTTTCTGACTCATTGACCTCTTTAATCGCCAGGGCCGTTAGGGTTAGGATTCGGTCGTTCTTTGTCAGATTTTGGCCGTTTCCAGTGACTAAAATCAAATTGGTCACCACCACTGCAACCAGCGGCTCCAGCTCTTCAAAACCCCCATGTCCCCTTCAACCGTTCAGTTGCCATTCGCTGACGTCATTAGGTTAGGATTCGTTCGTTCTTCGTCGGATTATGATCATTTTCGGAGACCAAAATTGAATTGGTCACCACTACTACAACCAGCAGCTCCAACTCTTCAAAACCCCCATATCCCCTTCAATCGTCTAGTCACCATTCATTGGCGCCGTTAGGGCTAGGATTCAGTCGTTTTTCATCGAATTCTGGTCGTTTCCAATGACCAAAATCAAATTGGTCACCACCATTGCTACTAGTGGCTATAACTCTTCAAAACCCCCATATCCCCTTCAACAGTTCAATCGTCGTTCGCTAGTAATGAGGTTCATGTTCTCCTTCGTGATTTTTGGTAAATTGGGTAATTTTGATGATTAATTCAGAGAATTGATTGGTTTTTCTGGTTGAATGTTTGTTTGATTTGATCTAGTTTTCAACATTTCTTGTGTTGGGTTGATTTGCTTCATAGTGGGTGTTGTTTTGGAGAGGTGGGTGAGGGCTTGTGGGTGCTGCTTTGTAGGATGGGCTGGCTGTGGTGGTAGCTTGAAATGGGGTGGTTTGGTCGGCTGTGGTGGCGTGGTGGTTTGGAATGGGGTGGTTTGGTCGACTGTGGTGGTTGTTTGGAATGGGTGGTTTGGCCAACTGTGGTGGTAGTTTGGAATGGGCTGTGGTGGTTGTTTGGCCAACTATTGGTGCTACTTTGTAGGGTGGGCCGACTGTGGTGGTGGTTTGAAATGGGGTGGTATTGGCCGACTATGGTGGCAGTTTGGGATGGGGTGGTTTGGAATGGGTGAAGGGTAGTTTGGTAATAACACATCTCATAACCTAATCATGACTGACGACGTTCATTTAAGGGTGGGAATCTGAAATTTATGAAACCAGGGATGCTAACCTTGGGTTTCGCTAAACTTGGGTGGGAACATGTCGTTTACTCATAAATAAAAGAAAAAAAAAAATCGTTTTAGTTTGAATGGAGATGAGATATAAATAAGGGAATATCCATAAACAAAACAAAACAATTAAACACCTCTTGCCCTGACCCTGTTAGGATTATTTTAGAATTAGGATAGAATTAAAATAATTAGGGTATATCCTTCTATAATTATGTTATTATCTTATTAGGATAAAATCAGGATTATCTTATTATTCTTTTATAATTAGGATATAATACCTTATTAGATTTGAATTAAGCAATTAGAGTCCTTATAGGATTAGGATAATGTGTAAGGCTATATAAAGCATAAAACAATTAAGGTTTGACAAGCAATAATCAATAAAGTTCTTTTTCCTAAATTCTCTAAGCATAAACACTATCTTATCATTTGGTGCTCTCATTCCCTTTCCATGGCTAACCCTTCTCGCCTAAAGGCTCTGGATGAACTTGTCTCTCAACATAGGGCCAAACTGGACGCTCAAGAGGCCAAACTTGACTCTTAAGAGGGTCTTTTGAAGGCTATTACACTAAAACTGACTAACATTGACGCCAAGCTAGAACAAAGACGACGATTAAAAGAGCCCCTGGGGGACAGTGATGCGAGTGGCGATGGCACTCCCCCTGCTCGACTCGAGTTTACGTTGTTTTGGGTCTATGCCACCTTTTAAGCCTTTTCGATTGGAGGTGTCTCGCTTTGATGGCATGGATCCCCGTGCTTAGAGGTTTAAAGCCGAGCAATTCTTTGATTACCATAGTACCCCTATCGAGCAACGGTTGACGATCTCTTACTTCCACATGGATGGGCTAGCTCTATCCTGATATCGCTGGATGCATTCCAATGGGCAGATCCATTCCTGGCATTCTTTCTTGCAGGATTTAGATGTTCGTTTTGGGTCTTCGGAATTTGTGGATTACCAATGGTAGTTGGCCAAACTTACTCAAGCAGGTTTTGTCGTCGCTTATTAAACAAAATTTGAGGAAGTCTCTAATCAAGTTTTTGGACTTCCAGGTATGTTCCTTTTAAGCTGCTTCATATCAGGGCTCAAATCGGAAATCTAAGGGGAGGTGCAGTCCTTCCGGCCTCACACCCTCAACCACGCCATGAGTCTTGCTCACTTGCAAGAGGACAAGCTGTAGGATCTACACTTATATGGGCAATTTGCTGACCCCATATCGTGGGATCCTAATAAATTAGCTCCTAATGTTCCTTCAGCGTAGCAAGCCCTTTTATCGACTCCAAACTAATTGGGTTCCTTGCCTGTTAAGCGACTCACGGTGACACAAATGCAAGAACTGTGCAACAAAGGTTTGTGCTATAATTGCAATAAGTGCTTTCAACCTAGGCGTCGCAGCAGGGCCAAGTTCTTTCTCTTGCTAATGGAGGAGGATGATGATAAGCGCAAGGATGAACCGGGATAACTGCTATTGATAGTGTCGTACCTTGCAACCTTGAGGACAAGTTTGAGCCGAAAGGGAAGGCACTGTTAGGATTATTTTAGAATTAGAATAGAATTAAAATAATTAGGATAGAGTATTTTATTAGATTTGAATTAGGGTCCACTTGGGAGTTTCATGGTAGCGGTTATGAGAGTAAACCACTGTAGCGGTTTTGAGGATAAACCATTGTAACAGTTTTGATGGGTTTTTAGTAGCAGTTTTTAAAACACCCAACCTGTGCTTGTAATTTTATTTTCTAGCGGTTCTAACAGTTTTTTAAAATGATAAATTTACATATATGCCCATAAAAATATTCAAACTCTAACCAGTAATTTGGAGTTTTGTTTTTTCAGTTATAAGGTAAGAGTTCTTTATTTGTTTTCTACTTATTAGTATTTTATAACTTCAAATATGATAAAGTCTTCTTATCATTCTTTGTCATTCTTCGCAGCATCTGAAATGATTAAAAAATTCTGACTCTACTTCTTCAAGAAAGCATCTAGAAATGAGATTTTAATAATTTTTTTTTTTTTTATGATTGTTTAAAATTGTTTTATATTTAATATGGTTGAAGATGTGCATAATATGGTTAATTTTTTTTATTTTTTTATGTAAATGAGATAGTTTTATAGTGGATAACTGGATATAGTATTTATGGAATAAAATTTTAAAACTAATCAAAATACCCCAATTTGAGATATTTTATAAACCTCTTAAAAATATATTATACTAGTTTTGAGGGGTTTTTGAGCTAATCAAAATCAATGTGTAAAAAATTTTATAAGTAATGGTTTAAATACACCTTAAGGTACTCAAGGTACTCAAAACTAGGGAAAAAAAAAAAACTCGAAGCAGACCCTTAGGGAATTAGAGTCCTTAGGAAACAACGGAGGTTCTGTTTGCTAAGCAGAATCACTATCCTATCAGACCCTCTCTCTCTTCTTCGACTTTCGTCTTTCCTTTCTTTCTCTCTAGCGTTAGATGAGAGAATAACAAAGAGATAAAGAAACACACACAACAAACTACCATTCACAGGTGCTTCTTCTCTTTTATTTACGCTGTCTTTACCCTTTTTTATATTCCTATAATTTTTTTTTTTTTTTGCTGAAAATTATAGATAACCGAGTCACACCGATCATTCAAAAGAATATGTTGTGTTTTGGATATGTGGGTATGAATTGTTAGTCAATTCGAGCTCAAATGAGTTATTCTGAAATTAAAAAAAAAAAAATTTAATTTTTTGTGTGTTGGAACGAGCAAATTTGTTTAATTGGTGGATGGATCCGTCTTGAGAATTGGGCGAATTATGTTTTCGTTTTTTTTTTCTTTTAACCAAATTCTGTGGTGAAAATTGTTTCCTTCCGATTATTTTTTATCTGGGATTTATTTATTTATGCGGGTGTTTTATTTTTTTTGTTCGTGCAAATTCACAAGCTTGAAGTTCCTAATTTTCTTGGAAAAACTTAAATTTTCCTATGAAACAAACAGACCCTTGTTCTGGTTTTTTCTTAAATTACGAAATTTGAGTTTACCCGTAAAAAAAACGACCCGGATAAGCTTTTACAGCAACAGCTACGCAGGTTCAGATAGGGTCTTTAGTCATTATTAGTGTTTTGAGGTTTAGATACTACAAAGATGGTTGTTTGACTAAAAGGGATCGGGTTACACTGGATGTAGATTGGGAAACTCAATGAAGCAGAGGGTTTTTAACTGACTGCTTTTGAATGGATGATTGGGCGAAATGAGAAAGCTAGTTCAGAGAGTTCTCTATACAAGGAAGCTATGTTACCATAAAGGATAGCTAACTCTAACGTTTAATAAGAATAAAATGTGTGTATGCTGCGACATATTGTGACTTTTCCTGGGTTGTAGCATGCTGGTTGTGCATAATTATGGTATGATCAATATTATCTACTCCAGTAAGGATTAGGTATTGTGGCTCTTTTGACCATATTGGTTAGATTTCATGTTGTATATGTAGCGGTTGTGAAACGAGATTTCAGGTGCATTGTTCTACACTTTGGTGTATGCAATCTGCATAATGAAGACAAAAGAAGAGAGAAGAAAGTTTTAACTTAGGTATAACCTTATCTTTCTGCACATTTTATCTTATAGAACTTCAAGAAACTATTAACTGGGAAGAATTAGCGAAATATTAGTCCTATACCTTTCTTTTGGTATTTTTTATCTCTTGTTTAATAATACGGATGCATATTCAATCAAACTGATCCAAGGTCCAACTTACCCGCTAAGATTATTGGAGAGGTTAGGTCTCTATTGTTATTATTTTAGTTTGACTTGGGCTGACATTGACCAGAAATTAGATTTGGGGCTGTGCTTGCTTTGGTTGTCCATAACTCACTGTTTTGAACTGAAGCGCTGTGTAATATTGTTTGTGTTTTTTGTTTTTGTATGCATTATTATGTATTAGGAAATAGTGGATCCCTTTTAAAGTGGTTTGCTGTTAAGTGGAGAAACATAAAATGTATTTCTAATCCTAAGAATCACTTTTGACGTCTACTTTCCCAAAATGAATGTTCTTTTCTTTTTTATTTTTTCTTTTTCTTCTTTGCAGGTTTATTTTGTAATGGATTTAATTTTTATGTAGTGTTTGTTACTTTGTTTTTAGGTTAGAATTTGATGGATACCAATAATTGGAGGCCTACTTCTCAAGGCGGAGAACCTGTCATGGACACTGGTGATTGGAGAAATCACTTGCAGCCTGATTCACGACAAATAATTGTCAACAAGATGTAAGTGCCTTTTTCTTTTTCTCCCTGCTGTAAATCTGTTGCTTAAAAAACACTCCCAGTTTTGCAATTTGCCTTGGAAAGTCTTGGATCCTATAGGCGATTGTAGTGATTTGCATGGTTACTGAAGTTCTCACAAATCAACAAAAAAAAAGGGCTAGAAGTCAGTCACTAGTTAGTGAGACCACCATAAACGACTCTTTATCCGCTGTTGACAAGTTTTTCGTTAAGCTGAGCATGTGAACGTTGAGAATTGAAGCATGGATCAGCTAGCAGATAGGGGGCCAGTCTGTGGATTACGAATATAAAACTTGGGTGCCTAATTCATCTGATAGGGTTTAATGCATTCTGTCATTCTGGACTACTACTTCATTTTGAATAATGTTACTACATGAGAATACATTTTTGTCTCAAAAATATAGTTTGGAGTACCATTGTAACTGAGCTATAGAGAAATAACAGGTCAATGATAGCAAAAGAGTTGTCTTCCTTAACAGTCCCATATCATTAATGTCTACTTATATTGAGTTAACATGGAAACCAGGGAGTGTGAAAGATGTTCCACTACAAATTAAAGGATTTAAGGTATTTTAAAATGGCATGTCGTAAACCAGATATTGATGTGTCACCATCTTGCTCGAGGTGGAGTTATTGTTCTAGAATTATGTGGTCTCATGTGATGATAAACATGGCTTATGACTAATGTCATTATTAAGTCCATTCTTTTGAACATCAAGAGATATTTATTTACTCCAAATTCTTTTCCATGGAGGATCAGGATCACTTCACTTGGCTAATATCTACTCTCTTTTCTGGAAGCAACATTATGAGTTTGAAACTAAACTTGTATTAAAAATAGGATGCTGAAAATAGTTTGAGTCATTGAGTTAGCATATGACTGTTAGTTTTATAAGTTGCTTTGAAAGAATATTCCTATTTCGCTACTAATATTTATGAGCATACAACCTAAAATTTCATTCTCAACATTGATTGTAGAAACATTCCTTGGTTCTTTTTGGTATGAAAGGCTAAGCTGTCATGAAATATACGGTTTTAATTTAAATAAGTTATGGAAAATTAAGGTTAGTTTCAAGTTGGTGCTTTCGCAAAAATTTCTTTCATGGTTCGGTTGTTACATTACTATAAATTACCAAATAAAGGTTTTCTTGGTAAGAACAATACTTGCACGATCAGCAACTCATTTATGTGTTATTCTGCGTAGCACGGATACACTGAAGAGGCATCTTCCTTTTTCTGGTCAAGAGGGATTGAATGAACTCAAGAAAATTGCTGGAAGATTTGAGGAGAAGATATATACTGCTGCAACAAGTCAGGTAAAATTTTGATCTGAGTTCAATAATGTTCATCAACCTCTCTCTATATATATATAACCTATTTCCATATATTTGCACTTCATTTTTGTGCTAGCCAATCCTATTCTTACTACTTTTCAAATATCGTATTTCTTTTTTAACTTTTGCCTCTCATCATACCATGGAGCTTTCCAAGGGAGATTCTCTTACCATATTGAACCTCTGTCATTTTATTCGTAAATTTTTTAGATCATTTCTTTCAGTTATTTATTTGTTTTTTTATGTTTAACAGTGCATTTGCACCATTAGGTCATTTTTTTTTTTTTTTTTGGTGCATGTGCGAGAATTTGGAATTTAAGTACTACGAGATTTGAAATTTTGTATTTATCTCAAATTTCAGTCGGATTATTTGCGGAAAATATCTTTGAAGATGCTTTCAATGGAGTCAAAATCTCAAAATCCTATGCCTAATTCTTTGCCACCCAATGCCGCTGGTAATAGCAACAAACCGTCAGATCAAGGTAATAACATTCTTCAGAATTCTTCTCTTAAGACACTGAAAACTTCACTTGCAACTTGGTCTATTCCATCAAGCTTTTTGGCATGTAGAGTTGGTTTAATCTATTCAAACATGTTATGAATGCATGAATTATCATCTCAATTATAGGAATCCAATTTACAATCTACAGCTCTTGGATATTGATGACAAGCTTTGTGTTTTGAGAAGGACACAAGGTGTCGTGTGTCAAACATGTCCCAAAAATCTTGGTACCCTGGAAACGACAGTGTGTATTTTAAAGGTTGGAAGTACTTTTTATTGGCAAAATGCAACCAAAAGCTTAAGGTGTTAGGTAGATACCATACTAGATATTACACTCAATGGATTTAGGGTAGTTTAACATATTAAACATGTATTATTCACTATAACTGATTGTTTATTCCTTGTGTAGAATACAGTAGATTCTGTTTTGATAACAAAAATAACAAGATGGGCAACATCTTTGGCTGTATGAAATTGCACATGCCATTTAAAAAGATAAATAATTCCCTAGAGTGATTTGTTAAGTTCCCAAATCGGTAGGTGAAATAAAATTCTGTTATTTTCTTCTCCCTTCCTCCTCTTCTCTGCCCCTGCCCCAAAACCAAAAGAAATCCCACCCTTTTAATGGTGGATTTCCTAGTCTACTCTTAATCTAAATCCATCTAAAAGCCATTTTGTTCCTCTTGGTGTTCAAACGACTCTTTTAATTAATCGTTACCTGCTTTTGTCAATATGTTCTCCCCTCTTAAGTTTTTTAATTAATTTTCTATTGGTTTTCCAATTTTAAATAGGAACTGGCGTGCAAAACCAAGTTCATAACCAAGGGCAATCACTTCCTGTCCCAATGTCAGTGAATCAGTCTCAACCACGCCAACAGCTTTTATCCCAGAACATTCAGAATAACATGCCATCAAACGGAGTTCCGGGTTCTTCTGGATTGCCATCTGCTCTTCCTTCTGTCTCTGGTTTATCACAGGCTCCAATCCCCAGTGTTGTAAACCAAAATTCCACCATGCAAAATATATCTGGTGCTTCACAGAAAACAGTTTCTTCAATGGGGCAAGGGGTGCCCTCCAATCTCTTTGCCAATTCTCAGAGGCAAATGCAAGGAAGGCAACAGGTTCTTACCCCCCAGCAACAACAGCAGTCCCAGAATCCACAACAGTATATGTACCAGCAGCAGTTGCAACAACAATTTCTGAAGCAGAAGATGCAGCACGGAAATCTCTCACACTCACTAACGCAACAGCAGCAGCCAAACATACTACAGCCTAATCAGTTACAATCTTCTCAGCAATCTTGTATGCAATCATCATCTGTTATGCAACCTTCCTTGATCCAATCAGCCCCTGTCTCTAGTCTTCAGCAGAACCAGCAGACTTCTGTTCAACAGTGGACACAGTCAATGATGCAGCCGCGCCCACAATCAGTCCTTAGGCCGCAGCATGGTTGGTATATCTTTACCTGCTTTCATGGTTATGTTTCTGGGATGTTTTATCCCTCTTAAGTTGGTTGGTATATCTTATTCTTTCTTTGGTTTTCCTATTTTAAATAGGGACTGGCATGCAAAACCAAGTTCATAACCAAGGGCAATCACTTCCTACCCCATTGTCCGCTAATCAGTCTCAGCCATGCCAACAGCTGTTCTCCCAGTACGTTCAGAATAACATGACATCAACTGGACTTCCGGGTTCTTCTGGATTGACATTTTTGCTTCCTTCTGTCTATGGTTTAACAAAGACTCCAATCCCCAGTGTTGTAAACCAAAATTCCACCATGCAAAATATATCTGGTGTTTCACAAAACACATTACCTTCAATGGGGCAAGGGGTGCCCTCCAATCTCTTTGCCAATTCTCAGAGGGAAATGCAACCAATGCTACAGGTTCTTCCCCAGCTGCAACAACACCAATCCCAGACCCCACAACAGCATATGTCGTCAAAAGCTGCCTTCACAAAACCAGCAGCACCTATAACACTGCCGTCAATGATGCCTTCACAAAAACAGCAGCAGCAGCAGCTAATGGGGCAACTTTCAAACGCTGCAAACATGCTGCAGAATCAGTTGATTGGCCAACAATATAGTGTTGGAGATATTGAGCAGCAACTACACCAGCGGTTGCTAGGACAGAAGAGTAATCTTCCAAAACTGCAGCAACAGATAAATCATGCTCTAATATTTTGTGTATTCTTTGTTTCTGTACTGTTGTGGTTCCTTTATCTCGTATAAACTTTATACTTGCCTGCGATTTGTTTTCTATATTGCTGTCAATTCCACTGTAAAAATTTGCATATGCGATCGCAGTTTTTCTTATAGTATTGGAATTTCCTTTTTATTGCATGATTGTTCATTTCATTTGGAGTGTTCTTTGATCATTGAACTCTATGCCACGTGTATAAGTATAATTTTCTTATTGCTGGGGTAATGCAGAGCCTGATTCATGGTATGAGTTAATTGTCCTTGGTACAAATTCCCATTTAACTCAAGTTTACCCAATGTTGATCAGTTAAGCTTCTTTGGCTTGCACAGTCCAGGCAAGACAAGCAAATGCGGGTGATTGGCAAGATAAGGTCTACCAAAAGGTTTTTTGTCAAGATCCTTGCTGAAGTTTACTTGGGATAAAATATCGAAGATACAGTCAATCAGAAACTATGAATATAACATTATGAAACCCTGAGGGGTTGGCTTAGGGACAGTTGAGGTGCGCGGATGCTGATCCGAACATCCGGGTCATCAAAAATAAAAAAAATAAAAAAGTAACATTGTGAAAGAATTCCGGCAACACATTCTTATGATTTTTTTTATTTCATTATCGTCAAGCACTTATTTTTCAACAGTGAGAATAATTTGATTTTAGGGTGTTTTGAATTGGTATTTGATGTGAATTGTACAAGTTTTACCCTATTTTAATGATTTGTTTAGAAGTGATTTTATTTGGAATTGCTTTTAAACTATTGAAAGCACTTAAAAATAATATCCAAAAATACTTTTATAGAAGTGATGTGTGGAAAACTTTGTTTGGTCGGAAAGTATCAGGATTGCTTCCAGGAATACCACTAATAGATGCTTTTTCAAAAGTGGTTTTTGAAATTGTTTTCAAGTGAATAAATACAAGTTATGGTATTAATAATTCTATAATAATAATAATAATGTCAACTCGTTAGCGTGTTAAGAAAATTGGGTTTTAAAAAGTTGTTGAAATTTGAAGGTTAAAGGGCCAATAGGAGTTAAAAGAATCATAAGTTTAATGAATGATTGATTGATTGATTGATTAGAGTCTTAATCAGTTGCATGTTGCCAACTCTTAAGTCTGGACTTCCATTTGTAACAATTTTCACCCACCCATCTCATCTGTCCATATTACACAAAATTCTAAATTATTTTTAATTTAAATAACATTATATTGATGTGAATCTAAAATGAAACGAAATAGGTATTTACTATCCAGCCATCAGAGTTTTTACTTAATCGGTAATTCTATAATATTTAAAATAATAATAATAATATATAAAAATAAAATTTTATTATACCAATCTAAGTTTTAACTTTAATAATAAATTGGTAAATTTTTTTTTTTTTTTTTATAATTGAGATGTCTAATCTAACTTAGGTTCACCTCAACTAATCCTTAGACCAGTTATCTCACACCAACCCATTATCATAACCCCTAAATTGGTTAACTTTATTAGACCAAGATTATAGAATCAAATTCAACAAAGCTGAATTACATTTTCTCACACTATTTTTTGCAGAATGATAGTTTGTTTTAAAAAGAATTTGGAGTTTGATTATATTGAATATTTTTTATTCATTGTATGTGAAATTGGAAAAGATTTAGATCCTAGATAAATTTTCATAGTATTAAAGATTTTGATTACTTTGTCATTGTTAACTAGGAAATATCTTAAAATTTCAAGAGTAAATGCTTTAGGGTTAGTTTAGTCATTACACAATATAACATACTTCATTGATAACAATATGACAACGTAGGGTGGCAATTAACTTTTTTGCAAAAGATAGGGGTCCAATGTGATTGGGCCAATACAAGTGTACAGCGAAACCCTATGAAATTAAATTATCAACACCTTTAACGGGTAATGTTACTGCAGTAACAGTACCCTATTTTACATAAATAAAGAGTAAACGACTTTTTCCCACCCGAGGATTCTCAAAATTCAAGGTTAGGATTCAGTTGTTCTTCATCGGATTTTGGCCATTTTCGGCAATCAAAATCGAATTGGTCACCACCACTGCAACCAGCGGCTCCAGCTCTTCAAAACCACCGTATCCCCTTAAACCGTTCAATCGTCGTTTGCCGGTGTTGTTAGGGTTAGGATTCAATCATTCTTTGTCAAATTCTTACTGTTTCTGGCTACCAAAATCAAATTGGTCACCACCACTGCAACCGGTAGCTCCAGCTCTTCAAAAACCCCCCATATCCCCTTCAACCGATCACTCACCTTTCGTCGATGTTGTTAGGGTTAGGATTCGATCATTCTTCGCCAAATTCTGGCCATTTCCGATGACCAAAAATCAAATTGTTCACCACCACTGCAACCAGCGGCTCTAGCACTTCAAAACCCCCCTATCCCCTTCAACCGTTCAGTCGTCGTTCGCTGGCAGTGAGGTTAGTGTTCTCCTTCGCGATTTTTGGTGAATTGGGTAATTTTGATGATTGATTCAAATAATTGATTGGTTTTTGAGAGTTCTGGTGGAGTGTTTGTTTGATTTAATTGGTTTTCGACATTTCTTGTGTTGGGTTGATTTGCTTCATGGTGGGTGTTGTTTTTGGAGAGATGGGTGGGGGCTTGTGGGTGTTGCTTTGTAGAGTAGGTTGATTCTGATGGTAGTTTGGATGGGGTGGGTTTGGAATGGAGTGGTTTGGCCAACTATGGTGTTGGTTTGGAATGGGTGGTGGTGGTTGTTTGGCTGGCTTTTGGTGTTGCTTTGTAGGGTGGACCGACTATGGTGGTGGTGGTTCGGAATGGGCTGACATTGACCAAAAATTAGATTTTGGGCTGTGCATGGTTTGGTTGTCCATAACTCACTATTTTGAACTGAAGGGCTGTGTAATTTGTTTTTGTTTGCATAATTATGTATTAGGAAATAGTGGATCCCTTTTAAAGTGGTTTGCTGTTAAGTGGAGAAGCATAAAATGTATTTCTAATCCTAAGAATCACTTTTGACGTCTACTTGCCCAAAATGAACGTTCTTTTCTTTTTTATTTGTTCTTTTTCTTCTTTGCAGGTTTATTTTGTAATGGATTTTAATTTTTATGTAGTGTTTGCTACTTTGTTTTTAGGTTAGAATTTGATGGATACCAATAATTGGAGGCCTACTTCTCAAGGCGGAGAACCCGTCATGGACACTGGTGATTGGAGAAATCACTTGCAGCCTGATTCACGACAAAGAATTGTCAACAAGATGTAAGTGCCTTTTTCTCTTTTTCTCCCTGCTATTAAATAGGGGGCCGGTCTGTGGATTACGAATATAAAACTTGGGTGCCAAATTCATCTGATAGGGTTTAATGCATTCTGTCATCCTGGACTACTACTTCATTTTTAATAATGTTACTACATGAGAATACATTATTGTCTCAAAAATATAGTTTGGACTACCATTGTAACTGAGCTATAGAGAAATAACAGGTCAATGATAGCAAAAGAGATTTCTTGCTTAACAGTCCCTTATCATTAATGTCTACTTGTATTGAGTTAAGATGGAAACCAGGGAGTGTGAAAGATATTCCACTACAAATAAAAGGATTTAAGTTATTTTAAAATGGCATGTCTTAATCCAGATATTGATGTGTCACCATCTTGCCCGTGGTGGACTTATTGTTCTAGAATTATGTGGTCTCATGTGATGATAAACATGGCTTATGTCATTATTAAGTCCATTCTTTTGAACGTCAGGAGATATTTATTTACTCCAAATTTTTTCCATGGAGGATCATGATCACTCCACTTGGTTAATATCTACCCTCTTTTTTCTGGCAGCAACATTATGAGTTTGAAACTAAATTGTATTATAAATAGGAAGCTGAAAATAATTTGAGTCATTGAGTTAGCATATGACTGTTAGTTTGACAAGTTGCTTTGAAAGAATATTCCTATTTCGCTACTAATATTTGCGAGCGTACAACCTAAAATTTCATTCTCAACAGTGATTGTACAAACATTCCTTGGTTCTTTTTGGTATGAAAGGCTAAGCTGTCATGAAATATACGGTTTTTATTTAAATAAGTTACGGAAAATTAAGGTTAGTTTCAAGTTGGTGCTTTCGCAAAAATTTCTTTCATGGTTCGGTTGTTACATTACATTATGGATTACCAAGTAAGGGTTTTCTTGGTAAGAACAATGCTTGCATGATCAGCAACTCACTTATGTTTTATTCTGTGCAGTATGGATACACTGAAGAGGCATCTTCCTTTTTCCGGTCAAGAGGGATTGAATGAACTCAAGAAAATTGCTGGAAGGTTTGAGGAGAAGATATATACTGCTGCAACAAGTCAGGTAAATTTTTTATCGGAGTTATATAATGTTCATCAAGCTATATATATATACCATGGAGCTTTTGCCTCTCATCATACCATGGAGCTTTCCAAGGAAGATTTTCTTACTGTATTGAACCTTTGTCATCTTATTTGTTAGTTTTTTAGATCATTTCTTTTATTTATTTATTTGTTTCTTTATGTTTAATAGTGCATTTGCACCATTATGTCATTTTTTTTTTTTTTTTTGGTGCGTGTGAGATAGTTTGGAATTTAAAGTACTATGAGATTTGAAATTTTGTATTTATCTCAAATTTCAGTCAGATTATTTGCGGAAAATATCTTTGAAGATGCTTTCAATGGAGTCAAAATCTCAAAATCCTATGCCTAATTCTTTGCCACCCAATGCCGCTGGTAATAGCAACAAACCGCCGGATCAAGGTGATAACATTCTTCAGAATTCTTCTCTTAAGACACTGAAAACTTCACTTGCAAGTTGGCCTATTCCATCATGCTTCTTGGCTGGTAGAGTTGGTTAAATCTATTCAAACATGTCATGAATGCATGAATTATCATCTCGGTTATAGTAATCCAATTAATAATCTACAGCTTTTAGATATTGATGACAAGCTTTGTGTTCTGAGAAGGACACAAGGTGTCGTGCGTCAAACTTGTCCCAAAAATGTTGGTACCCCTGGAAACGACAATGTATATTTTAAAGTTTGGAAGTATTTTTTATTTGCAAGATGCAACCAAAAGCTTAAGGTATTAAGTAGATACCATACTAGATGTTACACTCAATGGATTTAGGGTAGTTTAACATATTAAACATGTATTATTCACTATAACTGATTGTTTATTCCTTGTGTAGAATACATAGATTCTGTATAGATAACAAAAATAACAAGATGGGCAACATCTTTGGCTGTATGAAATTGCACATGTTAATTAATTCCCTAGAGTGACTTGTTAAGTTCCCAAATCGGGAGGGCTGTGTAATTTGGCCAAACCATAGGGTAGGGGTAGGTGAAATAAAATTCTGTTATTTTCTTCTCCCTTCCTCCTCTTCTCTGCCCCCGCCCCAAAACCAAAAGAAATTTCACCCTTTTAATGGTGGATATCCTTGTCTACTCTTAATCTAAATCCATCTAAAAGCCATTTTGTTCCTCTTGGTGTTCAAACGACTCTTTTAATTAATCGTTACCTGCTTTTGTCAATATGTTCTTCCCTCTTAAGTTTTTTAATTAATTTTCTATTGGTTTTCCAATTTTAAATAGGAACTGGCGTGCAAAACCAAGTTCATAACCAAGGGCAATCACTTCCTGTCCCAATGTCAGCGAATCAGTCTCAACCACGCCAACAGCTTTTATCCCAGAACATTCAGAATAACATGCCATCAAACGGAGTTCCGGGTTCTTCTGGATTGCCATCTGCTCTTCCTTCTGTCTCTGGTTTATCACAGGCTCCAATCCCCAGTGTTGTAAACCAAAATTCCACCATGCAAAATATATCTGGTGCTTCACAGAACACAGTTTCTTCAATGGGGCAAGGGGTGCCCTCCAATCTCTTTGCCAATTCTCAGAGGCAAATGCAAGGAAGGCAACAGGTTCTTACCCCCCAGCAACAACAGCAGTCCCAGAATCCACAACAGTATATGTACCAGCAGCAGTTGCAACAACAATTTCTGAAGCAGAAGATGCAGCACGGAAATCTCTCACACTCACTAATGCAACCTCACATGCAACAGCAGCAGCCAAACATACTACAGCCTAATCAGTTGCAATCTTCTCAGCAATCTGGTATGCAATCATCATCTGTTATGCAACCTTCCTTGATCCAATCAGCCCCTCTCTCTAGTCTTCAGCAGAGCCAGCAGTCGTCTGTTCAACAGTCAACACAGTCCATGATTCAGCCGCACCCACAATCAGTCCTTAGGCCGCAGCAACAGCAACAACAGCCCGTGGGTATTCATCAACAGCAAACACCAATGACACTGCCTCCACAACAGCAGCAGCAGCTAATGGGGCAACCTTCAAATGCTTCAAACATGCAGCAGAATCAATTGATTGGCCAACAAAATAGTGTTAGTGATATCCAGCAGCAGCAACAACAGAGGTTGCTAGGGCAGCAGAGTAATCTTCCAAATATGCAGCAGCAGCAACAACAACAACAGCAGCAGCAGCAACAACAGCATCAGCATCAGCAGATATTGGCTCAGCAAAACCTATCAAGTATGCATCATCAACAATTGGGCCCACAAAATAATATTTCAGGATTACAGTCGCAGCAGCAGCAACAGTTACTTGGAAATCAGTCTGGAAACTCAAGCATGCAAACTAATCAACACTCTGTGCATATGCTACAACAATCCAAGGTTCCATTGCAGCAACAAAGCCAGCAGAGTGCACCTTTATTACCAAATCAAGGGCAGCAGTCACAGTCACAACAGCCACAGCAGCAATTAATGTCACAGATCCAATCACAGCCTGCACAGTTGCAACAGCAGTTGGGATTGCAACAACAACCTAATCAATTACAACAAAATTTGCAGCAAAGGCTTCAGGCATCAAGTCAAGCATCAGGTTCCTTGCTTCAACCGCAGAGCGTAATGGATCAGCCAAAGCAGTTATATCAATCACAAAGACCCCTTCCAGAAACATCACCAAGTATGTTTTTTCATATATGCTTTGGGTCATCTTTTTAATAACAGTGCCTTGTTGTTTGTGCTTTACTCTCAAAGATTATCATAGTACAATTTGGTTGACAAGATTTATTATATGACTTTGCATTTGATTAGTTGCAAGTGTGTTTATCCAAGGAATGTTCCAATTTGTGTTTCATTGCTTACTAAGCTAATGACCATTTTTCATCTGGGTAAAAATTTGTAAGTTCTTTAGAGACTACTTCTACAATGGCTGTGGTCATGCACTAACATATTTTTGCTCTTTTTGGTCATCTAAGATGTTCTTTGGCTTGGTTATTAGTTTTTATTTATTTCATGAGAAAGAACGGGTTTTGAATTCTTGTCTAAGATCCATGTCTGGGAATTTTTGAAAATTTTCCACCGACATACATTATCTCACCCAAATATGATTTTTGTATTAAAATTCTTTGATTTCATCAAAATCAGTAAATGACAAGTATGTATGCAACTGACACCAATGGATATGTTGATATAGACTAGTATGTCTGTAATCTTGTCTTTGGATATATTCCAAATTGGTGTGTTCCTTCACTTCTAGAGTTGCTTATAGTGAGACATGTGGTTTGAATTTAAATTTTTAAGTGTGTGAGTTGACGCCTCAACAGCTTTACCTTTTAATCTTGGCATTTACACCTTATGATTAACCATGCAATGGAAGAAAATCTTTATAATTCGTTTTGACATTCTTTTCTTTTACTCAAGACTTTGTAATTTATCCGGTTGAGTGTCTAGGGATTATGGTATATGTGGTTGATTGTGAGAAGCAGTAAATTTGTTTTGCCATCTTTCTTGTGGGAAGAGTGCATAAATGCTGTCTTTGTATTTATTCTTGTTGTGGGAGCAACTGATGCTCTAATCTTTTGTTTTACTAATGGTTTTCTGGTGAACCCTTGACAAAGCGGAAACACATCCCAAAGGGAACTCAAAAATATATCGATAAACCATGAATTGCTTGTAACATAACAACCCTTTTTATAGTTGACCATTCCTGATACTACTCAAATAAGATAAATACAATTCCTTAGTAACCAAAATTCCTTGTTAAAGAAGAAAAACAAATAATATTCAATTAGGAAAACCAAGTTTAACTAATCTAAGTTAACCTAAATTATGAAACTTAATTAATATAGGAAAATAATTATGACTCTAAACAAGAAAAGTAAAATAACTAAAACTCATCCTTCATCAACCCTATTTCATTATACTCCTTGGTTCATTTATATCATATAAATTGCCTATTTGCCTGTGATTTGATATCTGTGTTCCTGCCAATCCTCTGTCACATTTAGCTAATGCTATTGAAAATTTAGGTGGCGTGCATGATTTTGTCATCTCATTTGGAGTGTTTTCTGATCATTTAACTGTATGGTACATGAATAATAATAATTTTCCTTTTGCTAGAGTCGTGGTGACCTGAGTCTGACTCATGTTTCTCTCTATTATTTTTCCTTGTAATTAGTTCCCATTTAACTTACATGTACACAATTTTTATAATGTTAGCATCTCTAGATTCCACAGCCCAGACTGGACAAGCAAATGGGGGTGATTGGCAAGAGGAGGTCTATCAAAAGGTACTTTGTTTGTCATGTCCCTTAGATGAAGTTTATTTATAATACTTGAAAGAACATATTGAATGTGTGGACATAGGTTTTTATAGGGTTGAAATTTTGGATTGGAAATAACCAGTCCATATGGCATGATTGTAGTAGCTAGCACAACAGGAATAACCAATTAGAACAAGGATTTTACCATCGTGAAAGAATTCTCAATAACTCATGATTGTATATGCAACTACTATTGTTTTTTGAAAAAAATGATGAATCTAACAATGATGTCTTGCAAAATTTTTACTTTGCAGATTAAGGCCATGAAGGACATGTATTTTCCCGAATTAAATGATATGTATAACAAAATTGCTACTAAATTGCAGCAGGTAAATGATCCTTTTTTGTATATTTCCTTGAAAATTAATGCCTAACCATATTCTTTACTGGGATTTCATCTTAGCTCAGGAGTTAATAGCATACATCTTTAGGTGTCATTTGCTAATCAATTTTAACTCACCTGTTTTTTTAGTACATCTTTTACTTTTCTTTTTAAAGGAAGAAAACAAATATCTTTTTTACCAACATGTTAGCTCAAACATTTTGTTAATTTGTTATTTGTTCCATTTATTGGATTCTGGTTCTTACACTGTAAACTGGTGTTCTCTCTGCTTGCCAGCATGATTCTCTTCCTCAACAACCAAAGTCGGAGCAGCTTGAGAAGCTGAAAATTTTTAAGACTATGTTGGAGCGTATTATAACATTCTTACAGGTGTCCAAAAGTAATATCTCACCTAATTTTAGGGAAAAGCTGGGTTCCTACGAGAAGCAGATTATCAATTTTATAAATACAAATAGGCCCAGGAAGCCTGTTTCTTCACTGCAGCCAGGGCAACTTCCCCCACCTCATATGCATTCCATGCCGCAGCCACAGTCACAACTTAGTCAAGTTCAGCCCCATGACAATCAAATGAACCCACAGATGCAATCAATGAACTTACAAGGTTCTGTTGGAACAATGCCACAGAACAATATGACAAATATGCAGCATAATTCTATGTCTTCTATGTCGGGGGTCTCAACAGCATCACAAAACATGTTAAATTCCTTGCAGCCAGGTTCCAATTTGGATTCAGGACAAGGAAATTCACTGAACTCATTGCATCAGGTTTCTGTTGGATCTCTACAACAAAATTCTGTGGGTACTTCTCAACAGGCAAACATGAATACTTTGTCATCACAAAGTGGAGTTAATATGGTGCCGTCAAATATTAATCCCCTCCAGTCAAATTCAAATATGCTACAACACCAGCATATGAAACAGGAGCAGCAACAAATGCTGCAGTCCCAACAGCGTCAACAACAAATGCAACAGCGCCACATACAGCAGCAAATGATGCAGAAGCAACAGCTAATGCAACAGCAACAGCAACAGCAACAGCAGCAGCAGCAGCAGTTGCACCAGCAAGCAAAGCAGCAGCTGCCTGGGCAGATGCAGACGCATCAAATGCCACAACTGCATCAGATAAATGAGGTGAGTGACTTGAAGATGCGACAGGGGATGGGTGTTAAGTCTGGGGCCTTTCAGCAACATCTGTCGTCAAGCCAACGCGCAGCCTATCCCCATCAACAGATGAAACCGGGAGCTACATTTTCAATTTCTTCTCCCCAAACAGTTCAGGCTGCATCCCCTCAAATGCCGCCACAACATTCTTCTCCACAGGTCGACCAGCAGAATCTTCTTTTATCACTCACAAAAACTGGAACCCCCTTGCAATCTGCAAGCTCTCCTTTTGTCGTGCCATCTCCTTCAACACCTTTAGCTCCATCGCCCATGCCTGGGGATTCTGATAAACCAATTTCTGGTATTTCCTCACAAGCAAATGCTGGAAATATCACACATCAACAGAATTCTAATACACAAGCAGCAGCACCGTCTCTTGCTATTGGCACTCCTGGGATATCAGCATCACCTTTCTTTGATGAGTTTCCTGGTCCTGATGGCACTCATGGTACTGCCTTGACTACTGTTTCAGGCAAGTCCAGTGTTACAGAGCAGCCTCTTGAGCGCTTAATCAAAGCAGTAAGCTGTAGCTTATTTCTTGGCACCACCATTTTTTCTGGTGCTCTTAATGAGTCTAGCGTAATTTTGTCACCCTTTATTTTTTTGGTATTCAATTATACTTCCTCACATTAAAAGGAAGAATTATTCAACTTTATAGATGTTATATCATTTTTGAATGATACAATCGTAAATGTAATTTTCAGGTAAAATCAATGTCACCTAAAGCATTGAATGCATCTGTCAGTGACATTGGCTCAGTTGTGAGTATGATGGATAGGATAGCAGGATCAGCGCCAGGCAATGGGTCTAGAGCTGCAGTTGGTGAGGATTTGGTTGCCATGACCAAGTGTCGTCTGCAAGCTAGAAATTTCATCACACAAGATGGAATGGCTGGACCTAGGAAAATGAGGCGCTACACAAGTGCCATGCCTTTAAATGTTGTTTCTTCTGCTGGCAGTATGAATGATAGTTTCAAGCAGTTAAATGGTTCAGAGACATCTGACCTGGAGTCAACTGCCACATCTAGTATGAAAAGACCAAGAATGGAGGTATGTTCTTAGTTTCTATGTAAATCGGTTATTTGTGGCTGAGTTGATTTGTTTATTTTATCATACAAAACCTTTTGTTTGTTTACATGATTGTTTTCTTTGGTGATAGTTCCCTGTGCTGCATCTATTATATGTTGCCTTGTGTTATTTTATTGATCAACTATTGTGTATTTAGAGAGCCTTTTTTTCAACTTCAAACAGTTTTCTGTTTAATGAAAGATAAACATTTCCAGATACTTACGTTTAGCAAGTGCTGTATAAAATAATATGTGTAGTACATTCTCTACAAATTTTGCTCATCGTTATCATCATTATCATATAAAGTTGGATGTATTAAATATCTCATTAGTGAAGTGAGGCAAGATTTTTTTTGGATCTTGTACTAACTTCTGTCAGTGCCTTTTCACCCCTCTTCAGTATAATGAAATTATATGCTTCTGGTGCAGGCTAATCATGCCCTTTTGGAGGAAATAAGGGAAATAAATCAGCTACTTATAGACACGGTGGTTGATATCAGTGATGAAGATGTTGATCCAACTGTTGCTGGTGCTACTGCTGAAGGAGGTGAAGGAACCATTGTCAAATGCTCTTTCAGTGGAGTGGCTCTCAGTCCAAACTTGAAATCACAGTATGCTTCAGCACAAATGGTAAGCTTTTAAACCTTCCAGACATGATGTCCCACATACCCACCCATAAATAATGTTTTCCTCTGTATTTATATGTGCTTTCTTGCTATGCAGTCACCTATTCAGCCATTGCGTTTGCTTGTTCCAACAAATTACCCAAATTGCTCCCCAATATTATTAGACAAGTTTCCAGTTGAAGTCAGGTATGCGAATGGCACAATTTCTTCTAACAAATGTGTCTTTTAATTGAAAGTTTCTCAAACATATTGGAATTGCATGAAAAAATCCTTTATAGCCAAGTATAAACTGGAAGGACGTACGTGATTAATATTCTGTTCGCTTTGACAGCAAAGAATATGAAGATCTTTCGGTGAAGGCAAAGTCAAGGTTTAGCATATCTCTGAGAAGCCTTCCTCAACCCATGACCCTTGCGGTGATAGCAAGGACTTGGGATGTCTGTGCGCGTGCTGTGATATCTGAATATGCTCAGCAGAGCGGTGGAGGCAGTTTCAGCTCAAAATATGGGACTTGGGAGAACTGCTTGAGTGCCGCGTGATCATCTTCACAGACTCAAACTAAAAGATTTACTCTGATTAGTCATGACGCATACATAATTCACCAGTTGCTTCTGCCATGATAGCTAAACAAGCAGTTTTTCAGCCAGTCACCAGTGGCAGCCTCTCAATTATCAAGAAGAGCACAAAACCCATCTTTGTGTTTGCACAAGTTTTGTCCTACTTTGAATAATGTCATTACATATTTGAGTAATGGTTTTGTAATTACATATTTATTTGTCTGTAATTATGGTGCTGTGATTCTGTAGCCTGTGCCTGTAGCACTTGAGGGGTTTTGTTTCTTTGATCATTTTATTACTAGTAGGCCGGGATTAATATTACCATAAGCCTTAGCGGCGTACATAATATTTATAAAATAAATATTTGTGTTATTGTGGATGTAACTCCTATATCATGGACTCAAACAACTATTTCAAGTTGAATATTAGTTTTAATATTTCTTTTAATTTAAAATTGAGATAATTTCTAATGCCCCTGCAAGTTTCCTAGCCTATATCGTAGTGCAAAAGAAACAGATGGTGATCCCAGGCATGGTGATATATGTGTGATCACTGTTGGACGTTTATCACTAATTACAGAAGTGATTATATATATATATATAGTAAAACCTCTCTATAGTCATAATGTTGGGACTAACTAATTTTATTACTATAAAGAAGTTATAACTTAATAGAGGTGTAATTACAAAAATTATTGTTTTTTATTTCTTATTTTATAATTCATGTTTTAGTAGTACAGTATTAGGATTTTGATTCATATTTTAGTAATATTAGGATTTCAATATAGCATTTCAATTACCTACTTTTGAAACAAATAAAAGATTGTTTCTTAGAACCAACAAAAATAAGTATCATTGATGAAACTGTAAATACAGTTGATGTATGATCAATTGATGTGAAGCCACAGACAATTGTCAATGGTTTTAAGCACTGCAAAATTAGGAGCACTAATACCAATGAATTGTAAGTTACAAATGAAGTGGATGAAGAGAATAAAAGAGTCACTATAGAATTGAGTGATCAGATCCGACAGATTCACTATACTAATCGAATGGATAAAAATGTCTCCTTCAATTATCCAAATGAGCAACAAATCGTGTATACTTTAACCAAAGGAGAAATCATTGTTGCAATTAGACAAGAAGAGAAATGAAATAATCCTAAAGATAATAGTATGGAAACACAAAAAATCTTGTGTCATGAAGCTCTAAACATGCTTGAGAGACTAAAAATATTTTGGCTTCAACAAGAAGGTATACATGCTAACGAGCTATTACGTACTCGTAAGGTAAAAGATGTGATAACAACTCTAAAACATAAATCATTGCCCCAAACAATTTTAAATAAATATTTTATTTCATTTTAAACCTTTAATTTTACATAACATATATTTTTTTGTAATATACAGATAATTATTACTATGTAGAGGCAACTTTCCTTAAGGCGAAAATTAGAAAAATTATAACTTATTACAATATAGAATTTATTCTTATTTATAACTATCCCAAATTAGGACTAGAATTTTTTATGACTATGTAGAGTTTATTCCTATATAGAGTATTACTATATAGAGGTTTTACTATATATATATATATATATGTGTGTGTGTGTGTGTGTGTGTGTGTGTGTGTGTGTGTGTTTAATTATTTAATGATATTTGTTTACAAGAATTTGAAGGAAAGGGATGTTAATTGTTGTAGTTTCGATTATCATCGTATCAGTGCTGGTGAGATTATTTAAAAAATGTAAAGTTGAAGAGTTTTATGAGCTCTGAGATTTTAGGGATGGGCGCGGGCCGGGTTAGGGTCTAGTCGAGGCTAGGTCGAGGGCATGTTAAGATTAGATATAATTATATTAATTCTATAAAAAATTAATATGAGAGTGACTCCATCCCCACGGGTCGGGGACGATCATGAGAGTTGTCTCCAACCTCAAGGATGGGCATGGGAGTGGAGATCAGGGACGGGGAATAGGGCCCTAACCCAGCCCGTGCCCATCCCTGTGAGATTCAGAATTTTGAGAAATAGGTTAATATATAGATGATTTGATGGATGAGTGGCCAATTCTTTTAGGATTTATTTCTTCGATATTTTTATTACTAGTAGGACTAGGCCAAGGCTGGGAAAAAAGAATAAAAAACCGAACTGAACCAAAAAACTGGATCGAAACCAAACCAAAAAATCAGTTTTTCAAATTATCCGGTTTGATTTCGGTTTTCAAAAATAATTAAACCGAATTTCTAGTTAGGTTAACGGTTTAAGGATAATATTAAACCGGTTTTGAAAAAAAAAAAAAAATCAAAATATCCCTTATCCTCTCGCCCCCCTTTTTTTCTTGGTATTGGCTACGCAGACCTGCAGTCTGCTATTCTGCTTCTTTGCGCATTTTCTTGGGTTTGGTTCTCCACGCAAATACTATTTTTTCTTTCTTCTTCTTCTTTCTCCTTTCACTGCTTTCTCTTTCTTTTTTCAGTTTTTCTTCACATTTTCGTCTTCTTCTCTTCGTCTCCTTCTCCACTTTTCCTTTTCTTTTTCGTCTTCTTCTCCTTTCACTTTTCTGTTTTTTTTTTCTTTTTCGTCTTTTCCATTTCTTCTCTTTCACTGCTTTTCTGTTTAGATTTGGATAAGAAGCGAGAAGAGAACACCATGATTGGACTTCAGCCTTCTTCTTCTTCATCGTTTGGTAAAGCATAATTTTAATTCAAGTAAAAAAAAAAAAATTGAAAAAAAAAAAGGGCCAAAGTGGAGTGTGACCGAATTGGGCCGAAAAAAGCAGCCCATAATTCATAATTGAGCTAAAAAATGCAGCCCAATATTTAACCGGTTTAAAACCAGTTAATCGAACCGAATTTTTGGTTCGATTCATAACCGGTTTTTAATTGAAACAGGATTGGTTTCGGTTCAATCATTTTTTTGAACCGAAAACCAGTTCGGTTCAAATTTTCAGTTAACCGATTCGGTCAACCAGTTTTTTTCATCCCTAGACTAGGTTGAGACTAATCTTACGATAAACCTTCAAGGTGTATATGATACTCATCTTAATAGTAAATATTATTCTAATATTTGTATATACATAATGCAATGCATCTCCTAGATTTGAATTTGAAATATATAAAAAATTTAATATCATGCAGTTGATATTTCTATAAATTTGTGATTAAACCAAAATAAGCAAGTCATAAACATTAAACATATTTATGAGGCTAGAAGAAGTTTAAACTACCCTCCTTTCAAGAGAATAATATAATCACAAATATGACAGAATTCCACAATTGGCTAACACCAAACACAAAACATTAATAGC
This sequence comes from Pistacia integerrima, assembly GCA_026225825.1. Lineage (NCBI taxonomy): Eukaryota > Viridiplantae > Streptophyta > Magnoliopsida > Sapindales > Anacardiaceae > Pistacia > Pistacia integerrima. The sequence continues at coordinate 13,454,199 of CM047750.1, read as the reverse complement.
TTAATTAGTCACTCTCAAAACCACCACCACACAAAGCATAAATTATACCACGAAACAACCAACAACCTACTGGCTGGATGATTTCATGGCCTCCAAAATCAACTTAGTCTGTTCCTTAATCAAATCATTCCACTCCAGAAACAATTGCAACTGAGCAATCTGCAGCTTCTTCCACCTTTCCTCCACTTCCGCTTTTTTGGCTCCTCCAATCATATGTAAACCTTGGTTGATTACAAACTCCTCCAAACCAGCCATCCCAACACTCTTATCAAACAAAAGCATCTCTTTTTCACTGTTCAGGCTCCCTCTCTTATCATTATCAATATCCATCTTAGCTCCATCATTCAACTCAGCTTTGAAAAGAGCTAAGGACTCACTACTCTCTTTCTGGTTTTGATTCTTTTTGGCTTATGCGTTATGTTTTCCGCCAATTCAAGGACACCACTAGTACTTCCATTGCCCCATAGCTTTTTAGACAAATCATAAGCGTGTCGTTCATGGAGCTTCGAAACATTCCTATCTTCACCTTTATTCCCTCTGCCAAGATTGTTCTCATACTTCTTCTTCAATCTCCTAATCTTGTCCATCAATTGAGTTCTTGTAAGATCCACGTGAAGCGATTTCTTGATAAAATCATGAAAAGCATTCGTATCTTGATACGGGTCCACCCCTTTTTTCGTGGTGAAGGCAATCAACCCCTTCAATACAGCAATTTCATCCTCCTCGCTCCATACCCTTTGAAAAAATTGCTTCTTCTTATCCTCTCCCGACTTTTTCTTATCCTCATCATCCGGATCCGCACCCGTTTCCTTCATCTTCGCCCGTTTCGAGTCTTTCAAAGACCCGCCCCGCATATTGTTCTTTTATTATGAATTTTTACGTTTTTTTATTTCCTTTACAAGATTGTATATAAATAAAGTTAGAGTTTAAATCATGGTTTTAATTAAGTAATATATTTACTTTTATAATATTTATATTAAATTTATAAAAAAAAAAATTTAAATGAAGAAGTCTAATAATTAAATATATATATTATTATTTTGTGAATTTCACAAAATAATAATACATGTCTCAAAAATAAATTTGATTAGATTATTACAATTTACATATAAGAATATACACAATTACTTAACGTTAACGACTTACAAATTACAGAAATACAGTTATCCTTTTAATTAATTAATTAATCAATCAATTATGATGTTAAATTTAATCAATGTTGCAAACTTGGGATAATAGGATTTGTCCCTTTCACAAACTGACTAATTTTATTAGTTGTAGTGGAGATAGTACTTTATAATTAATTAATCAATTTACCTAGTAAATTATGTTAAAATTGAATATAGTTATATTAATTCTATGAAAAATTAATTAATTAACTAAGCCTAAGGCCCTAAGCACACATACAATTGAATAATTAATCAATTTACATTGTAAATTACGTTACGATTGAGTATAATTATATTAATTTTTTGAACAATTAATTAACTAATAGGGCTAACTAAGCCTAAGCCTCTATGCAATTGAATAATTAATCAATTTACCTAGTAAAGTATGTTAAAATTAGATATAATTATATTAATTCTATGAAAAATTAATATGGGAGTGACTCTATCCCCCAAACCGACGATGGTCATGAGAGTTGTCCTCGACTCCGAGGACAAACATGGGAGTGGAGATCGGGGACAAGGAACAAGGCCCTGATCTAGCCCCGACCCGGCCTGTGCCCATCCCTATGAGATTCAGAATTTTGATAAATTGGTTAATATACATATGATTTGACGGATGAGTGGCCAATTCTTTCAGGAGTTGTTTCTTTGATATTTTTATCACTAGGACTAGGGTGAGACTGATCTGACGATAAACCTTCGAGGTGTATATGATATTCATCTTAATAGTAAATATTACTCTAATATTTGTATATGCATTATGCATTGCATCTCCTAGATTTGAATTTGAAATATAAAATAAATTAATATCATGCTGTTGATTTTTCTATAAATTTAAAAGTGATTTAAAGTTGTCATAAAATACTCCTTGTAAAATATATTTCATGACTAAATAATTATGACAAAAAATAAGTAAATTTTATTGTTCTTTGATTAGTGTAAATTATCGTCGATCAAAACATTATAAAGATGAAAATATTCAAATAAATCATCTTCTTCTATTCTTTTAGATCTTTGATCAATCTTGTGAGTATGGGAGCTTTCACGAATATTTATAACGTCTTCAGTTCAATTTGATTTTTTTTTTTTTTTTTTTTTGATGATCGGGAGTAGTCGGACCAGTTTACGCGTACTTGATTTAATCTCTTAGGACCCTGGAACTACCGATGGGTAGGAGCTCTAGTGGCTACCTCTATTAGCAACCAAGGAGAGACTCAAACTCAAGACCTCTTTATAATACACCCAATAGTTCTTATCGAACCACTCAACCACGGTAGTTCAATTTGAATTTCAAGTACATTTATTTGTATAAGAAAAACTATTTTGGCAATCATAAATAAAAAAAAAAGATAAGGTAAATTTTATTCACTTACAAGAGATCGTAATAAGTATTAAGAGCTTTGAGCAATTTTTTTATAATATTTGGAGTTTTAATAATTATATAGATATACATTAATTATTATGTGGGATTGCATATTAGTTTGTTAGAAATAGATTTGAATCCAATATATAGTAGCATTACTCTTTTAAAAATAGTTAAACCCTTAAAATAACTCCAAGTTTTAAGGGTTTAAGTACGTCCGATTCTATTGATGCTTTATTTTGACACCAACAACTCGCACGTGCAAAGTACTAAGAGAGTCTTAGAAATTACACATGATGGATTCATGAGATTTGAATATGATGCTGAGATTATATATGTTTGCAGAAAACATAAATAATAGATAGACAAGAGAAGTTTTTATAGTGGTTCGGATGCTTAAAGCAAATCCTACATTCACTGTGGTTGTATTATTCTCTGATTATTTCTATGATATTGACTGTAAGGCGTACAAAGAATGGAGAAAAACTTTCTTTACAGAGAAAAAATAATGAAATGAAGCTCAAACTATGCCAAACTCTTATCTGCCCAGCCCCCTTTTTTTCATGAAGAGAGGTGCCCATTTATACACCTTTGAGGTCAATGTAATAAGTGTTTTGCAAGTTGCCTTGACACATGGAGAGCTCTCATCCGTTCATCTCTTAAAATGAGATAGGGTTGGTATAAATATCTTTGAGGCGGTATGGGCTTGACAGCTAGTACACTTTGTCTTTTAGGCACTTGTTGAGCTGACATCAGTGTGACTTTTTAGGCACAACAGAACCCCCCAGTTTTTAGAGTGCATAATCACGCTTCAAAAACTCAGGTCTTTGATCTGAATGGTTGTCGCACTATAGGCTGCAGTCTCAAATTGAAGAGCTTAAACTATGCCTGGCGCGATCGGGTGTTGAGAGCTAGGATTTCAATCTGAGAGCTTGGAGTGATCCGAAGCTGAGCACGATTTGATAACTGACATGAAATGTCCAGTAAATGAATTCTTGGAGGGAGCAAACGTCAAAAGCCCAAACGCACTGCTTAGAGGCCTTAAACGGATAAGCCAACTTAAAACAGCCATAACTTTTTATCCGGGAGGAGTTTTGGAGCCCATAAAATATCCACGTAAAGTCTGTTCCGAGCTTTGCATTGTGGTAATCGAGAACCCAATTAGGGCCATTTTCAGGGCCAAAATCCACTATTTTGGCATGTTTCAGGGCTGTTTTGAGTTTTCTACGTGGTTTTTCTAACTCTGGTAGATGGTCACGATCTGATAACTGAGAACTGATCGTAATCTGAGAGCTGAGAACACGACTTGAGGCTATTCACAATCTCAAAGCGAGGAGCTAATTGTGATTTGAGAGTTAGGAGTTGATCACGATCTGATAAGAGCTTGACCTGACAGTTTGAGGCTTGCGATTTGAACGATCTGATGCACACGATCTCAAGTAAACGAGCGAGCTTATGAGCTCAATTAGAGAACATAAGGAGGTCGATCTGAGAGCATAAGGAGCTCAATCTGAGATCATAAAGATCTCGATCTAAGATCATAAAGAGCTCAATCTGAAATCATAAAGAGCTCGATTTAAGATCATAAATAGCTCGATCTGAGATCATAAGATCTCCATCTGAAATCATAAAGAGCTCGATCTGAGATCATAAGGAGCTTGATCTGAAAACTCGGAGAGCTCTTTACAATCTGAGAGCTTAAGGAGTTCATTAAGAAAACAGAAAGAGTTCGATCAGAAAGTGCAAAGCTTGATCTGAGAACAAGAAGTTTGATCAGAAAGCGTGGAACTTAATCTGAGAACAGAAGAAATTTGATCAGAAAGTGCAGAGCTTGATATGAGAACTCGAGATCAGCGATCTAGGCACTCGAAAGCGCGATCTAAATTATCTGAACGCGTGATCTCATCGATCTTGAATACGCGATCTAGATGATCTGAGCGTGCGATCTCGCCATGCAATCTAAGCGATCTGAACATGTGATCTCAATGATCTTGAACGCACAATCTAGATGATCTGAGCATACGATCTGCGATCTGACGATGTGATTGGAGAGCTCTAATGCATGCGATTTGCGATCTGACCATGCGATCTGAGAACTCTGATGCGTGCAATATGTGATCTGGCCATGGGATCTAAGAACTCTAATGCGTGCGATTTATGATCTGGCCACACAATCCGAGAGCTCTGATGCATGCGATCTGCGATCTGACCACGCCATCCAAGAACTCTGATGCATGTGATCTGCGATCTAACCACGCCATCGAAGAACTCTGATGCGTGTGATCTGCGATCTGACCACGCAATAGGAGAACTCTTACATGTACGATCTGCAATCCGACCACGCAATAGGAGAACTCTTACACGTACGATCTGAACACGCGATTTGAGAACTTTGATGCGTGCGATCTGCAATTTGGCCACGCGATCTGAGAACTTTGATGCATGCAATCTGCGATCTGACCATGCAATCCAAGAGCTCTAATGTGTGTGATCTGCGATTTGCCTCCAAGCCATGTGTGATTCGAGCTTTGATGCGTGCGATCTACGATCTAGCCACGAGATTTGAGAGCTTTGATGCGTGCGATCTACGATCTGACCACACGATCCGAGAGCTTGGACGCAGGTTCGAGACCTGCATGGGCCACCAAACTGTTGATGCTTGATTTTGACACCAACGACTCGCACGTGCAAAATGCTAAGAGAGTTTTAGAAATTACACGTGATGGATTCATGAGATTTGAATATTGTGTTGAGATTATATATGTTTGCAGAAAACATAAATAATAGATAGACAAGAGAGGTTTTTATAGTAGTTTGGATGCTTAAAGCAAATCCTACGTCCACTGTGGTTGTATTATTCTTTGATTATTTCTATGATATTGCCTGTAAGGCGTACAAAGAATGGAGAAAAGCTTTGTTTACAGAGAAAAAGTAATGAAATGAAGCTCAAATCTATGCCCAACTCTTATTTGCCCAGCCCCCTTTTTTCATGAAGAGAGGTGCACATTTATACACCTTTGAGGTCAATGTAATGAGTGTTTTGCAAGTTGTCTTGACACATAGAGAGCTCTCATCCGTCCATCTCTTAAAATGAGATAGGGTTGGTATAAATATCTTTGAGGCAATATGGGCTTGGCAGCTAATACACTTTGTCTTTTAGGTACTTGTTGAACTGATATTAGCATGACTTTTTAGGCACAACTGATTCAGTACAATCTGATAGTAATTTTTAGGTACTTGTTAATGTTAGGTATCAGGTTTTTGAAATTATTTCGTAAAGTCTAATGTACCTTTAATCTATTAATTTTTATTTTCTTATAATTAATGAAATTGTTCTAAATTTTTCCTAGAATTACAACTAGCAGCCTTTTTTTTATAATTCTATTAATTTTTAATTTCATTTACATAACAAAATATTAGGGGTATTTATGTAATTTTACAAAAAGGAAAGAAGGTGCTACCTTATAAGGACATAAGTATTACTATCATTAACTATCTCTAGGTAGCTAAGTAGTTCGATAGGGGCTTTCAGGTGTATTACTGAAGAGGCCCTAGTTCGAGTCCCTCTTTGGTTGCTAATAGGACTAGCCACTAGAGCTTTTACCTGGTCAATAGTTTCAGGGTCTCAAGAGATTAATTGAAGTACGTGTAAGCTGGATCAGACACCCTCGATCATAAAAAATAAAAAATAAAATAAAATAAATAAGTATTACTATCAGATCTATTGGACCTTATGTCGTTAGGACATACCTTAGGGGCCAAAATATATTTAACTCTTAAAACTTATGATCTTTTGAACAAGGTTTTAAAACCTGGCCCGAATCGGTCGGTTCAATTGGTTGAACCGGGAACCGGTGATTGAGCTAGGTTGATTTGACTAAAAAACCAAAAATATTAAATAACCCAGTTTGAACCGTGGTTAGACTCTTTTTTTGTTACGAACTGTCGGTCAAACCGATTAGACCCAGCGGTTGAACCGCATTTTTCATTATTTTTTATATGTCATGCTGACGTCATCACGCTAACATCAACATGATGACATCACGGTTCGACCCAACGGTTGAACCGGTTTGACCGGCCGACCCGGGACCTGGTAACCTGACCAAGTCACTCTCCAGGTCGGGTTTTAAAACCTTGCTTATGAATCATAGGTGAGATTGAAAGATACGATATTCTATTTTTCATACCCTAAGGATCCGTTTGGTTCGGGGAATGTTTTATTACTGAAAATGTAGGTACTGAAAATGTAGGATTACTAGTGAGATAGATTACCTTGAGGATTATGGGGGAATGTTATATTAATATGTTTGTTTAGATTGGTGGGTATAAATAATTAAAATATTTGGTTGGGAGGAATAAAATATTATCGATATAGGCTTTTACTTAATTACCCTTCCTTTTTAATAATATTATTATTATTTAGATAGATTACTTTATTATTATTTAGATAGATTACTTTTAACCCCTACATCTGAGAATTTAGCTAAAACACCCCAACAACAAAAGTTTAAATTTTAGCAAAATACCCCAAGTCTCTGCATAACCATCGGTCGTCCAACCACCACACGATCGTCGCGGCAATCGTCAAAACGGCACACAACAGGTTGGATCTGGCCAACCATACTCTAATCTAGTCGTTGCCGACCAGATCAAAGGCCGAAAATGGTCATATCCAAAACCATTAACGACCAAATCTGTGGCCGTTAACAGTCGTGGATCTAGCCATACCAGATCTATTCTGGCCGTTAACGGTCGTGGATATGGTCGGACCAGATCTATTCTAGCCGTTATAGGCCAAATCTGTGGCCGTTAATGGCCATGGATTTGGTCAGAAACTGCCAAAATAGATTTGGCCATTTTCGCCAGATCCAAGGCCATTTGGCCGTTTCTAACCTTCGATCTACCTCGAAACAGCCATATCAGTGCACAAGTGGTCAAATCCAGTCAGTCCTGTGTCGTTTCGACGATTGTAGGTGGTGGTGGCCGACAATCGTCTGCAATGGCTAAATAATTTTGAGTGGTATTCATTTAAATAGTGAGGGGTAATTTTGTCCAAAAAACTAATTCATGAAGTTATAGAAGTCATTTTGCACAATTGGGCTAATTGTTATTTGGTTGACATATGAGGGCATTTTTGTTCGAAGTATTTTTTAATTAAGGGTAAAATTGGTATGAATAGTAGATTACCCCGGTAATCTTTTAATAACATGAGGGATGCGTTTGGATCAAGGGTAATCTTCATTTATTTTACAAGATTCCGGTGTTTGGTTTACAAGTAATAAAATATTACGAGAATCTCTTATTGCAAATAGTGTTTATTGTTGGTATTGTGGGGGGAAATCTGATACCCTCCCCACCCTTAGGATTAAAACATTACAGGGGTAATTTGATTTTTATACCCATTTTGCCCTTAATTAAAACTATTTCGGACACAATTGCCCTCAAATGTCTATCAAATAACAATTAGTCTAACCCCTTACATTTGAGAAAGTAGCTAAAACACGCAAGCCACAAAAAAGTTTAAAAGTTAACAAAATACCTCCAGCCAGCCAAGACCACCGTCGGCCGTTACTCACCACCATCGGCCACCAACATCAATCACTGTAATGTTGCACGATCAGCGGGATCTGGCCAATCGTGCACTGGTAAGGTCTTGTCCGACCATGGATCATTGGTAAAAAATGACCAGATCTGATCATTTCTATGGCATTTCACAGCCAAAGATATGGTACGAGAAACGTTACTGATCCAGGTCATGAAATGGCAATAGATCTGGCCGTGAAACGACCATGGATTTGTGATCCACGGCAAAATGGCTTTGCCGACGCACAACCGGCCATATATGGTTAGTGGTGCACTATTCAATCAATTGCCAACGATGACTAGTGGTGGTGATTGGCTACCGGCAGTAGCTTGGGGTGGGTGGGTGGGTGGGTGTGGGTGATTTTGCTACAAATTAAAGTTTTATATGGCTAGGGTGTTTTAGCAAAATTTCAAATGTAGGGGGTTAAGAGAAATGATTCAAATAATAATAATAAAAAATATTATTATATTAATATTTAAAAAGGAGGGCAATTTAGTAATTTATATAACATACCCACCTATTTATCCTCCCAACTAAACATATTATTCATCAATTTATTTGAACCAACCAAACACATTTTCTAAATAGTCTCAGTACTCTTCAAAGTGATCTATCTTTCCGTTAATTTAACATCTCCCGTAATAAAACATTATATGATCTAAACGCCCCCGAAAAGGTAATCTGGTTACCCTCTATATTACCAATAGTAACAACTATTGGCAATAAAAGATTACCGTAATCTTTTATTACTTGACCATGATCCAGAAGTTGGCCTTCTTGGTCAACCATCTAGTAAATTTAACTATTATGTCAAATATTCTCCACAAGCCTGGAAAGAATCACCATCAATTAATCCTTTATGGGAAATCCCTCCGAAACCTAAACCCAAATCACCTTTGAAAATATCCAAACCTGTTAAATCACTTTTAAAAATATCCAAACCTATTAAATCACCTTACTTTAACCAACCTTTACCATGTTATCAGCAGGCTCTCCGGTGGATTGCAAAAAAAACAAACCAACCCATTCACCCTTTGTTCATACTCTACATGTTCAGTCTATTATGATGATTCAATCTTCTGAACCCCAAAAGACAGGACAAAATTTTAATTATGACACAGACTTTCCTTCTCTTAAGGAAACTACGATTCAACAACCAAAAGTGGTTCCTTCCAAAGTCATATAGCCTAATGGATCCACTCCAAAACTCTCCCAAGCTAAAGCAATTCTCAATTGGCAGACTGAAAATGTTTTAGCCCAAAATAAAACCATTACTAGAATTGAACAAAAATTGGATCTGGTAACTCATCAGGTTGACTCTCAGTCTCAGAACCACATTATGTTGATTTCTCGGTTACAAAAATAGATTTATCATCTTCAAAACTGGATTGATCAGCTCCATCAGGAATTAATGCACATTGTCAACACCTCTCATGGCTATTCAGCTCAATTTCTCTAGAAGGAAGCAGAAATGAAGTCACTAAAAACCCAAATGGCATCGCTTTAGCACGAATATCTTAAGCAAAAACTCAGACAATCACACACTTTTCCTTAAATGTCTTTAGTGCCAAATCCTTTTGATTCTTCAACAGCATGGCCACAAGCCCACAACCCTCTTTTTCACCTTTCCCAAAGATTAGTCAACCTTTGGTCTCACCTCATATACCTTCTGGTGTTATTCTGGCTTTTGGAAACACTGAACAGTTATATGCCAAGCTCCGCAAAGAACGTGATGAAAAGATTAAGTTGGAATGGAAACAAAAGAAGCGAGAAAAATATTCTGCTAAAACGCATAAACCATCCGATGATATGCCTGACTCTTTCTCTTCCAGTCATTCTGATCCTCCATCTCCTAAGCCTCATCATCCTTTATCTAAGGATAAGGCTCCAATGCAAATAATGATGATAGAAGACCGCCAAACTTTTGCTAATCCTGTCTCTTCAGGAAATCCTGTCTCTTCTAATTTTATGAGCTCTTTTTTTAGAGACATGGCAGAAAGGCAACGTCTTGCAGCTTCGGGTATTTCTCAGAATTCTCTATCTACCTCCCAAATAGAATCAGAAGTTGATATGCCTTCGATTGATGAATCATTTGAAAGTGGCTTCGACTCTGAAAGTGATACTTCTGATCAACATCCTAATGTTTATCCCCAACTGATGACCCAGCAACCCAAATCTTCAAGACCACATGTTGTCTCTGAGGTTGATGATGAGATGCCTGAAGGTGATGATTCCATTCCAGACTCTCCGCCTATGTATCGACAACCCTCGTCATACTACGACTGAGTGTGACTCTTATACAGCTTCAACAAAGCTGCACACTTTTACTGTTGATGATCTTTCCTCCACAAATGGAGAACTCAGATGTATGAATTTCAAGTTTAGTTACAAGCTAGGATGCTCAAACCTAATGCCCAAGTCTCTACTGTACTTACGCTGTTTACAGCTAGATTTGGTGGCATTCTCCGTGATTGGTGGATTAGTCTTCAAGAGTATAGACAAAATGTGTTCATCCAAATGCCAGATATTAATCAAGCTCTGTATCTCCTTTATGATGAATTTTGTGGGCTACCTCACCTTTATGAGAACCAAGTTAGAGAAGAATATTTTAAGATGCGATGTTATTCTCTCAAAAAGAAAGATCTTGACAGGCATTACAAAGAGATAGTAAAAAGATATCATATAATTTGGGGTATGGATGATCCTAACATGAAGAAGACCTTTTTAGCATCTATTCCAAAATCCTTAAGTCATGGAGCAACCAAGCTTATGCATTCCTAGAGCAAACAACTTGGTTCCACTTCTTTTGGAGAAATTTATCGGTTTTTCATTCTCACTCTGGAAAAGTTCTGTTCTCAAAAACAATTTTTTGACAATTATCTGAAGTGTTCTAAGCAGCTAACAAAGGTTTGTCAGAGATCAAACTTGCAGATCAAATGCAAATCAGATCGCTCATGTTCTTGTCCTACCAACAAGAAATTTCATTCCAGATGCATCAAGTTTTCTCCACTAATGCTCCTGCCAATGCAAATTTCGATGTTTCAAGCACCACAAGTTTCTTCAAAAAAAGAAACGCAGAGGCAAACGATCTAATCAGTGTTATTTGTGCAACCGTCCTGGTCATTTTGCCAAAAATTGTCCAAACAAGCCCAAACAGTCAGCCAAAATGATGCAACAACTTTCTCAGCTCACTGATAAAGACTTTTCTGATGATGATGTTGAAAGTTGGTTTTCAATGGATGAAGAACCAACTTCAGACACTATTTTTCAGTTTGCAGCCACTGATAATGAGTTCTCTGATTCAGATAATTCTCACTATTTCTACCATATCCAATAGATACCACAATCCCTTTCATTATTAGCCTTCTCATGTCACGTATCTAAAGCAAAAGTTCATATTTTCCCCACTAAATATTTCAATCTCATTTCAATCATAGCATTTTTTGATACTAGTGCTACTCGTATTATTATCAACCCTAAGATCCTCTCATCCTCTCAGTGGAAACCTCATCAGGAAGTTTTCTACATTGCTAATAGTGACACTTTTACTATTTATCTGATTAGCAAACCCATTAAAATCCAAATTTTTCCAAGATGTTTTACTTTTCATAAAGTTTTTAGTTCCAATTTACCTGGCAAAGATATGGTTCTAGGTTTTGATGTTTATTCTAAACTCAATAAACTTAGAATCCTCCTTGATGGTGTTCGGTACAAGATGTTTTTCCAATCTTGAACCACTCAGCCTAATTTATTCTAGATTGAAGACAATCCTATTAAGCATATCAAAACCCAGCTTATTTCCCGCTCTTGTGTAGATTCTCGTGCAAATTTTCTCACTAAATGTGCTCATCCATTATGAAAGAATTCTGATTTCTTTATCCATCTTCCATTCATCAAGAGCAAAGATATCAATCCCACTAAAGCTAGTCATTCAGGCATGTCACCAAAACATCTCTACCTAGTCCAACAAGAATGCACTCAGCTTTTATCTCAAGGATTGATCGAACCCACAGATTCTTAATGGGCATGTGAAGCCTTTTATGTCAATAAACGTGTTGAACAAGCCAGAGGCAAACTCAGACTTGTTATCAATTTTCAGCCATTGAATTTCTTTCTCTATGATGATAAATTTCCTTTGCATTTCAAACAAGTTCTCTTTGCAAATCTCTATAATGCAAAGTTATTTTCGAAATTTGATCTCAAAGCTAGATTCTAGCAACTTGAAATTCATTCTGATGATCGTCATAAGACTGTGTTCTGCATTCCCAATCAACACTACCAGTGGACGATCATACCTTTTGGACTTAAGGTCGCTCCTTCTCTGTTTCAGAAAGCCATGACGAAGATTTTTGCTCCTCTTTTTCATACATGTCTCATTTATATCGATGATATCCTTCTCTTTTCAAAAGATGAGGAATCTCATATACGTCTTCTTCGTGACTTTGTTGATATCATATACTCTTATGGTATTATGCTCTCTGAGAAGAAAATATAGTTAGGGTAGACAAAGATTGATTTTCTTGGTATGGTGATTGCTAACAGCAAGTATGATCTTCAGCCTCATATTGCTAATGAGTTGTAAAAATTCCCAGATGTTCTCACAACCAATAAAGAAATACAACAATTTTGGGAATTGCCAATTACATACGCAGTTTTATTCCTAACATTTCTCGTCTCACTACTCCACTTTCCCAGATGCTTAAGAAGAATCCTCCTTCATGGTCTGAAAAGTAAATAAATGTAGTCAAGAGTCTTAAACGCAACGATCAATCGAAATCATGGTCAAGGCCCTCCTTTTATCCCACATACACTTACACCCATATTATTTCTAATATTATTTAAACGGACTAGTGAAAATTAAATACACCAAGAATATAAATAAAGGACATATATATTAAAGATATAAAAGAACATAAATGGAAATTTTAATAGAAAAAGTTAATGTAAATAAAAAATAATATAATTCAACTAACCCGAGATACTATATTTCATCGGTTGCCACGTTTCGCAGTGGGCCGGCACTTAAGTTGGGACACAGAGTCAGCCATTTCCCAAGTAACCGCCAAAAATGACAGCCGGTGCCCTACGCGACCCACAATCTTCTCAACACATGGCGCCACGTGTCTTGTTTCAACACATTGTTTTCAATACAAGGTGCTGCGTCAACTAAGAAACTTCCAAAGTCTATGAACTGGCCGTCACGTATCGTTGAAAAGATTAAAAGCCCGTTTGCTCAACGTCCAAGAAATCCATTTACTAAATAGGACCCAATATTCGATTAATTACCAAACTGACCTTGCCACCTTGAAAAGCCATCGTTGAATCACTTTCAGTTGTGTCATCAACTCATCATTTATTGTTAGGTGGCACAACATTTTTCTCACTTTTTTGGTTTCTATTTTTTCTTTTTTCTTTATTTAATCACTTTAATTGTTGTAATTAAGCTTAATATTTTTTTCATTTTAAATTTTTATTGAATTCCATTTCTTACATATGAGTTGATATTCTTGAAAATAAAATTTAATTCATTTTTTTTGTAATTATTATATATTTATATATTGATTTTTTTTCTTCTCCTCCACTACATTAATGGAGAAAACAATTTGAAAACACAGTTACATTGCTTTAAAAGGAGATAAAGAAATTAGTTAATTTTGAATTATCACCAATTCAAAAATTGAAATTAATTAATGTCGAATCAACAGAGGTAGCGATCATTATAAGTGTCATATATTTAACTATTCGTCATTGTTGTGTCTTTATTTGCTATCAAATTTTAATTAGCCTTTCAAAAATATGTAAATATCTATCATTAGAATAAGATACTTGTTTATTAACCATCTATGGGTGGTTGGATAGGGAGATAGAGACTCTTGGGTGTATTATTTAAGAGATCTTAAGTTCGATTATTCTCAATTGCTAATAAGAATAGTGACAACTGAAAGGTTTATCCGATCGTAAACTTCAGGGTCCTAAGGATTAGTCTAGGTGCAAGCAAACAAGGTTGACCACCCCGATCACCAAAAAAAAAAAAAAACTTGCTTATTAGGTCTTTATATATTAATAGGGACTTATAAACAAAACTACTACATAAATAATTATTTATATTAAACTGATAATAATAATAATAAATGAATAAACTTATTAGGTCCATGGCCGATAATGGCGAGGGATCTAGCCGTTAGCGGCCAGATCGATCGAAGCCTCCCAGAGTCTCCCACCGAGTCTCCTTTTTTAGGGACTCCGGTGATTTTTTGGCGGTGGCCCATGGTGGTTGGCCGCTGTCGACGGTGGTGGCTGGGTGGCAATGGTGGTGGTGGCTGGGTGGCAATAGTGGTCTGTAAATTATTTTAAATATAAATGTATTATTGTCCAAAATTTTAATTAAACAGGGGTAAAATTGAAATAGGATATTAATGTAAATTTGTTTAAAGTATGGGTATTATTGTCCAAATTTTTTATTAATAAAGGATAAAATTGTAACAAAAAAAAGATAACCCTAATAATCTCATAATACCTAAGAAAATGAAAGTAATCAGATTACCTCCAATATTACTAATGGTAATCACTACTGATATTTAAAGATTACCGATATCTTATATTATTTGACAACCAAACAAGATAATCAAATAATATAAGATAATATTACCCCAATAATCCTCTATAACCCCAAACCAAACACTCCCAAAGTTTAAATCTAAAAACTAACTAAAATTATCAAAACATCTCGATCGCCGCAAACCTTAGGTTACTGATTTTGATTTTGATAATGTGAATTTAGTAAAAAACAGAGGGTAGTTTGGTAAAATAAAAAATGGGTAATCAGACAGATACAACAGCAGAATCTGACAGTTGATCTGTAAAATACTAAAATTTATCTACTTTAGTTTAAAACGGACCCCACAACATAGTAAAAATTCGATACGTGGCACTTCATTATGCGCCCAGCAAATCTCTTATAAATGACGCCTTATGCACTGTGCTTCCATAAAATCTATCGACTCTTATCTCACCCCCCATTAAGGAGCGTGCATTACATGATAAAAGATAGTACTATCTGTAATAAGGAAGATTGTCATTTATATATATTTTATTAATTACCATCATAATTTAAAATTTCTTTAAAAAAAAAATTTCTATAAAAGTGTGATGCTATGTTCACCTTAACTAGAAGAAGGAAGTGTGAATTTAGTAAACATTAAAAATGAAAAAATTTGTAATTATAATTATATAACTATATCAATTTTCTATTATTGTGAAATATTTATATAATTAGGAAAAGATCCAAATTACAAAAATATAATGAGTGGCATTACACATCCTTAAAATTTTGCGTCATTTTAACCTTATTATGTGTAAATATTATGCATTTATAAAGTATTTGTTGTTAATATCATTTTCTCAAGAAAAATATTATGTTTACAATTCAATCTCACAATCTTCTCTTACAATCTTAACGTGGTACCAGAGTCACGTCAGTTCCCACCACATTCCTAAACACTAAATGTTTTTACTAGGAACGATTGTTCATTTCTTCATAAAGAATGATTGTTTCTTATGAATGAACGATTATTCTTTATGAAGAAACGACTACTCCTTATAAAGGAATGACCATATCTTAAGAAAATAAGGAACGATCGTTTCGTAAGAAATAAATGGCCGCTCTATAAGTAAGGAACAACCATTCATTCAATAAGGAATGGATGTTCACTATGAAAGAACGGTCGTTTCTAAGATCTAGTAAAAATCATTTTGTGTCTTGGGTGTGCTAGAGTTGACATGATAGTGTCAATTCAGTTGCCACTTCAGAGTTGTAAATGAAGTTTTTGAGAATAAGTTGTGGATATAGTATTACTCTTTTCTCAAAATATGTTTTAGATATGTTATTAAATTTTTAAAATATGGCACTAATTTTTATTCTTTATAAAGTAATTAACGTTAACAGTTTTACAATACCACAATACTAACATATTTTTCACTTATACTGTATTATTCAGCTGTTATAAATTCACATAAATCAACCCTTTGCAATATTCAGGTTTGTAAGCTACTAAGTTGGATAAAAATAAACTCCTTTTTCTAACCCATTAAAATTACAAAATATCAATAATAATCATTTATATATTAATAATTTAACATTTAAAAAATCAAGTCATAAGAACATAATTTTATATCAAAGAGAATACAATAACTTCTTAGGGAATTATGTATGCAAATACAATCAAATTAAATGCGTACAACGAATTTGACAGATTGAGATAAAATGACAATTTAAAAATATATACGTATAATAATATATGTATAACATTCACCTTTTACGTGATTATAGATAAAACATTAAAAATCCTAATATGGATAAAACTATAAACCTTTTTCTCTTCTAACCCCACTTTATTTTATTCTTTGATTTATTTTCTTATGTTAATATATATATAAAGAGTAAACGACTTTTTCCCACCCAAGGTTTGCTTTAATGACACTTTTTTACCCAAAAAGTTTTAAAATACTATTTTTTCACCCAAAGTTTATATTCTGACTAATCATTGATCGATTCCGATATTTTTGCGACCTCAAATCACCACAATTCTCTTCCTCGATTATCACTCACTAAAACCCATAAACCTTGCTTTCGTCGACCCGGCCAATCGCTGACAATTGAATGATTTGTAAAATCTGCAATTGCTCTTTCCAAGTTAAATTATGACCAATTCTAACCATCAAAATTCAACCTCCCACCACCAAAAGACTTAACAATATTCTCTCTTTAAAAACCTCAATAGTCTAGATCAAGTATGCTCTTTCTGGGTTATCGAATCAAAAAATGTATTTTGATTAGTAAACAAAGTATAAACTTTGGATAAAAAATGGTATTTTAAAACTTTTAGGTGGGAAAATGTTTCAGGGCAAACCTTGAGTAGGAAAATGTTCGTTTACTCATATTTAAATTAGAATAATTTCATAAAAATATTAACTTGTTGGTCTGCTTTACACTCTCTACGCGCGCGTGAAGCCTAGCGCTACTAGGCACACAGTTTTCCTTTCCTTTTCGGCCTTTCGCAACCCGAAAAGGAAATTCTAACCCGCGACTAGCAGTAGCCTCTCTCAATAACCAGCGAAACCCCCTTACTCATAACTACCCCTCCAACTTCGACAAATTACAATCAACCCACCGCTTCTCCCTCTCCCCTCCTATATATACCCTCCCTTCATTTCCGTTAGGTTTGCCAAAATCAGTCTCCAAAGCCGCACTTCTAAGGAAAAAAAAAGTGAAAAATAACTCTACTGAGTGTGCTTAAATCAAAATGGCGACGTCAACGTCATCAAGGAACAAATCGAACGGTCCAGATCTTCACACCTTTCGCAGACCACAACTCTCCTCCTCCTTCGCTTCTTCAACCTCTTCAAGTTTCTCCTCTTGCTCCTCCTCTACGTTCTTCGCACGTGCCACTTCTCCCACACGTGTCAGTCTGTATGGATACAGCCACTCCAATCACAACGACCACCGCGTGTCACATCGATCCTCTTCGTCGGTTCGGTTTTCTCTCGACAACCGTCCGATCTCTCCCAACCGGTCGATCTCATTCACCAGGCAGATCGTCACAAACAACGGCAATGCGAAGGCGTTCAACACTCCTAAGAGGACCTGCGCTTGCTCGCCGACGACGCACCCTGGCTCTTTCCGGTGCGCTCTTCATAAGAGAGCGAACAACTATCAGAATCACAAAACGACGTCCTCTCCGCCATACCACTCCAGTAGTAGGCTGAACTATAGGAGATCAGCGATGACGAACTCACTCGTGAGAATCGGAGGAGTGGAAGGAGAGTTGGTGAAAAGAGCATTGTCCGCTCTAATAAGGCCGTCATCTCACCACCAGCGCCGCCGAGCCGCTTTTGAGCCGAGACCGAGTCGGTTCTACATCATGTCAAAAGCCGAAAATTCAGAAAATTTATGAATGTTTGAGCGGGATTTGAGCTTTTGCTGAATGTTTAGTGAACGAGGGAGACGAGTTGACTCAGTGCTATAGCTGTAAAGCCGAATCACTTTTGTTTTGTTTTTTTAATTTTTAAATCTTAATTTGAGATGTTTTAGGTAATATTTGTTAGGAAGAGAGCGGTTTTTGGTGTAAAGAGAAGAAAAATATTATATTAAATTTTTGGGAATTAAAATTGTACAGTGAAAGAAATTAATCAACGGTTTATTCTTTTATTTAAATTCTGTGCGTCAGATCTGAGACGGATGGCGTGACTTTTGGTGCTTTTGAAATTTCGGTTTTGGGGACCATCAGATTTTTTCTTGTAAATTAGTATTAAAAGTTGTCATGTAATCAACCAGTACGTTGCGTTTTGATATCTTATTATATACATTGGAAAAAATGAAATTATTGAAAGTAATAAAATTTTAATTTTGTATTTAGATATTGACATGATATGATCGGAAGTTTTCTAATTAGGGGGCGTTTGGTTCAGGAATGTTCGATTACTGGGAATGTTGAATTACTGAAAAGATAGATTACCTTAGAAGATTATTGGGAATCTTTAAGAAAATATGTTTGGTTAGTTGGTGGGTATGTTATATTAATATGTTTGGTTATGGGAATAAATTAGTGGGTATGTTATTTAAATTACTAAATTGACCCTCTTTTAAATATTAATATAATATTATTTTTATTATTAATTTTTGAATAATTTCTTTTAACCCCCAATATTTCAGATTTAACTAAAACACTCCGCTTATAAAAAACTTTAATTTATGACGAAATCACCCCCACCTCCTGCCGCCACCGCGCACCACCGCCGGAAAATCGCCGGAGCCCCTAAAAAAGAAGAAAATTCGTGGGAGGCTCCTGGAAGGCTTGCATAGGCCTGCTTTCCGGCCATATTGATGGCCGAAAACGCCATATCAGCCTGATCAATCCTCGGCCATTATCGGCCAGTCCGGACCAGATCCGTCGCATCGCCACGGATCTGGCTATTAACGGCCAGACAGGCGGCTACGGCCAGACGGTCTGCACTGGCCGATAATGGCCAAGGATCTGTTCGAAAATGGCCAGAATAGATCGGCTCGATATGGCCTGCTGGCCATCAATATGACCGGAAACGGCCATAACGAAGCTCCCCGGAGCCTCCCACGGAATTTTCTTCTTCATTAGGGACTCCGGTAATTTTTCGTCGGTGGTCCGTGGTGGTTGGTGGTGGCTGGGTGGCAGTGGTGGTCCGTAAATAATTTTAAATATAAAGGTATTATTGTCCAAAATTTTAATTAAACAAGGGTAAAATTGAAATAGAATATTAATGTAAATTTGTTTTAAAATAGGGGTATTATTGTCTAAAATTTTTATTAATAAGGGATAAAATTGTAACAAAAAAAGGTAACCCTGGTAATCTCATAATACCTAAGAAAATGGAGGTAATCAAATTACCTTTGATATTACCAATAGTAACCACTATTAGTATTTGAAGATTATCGGTATCTGATATTACTTGACAACCAAACATGGTAATCAAGTAATATAAGATGACATTACCCTAGTAATCCCACTTAACCCCCAACCAAACGCCCCCTTATGAGTATCACCAATGTAAACGACTTTTCTCACGATCACTTCTTTCCTTACCGACTTTTAAAATATTATTTAATTATTTAAATTCATATTTTGACAAATAAATAGTAAATTCGATCCAAACTATTAGGGTTTTTAAAAAAAGAAAGTCAGTAAATCTTGATAAAATGTTAGATTTTGGTGATTAAGATTGATTAAAATTTGACTTAAGAGGAAAGGTTGTGTAAGCTCCAATATTTGATTATCAGTATTGACAGGGCTGACAGAAGTAAAGTTTTAGGGGTTTTAATAAGTGATGATCAAGGAAAATAATGGTAATGGTGTGAGATCGTAACGATGTCAGAATCAAAAATAGAATATAAATTTAAATAATAAAGTGATATTTTAAAGGTCTATAAATGAGAAAATATCATTCAACCATTATTTAGGTGAGAAAAAGGCGTTTACTCTTATCACTATCATCAGTAAATGTTGAACTAAAATAATATTATAGAGATAAACAACTATAACTCAAAAAAAAAAGATAGGATGAGACATAATATCTTTACGGATTCCAATTCTCGTTCAAATATGGTAAAGTTAAAAAAGATAAGCAATTAAATTTTGATAAAAAGTAGATTCACAGATTTCAGATGGTTTATGTGAATTATATAGTCAAGGGGTCGTAAATGTATATTTTCTTTTTTGTATTGTTCATCGAGAGAACATGGAAGTTTCTGAGCTTTCGAGTTTGTTTGAATTGACCCGTAGTAGTGGTGCAGGTAGACTTGATTGGCTCAAAAGAAAGTTTCTATTGTAATTGTTTTTATATATCAATTGGGTCAATTTTGTTGACTAATCAAATTGTATTTTGTGGTTGTGGGAAATTCCCATTAAATTAATAAAAAGTGATGGAGGTTATCTTGGACCTTGGAGAAAAGCATAGTTTGAATCTGATGATTGAATTTTCTTAGCAAAGTAGAAAAAAAGTAATAGAACTAGTCAACAAAATGAGAATTGAAAGTGGTTTACGGCATAACATAAATTGAAATTGGAGCCTTTGACAATTTATGGGCTCGATGAAGATGAAGACTACTTCGATACACTCACCAGAATCTGTGTTTGTATTTATGTTGTTAATAATATATTAGGGAAGGCAGAAAACACCCAAAAAAAACCTCACTTCCATATAGGGGTGCAATAGGAATGGACACAAAGCCCGGCCCGCGGGGGTCCTGTCCCGACCTAGCCCGAACGGGACGGATTTTTTCCGAATCGTTCAGGCTTTGAGCCGGTTTGAGCCTAAGATTAGCTTTGGAATTCGAGGATGGGCCAGGGCCGGGATAGGTCTTGCCCCGGACTGGCCCGTATATATATATTTTAATAATTAAAAATCAATCATATATACCTATATTAATTTTAATATTTGAAAATTAATCATATATACCTACAATAATTTTAATATTTGAAAATCAATTATATATTATACAATGACAAATTATAATTGTGTAAGTATTTTATGAAACTATATACAAATAGGTAATAAATAAAACTACATTAAATATAATAAATCATTATAAATATTTGTAATATATATATATATATATATATATATATATATATATATATATATATATATATATATATATATATATATATATATAGAGTAAAACTTCTATATAGTGATACTCTATATAGGAATAAACTCTATATAGTCATAAAAAATTATATTCCCAATTTGGGATAATTATAAATAAGAATAAACTCCACATTGTAATAAGTTATAATTTTTTTAATTCTCGTCTTAAGGAAAGTTTCCTCCACATAGTAATAATTATTTGTATATTGCAAAAAAAACATATGCTATGTTACATTAAAGGTTTATGATCAAATAAAATATTTATCTAAAGTTGTTTGTGACAATGATTTATGTTTTAGAGTTGTTACCAAATCTTCTAACTTGCGGGTATGTAATAACCCGCTAGCATGGACACCTTCTTGTTAAAGCCAAAATATTTCTAGCTTTTCAAGCATGTTTAGAGCTTCATGGCACGAAACTTTTTGCATTTCTGTACTATCATCCTCAGAATTATTTCATTTCTCTTTTTGTCTAATTGCAGCAATGATTTCTTCTTCAATTAAAGCATATACGACTTGTTGCTCATTTGGATGGTCAAGGAAGACATTAATATCCATTCGATTAGTGTAGTGAAGTTGTCGAATCTAATTACTCAATTCTACAATGACTCATTAAAATATCATTAAACCATTATTTGGGTGAGAAAAAGACGTTTACTCTTATCATTATCATCTGTAAATGTTGGACTAAAATAATATTATAGAGATAAACAACTATAACTCAAAAAAAAAAAAAAACAGAAGGATGAGACATATTATCTTTACGTGATTCCAATTATCGTTCAAATATGGTAAAGTTAAAAAAGATAGGATAAGATAAGCAATTAAATTTTGCTAAAAAGTAGATTCACAGATTTCAGATGGTTTATGTGAATTATATAGTGGGGGTCGTAAATGTTATGCTATTTTCTTTTTTGTATTGTTCATCAAGAACACATGGAAGTTTCTGAGCTTTCGAGTTTGTTTGAATTGACCCGTAGTAGTGGTACAGGTAGACTTGATTGGGTCAAAAGAAGGTTTCTATTGTATTTGTTTTTATATATCAATTGGGTCAATTTTGTTGACTAATCAAATTGTACCTTGTGGTTGTGGGAAATTCCCATTAAATTAAGAAAAAGTGATGGAAGTTACCTTGGACCTTGGAGAAAAGCATAGTTTGAATCTGATGATTGAATTTTCTTAGCAAAGTAGAAAAAAAGTAATAGAATTATTCAATAAAATGAGAATTCAAAGTGGTTTACGGCATAACATAAATTGAAATTGGAGCCTTTGACAATTTATGGGCTCGATGAAGATGAAGACTACTTCGGTACACTCACCAGAATCTGTATTTGTATTTATGTTGTTAATAATATATTAGGGAAGGCAGAAAACACCCAAAAAAACCTCACTTCCATCTAGGGGTGTAGTGGACCCGAGTAGCTCTCGGGATCGATTCATGACGAGCGGAAGCTCGATTCGATTATCCTCGAGCAGATGCCAAGTTCGAGCACTAGTTCAGGAGCAAATGGGGGCTCGATTCAAGCTGCTCGTGATCTTTACTAAAGCTCGTGTCGTCAGTCGAGTTTTTTAGCTTGTTACTCGATCGTTCGTTCGTGGGAGCTCGCGTCAAATTACATTTACCCTAAAATGAAAACTAAACCACAATCACTCACTACAGCAGTAACAAAACCCCCAAAACAACCACTACTCAGTTGCAAAATCCCTAATCAGCCACCGTAGTCTTCACATCTTCAGATCGCTTTGAAACATCAGCCATGTCATCTTCACCGTCGTTTGCACTTCTTCAATTCTAAACCACATTAGCCAGACAACCACCGTTGTCTTCACTTCTTCACACCGCAAAGTCTCAGACATCGACGAAGCTAGAACATCAGCCACCGTCATCTTCCCTTCTTCACTTCTAAACCACATTAGCCACCGTCTTCTTCACTTCTTCTACTAATTTTTGCGCTGCAATTGAAGTTGCTGCAAGTTGGATTTCGACGACGAAGCTGCTATAAACTCATATTATATGGTGAGCTTTCGTTTTGTAATTACTCTTGTTTGTGAGATTTCTTAATTACTCATGTTAAGATTTACACCAAAATTCTGTCTTACTTCCTCAAATGAGATTTTATGACATCTGTGCAAAGTTTATAGTTGAATAAGTAGCACAGTTGTTCTTTATATGGATGAAGGCATCAGTGGAATGATTGTTAGTTCTACTATTGTATTGAGCAAGGCCATTCGATACTCCTGCCCACTGTGACCATAAAAAATAAGGACCCTCTGTTTTTTAAAAAAGAAAGAGGTAATGCTCAAGAGTCAAGACTCTTATCTATCTTTTCAATAGGGACCAATCACCTCATTGTGTTCACATGATATATAAGTGAGTTACAATTGCCTTTCTTCTACATGAATCATTATAGACTAAAAGGCATACACTCATACGAAATCTGTTAGATCACCTTATGCAACATCTAGTAATTGTTGATGACATCTTTAATATGCATTTTCAAACACAACTCCTCCAATAACTTTTGTTGATGCTTGATTTTGACACAAATTACTCGCATGTGTCAAATGCTAAAATGACTTAGAAGTCACACGTGATATGAGGGGATTGAATCAAATAAAAGGTGAAAAGCAATATTTAAAGTGGTTCGGATGCTCTAAAGTGAATCCTACGTCTATTGCTATTGTATTAATAAGAGAGAGATCAGGTTGCATTCCGCGAGCTGAGTTACAGTTTAGAGAAAGAGAGAGAGAGAGAGAGCTATTTCAGCGTAAAATCAGCTATTCTTTTCCAAATGAGAGGGAAGTCCTCTATTTATAGTGGGAAAATTCAAGGTAATGATTATGAAAGCTGCAAGTGGGTAGGTGTCATGTAAATCCTTTCTTTGCGTCCCATTGATCACTTGCCCAAGGGATTTCCTCGATTAAAGCAAGGCTTTGACATGTGGGCGATCTCCAACCGCTTGCTGGCCTGGCACTCACCTGCTGCACTGACAGGAGCCATGCCACTTGCGCTAAGCACGACGTGACTGTACCTGGATGGCGTAGAATCCTTCTGAACTCTAACGATCCTTTACTGACGAGGCTCCACATTAGCCCTACTTTTTCCGACATAACAAAAGTCCCCCAGTTTTTAAGGTTTAAGGATTGAACCTTGAGAACTTCATAATTATGCCATGATTTGACATATCCAAATGACACCTGGTCGAGCCAACCAGGCTACAAGGAGGTCGTAGAACATTTTTCTACGAGCAACCTGAGATGGTCTTCTTCCGCGAAGTCGACGACCTGGATAAGACCCTACTCAGTGCCGTATCGATGCACCTCTTATCTTAACCGAGGTCCGCGACTTGATTACACTTGGCATATTTTTGCTAGAGACAAGGAATCACATCGTTTTGCAACCAACATGCGATGAAGAGTGTTCTTTTTCAACGACCTCTTCAGATGTTATCCATTGCGCTTGACAGCTAATCCATTAATGAAATATCCTTTATTCTGACAAATGTGTCCTATGCGCAATAAGTGCCAATCATGCGCATTAAATGCAAGACATGCTGAAACGACATTCCTTATTAGGGCATTAAATATGGATGAGAACGCATTTAATGTGGAAGAGAGAATCGAGCCATCGCTCGATTATTTCAACAGAGAGACATGACGATTGAATTTCTCGAAGCATAGCGGTTACTTCTTCTCATCGATTGATGACACGTGGTCGCGATCAACAGTGAGAGACGCATTCCGCCCAAACGTCACTTGGCTTTGGGAAGACCAATTGCCGTTTCCTCCACCATAAAACCCCAAGCTTGCATTAAGCAATGTCACAACACTCATACTTTCAAAAAAAGCAAAAAGCTCTCGCTAGACCGGATTTTCAATCCTTCAAGTTGGTGTGCACTTTCCGTTAACAGTAAGAAGTTCGACCCCCACAGCCAAAAAGGTAAGGAAGATCCTTTCATTGCTTTCCTTTTTCTGTTTTGTGGACAACTTAACCAGGCAATAATGGTGGATGTTTATGGCTAGACTTTCTGTAAGGAATAGGTTTTCAGGGTACGAACCATTGGGGGTGGTCCCTAAGGGTTTTTTAGGATTTTTGGAAGATACATTAGGGTTTTGTTCTTTTACGGAGACTAAGTAATCTATACGTGTCCCCTTTTTTCAGACCGTAGAAGAGATAGACCCTACAGCGACCAGAACAAATGAGGGGACGAGCTTGTAGGCACAGGACGCCCCAGTGGGTCTTGCGCAAGAGATTCCGGTAGTGGCTACCCGAGAGAAAATACAGAAGGTAGTAGACCAATAGGCACTTAGCATAGACGTCTACCGGTACAGGTCATATACAGCTCAGAATCTGCTAGAGGGAATAGTTGCGATCTCTGAAGCTATATTCAAATGCGGAGCACTAATTCCCTTCTATCCCTTTATTAGGGCGATCCTCGATCACTTCGGGGGCGCACCTTTACAGCTGACGCCTAACGCATATATGATAACCGTGGCTATATATATCGCATGCGTTGAGTACGGCCTCGGCCAGCTGACTACGTTGGAGCTTGCTTGCTCGTACTATTTAAAAAAGAGCAAGGACAAAGATTCTAACTATCTCTCGAAGCGATCCATAATCGAGGAAGACATATTCAATTACCCCAGTAATGTTAGGGCATACGAGACCAAGTTTTTCTTTTCCATTACGATGGCATCTGCCACTTTAGGGAGCTGAGTAGGTCTTCCCTTTTTGTACGTAGTGAATTTTTTCTTTTCTTTTTGGGATTTACTTTCTAACAATCTTTCTTGTCTCTTCGTAGGAAACAAGTCAACCAGGTTGACAAATCTCTCTGACTTCAACCAAATAGTTTCATTTGGTAACTTGTCAGATGACTATCGCGACGTGAAACTGCTCGTGAAAATCGCCAATTTGAGGAAGTATGGCTTTTTCAATTCTGAAGCGACTTTGGAACCCTTACTTTGTAAGTGTCCACAGTCTTTTCAAATTTTTGCTTTTGCATGTAGCGAACTCTTTTACTAATAGTACCTACATGCAGCGAATATGCCGCCTAGAGTGCCAAGGTCGTTGAGAGAGAGGAGGTTTGTTTTCCCCCGGGTCGGCGCCATGGAACCAGCCGAGGTGGGCCCTAACGACACCCCTGTCGAAGGAGCGCAGGTGGGGGCGCAACCACCCACTGAACAACCAATAGAACCTTCTTAGCCTGTGGTCATATGCCCAAAGTAGAAGACCATGGGCCAAAAGTCCAAGAAAAGAAGGGTGTTGCAGCCCGAGGAATCAGACTCCGAGCCAGAGGCCTTGGGGGTACAGCAGGAGGTCGCAGTCTTATCAGGCTTTTAGCTCGGGAGGGAGCTCAAGGCGTGCGACCAGGGTTACACTGGTCCGTCCGCGCAGGGACAAAGGGAGGCTGCAACTTCCGGAAGGAGAGAAGGCAAAGGGTCGATTGGCAAGGTGCCCTCTGCTTCAAGAGTTGACACACCAGTGTTGGACTCTATGGGTTAACTTTCAGAGCACCTGCAGCCAGTGGTGTTCACCCTTTTGGAGTGTCAACTTACCAAAGTCTTTGAAGAGCTCCTGGCCTCCAACCCTACGGACCTGATGATCAGGGCGGTTCAAATGCAAAGCCGTAAGTTCTCGAATACTCTACTCTTTTCAAGGAGACAGTCTAATACTTGCTTATTTTACTAGCAATCTTTGCTCGCTAGGCACCTGGCGCAACAAAAGATCCAACTGGAAGCTGTCCGGGGACTCTTCAAGCTGAAGGAAGAGAACACGCGGTGAGGCACTGCTTAGGCACGACTTCATGTCTAGGGGGACAAGTGCGCTTTATATATTTTTTCTCTGTAAACAAAGTTTTTCTCCATCTTTGTATGCCTTACATGCAATATCATAGAAATAGCCAGAGAATAGCAAAATAATAGTGGATGTAGGATTCGCTTTAAGCATCTGAACCACTTTAAAAACCACTCTTGCCAATCTTTTATTTATGTTTCTGCAACGTATATAATCTTAGCACCATATTCAAATCTCATGGATTGATCACGTGTAATTTCTAAGACTCTCTTAGTACTTTGCACGTGCGAGTGGTTGGTGTCAAAATCAAGCATCAACAACTTTCATTCTTAAAGAGCCCCACGTATACTATCTTAAAATTAGATCTTCCATATCACATGCTTCCTTTAAGAGCCCTTTTTTTTTCCATTATTGATCTGAGTGGCTTGAGTAGCTTGCAGTATTCTCATACATTCTAGAAAGCTAAAACTTCTTCATTCATAGTTCAAATTACTCGTTTTATTATTTTATTTCATCAATGAGACATAAGGGAAAAGTCGCAACTCAATTACAACTATGGAGGTTATATATCTTCCACATCAAAATACATGATTAGAACAATTTTGCCAACAATTTGAGATAGTGTTCTGCCAACAAGGAAATTGTATATCTTAGCTACTGCTCTTTTCTTTGCTGCCCATTTTTGTGTATAATCTGAGTGGTTTTTGGTTTAATGTTTCTGACTTTATATTCTTTTTGCAGAGGGATTTGTTAATTCCAATGGAGCATCTGTCATTCACCCCCAATCGAACACACCCTTCCACTTCACGAATGCAAACAGTAGAAGATATCTTTAAAACGTGATCTAATGACGATGCCACACCCACAGCCACACTTGGTGATGGTGTTGATGCTTCTACCCCTCGTACTGACGAGAAGCAAGTTAATAATTTTCAGAGGAAAAAGAGACCAAAGACATTAGCGGTTTGGAATGAATTTAAAGAGGTAGTTCTAACGGATGGTTCTAAAAAAGGGAGAGTGTGTTTATTGTAAGGCAAAGCTCACAATAACGGAGACCAAGAGCACAACTCAGTTTGCAAGACATTTGAAATCATGTTTGAAGCGAATAGTTAGTCAGAGGCAAACATAGTTGTTTTTTTGGCCAGCCAGTTTAACAGATGAAATCTCAATGCAATCTGCAGCTGCAGTTTTAGATGCCAAGTTTGATATGAGCAAGATGCGAGAACTAGCTGCTAACTGGGTACTCATGCACGAGCATCCATTTACAATTGTGGAGGAGGAGGGTTTTAACATGATGCAAAGATGTGGTATGCCACAATGGGAGAAGATAACGCGTACTACTTTGAAACAACATTGTGTAATTGTGTATGAGATAAAAAAGAAGAAATTGGTTAATTTGCTTAAGAGTATTAACAAGATTAGTTTGACAACTGATCTATGGAATTCTTCTAATCAGAAGCTTGAGTACATGGTTCTCACTAGACATTTTATTGATAAAGATTGGAAGTTGCAGAATCGTGTGCTCAATTTTGTTCGTATACCTCCTCCTCGACTAGTGTTGAGATTGCTGCTGCTATTCATAAGTGTCTAATTGAATGGGGAATTGAGAACAAGGTGTTCAGTATCTCGGTTGACAATGCTTCAAGTAATGACACGGCAATCAAGATTTTGAGGGAGAATTTAGGAAAAAATAAGAAGCTGATGTGTGGTGGGAGGTTGTTTCATATGCGGTGCGCGACACACATATTGAATCTCACGGTTCAAGATGGGCTTTCCCAAATTCAGCCCATCATTCAAGACATACGTTATTGTATTTTATATGTCAACCAATCAGAGACCAGAGTAATTATGTTTTTAGAGATTGTTCAAATGTTGCAGTTGCCCAAGCGGAAACTCATACTTGATTGCAAAAACGAGGTGAAATTCTACTTATGAGATGTTGGCACTTACAGTTCAGTACAGAGATGTGTTTCCAATGTTAGTTCAATTGGATAATAACTTTACTTGTGCCCTAATAGATAAAGATTGGGAAAAACTTGAGAAAGTGTGTAAGATTTTGGAAGCCTTCAACTCGGCAACTAATGTCATATCCGAGAGTGAGTACCCCACTTCTAACTTATTTTTGCAAGAAATTTTTGACATAAAAGAGTTGTTAGATGAAAAGTGTTCTGATGATGATGGTTTCATTCGATCAATGGTGGGAAAGGTGAAAGAAAAGTTTGACAAGTATTGGGGGGAATGCAATTTCTTAATGGCAATTGCAGTTCTATTGGATCTGAGGATGAAAATGAGGCTACTGCAATTTGCCTACTCACAATTGTTTCCTAATGAAAAAGCACAAGACAAAATTGATGAAGTGCAAGCTGCCTTGTATGAGATTTATGAGGAATATGCAGCGAAAATTCAATCTTCCAACAGAGAACCACATGTAGAAATCAGTAAAGTTCAGCGGGACAATGTACAACGCCCTAAATGTACTAGTTTATAGTTCTGTCAGTTTGTTAGGACAACTCAAACGATGCAACATGAGAAATCTAAGCTAGATCGTTATCTAGAGGAGAAATGTTTGTTACGGGACGAGGATGATACCTCATTTGATGCGTTACAGTGGTGGAAGGTAAATCAAATGAACTATCGCATTCTATCTACGATGGCTCATGAAATACTTGTCATTTCAATCACCACGGTCGCTTCAGAGGCAACTTTCAGTGCGGGGAGTTGAGTTATTGACACTTATCGATCATCGTTGTCTCCCGATACTGTGCAAGTGCTACTCTGTGGTGGTGATTGGTGTCGCAATCTCTATGGAGACAAGAAAAGTTACAAAGTAAGTTTCATACTTATATAGTCCATTTTATTAAAATTATGTACTAATTTGGTCATTTATTAACATTATTGAAACTAAAACAATACGTTTTCCTTTTTGTTGTTTAGAAAGAGAAGACAAATGAGCAGTTTCAGCTTCCGATCCTATGAAGTTTTGGTGGAATCTTGACAGGTTAGTGATAGTAAATGTTAAACTTTTTATGAGAAATGAGTTAAACCATTAAAGTATATAGAGCAAGTTGAGCACCTTTTGTCATATATATTGTTTATATATAAGAGTTCACATGCTGCCTCCCTAAACAACAATTGTAGAAGTTGTTGCCTCATCTGACTAACTAATTCCCATCAGAAAACCAACCCAATGCATACTCGTGACTGGTAACAGCCCATAGAAATGCCAATTTCTGCCACCTCTTTCTTTCACTAGCTGCATAATTAATTGTTGTTTGTTGTTTCTTAGAAATGAGTTGGAGTCTGGTGAGTGAAGAGATGGATTGAGTGGCAGGTTTAAATAGGGAAAGAAAGTTAATGGTTATAAATAGCATGGAAATGAATTAATGGTGAGTGCCTTATGCACATAATTATGAAAAGTTAATGGTTATGAATTGCTTGGTTTGCTACTGCCAAATGGTTCTCATTTTTTTTTTTTTTTCAAATTTGGTAGCCAAATGAAACTGCAATATCTTTGGCTGCAGGTCTATTTGTTGATGCAAGAAAAGAGAAGGTTCGTGGGTCAAGTGGATACAAGAGAAGAGAAGTTGCTGGTCTTGTTGCTTGTTGATATGATTCGGCAAAAGAACATAGTACTCATAGAGGATGCTTTTTGTTTCCCATGGACTTAATTTCATATGCTTAATGTTTGCTTGTATTTTGTGTTTTGCTTTGGATGTTGTTTTTGGATGAAGGATTGTTAAATTTATAGCTTGTGTTTTGCTTTAGATGTTGTTTTTTTTTATGAAGGTTTGTTGAATTTAGAACTTCATCAATGCTTTGAATGTTGTTTTTTTTATGAAGGTTTCCTTGGGATCAAGTGGTTGACTCATTTTCCCAGTTTGAATTCTGTGATTTTGGTGAAAATGATTAAATTGAAGTTGAATTTCTTTTCCTTTATTGATTTGTAGAATTGTAGTCCAAGTGTTGATAATTTGGCTGAGTTAACAGAAGACAACAGCATGTTTTGTGAAGCAGAAACCCTAAATTGAGCTTGGCTCGGCTCGGCTCGTCAAGTTTCAAGCCGACCTTGAGCTCACAAGCCTGAGCTCGAGCTCACTCCCAATCTCAACGAGCTGAGCTCGAGCCAGCCACTACTCGGCTCGGCTCGGCTCGTATGCACCCTTACTTCCATCCATCACGAATTGGTTGAAAATTTGGACGTGGGTCAAGACGAGAGAAGGTGAAAAGCCCAACAGTGTCATCTCCTTGATAAAAATATATAGAAGTAAACAACTTTTTTCCAACTAAGGTTTGCCTTAATGGCACTTTTTTACCCAAAAAGTTTTAAAATATCATTTTTTACCTAAAATTTATTATTCCGTTAATATCTAAAATCTACTTCATTTTCTTAACCGGTGTTCTGCGAGTTACCAAGAGCCAAGGTAAGAGAGATTTTATATAGTGGAGGCCGATGGATCGAATGGTGGTAATCAATTGAATATTTCCTGTCGGAATCAGCCAAAAATTAGCTAAGAATAGGAAACTCTAACTTTGCAGTGGTAAAGAATTGGCGAGAAATCAGATGCTGAAGTGAGAGGGGTTTTGTAAAGGAGAGACCAAAGGTTCAAATGATAGTTATAGAGAGAATTTTCGTCATGAGAATTGGCTTTGGGTAGTGATGTAATATTAACTTTGGATGGGAAAGTTTATTAAGGCAAACATTGGGTAGAAAAAATCATTTACTCAAAATATATAATATAATTAATATTTATTTAAAAATTAAATTAGGATTTATGAATACAGGGCTGGGATATGTATTGCATTCTCCTCCTAGATATACTGACCCTTGACCCGCTCCAAAATCTAAGGTTGAATCAAAAGGATCCCACTCCAAAATCTAAGGTTGGGTTAAAAGAGACGGCGTCAAAGCGAAATACAGTTAGAGATGAAATTCCTTAACTCTGTCCCCAAAAATTACTAACACTATATTATTAGTTTTTATTTTTATTTGCACAGAAATGTATATTATTACTACCAAAGATATTAATTCAAACTCTTTAAATATCAAACTAATACAGAACAATGAAGTAGATATTTATCATGACAATAATAAATAATACCGCATCAATTTATATATATATAAACTGTAAACTGTAAAGTAGAAAGATATTAACTAAGTTTATTGATTTAGCCATCAAAATCTAGGGTTAGGGATTTTTTTTTTTTTTTTTTTTTTTATAAAAAAGGAACCATGTTTGAGGATAGGAGACAAATGAATGGGTTCACCACTCTTTGTATCATCAAATCTAGGACAATCTTGGAGGTAACGTTTATTTCAATAATTTTACTGACAACCTGAATGTTGTCCACTATTCTATCCTTTTAATTTTAAATAAGCCTGTCTGCATACACTCTGCACAAAATAAATAATTAATATTACAGAATCTAATGAATGAATGTGAAGGCAATTATTGCTGCCAAAATTTTGCATTATTTTTTAGCTCCCTGAAATCTTACTCCGTTCATTAATCTGTAAATTAATAGGTGTCAGTGCATAGATTCAATGACAGCAATCTGTCTTTGTTAAGAGTACTAATACAATAATCAATGAATCTTTTGAGCCCCATCTTCACACACATGGCCTGGGCCTTATAATGTGAATCTTTTGAGCCCCATTGTGTGATAAGGGAAGCAATTTTTAGTCCCCATCTTTAATTTTAGTGAGGATATAACTGTAATAATTTTATATATATATAATTAAGGTGTTCCGGTCGGCTTGTGCACACTTTAACTAATTTTCAGAATTCATTAAATACCTTACAAGCTCAATGTTCCAAGTAAGCTACAAATGTGGTAGGTAGTCCTAAAGTAATTCTTAGGACCCATTGAACACCTTACAAACTCAATATTTCAAGTAAGCTACAAATGTGGTAGGTGGTCCTAAGATAATTTAAACCTAGAAAGTCAATAAAGAGCAAATCTTCTTGACCATTAGACCAACCTCTTGCGGTTATTAAAAAATAAAAAAATTCTTCTTTCCTCCATACTTTTACGTTGTGAATGAACATGGAAATGAGAATCTTTATTCCCTCGTCCCATGTTTGATTTTATTAATTTAGTGTGTAAAAAGACTCTTATTCCTTAAAGAAGTGTGGAGGAGTAGCATTCCTCACAAATTTGGGATGATAAAATGTTTATTTTAACCCTCTCTACATTTTAATTTTCCATTTTACCCCTTAGAAAATTATTGGTAATGGATGGATGAGAATGTTGGATTGATTTGGGCTTTGTGGCAGGCCTTTGGTCCTTAAGGAGTTAAGCTAGACTTTGGGCCTACAACTTTTTTGTATTACTCTTTCTGACTCAACTCATGTCATGTCATGTCATACAAACTTTACCACCAATTTATTACATTTGTTTTTACTCGCCACAAAATATTTACTTAATATGCTTTATTTATCTTTTCAAATATTTATTTGTACCTCATTTTATATCTAAAATACCCTTATAATATTTGAAGTTAGACCTCTTCTCTAAAAGATGATTAGTTAGGCGGCTCAATGATATTTTCACCCCAATCTAAGGTGAAGGACATTTTTCCAATTCAAGCATTAAAACTTAACCATCAGAGGGCAATCTTATCGATTCATAATGGTAGATTAGGTTTTTTGTCTTCATAATGTTATATATGGAAGGTGAATTGACAAGATTACCCTTTCACAATTAAATTTTAATGCATGAATTCAAAAAATGAGGATAATTTGAGTGTTTGGAACCAGGGGAAAAGTTTCCTTTCATGATAGTTTGGGAGTTAAAATGTTCGTTAGCCAGTGTTTTTTTTTTTTTTTTTTTCCAAAAGACTAGGGGTGTTCGAGCTAATTTACACGCACTCTAACTAATCTCCTAAAGACCTTGAAACTACTGGTTAGGTAAGAGCTCTAGTAGTCACCCTTATTGGCAACCAGAGAAGAACTTAAACTTAAGATCTTTTGAATAATATACTCAAAAGTTCCTATTTAACCTGCCTTAATTAGACTTTTAATCTTCTATTATGTTTATCTTCCATATCTAAGTTTTCTCTTTCCGAAAATAAATTTTCATTGAATAACAATTGATGGATATTCAAGGGAGAGAACGACCTTTTCCCACCCAAGGTTTGACGAAAAGGTTTGGCAAAACGACATTTTCTCACCCATTAAGTTTCAAAATGACACTTTCCCACCCATTGTTATATTCCGTTAGGAAAATCCGTTATGAAGAAGAATGGGTAGACTTAAATCCATTAAGTTTCAAAGATTCAGAGAGATGTTTGGGTCTGGTAATAGGATGCAGTAAGTAGAATGGGTAGGCTTAAATAAAATTGACCATCATACCCTTCTTTAGAACGGAATTTCTTAATGGAATATAACAAGTGGAAGCAATAGAACATCACTAGGTGGAAAAATGTCATTTTGAAACAGGTGGAAAAATGTCATTTTGAAACTTGGGTGAGGAAATGTCGTTCTACCGATATTCAATAGGTAGTATTGATGGGGTCACCATGTATAAGGACAATGTGATGTACATATGAAGAAATTGGAACTTACTTTTGACTTCCCAAACTGCCACGCCTATTGTTAGCTATGGCTATTTGAAAAGAGAACACCACAATAATTCTGCACAAATACGCAACTTAGACAAATAAATTACGTAATTAATTAAAACTTTACTCAATGAAGTGGTGATTGGTCCATATGTGCACATGTTGGTGTATCACAATTGATTTTGTCTGCCAACTCAATCACACTAACACCTGCATGGATATATTTTAATTTCATCTCTTTATCAATCTAAATCATGAATCATGTGAACTTCTTTTGGGAACAATGAATCAATCCACGTTTAAAATTTGGGATTTGAATTTTGGAGTAGAGTTCTGAAAGAGATTGTGTTGTGTTCCTGCATGTTACACTATTCTGGATCATTATTATGTTATTTGATATTTAGATTAAAAAATATGATATATATTTGTTTACTTATTGAGATTAATATTCTAAAAATTAATCTAAATTAAATAATATTTTTTTCATCTAAAAATGAAAAGAGAGGGGAATTTGTTTTCAGATTATTCAACTCAAAGCATTTTTTTATTTAACTCTATTTAACTCAAAACATTTTTTGTTTTCTTTCTCTCCTCATTTTTCTTTCCTTCCAATCTGAAAATCAATCCACCTAAGACCACCATCGCGTGCCAGCAACCATCCACCGCCAACGCAGATGAAATGACAATCCAGCCAGTCATGCATGGATCTGGCAGCCCCAGACTAAATCTCGACGATTACAGGGCCACGATACAAGCCTATCGGCTATTTGGTTGGCGTTAAAGAGGACCAGATCTCTAGTCGTAGATTTGGTTGTCAATAGTTAGATCTTTGGCCGTAGATCTAACCGTTTCTAGCGATATCAGTGCACGATCGGCCAAATCCAGCAGGTTGTGTGTCGTTCCGGTGACTATCGACTGCCATTAGACAATGGTGGTTGGTGGCCGATTGTCCTCTTGGGTGTTTATGGTGCTTTTTTAATTTTTTAATTTTTATTGTGGGATTGTTTAGCTAAATAAAAAATATAGGAGGTTAAAAAAAAATTAATATTTTTAGAAAATGTACCAAACAACTATTCTGTCTTAAAAACATTTTTTTAAAAATAAACCAAATAACTATTACAGCATTTTATCTTACTCTAATATAATTTTCAGATATTTTACCAAACGCATTTTCAGAATCTAATCCTACTCGATTTAATCTAACTCAACTCAACTTAAAACACTTTTTCAGAATAACATTTTTCAAATAATCTATCAAACATGCCGCATTTTCAGAAGACATATATAGATATTTTTTTTTCTTTTTGGGGTCAGTAAAGAAATCCCCACAACTATTTTCTTATTAGATACATAATTTTATTCATGTAAATTTCAATTTTGTACAATTACTTGTAAGGTATACATAGATAAACAAATGAAGTCTAAATTTGTCCGAGCCAGTAGCTAGGCACGCATCTCAACTAATTTTCCAATGTCCATTGAACATCTTACCAGTTTAAAAGAAAAAGTAAGTCATAATATTATTGTAGTAAGTGGCCACAAGGTTTGAACCTAGAAATTTGAGGAATTGAATAAATCTTCTTGACCACCAATGCAATTAATCAAAGTTAGCATATTAGGCCATGGCTCTCACATTAGTTTTATGGATGCATGCCAACTATATTGATATGATGGCATGTGCTTCAATGGATCTTACCTAACCAATTTTATGATAGTTTGTTATGACGAAGAAAAGCAAGCATGCTACTGAATTTATAAATTAATTTGAGATGTACAAAGTTTGTGATGTGTTCACATGACATGCATGCCCACATCAATCATTTTACGTTACATTATAAAATAAAAAACTATATAATATGTTGTAACACTTTTACTTGTTCTTTCAAATTCAATTATATTCAAACCAACATTGAAGATGGTTAATTAGTATAAGCAATTGGAAATGGAGAATGGTCAATTGGTGCGTTATTATGGATAACTCCCAATTTCACTAACAAGAAGTGCATGATTTAAGGCTATTATAAGGTATATCTTAAAAGTTTTATTACACCAATACATATTTACTTATAACTTAATTAGTATAAGTAGAGTTGTCCAGTTTTTTGCTGATGAATTTCCCAAAATGCTATCATAAGGTATATCTTAAAAGTTTTATTATACCACTAAAGATTCATAACTATCGTGATAACTCCCGGTTTTTTGCTGATGAATTTTGAATTTTGGTGAATTCATCAATAAAAACTAGACAGCTCCTACCTAGGGGTTGTAAGAGAGAGTTTGTGAGATTGAGTTGTAAGTATAGTATTGTCCTTATTACACATTAAGAATATTTCAAGGGGTTTTAGGTAAGGATAAAGATTGGCTTACAACCCAATCTTATAAACTTTCTCTCACAATTCCAACGTGACAGCTCGCAATTTGATAGGCAAGACCCATAGCAAGTAAATGGGACCCAATTTGTGAAGAATAATTGTGAGTTGTTATTTTGAGGTTGTGAAATAAAGTTTATGAAATTAGATTATAAATATAGTATTACTATGTACGTAAATCTTTGTGCTTTGAGTTTCTATATTTGTTTTGAGTTTAATGTAGTAAGAGTGTAAGACCTTATTTTTAGCCTTTTAAAATCTATGGAGAACAACATTGTCCCAACCAAGGTTTGGCGAAACGACACTTTTTACCCTCCAAGTTTCAAAATGACACTTTTCCCATGCCCTTTATTAGGTTATGTTGTGTCTTCCATTAATATTTTACTGAAAAGACAAAAATACCCTTAAATATTTGACTTTATAAATTTTTTATTATCTTTTAATCAGCTAAAAAGTTAAATATTAAAAAGTCAAAAAATAAAAAATAGTAAACACCACCTAAAAAATTAGGAAGTAATGCTATGAAATTTTTAAAGTTAAATGAGGTTAATATTTATTTATTTATAATGTCATCAATATTCCATCATTATTATTTAATAATATACTAAATTCATAATATTTTTCATAATATAATGTTTTTCATTTTTGCTAATTAACATAGAAAATTAATATTCCTAATTAATTAAATAAACAAAAGAAATAAGATATATTTACACTTGAACTAATAAATAATCGAGTAAAGACTTTGACTTAACTAAATTTTAATTTATAATAAAATAATTAAGAAATAAATTATTTAAAGATATTTTTGTTTTTTCAACTGTCTTTTTAGTTGACCTTCAGTGGGCTAAGTTCAACTTAACAATAGAAAATATTGCACCCCCATTTTATACCATTAATAATTCCTATATTCAAATTCATTATAATAGTGTTGCATTTAATGTATGGGATTAATTATTCCCCCATTATACCTTTAATATATGTTGTAAATAAACCACATAATATAGAATTATCAAAATCTAATTCATAAAGTACTCATTCTTCCATTAAATTTGTTGAAAGAACACTCCTGGTGGGATTTTTAATCTCTTTCTTGGATCACTAAAATTACACTCGACATTCTTGTTCTTGCATGAGAATTATCATCAAGACACCGACATCAAACAGCGATTTTATTTTCATAATTCTTTAAAAAGTCCATTTCTTTTGTTCTTTTTCTTACGTTGTCGTCTTCCAGACCACTGAATTCTGATCCCTCCTTTGTCCTTTTCAGTGGACACCTCATGCCATGCCACCATCACTAACCGCCACCGTCACTTGATCATTTCCATCACTCTCCAACTCATTTATGTTCTTCCCACAACTACTTTTTTCAAACGTGAAACAACAACTAGAATGAAGAAACCAGCGCTCAAGCCCGGGAGCCGGCCGCCGTGGGTGGGCTTAGCGGCTGCCGTGTGGGTGGAAATGTCAGCTGGGAATGCTTACAACTTTCCTTTATATTCAACTGCGTTGAAATCGGTGATGGGGTTTAATCAGCAACAAGTTACAATCCTGGGGGTGGCGAATGATATTGGGGAAAATGTTGGCTTGCTTCCGGGTATTGCTTGCAACAAGTTCCCACCTTGGGCTGTTCTTCTTGTTGGTGTTGTGTTTTGTTTCTTGGGTTATGGTGTTCTCTGTCTTGCTGTCAGTGAGACTGTCACTGGCTTGCCTTACTGGCTGGTAAGTTTTTTTTTTTCGGTTGATGGGCAAACTTGTTTTTTTGAGAAGATTTGTTGCTTGGAAATAGTGGTGGAGAGTTAAATTTGAAGGGAGGTTTCAAATTTTGAGTTTGATTTGCTTGATGGGTATGAAAATTTTCTTTTTTAAACTAAGAATTTTGATGGATGTTTTGTGAACTGAATCGAGAAGTTGGTTGGGTGGAATATTGCCTGTGTGTTCGATTGTAGTTTATTTTCATGTTTGATTGATTTCATGTTTTTTGTTTTTTCGTATCTATTTGCGGATTTGATCTCTTGGTATTATAGTTTGATGGATTTTACTTGCTTTTGGGTTTTGATGCATTTCTTGGTGACTTCAATTATTGGAGCTGATTGACTATAGCTATTGCTTGATGTTTAGTACCAGCTCAAGGATTTTGGTAGTTTGGTAGACTGACTGTGAATTTATTTCATCTTGCTGATTGGAAAGTGTAAATTGTGGGGACCTTGTTGCAAGTTTGATTGTAGAAAATATGGTATAAGCTTCTGAAATGGGTCTATCAGCAAATAGGGAATAGGTTGTTTTTCAACCAGGTTGTAGTGATGATTGATTTCTCATAGCAAGTCTCATGTGTGTAAGATCTTACTAGTTCTATACAAATTTGGTTTTTCTTAGTTTCTAAAGCAGTCAAATACAAGCAACTTAAGCTTGAGATGAAATAGGTAAGGTAATGAGAGAAAATTTCTTGTTGTAGAGGTGTTGCTTGCTTAAATTTTGTAAATTGAGTACCTCCTCAGATTAATTAGAGATTTTCCGTCTTCAAAACTTTGGTTTTGGTATGTTTTTTTGGTTGTCTACTCTGTCATCATATTAATGATACATCTCATTAGGACAGTAATCAGTTTGTTTAGCATGAGTTAGGGAATGTTTGAGAATGGAAATTAGTTTTCAATTAGTCAATTGACTTCAACTTGGATGAAGAATATATGAAATTTTAACGTGCACTTTTTCTCCAAGTCTTCTAAAAAGTATTGTACTTTTTTCTGTTCTGTATTACAAAATGTCAGCAACTACATAAGAGGTTGTTGGACAGATGGAAATATTCTTATCTTGCCATGCCAAGCATGGCTAGGGTTTCTGCAGGATTCAATCTTCTATCTTGAAAGCAAAGTAAAATCGGAGTTAGTGTCCAGTGGAATGTTTATATATGGCAATAGATGGTATTTTAAACCCATGTAAGTTTCAGGAGACAGGCCATTGTTTGAGCATGGAAATAAAATTTCTTATACTTTGCATAAAAATTGTTAAAGGAGATATTGAATTCATTATGAAGGTTTTTTAAATTAACTTTGTCAGGAATATAGTCCTTTGCAAAATTGTGCAATGAGTAGGTTGAACAAGATAAACCAGTCAATTCAGATGTTACTCCAATACAGTAAATGCTTCTTTATTTTGTTGGTTACTGGTGCTGGTCTGGAGGATGAATGAGATTCTTCAATTTAATATGACTAAGGACTATATAAAATTTAGAAGCACACATTGTTTCTAACTCAAAGTGACTATATGAAATTTATGGCATCATTTTAAGGTCCTGTAGGAAATAATTTGTGGGAGCCTTTATAATTCTTGCAACAGAACCATCTGGGGCTATCCATTAGAAACATTGGAAATTACTTCTAATGCCTTGGAAGCCATATTCTTTGATATCGTGAGGAGACATTGGCAACTATACTCACATATATTGACTTGCCTGTTTAATCAGAGGAAAGGTCAAACAAAGAAATTTATTCACTTGAATATTTAAATAAGTTGGTTTCTCAGTGCGCATCTGTTTTAGTTGCCATTATTCATATGGAGAGATGGTAGTGTAGAATCATGGAAAAGTTTCCTTATGTTCAAACCCAGTTCTAATGTGCTGTAAGAATGATGAGCCAGTTCTTGGAATATCTTCGTGTTGTTGATTCTGTAATGCCTTGAATCTTTCCTTTGATGAACATCGTGAACAGCAATAGGATTATTTTATGGTCTGAAATATCAATACATGTGTACAGAGAGCAAAGCTTTATTTTATCCACATCACATCTTGTTCAGTTATAATCAAAAGCATGTAGTTTGGGAATTCTTCCAATCCTTTGATGAAACCAATAGTTAAGACATGATTCTTCTTACTTTTCATTTCTTGAACAAAAAGATATGTTTCCTTTTCTTTTCTTTTCTTTTGAATAGAATGGTTGGATTATATTAGATGGAACTTTGTTTTGTCGGACCACCCAGAATATTTTCTTTCTCACTAAACTACTGCCTGGATTAGATCAAAGTGGATGTAAAAATGGGATCAATGGAGGAAAAATATTGGGTTCTAGGCTGTGTTTCTTTTTTCATTACAACTTGTGTACACTGCATGCAAACCACAGAATATCCAGGTTTTGAGAGAGCATTATTTAAACAAATAATAAGCAGTATTTCTAAACTCATTTCTTTATACTTTAATGATACTGGGAGTATGAGCTTGGTTTATGTGCTGAGTGAAAACAAGTTTATGGAATCAAGCTTTATGCACATAGACACACACAATATGTTCCAAGGTATGTTATAATTCATCATAATGAGTTTTTTTTTTTTTTTCTTTTCCTTTTATTGAACTTCAGTGATGTTATATTATCAGCCAAAATCTTGAGATGATATGAAGTTAATTGCATATTGGCAACAATAGAGATCTATGTTTGTGAATGAGCATTAGTTCAATTGATATGTCAACTTTTTTGGCATGACCCTTTTGTTTTGAGGCATTCTAGTAGGCAGGGATCTTGCCTTGATCGTATCCATTCTGGTGTACATACTTATAATTCTTATTATTCAATGCTATGGCAGTTATTTCTTGCACTCGTTGTTGGCACTAATAGCAATGCATGGTTTGGGACGGCAGTGCTAGTAACTAACATGAGGAATTTCCCCCTTAGTAGGGGCACTGTGGCTGGTATCCTCAAAGGTTATGTTGGGATTAGTGCTGCAATATATACTGCATTATACAGTATGGTGCTTAAAGACTCTGCAACGAGACTTTTACTGTTCCTGGCACTTGGAATTCCCGTTATATGTTTAGTTATGCTGTATTTAATCCGGGCGTGCACACCAGCTTCTGGAGAAGACTCTTCAGTGCATGCCCATTTTATTTTTACCCAAGCAGCAAGTGTTTTTCTTGCCATCTATGTCACTATAATTTCGATAACAAGTGATGTCATTTCTCTAAGTGATACTGTTTCATACATATTAATTGCCATAATGGTTGTCTTGATGATGTCTCCTCTTGCGATTCCTATCAAAATGACCCTTTTCCCTGCTAACACCAATAAACCTACACCGGCGAGTTCTTCAGATGATTTGGTTCGACAAGGGGGTGATTCAACTCAAACAGATCCTTTGTTGACACCATCTTCGTCTTTTTATGATAATGAGGATGATGTCTCAGATGTTGAGACACTACTTGCTGTTGGGGAGGGGGCAATAAAGAAGAAACGGAGACCAAGGAGGGGGGAGGATTTTAAGTTAGGTGAAGCGTTTAGGAAGGCTGATTTCTGGCTTCTGTGGCTTGTGTACTTTCTTGGGGTTGGATCTGGAGTCACAGTTCTCAACAATTTGGCTCAAATCGGGATTGCATTAGGAATTGATGACACTACAACATTGTTGTGTGTCTTCAGCTTTTGCAATTTTGCTGGACGTCTTGGCTCGGGTGCTGTTTCTGAATATTTTGTCAGGTCATTACTCGTTGGCTTTGATTAAGAATACACTATGTTGAAATGCAAAGGTTTTCCTTTTTTGCTGAAATATCAAAACCAGGACTGGAATTTTCTTTTAGCATACCTAACATAATCGGACCTTGTTACAGTTTGAAATTCCTATACTTCATGATTTACTTGGATTAGGTTTCCTTTATTCCTCTCTCTCTGTGTATAGGGATTTCTTTCATTTAAAAGTTATTTGAAAAATGATTAAAGAATTGTGTCATAGAACTGATTTGTTGAGTTTCTCATGTTTTTTTCTTCAGTACTTTTCCCTTCAAAACAAGTTTTGAACCTTTTATACTCATGTCAGATGTGATATTCTTAGTTCTTACTGCATTGGATTGGCTTTTTCCAATTCTATCTAAAATCATGTTAATTGCAGATCTAAGACAATTCCACGGACAGTTTGGATTACGATCACGGAATTAATCATGGTCTTCTTATTCCTCCTCTATGCATCATCTCTTAATGGTACTCTCTATGTCTATGCTGCAACTGCGCTGCTTGGAGTCTGCTATGGAATTATATACTCTCTGATGGTTCCAATAGCCTCAGAGCTTTTCGGGTTGAAACATTTTGGTATTATTTACAACTTTGTTCTGCTGGGAAATCCCATTGGTGCACTCCTTTTCTCCGGCATTCTTGCTGGTTATGTATACGATGCAGAAGCTGCCAAGCAAGGAAGTTCGACCTGCTTAGGTGCCGAGTGCTTCAGGCTCACCTTCCAGATTCTAGCCGGCGTCTGTGGACTAGGAACCATCTTGAGCACAATTTTGACTATTAGAATACGACCAGTTTACCAAATGCTTTATGCTGGTGGTTCTTTTCGTCTGCCTCAGACATCAGGCCACTGATTGTCGATAGTTATATTTATCGTCCAGTAGAGGCGTGCCTATTTTGTACCGGTATGCTCCATTTATCTTATTTTTCCTTCTCAGTGGGTGCCTGCATAAGCCATATATATCGCAATATTCCTACATTACATGTAGTACAATTTTGCCTGAGCTTGAATATCTGTAGTTTGTTGTAACTTCTTAAAACAATCGCCAAGCTGCGGGATATATAGTGAAATGATGCTGTATTAGCCTGTAAGGATTAAGGAATGCTGTATTTCTTCTGTAATCATATCTGAAGATGCTTTATTATAATCAGGGGAATATCTGGCTTTGAAGTTTGAACTAGAAGGAACGTGTGTAATATTCTGAACTAAATGTGATTGATCAATAAGAGCTTCCCTTTACTATTATTCTAGATTTGTTTCTTCACTTCATTGGTTTTGAAAATGTTATACCTGCTGTATGTTTAACTTTTTCCAACCCTATTCTATTCTATTATCCTATCTTAAAAAATAAAAAACATGTTTGTTTTAATATTGTTCAAAATCTAATTAAATTGTATTAACTCAAAACATTTAACAATTACCTTTCTCAATAACAATTTATAAATTAACAAAAACGTCCCCATCCACCCAAGCAACAGTCGCCCGCCAGTAACCACCATTGGTTGCTAGCAGTCATCGTTGAAATGACGCATGATCGGTTGAATCTATCCGATTGTGCACCGATATGTTCATTTCTGGCTAAATCCACCATGGATTTAACCGAAAACGATCAGATCTATGGCAAAAAATCTAGTTGTCTACAATGGCCAAGATATGGTCGTCATCAACAGCCAAATCTTTGGTCGTACATCTCGCCGGAAATAGTCAGATTGGCCCATGACCGGCCAAATCCAGTAGTTCGTGCATCATTCTTGTGACTTCTGGG
The DNA here is from genome assembly GCA_026225825.1 of Pistacia integerrima. Classification (NCBI taxonomy): domain Eukaryota; kingdom Viridiplantae; phylum Streptophyta; class Magnoliopsida; order Sapindales; family Anacardiaceae; genus Pistacia; species Pistacia integerrima. Next base: position 13,409,929 of record CM047750.1, on the reverse strand, counting down.
AATGATGGCTAGCTGTCGGTAATCAATTGGGTGGGTGAGGGTGTTATTGTTGATTTATAAATTTTTATTGTGGGAGGTGTTTAGCTAAATTAACAAATATAGCGGATTAAAAAAATAATCTAAATGTTTTTAAAAAATATGCCAAACACATTCTCAGAATACTATCTTATTTGATTAAACCATATCCTATTTTACACAAAATAGAATATTATTAAAAAAATTGTACTAAACGGAGTGTATTTGAGTTACTTGCCCATGTATTTTCTTGGAAAACCATCCAGAAAGATATTTTATCAGTTAATAATTAGTTGATGCATCCGAAAGATGTTCAGATAGAGTAGCTCCAGTCAAATGTATAATGGCATATAAAAGTGAACTGCTTCTTTATGCTTTAAATTTTTGGTCAAAATCTTTAGCTGCCCATTTCCAAACCAAAAGTGAATAAAAGGTTTCATACTTCAATATGACAGAAAGAAAAGAAAATGGATTCACTGATCTTATAGTTCATAATTCATATTCATATGAACACCTACCAATACAATTTTCTGAGTATTTTCTCAACACCAGAATAGATACAATGGTATCTTCATATTGCTACATATTTGCATAAACCTAACACAATAGTTATCTCCTCAACAAGCTAAGACACTGAATACTAATGCTTTCTTGTCTATTAAAGAAAGAAAATTAGAGCATACAAAAAAGTAAGAGGAGACAGCCTGATTACTGAAACAGACCCCTGCTGCTAAAGTATGGCTTTAACTTGACCCACCACTAGATCAAATAACTCTTCTTTGACAAACAGCTGGTGGAAGAACCCTAAAAACCCATCTCTCACCATTACAATTTAGAAGGAAAATTTTTTATTCGCCTCCCTTTATTTGGCTAAACACATAAACTGTAGAATTCCCCTTTGAAATTTTGAAAATTGTCACAAACCCAGATAAAATTTTAATGTGAATAAGCAAAATTAAGGGAAAGTGAATAAAATTTGCCCCTATTGAATCAAGTTTGATCAAAAAATGAAAAATGAAGGCAACCTTTTTATGTGGGTTTGAGATCTTGAAACATGGTATCCCATCTGATTTCTTCAACACCAGTTGACCAATATCCATCATCATCACCATCAAATTTCTCTTCCTTTTGGTAATCAAGAACCACTGGACTTGAAAAACTATTAATTCTCTGAGGTCCAGAGACCACCGTCGGGCTTCCATTTGTGAGCAACAATCTCCCTTGTTTAGCCATGATCAGCTTCTTGTTCCTCTTCAACATGGCACCTCTCCATCTTGTTGCATAACCAGCAGGCCTAGGAACAACAACAAGAGCTGAAGATGATGATGATGATGACGCTTCACCATGAACCCAAGTCCTCAAATATTTGGCAAGACTTCTCTTTGTCCTCTTGATTGCAAAAAGAAGTCTTGACACTGGTCTTGGAGTTGTGGCTCCTTTCTCTTTTCTTGCAAGCTTGAGAATTTCCAGTCTGTGTTTGGCTATCGAGATCCCCATGCTTTGAAGAAATTCATGGTTGAAGTATGCTATGTCTTCTTCTTCAAGCTCGTTGTGTGCAAAAGCAAGGCCATACTCATACACAAGAGATGGCTCAAGGCTACTCTTTGATAGCCATGAATACCAATCCATCATTTTCAGTGATTTGAATTGAATGTGGATTTGTGTAATATCTCCTTAAGGCTAGACACATATATGCCCATATATATAAAGTATGATGGGAAGAAATGGTAAAAAAAGAAAAAAGGAATATATATATATATACCTCTAGAAAAATGTCTTGTATTGATGATACTTATAACAACACATGAGAAAAATATCGGTACACAAACTTTATTACTACATAAATCACGTTGTTGTGAAATCAACATAGATACACAATTTAATTACGACACCAATGTTATAGTCACAACATAGTATCATATCGTCTATCTCATCATTAACACTGAACCTATGATACAGAATAAATAAATCAAGAATATATTCTTATAACACAAAAATACAATCACTATTTTTGTAAACAATCTTTAAAAAGTTTAAATCCAAATTAAAAAAAAGAATGTAATCAATAAATAAATCTTCGACCTTAATCATCATTAGGATACTAACGATGTGACACGTGTGATGATAGAGTGATGACCTGGTATGCAAGGTGTCCAAATGAGATTTTTAGGGTTTTGATTTCTTGAAATTGAATATTTAATAAGGTGGTTGAATCTTGAGAGTGACTAAAGAAAAAGAAAGAAGAAGCATGTGGTGGGGAGTGGGGTTTCTTCCAAAAATGGGGTAAAGCTAAAGAGATCAAAACTCAAAGGATTTTGTTGTGGAAATGAACTATATTGCATTTCATTGCTTTGCCATCAATCACGGCATGGGAAAAGAGTAAATGGTGTAGGGACGACCACTGACTCACTTTAATTGTGTTTTGTGTGTTAAGGGGGTAAAGTGAAAAGAAATCAAACTCAAAGATAGGGATTTAATTTTTGGTCATATATATTGAAAGCAACTCTCTTGAATCATTGCCACCAAATGAATGAATGAATGAATGATATGATTTTACATATTATCTCTTCTTCTTTTTTTTCTTTGTTTTTAATTTTAGGTAAAAATCTAATTATTTAGTTAATTACTTTGATTTATGATCTAAAAACTTACTTATGGGTAGTTAAGTGGTTCTATAGAGACTCTTGGGCGTATTACTCAGTAGGTCATTGAGTTTTGAGTCCCTCTTTGATTGTTAATAGAGTTACTGGAGTTTTTACTCGATTGGTAATTTCAAAGTTTTGGAGAATTAATTGAAGTACGTGTAAACTAATTCGAACACCCTTGATCATTGAAAAAAAAAAAAAAAACTTAGAAAGATATGTTTGGTTTGATAAATGCTGAAAAGGTTTTCCAAATTTGACTGATAAAATACTTTAATTTGGTCGGTTAAAAAGTGTGGGAAGCTTGGCGTATATAATAATAATATGGGTTTTGACTAAAAATATATTGTTAATTATTATTTAATTAATTAGGTGTTGGCTTCCATCACTATTTAACTTATTAATATCTTAACTCTCCTTTGAAAAAACCAAAAAGAAAAAGAGCTGACATCTTCACCTTACTACTTTTCCTCAACAATAAGTATTTTATTTCGGGGAATACATATTTTTAAAAGAGTAAACGTTTTTTCCCACCCAAGATTTGCCTTAATAACATTTCCCACCTAAAAAGTTTCAAACTACCACTTTTTCACCCAAAGTTTATATTCTGTTAATACCTAAAATACACTTCATTTTCTCATCCGGCGTTCAGCGAGTTACTAGAAATCAAGGTAAGAGGGGTTTTACAGAGTGAAGGCTAATTGATCGAATGGTGGTGATTGATTGAATATCCATCGTCGGAATCAGTCGAAAATCAACTAAGAATAGGAAACTCTAACTTTACGATGATCGGCAATTAAATAGAAATCAGGTGCTAGAGTGAGAAGAGTTTTATAGAGAGAAGACCAGAGGTTCAAATGATGATGACGAAGAGAATTTTTGCCGTCAGAATCGGCTTTGGGTAGTAATGGAATATTAACTTTGGGTGAGAAAGTGATATTTTGAAACTTTTTGAGTGGGAAAATGTCATTAAGGCAAACCGTGGGTGGGAAAAAGTTGTTTACTCTTTTTAAAAAAGTAAATAAAAAAGAGGAAAATGAAAAAAATTGACTCGATATTTCTAAGAATTGAAAACACTATATATATATATATGGGCTGACTATGCATGCAAATTTCAGAGCCATTGCTGAAGAATTCTAGAACTATTTTTTTTTATAAAAAAATAGTTTTAGAATAATATGCAACATTAATTTGATTGTTTATTTCATTAGTTGTTGTTTGCCATTACCACTCAAGTTTAGTTAATAATGTTATCTAATTAGCAGATAAACACAAGATAATCTTAGTTAGTTAAACGCTTTTACTCTTTGCATTATTTTAATTATTAAAATCATATAATATAGTTTTTCAAAAAAATATATATATATATATTAAAGTCACCCATTAATTTATACAGAAAAATGGACGGCTGGGAATTTGTCTACCTTCAGTCAGAAATAATTACTTTATTTATTATTATAATGATTAATCAATCGATTTAGATAAAATAATAAAAGTAAAGCATGCAAGTTTTTAGCCGTGAGATTGGTAATGATGTTTAGATTAAAGTAATGCAAGTAGATTAAATCTCAAGGAAACATAATGATCATTTATAAGAAACCTACTTAGTGAAGACAATTTTTTTTTTTTTTTAATGACTGGGAGTGTTCGGGCCAGTTTGCATACACCTCAATTAATTTTTCAGAATCTTGGAATTACCGGTTAGGTAAGAGTTCTAATGACCACCCCTATTAGGAGTCGTGAGGACTCGAATTTAGGAGACCATGTTAGATCTTCTCTTACTCTTTTACTATCAAGAGGATTCGAACTTAGGAGACCATATTAGATCCTCCTACTTGAGAGGTCATGTTAGATCCTCTTACTTGAGAGACCATGTTAGATCATCTTTTTGCTCTTTAATTATAAATGTTTTATTATCACTAATCTTATAATTAATTAATAGAACTACAAAATTTAAATAAGAATGAGATATTGTGACTTAAATTGTGTTACAATTTAGGTTAAAAGATTTTATCCCAAATAACTAAATGACTAGATTTTTCTCTTGATTCTCGTAGAGCTACATAAGTAAGGGTCTATTTTATTTTTCTCTGATAAGATCGCTTAGTATTTTACTCATTTGATTCGTTCAGAAAGTACTAAAAACCTTTTTACGTCATCAAAAAAATCTTCAAAAATATCAAACAAACATTTACAAAATTGAATGAAGTAAATAAGTTTCATTGAACCCTAAGATATTGGTCTGACGGTCAAGAAAGTTTACTCCCTTTAGAATTGTAGAGTGTTTAATAGACCTCGGAGATTAGTTAATTTGTGTGCAAGTTGATCCGTACTCCGGTTACCCACAAAAATAATAATAATAATAATAATAATAAGTTTGATTGTAACAATCTCATTTAAGAAAAATGAAATAAATCCTAGTAAGTGATAAAGAGTTAAAGACAACATGTAGAGACAAGATGTTATGAGCAAATGGGTAACAGTCAGAACACTAAGTATTGTCTGAAAACGCGCTTGTTTAAAGTCTTTTGGTTGTATCCCAATATCACATGCAATCTTATCAATTGCGTTTTGAACTTAAACACCTTCTCCTTCACGGCCTCACACTACTATTTCCATGTGAATGTGAATACTTTTTCTTTTCTTTTTTGGAGCTTTGGATACAAACAAATATTAGGAAATTTACTTCATTTATTTCAATGGGACATTTTTTGTTAATTTCCTAGTTTTATTTTGTTCAATATGACAAAATTTGTAATGAAAATTGAAAATAATCGAATTTAAGATCTCAATATGATTTGATTAAGCGATGGAGCGCCATGCAATTTTGGGCATAATACAACCCTTTTGTCGTCTCATTGTTATGTTGAGTGTGGCCTTACTCAATAATGGAGTAGTAAAGCCGACAGCCTTATCAATATTTTTGTCTAATTCTTCATTTTACATGCTTCTCCTCACTACATACTTTTTCTATTATTCTTTTGTCTCGTTTCCTTTTTTCTTTTCAAATGTCTCATAGCTTATATATTGTTATACGATAAATCCAAAAGGCCTAAGATCTCGACACATGTCTCATGACCATACAAAATACTTGGGCCAGGTGTTTTCCCATGAAAGGGTGGCTTTCCCTATAAGATTGTCATAGGTCACTTCATTTATTCATACAACAACCACAGTTAACTTCAACCGCAAGACTCACGACTAAATCACCAACCAAGACGTATGACAACTTCACCATTAAATCTCCAATCAAGACAGTTTGCCAAGTTAATTATTGGACTAGACCACCCTTGCAAAATTATAAATAGGGGTTCCCCTGCCCCAAATATTCATTCCAGATCTTCTCATTCTCTTCTTAATAGTTACAAAATAATTGTCTCTCTTTAGAGTAAATATCTTTTATTATAAACACATCAACAGTATATAAAGTAAGAAATGCGCTATCTTTTAGTAAACATAAATAAACTCTGTCAATCTCCTAAAGTAATAGTGAAAGTAAGAATTGCGCTTTGTATTCAAACCATTTTAAAAATTACTCTTGTCAATTCTTCTAATTTATTTACTTATACTATTACTATTATCCACAGGTTCAACATCATATTTCATAGTCTCACACGGACCCTTTACACAAGCTCTCACAGAAGGTTCGCATACTTCTTTTTGGTGCGAAATATCGCAACAACATATACATATTTAAACCATAATATATCTAAGATAAAACATATATATATATATATTAGAAACTCATCAGGAAAATCCTTAGATGATCAAGAAAATTAAGAGGTTGAAAATATTATATGGAAAAAATAATATTTATAATCACCCAATTGATATATGAATATTCATGTAATTTCACAATCCTTAGAAATTCTAATCAATTTAAGATTAATCTAGATGGCTGATAATTTTAAATTTTTTTATTTTATTTTCTTATGAATATAGAGTGGAGTAAACAACTTTTTCCCACCCAAGGTTTGGTCTAATGACACTTTTTCCACCCGTCAAGTTTCGAAATGCCACTTTTCCCTACCTGTCAATTTTCAAAACGAAACTTTTCCCACCTATCATTATGTTCCGTTAGGAAAATCCATTATGTCACATGATATAAACGGTGTAAAGATAAAAATACCCTTCTCTCTTATTCCTCTCTTTTCTTCTTTTTCATTCGCCACCTCTGATTTCGATGACCAGAAAAACAATCACACACAACCATAAACATTTCTAATCTGGCAACCAAAAAAAAAATTACACACAACCACAAACACTTCTAAACCAACTTCACTAGTCGATTTCTAACAAAACAGCTCCAAACAATTACACCCAAATCATCAATGAAGCAAAAAACCCTAAGAAAGGAAGCGGTGATCAGAGACCTTCGGCAGACAAACAAGATCGAGTTTGTTGGGGGTTTTGGAGAGGAAGTGTCAGTGGTGTGTTTGGTGGTGTCGAGGTTGATTTTCGATGACGGGATTGACCGGAAAAGCTTGGGCCACGCAAAACAAGCCAAGCGCAGTGACCGGCGAACGACAAGCTAAACAAGTGTGGAGTGGTAGGGGTTTTGATGAGGGAGGTGAGGGGAGTATTTTGGTGGAGTCGATTGGAGGCGACAACACCGAAGCAGGTTGGTTTGCAGGATTGGCGATGCGAGGAGGGTTTTCCATGGCAGCGATTGGAGGTGACGGCGATCTGGATTGGACGAGGTCGCATTGGCGACAGCAGCGGCGACTGGCTACGACAGCTATATTTGGTGGAGTGTAGTACGAGAGGTGAGGAGGTCGACAACACCGTAAATGCACCGATTTGGCCCGATTGGCAGATGCAGGGTTTTTTTCCATGGAAAATTGCTTAATTCCGACTAGGATAAGGCTAAAAGGATGAAGAAGTTCAAGATTTCTGTTCGTTTTGGTGAGAGAACCAGTCAAAATTGGTTTGAATCGGCGGGCGACAACGGTGGCGGCACTATAGCAATTTGAGAGGATTTAGGGTTTTTATATAAGGGATAAAATGACATAAATACACTTTGAACTATTTTTTGAATTTACTATTATGTCATTCTTCAGTTAAATTTAATGGACAAATCTTAACATGGGTGGTAAAGTTGTATTTCGAAACTTTTTTAGTGGAAAAGTGTCATTAGTCGAAACCTTGGGTGGGAAAAAGTCATTTCCTCTATAAAGTGTGAGTACACTCAAATTTTTTTAAGTTTTATATATATATATATATATATTTGGCACATCAAAATGTTAGTTAGTGACTCATGGATGAGGGACATGAATTTGGTTTGGTAAGTAAGCTAGTGATGTTGCTTGTTATCTACCTCATTAATTTGTATAATTAATTAAGAGATTTAATTATCACTATCATTATCAATTGCTTTCATCAATCAACCCTAAATTTTAAACAATACAAAGTTGGTTAACAAATTATAACATTAATCTATTTTGCATGCGCATGAACTAACTTCAAATTTAACCATCATTCATTTGACCAATTTCTCTGCCACCCAAAACTTTTGAGATTTTTCACTACATTTTGTGTTCTAAGAACCCTCCTTTTTTTTTTTGGTTAAAAAGCATATATTATTTTAAAAATAATAATAATCCTCTCTCAAAAGCTAACTAATTTATACTTTTATGAATTTTGAAAAACTGCATAAAAAATATGTTTATTTGTTATTTATTTATTTTGTGTGTAAGAGAGAAGATCCATCAAGAAGATGAAATTTATGGGGATTTTGAAGAATTCAATTAGCTATGTGGACCAACAAGACAGCTGTTGAATTGGATCATTAATGTTACTCATAATTTCTTGATTTAATTCTAACTTAATTTGGTCAAGTCTCTAATCAATCAAACTCTCATTACTCATTTATTCAATCTCTTATATGCTTCTTTGACGGACAATAAATGGGAGAATATTTTAACACCACAACTTGCAAATAAATGTTAATTATGACCATTTTTTGTATGATCCAAAATGTATGGGTTAACTTATACAGAACTAATCCTCAAGGTCAATTAAACATTTTACAAGTCAAATATTATAAGATAAGTCATAAATGTGATAGATGATTTCAAGGTGGTTCAAACCCAGAAAATTAAATGAAGGGAAGAAACCTTTTTAACAGTCAAGCTAACCCCCTTGTGGTTCATTATCACCATATATTTGTAGACCCAGTTATATTAAATTGTGGGAACCTCCAGTATAGATTTTAATGCTTTAGATGATTAAAATCCTTTATAATTTTGTATATTTCAACTCAAACTTTTGAGAATTTTGAATGGGTGTTAAATTAAAATTTTAAAAAAGAAATATTTTAAATTTTTATAATTTGGGTAAATTTTTACCATGCTTGAAATTGTAATTTCCTCGGGCCTAAGATTTTCTCTAAAATATTGCTATAAACATTTACTTTTCATAGTAAAGACATTTGAAAAACAAAATTGTGCTAAATATTAATAATTACTTTCACATAAGAGTTATATAATCCAAAGGTTAGTTTAACGGTCAAGGAGATTTGCTCCCTTCATTGATTTTTTTTGTTCAAACCTGGAGGCCACGTACCACATTATGACTTACTCGGTCTTTTCGGCTTATAAGGTGTTCAATGAGGGGACATAGGGATATTGAGGTGCGCATGACTTAACTCGGACACCTCGGTTACCAACCAAAAAAAAAAAATTATCTTTCTGAAATTTTAAATAAAGAGATAAATTGAAATTACATTTCTGGCCCTTTTTAAATTGAGGATGGGGACTAATGATAAAAATATGTGGGCTAAAGATCACTTCCCAATTTTTTTATACAATTTTTCCACAAAAACAAAGCCGCGTTACTTAGTTAATATGTGGAGTGTACTTAGCAGTTTGCACAACAGCCAAAGCCCAATTCTTTGTTTGCAAGCCCGCCCATTAGCTCAAACCTAACCCAACCCGAACCCGGATTTTCTTCTCCCTCTGACCCGCAACCTGCTTCTGGAACTCCATTGCTTTTCTCTGTTTGTTCCCTGGTGGAGAGTTTGAGTAAACAAAAGAAATTAAAAAATGGATGACGCACAAGCGAAGAAGAAGGCGTTGTTTCGCGCTAAATTGAACGCTCAAAAGAAGGAAAAGCGAATAAACTCTCCTCTCGTTAGGTGTAAACGCTAAACTCAAAACGAATAATTTGTTTCTTTTCTATGAGATAACAATCATTAACCTTTTGTTTTTATCGAATTTACAGATATAACGAAGTCGATCAACCCGTTTGTCGAGTTTGCGACGTCGTTTTGAAATCTGAGTCTCAGTGGGACGCCCATCAAGCTTCGCGTAAACACCATCAGGTCAGTCTGCTTACATTTTACTAATTTTTGATAATTCAGTTATTATTTTCTCCAATTAATTTTCATTCTTATTAGGGATAGTTTGAGTCTAAACTAGAATTCACTGAGAATTAATGTTGTGATTTTGATAAAATTTTATGATTCTTGCTAGTGGGGAGTTTAGTTTCTTCTACTTCAGTTAATTGAAATGGTTATTTATACATCATTGAACACTTGTTCTCGAGAATGCTAATTTCTTTGAATTCTTTTGTTTAATTTCTTGTGTTTGGAAATTTTTAATGAAAATCTTATGTTGGGTAGGCAATTAGTAATCTCAAAGCTAGTGCAACTGGAGTTACTCAGCCTAGTAATGCGAAATCCGAGCCCAGTAATGCATTGTCTAAAACTGAACATCGTTTGGAGTCGCAAAATTCAGAGCTTCAACCGTCAAAGAAAGTAGCTGAAGCTCAAACACCGAAGCAATTACCTAAAGCTCAACCATCTTCTGTTCTTCCTTCAGATTTTTTTGATAATGAGGCAAAGAAGCCAAAAACTGGTATGAACTTGTCTATGATTTTTCCTAGTACTTGAAAGTTTTGCAGTTGATCTCGCACATATAACAGGATATCTAATATATTTCCAAATAATTTGCTAGTGATTGAACTCATCATGCTACATTGGTCCATAATAAATTAATAACTATATTGGCATGTTTAAATCTTTAATATAGATTTTAATCGTCTTTATGTCGGAAGAGACCATTTTTCCTCTTTACTGAAAAGACATTTGTCTATTGTTGTATATTTTCCATTTGTTAATGTTAGCTATCTATTTCATATCTGGTTGTTAATCATAGTTTTGAGTATTCGGTTTATGCTTGAATCTCTTGAAAAATGATTTTTTGAGTGTTGATTTAAATGACTGGAAATTTCACTTTTCACAGATTCTGTTAAGATGGTGGATCCTGATTCATCCAGGAACTCTGGGGGTTCCGCCAAGACTCAGGCAACTGCATCATTATACTCTGAAAATAAGATGGATGGGTTGCCTATTAGTAATGCAACACAAACAAAGAAAGTTCAGTCAGCTAGGGAGCTTTCTGAGAAATCAACGAAGATGGCTGATTCAGAATCCAAGCAACCACAGGGAGCGCTTCCTGAAGGTTTCTTTGACAATAAAGAAGCCGATTTACGTGCTCGTGGCATTAATCCTGTTAAGCCAGATGTTAAGTAAGTCCCTACTGAATCATGTTTTAATATTAGTTCCTAAATCCCCAGTTCACTCAAAATATTGATGATAAAGAATTGCATTTTTTATTTCTTCCATGGAAGTAGATTGTAAGAGAAGACTTGTCCTCTACTTTTATAGAACTTCTCTTTCCAACCACCTGTCAACTTCAATATGTCAGTACTCTGGCGAATACATATGATGAAAGGCTTGAAAACCACTTGTATCAAACACTGTGTCCTGATGAAATTCATACTAAGGGCAGATGAAAGCATGAGGGATAAGGGTGATTTCATATGATGGGTATTGTGTCCCATATATAATACATGGAGAGGGCAGAAAGAGAGAAGATATCATTAGAAAAGTACTTTAAAAGTTAAAATGATTGTTCACTGGTTCATAATTTTAGAGTTATTGCACATTTTAATCTTTTTTGCATGACTCTTTCTCATTGATCCCTACAAGCTCCTTGGCACTTTCTGAGTTTAAATGTGATGGATCGTATTACTTGTATATGTTTGTTGAAATAGGATCAGCAGTAATCTTGAGTTTATGTTAAATCCTGATCAGAGATGAGTATAAGGAATTTGAGAAGTTGATCCAAGAGGACTTGCAAGAGGTGGATAACCGTATGGAAGAAGATGAGGTTTGCTTTTTTTGTCTCATTGTATTAGTCCCTCAACCATTATTTCCCGTCTTGTCTTCCTTTTGATTTACCATACTGAATTTATGTTAATAATCTGTATTGCAGATTGATGCTGCAGAAACTATACAAGAGTATGAACTGTTGGAGCAAAAGTGAGTTCAGTGTGGCCAACAGCAGTGAATTCTTGTATTCTTATTTTGGTATTAATCTTTATAACTAATGATTCTCAACTGGTCAATTTTTTTTTTACCTGCAGGGCCTACAAGGAGAAAGTGGAAGCTCTGAAGAAGAGGAAAATGGAGTTGGAGGCCGCCAAGTCAGCCAAACGAAGCAAAAGTTCTGAGGTTGCTCAGAACAAGTCTACTGATGACGAGGCATCCAGTGATGATGAAGATGAAGATGAAAAGAATTTTGCCATTGATTGGAGGGCTCAGCACCTGTGATTTCTTCTACCAAAGTTGCTGGTAAAGGTCTCTCTCTTTATCCAGTGGTGGTGTGTGTACAAGTAAAGAAATTCCCAAACAAGTAATGTCACAAGTTTCTTAAATTAAAGTGATTCACAAATACCTGAAGTCAGAAGTCCCTAATAATGTAATCAAACTGAAAAATATATATATATAATCCTGAACAAAGTCTTACATGCTTAATACCTGAATCAGACCATCCAAAATGAGCTGAATTGGCAGTTTGATTTGTTGCAACAGATCTTATGCAGTTCACTTGGTTTGAAAATCTTCAAACCACAAGAACCCAACCAAATCAATGTCATAAATATTAAAAAAAATATGGACTTGTGAAATTGTTTCACTGGTCATTTATGTATCAAACCCATATTTCTTTTCACTCTTAATCACTGTCCTTACAAAGTAACTGTAATTTTTTCTTATCTTAGTGTTGAATTTAGTTAGATGTGCCTTAGTTACACTTTGATAAATAATTCTCATTGTGTTAATTTTTTGGACTAGTGTTAAAATATCATTTTTTGGGGGGCTAAAGCCCGACCAAAGCAAACCGTCTTTGTTGATTCAGTTTGGATTGGGTTGAACACCAAGCCAAATCAATGAAGTATGGTTTTGTTTGGCAAACCGCATGATGCCTAACCTGATGGATAATACTTGTTTGAGTACATTTTGGTTGTCGTATTTGAAGTAGATTTCAGTTTTTCATTTGAGTTTCTTTAGATTTGCTTTTAAACAAGCCCTCCATAAAAGTCTTTATGCAATTTTAGATTATAGAGCAATAATGATTATGAAAGTTACTGGACCTAGTGTTTCATTTCTCTCTTATTTTTCCTACCCTTTTCCTCTTAAACTCTTTTTATCTGTAGTTCCTTGCCTCTTTATTTTTTTCCCCTTATTCTACTCAATTTTTATCATTTTCTTGCATTTTCTCTCTAAGATCTATTCTTTCGGCCTTGTTCTTTTGTCTCCTTCTTCCTCTCTTTCTTGTCCAAATGAAGCTGAGGTAATATAATTAAGGGTATCTTTATTTTAATTCAGGTAAAGATGTGAGAAGTCATGTTGCAGTAATGTTCTCATTTGACTTCTGTTTAAATAATAGAAAAGAAAATTCATTTGAATTTTGTAATGTCTTGGCAATCAATTGGCTTATAAGCATAATGTTCATAATTTACACTTTCCAGTAACATTCACTTTCTGTATGTTCTAGAGACGGAAACAATCTTAGAAAACAGATGTGGAAATATCGTATTATACCTTATTCTATAAAGTAGAGAGCATGTTGATCATTTTCACCGATAATTTTGCAGATGGAAGAATGAAGTGACCTAATTGTTATAACGAAAGTCGCCAGCTCTCGTTTCTGAATTATTGTAATGCAAGACCCTCATTCTCTGGGTGCTGAAGCTGAACTGCAAAAATGGTGCAGCTTGTATATTCAACTATGAAAAGGCTTCTTTGGTTGGGACACATGGGGTCCTGAGCTGCATCACCAACACCAAGTTACTCATCGCTGATTTGCATTTTGTGTTATTCATAGACTTAGACATGATTGCTGAAAACTCTTAATAGTTTTTATTCTATTTTTGCAGTAAGAAGTTTTGATCTCTCAACAAGGTCTATTAAATAGAATGGTAATAAGTATTGTAGCACCAATTTGTTTATGTAATATTATAAGTAAAAGCATTTTTACATCACCAAAATATTTTGACTTTTAACTGAAGTATCATCAAATTGCGTCTCCAATATATAAATTACCAGTACCATAAAAAGAAAAGAAAATATCGCTTTTTCAACATAATTTTTGAGTTATTAATCTAAGTATTTTTAATGGTTTAGATTTAATACAATTAAAATAATTAACATGCATTAATATAAAGTCACGGTGTCCGCTATATCAATAGTTAGGAAATTACAAAACTCCCGCCAGTTTCAAAGAGCCAAAGCCAAACGCCAAAGTGTCAAACCAAATGGAAGGCTTACAAACTCCACGGCAAGATCAATCGCGACTGTCCGATCTTGCGAATCGCAAATCCAACGACTCTCGCTTGAAGAAGAAGGTAATCACAATTCAAAGCTTCAACTCAAATTTTCATCCGTTTTCCTTAATTGCTTTTTTTTTGGCTCTTTCACAGGTGGTAAAGAGAAATTTGGATACTTCAGTTCCTGGAAATCTTTTGACGGATACTGTCAAAGAACCTGCTGATTTCTCTCAGATTTCTGAAGCCGATGAAGTATGTTTCAGCTCGATAATTTTATTTTATTTTCTGTAATTTTTTATTGCTGCTTCTAATTTGTGTTTCCGTGAAAGAAATTCAGAATACGGTTGTTATCGCCTGAAATGACTGTTTGAAATTGACGTCTCAGTTTTTCAAATTTCGTAGTTCTAAATTTGTTTTTCTTCCGTTTAAGAGCTTTGCACTAGCTTCGTTGGAACCGCTCGATGTCATTTCACTGGAGGCAGAAGTAGTGGCGAATCTTCTCAAACAAGCTCAAAATCAAGTTTCCAACTCAAATGATATAGAGGCCCGGTCTAAGAGACTTCTGGATGCACTTGTTAAGATCATTGTAGAGGAGCTCTACACAGTGCCTGAAGAGAAAGACCGTTTTAATGAACTTGTTTTGGCGAAGATTCGTATTGTGTTGCTTCTTTTCTTGATTTGGATTATTGTAATGTCGGTGGTTTTGTTCTTTAATTCTGGCGCTGGAGGATCTTTCAGTGGATCTCTGCCTACATGATCTATTGCTTGTGAGGTAAGGTTCCTTGTTTGGCGCTAAGTAGGTGAAATAACTATTGTTCTCTGCATTTAGACTTATAGTGAAATTTCGTGTTATTAATTTTTGAAGTGTAACTGGATTGGCATCTTCCTCATTGTTTCCAATACATGTTTTTGTTAGTTTCATCTTCGATAAATTGAGCTTTTTATGTTTTCATTTACATGATCTGTTAGTCCATGTTAACCTTAGCTTGTCTGGCACAATGTTACTAAAATGTTGCTTAAACTGAGTTGAGTCTTCATTCAATATAGTGTTACTCTTTAAATGTTAGACCTATAGTTTAGAGCAACCAACGTTTAACTTACAAAACTGTGAACAGAGCAAAGATATTATGTTTTAGAGGAATCCGTTCAGGAGTTACAGGAAGAGATAAGAAAGAATTTGGGATGACGGGACGATTAAGAACTAATTTGACAGTTAGATTAATGATTAACAGGTCAATAAAGGAGCCTGAAACTTAGTAAGAAGAGAATTAGCCATAACTATTAACGATGACTTTGCTTGAAGTAAATCTTGGGAGATGATTTAGGCATGGTGGAATCGGATGACCTGCACTTAAAATAATCGAGTGGTGTAATCCTCCAAAGTTTTGTTAGTTTATGAATGATGATATATGACTTGGGAGGTAGCTGTACGTAAACGCAAAAATTTGGTGTAATCCACCAAAGGGATATCTGAGGTTTGTAATGTAATCATTGGGTTGGGCGTGTGCAAGGCTTCCATCAGCCAGTTTCTTTGCGCCAAAATCTGGTTTAACCATTAAGTAAAGGCCAATTCCTAGGTGTCCAAATAAAGTGAAACGATTTGGTTTAGTCTCTAGCGTTTCTTGCAGAATTTCATTCTCTAGGATAATGAAATCCGAACTTTTAAAGCATATTATCTTCATACCTTAGAGATGAAAATGGTAAACCCTCATAATTACATAGCACATGTCTCTCCATCAATTTTGTGTAATTGTTTATTTATTTTAACTACTTGAAACGTTGGATTATAGGTGCTGGAATTAAGATGACGAACGGACATTACATCTCACCAAATTTTTGGGCTTACATATCCCTATAACGTTGGAACATTTGACTTTATACTATGTATACATGAATGCATGAACAGATAATAATTTAGAGACATTTCTCTATTTGTGTTTGTCAAACCCCGGTACATAGTCATGACTGTTGATGCACGATCCATGCCTCGTTGTGGGAACCTGTCATACAGCTTCTGCATGGCTTATTTATTTTTATTTTTTATTTTTTTATTAGAACATAATCTTTATGGACAATTAGTGAGCTCGCTGTCAAAATAGTCATTTTAACAAAGCACTATACTTTGGCTTTAATAGTTTGCCAGCCAAATTAATATCTTCAAAGGGTTTATGAAAATCAATGTACCCATTTCTTCATTCAGGGTTATTCTTTACCATCAATTAACAAACTGATATATTTTTTCAGGTTGAGTGAAGCTGGCATCAAAGTAGATCGGTCATATTCTTTCAGCTCTTGAGTTTAGTTGGTTGATACAGTAATAGTTTGATTCTAGTTTGAGTCGTGATGCATATGAAACCTGAATTTAGATTTTACCAGAACTCAACTCAACAATATTATACATTTCATAACCCTTCATGCTAGTGTCATTAGGTTCAAATCTTTACCATTTCCCAGACTTGTACTCTGAATTAATATCACAGATTTACTCATAAGCATTTGAGTGAATTAATCAGTTTCTGGTGCTGCTCATTGCTTTGTGATAATTGTTTTTAAAGTGGGTAAGTCATTGTTGATTCTATTTGTTAATGTTTTGTTGATGGCACTATCTTTATCTTTGATAAGTATGATGAAGGGTAGTGATTACTGAATTAAAAAAAAGAAGGGACCCATAGCGTGAAATTTTGAGCATAACTGTCCACACCTCATGAAGGAAGAAAACTCCAAACCTCCTCCAACAAATACAAATGATGCTTTAAATACTTTCCCAAAGATGCCTCAACAGGATGAGGTGTCTTGGACGACAGTTATATCAGCATATGTGTAGGCTGGACAAGTTGAAAATGCCTTGAAAGTGTTTCTCCAAATGTTAGGGACAGGAACGAAACCTAGAGACTTAGCACTTATTAGCCTTCTCAGTGCTTGTGGCAGTATGGGCACAACCAAGCTTGGGGAACAAATTCATGCCTTGATACTTAAATATGGACTCAACTCATGTCTCTGTCTGTGTGTGTAATGCACTGATAACAATGTACTTCAAGTGTGGAAGTCTAGATGGCTTTTCTGTCTTCGAAGATGTGCCTGTACGAGACATAGTCTCATGGAATGCAGTTTTTACTGGCTGTGCTCAAAATGGTCTAGGTAAAAAAGCCATCAGCCTTTTTTAACAAATGGAAGCAGCTGGAATTTTTCCAGATGAAATTAGTTTTCTAGGGGTTATAGGTGCTTGTAGCAATGCAGGTTTAGTGGATAAAGCCCGGGCCTATTTCAATTGCATGAGCCAAAATTATGGATTCACCCCAACGACTCACAAACATAATTATCACCTTGGTCTATGAGTAAGAGCCAATTAGTGAGTCAAAATAAAGTTTCTTCCAGTGTAAACCATTGCACCTTGTGGATATTTTCTCTACAACAAATGTTACTCATCTTTGTTCTAGGAGAAAATTTTTTAAATTTAACATATATTAGAAGGATTGCACCATTCACGGACCATTTTTTTCCTGTCCTTGATTTGGATTGATCATAGTTAATTTATATACCATTGGAGCTATTGGATTATTATTATTATTTTTTTTTTTTTTTTTTTGAATATTTATTATCAAACTTAACTTTTATTGCACATAAGGTAATACTAGCTTTTCCTTTTTCATGGCTATCTCTTACGAGTCTGTAATCTATTAATAAGTTAAGGTGAAGTTCTACTATTTCATTTGCAATTGCAATACCAAACTCTTGCCACGTCTAATACAGGAAACGGAAGTTTAAAAGCAGCTGTTATATAAGGTAGTGCAGACTGCAGATAATGATCCCAATAACGGAAATCAAACACATTTCAAGCTAAAAAAATCAACCGAAAAGAAGACTGCTTTACTTACTGGAAAAAGGCAGACTTTATCTGTTCATATGCATAACTAAAACTAATTATCCTGCTGCAGCCAACAACAGTTGGGTGCCTGAGACATTTCAATGTAATATAAGTTTCAGTAATTAGTAAATGCTAGTAAAATAGATAGCTTCCAATAAAGATAGGAAACATAGTGTAGATTGAGAGTTTGGCTTACACCAAGTAAACTCACGCAATCTCAAGTGTACCGGAGATTGTTATGGAGTTTCTTCCATGGAGGTTTTTTACGAGTCTCATATGAAAACGCCTGGCATGCAAGTACTACCTATGAGATGCTCCTTTTATCTTTTCACTGTACCAAAGTTTATATCTGATGAAAATAAGCTTCAGGTTAAAAATGAAGTGAAAATTCCATCAATGTTCCTTGAGGTTTCATAGCCTATTGTCTAAACATGGGACTCTAAATTAGACAAACCCTCAAATGAAAGCAGCAACTCTCACAATTAAAACCTTTTATCCAAGCAAATGACAAGAAGCTTATTTAAATGAAATATAAAATAATGAATGTATTCAATTCAACAACAATGTTGTTGCTGTACTTATACAAATTATAACAGTGTTCATGTGAAAAAAAAAAAACATTATTTGGAACTAGGAAAACCTATCAATATGTTAATCAGACAAAAAATTTCATTAACTTAGATCCGTCGTATGATGCTTCCATAGAGGTATTCTCCCTAAATATTCCTTCTATGGTGAGTAAACTTATTGGAGCTGCTATGAAGAGTGTATTAAACACATCAAATCTGTAACATGAGCACCCTCTCAGCAATTTCCAGCTTCATCTAATTGCATTTGGATGTTGGCATCAGAAAAACATAAAAGCTATTTCTCGCCCCCTGACTGTATAACATTCACCAGATTAATACATAACAAAACATCGCGAGCAATAACCAAGAATAGAATCAATCAGATTTTTCGAGGCTATATATGTTGCCAATAACTCCAATAATGCTTACTACAATGGCCAATACTAACATCAACCACGACACAAACCTCTCCATAACGCTTAAACCCTCTCCTTGCCGACTTAACCTTAAAGCCACAAGAGATGGGAATATAAAACCTAATGTCAGTGCTGTCGTTGCCCCTGTAAACTTGAAAGCGGTCCAAATGTTGGGAATCGTGGTAGAACCAAAATAAATGCAGACCAATAGAACCACTGTTAAAGTCAACGACCTCTTCTTACTCTCTATGAGCGGAGCTGATCCCACAAACACCAAGGCATCTACAGTCTGTCTTAACGAGAAATGAATAACAGGGAAAACAAGAATCAAATGAAGAATGTACCCAATCCGTACAATATAGTTCAATGCAGAGCTGAAACGGATCCCAAGATCCTTGTCAAAATTGGTCAGCACATCAGACTCAGTGCCCTTCCCAAAAAGTAAATACCCTGATGTGGCAGTTGATAAATAAACCACAATGCAAAGGATAATCGTAATTCTCCCCACCCGATTCATCTTCTGAGGAGACCGCCCTTCAAGCTCATTATAAATAGGTTGTACATTAAAATGGCAAACATATGCATTTGTCATAATTGGAATCACCACAAGCAAATCCAAAATCGCAGTCTTTGACCCAAGTTCAGGACTCATCCTCGGAGGCTCAATTTTCCCTTCAACAAGCTTAATAAATGCAACCACAAAACATACCACAACAAACACCACAGCGAGGGCCACAGATGCAGCTGAAGTCAAGCTCAAAGATTCAATCCTATCCAACACACAAAGCGGTGCAAGAAAAACCACCACGACAATAAGAACCAACAATTTCCTATGATCCCACATCCCATTCCCTAACCATTGATCGAAAACTCCAGTATGATGAGGTGAACCCGACATAACATCGCCCAAAATGATCAAATACACTACCAAAACACCACCAGTATTTATAATTATACAAATCTCAGACAAAACCCTAGCAGGCCTACCCAATGCATATTGCACAACTTCTCCATACGACGACGCCTTACAAAAAACCGAATACCTCACTAACAATTCGACACTAATTTCTGACAAAATGCCGATAAAGATTATCAACAAAAACCCTAAAGTCAATCCAAGAACCTTCATAGTAGCAGGCAAGGCCATCATCCCAGCACCAATAATAGTGGTGGTTAAATTAAAAACAGCCCCATAAGTACCAGACCCACTATTGTTTTGACCATGTATAAGGGGATGAACATCAGTATCATCATCAGGATCATCAACTAAAGCATTATGATCATTGGCATTCTTCAATTCAAATCCGTTTTCATCATCAAAAGATGGGATTTTGATGTGGGTTTTTTGGGAAGATCTTGGATTTGGTGAATTATCACGTATTTGTAACTCTACAGAAAAGTCCTTGGATATAGCTGTATAATTACTATCCATTGCGGCAAGAACAATTACAAAGAAACGAAAGATCTAAAAATTACAAAAAACAAAACAAAACAAAAACAAACAAGAAAGAAAAATGTAGGTAAAGAAGATCAAAGACTTACAAAAAACATGAAAGGAATTGTGAAGAAATTGAATGGAGAAGAGGAACCCTGGATCTCAGGGTCAACTGTTTGTCTTTAAGGATGTTTTTGATCTGGTTCAACAACCTAACAGACTAGGAAATGACTATTCCGAAAGACTCAGGCTTTCTTATTGGTGGATTTCTTTTCCCACGTGGACTTTTTTGTTTTTTTTAATTTAGTTGAATTAATTTAAAGTTTCTTTTTTTAGATCTAGGCCTTCGAGTAAACGCAATATTCCCGCGGGAGCTTTAGCGAAATCTAACATAATACCTCTGGTTATATTTATTTTAATTTTCACCCTTAAATTAATATTATTTAGTAATTATTAGAGATGGTCAGAAATAATAAGTGAGATTGACCAATAAAGGTATGAGTTTTGTAAATGAGGTTATAAGGAATCCATCAGTGATTTTGAAAGTGATTTTAAACTTCTAAATAGGTAAAAAAAAAATCAAAAATAGTCGACTTTGATGCTATTAACGTAAGCCATTTTCCCTCTAGCCTCCTTCCCAAAATAATAACAATTTTTGTGAGTATAAATTACCAAATATATGTACCATATAATTATTTAATTCTTGTCATATTAATTTGGATATTACAGTTTATATAAAATGTTTTTATACAGTAATTAAATAAATGTCTTCAATCAGTAAGTTCTCAAAACAAGTTGGTATAAGAAATAAAAAATAACTAATGCTATTGGGCCCAAAATGGGCCTAATTCTAAGTGACAAGAGTTCTATCTAGTCCAGCAGATTAATTACCTAATGGGCCCATATTCTTTCAATTTTTTTTCCCCCAAACAATGTATTTCTGTTATTTCCTTTAATTTTTCTATGCATGTGAGAATAAAAGTATAATTTATTCCATTTTTGTATCATAATATTCAGTATTTATTGAAACTTAAAAATGTATCATGTATTAAAATTTGTTTTTATACTAAAAAAAAATGTCAAATTGAGGAAGTCAAAATAAGATAAGCTTAAATTGCATCATCTTTTTTCTGAGCCAAGCTTGTTGTTGCCTTCATATTTAATCAGTATTAAAAAATTAAAATATTTAATATTAAATAACATTATTGTATCTAAGGTTGCAATCGAGCCGAGTATTGATAAGTTTGAGCTCCACTTGGCTGGAATAGTCAAAACTCAAGCTCGAGCTTCAATTGTTGAGCTTGAGCTTGATAGATATATGACCAGTTGTTGGCACTTCCATCAATTAGATCCCCAATGACCTAATCTACCACATCCCTCCTCCCAAAAAGGCCAACCGTTTCAAATGCCTCTCTCACCCTAAACCTTCTAAAACTTGTCGTTGTTATCTCTTCTTCTGCTTCACTCTCCTCACCCTCATCCTCCTCCTTGCCATTGCCTCCAGCATCTTCTACCTCATCTTTCGTCCAGAGTCACCTCATTATTCCATCAACTCTATTTCTATCAAACCTCTCAATCTCCCTTCTTCGTCTTTGCATATTTCTCCACAGGTCACTATCGCAATCACCGCTAACAATCCCAATAACCACATCGAAATTTACTATGATATAGGATTATAATATGTCGAGCTTAAGTAAGCTCACGAGCTACTCAAGTCAAGTATTGTTAAGCTCGACTTGACACAAAAGCTACTTGAGCTCAACTGAGCTTGCGAGCGGCTCAACTCATTTGCACCCCTAATTGTAACATATAAATTTAAAAACATAATGCCAAAAAGTTGAATTTTAGATTTTAGATTTCATATTTTCCATTATCTTTGGTACATTGAGGAATTCTTATACTAATTTTCACTTTGATAATTACTATAACTATGATTATATTAGTTAAAAATATTAGGAATGACAATTTGACCCACGAAACCCTTGAACACAAGAGTGTTATACCCTAACGAAGAGAGTCTATACGAAGTCGGTTCATAATAAGTCTATATTTCGTTTTGGGTCAACACCAAACCTAAATTTGTTAAATATTTTATGATTGTGATAGTTTTTAATGTATTACGTGATTATAATTAAGAATAATACTACACTTACAAAGTCCTTATACAAAGAAATATATACAAAGTGATGTGTCATACTATGATTGGGAGAGTGAATTTATAAAGTCAACTTTTTAATTAAAGTCAAATTCATTGTCCAATTATATCTTTGTATGGGGACTTTGTAAATGTAGTATTACTCTATAATTAATACTTTTGGGACATTTACCTTATTTTGAACCTTATTTAATCATATATTTTGTGATTATTATTTGTTTAAGTGTTATTATGTTAATATATATTTTGATGTCTTTGATATACAATATTGTTAACAATTTTCTATTTAAGAAGAATTTTATTATTTTAATTATATGTGTGATAGCATTCATATTTTGAACATTGAATTGAATATTGGAAGGTAAAATTGTTGAATTTTAAGGCCAAGCTGACAATTACACCAAGACCCAGCTGTTTTGATGTCAACATGAAAGGTACCTGTTTTTAATTTTTAGTATATTTTATCTTCATATAAAAACAATACATCACTATCCAATCAAACCTCCATATTTGATTCCTTCTGTCCATTTCCCAGAACACCTTCCTAATTTCCTTACTATATCAAACTCATTCAACTCAGCCTTATCATAACTATTATTACGATATTTATTTTTTAATTCAATTATTACAGACTTTTCGATCACCATTAGGTGGTATGACGATAAAAAAATAAAAGAAGGTTTCATAAGCTCTTGAGTTCGAGTTTTCATAAGCCCTAATAGGATGTCCACATAGGGGCTTACCTGATCGTTAATTTTAGGGTCCCGAATGATTAGTTGAGGTGCACGCAAACTATCCAGACACT
The DNA here is from genome assembly GCA_026225825.1 of Pistacia integerrima. Taxonomy (NCBI): domain Eukaryota; kingdom Viridiplantae; phylum Streptophyta; class Magnoliopsida; order Sapindales; family Anacardiaceae; genus Pistacia; species Pistacia integerrima. The sequence goes on along the minus strand of CM047750.1, from coordinate 13,386,414 downwards.
CCCGATCAACGAAAAAATATATATATGTATTACGACTTTACAAAAATTGAAAATTCTCCAAATTGAACTTCATGAGATTTTTAACGTGCGAATCAAAGGTGAGCATCTAAACGCTCGTTTCACAAACTCTAACAATCAAAAGACGTTCACATTTGATCTGCACGTTAAAATAATTATTACAAAAACAGTCTCAATGGGGCAAGAATATAATTGGGCCCTAAAGAAGGCCCATAACAGAATTTGTTTCTTTTGATTTTCTATAAATTGATATTTTATCAAAGAGGGTCTCTCACCGTCGTCATGTCGGCAATAATAGTGCAAAATAAATTATTTGTTATTACAATTCTTGTTAGTGACGTTTTAAACACTGTCGTTTTGCTTTATGGGTATTAGCATTTAAGGTCAAAATTTAGGAGGCCCAGGCCAGGACAGGTTTTAAAGGTCAATTACACTTGTTTGGGGCCTACAGTATTAATATTTGGATTTTTCGCTTTAAATTTCTCCAATTCCCCATCAAATCATTATTACTATAATCACACTATTATGTTAATTAATACTAAATTGTTATCAAATCTCACTTCTTATAGCATTATAATCTTGACTTATAGTGGACTGTTCAAGATTTGAATCCAATGTCTTTTTTAACTAATAACGTATCAGAAATCTTCATTTAATCAACGAGTCTCAAATATAGAAAATTCAATTTTCATTTAAATTTAAACTTTAATTTTCGTTAATTAGAATAAAAGTTTGTTTGATTAAGCGTATTTATTGGAAAAAAAAAAAAAAAAACTTATTTAAAATTTTATAAACACTTTTAAAAGCGTTTATAAAATTTTAAATAAGTTATTATACGGTTTCTCTCATAAGCTCTTTTTGAGCTTATTCGAAGAGTTAAAATTTTAAAAATATTTCTATTAAATACTATAAATTTGACTTGATTTATTTTTGTATATAAAACCCTTTTTGATAAATTAATACTAGAAAGCTCTTTTGCATTTTCTTTAATCAAACAACTAATAGTTTTTCTTAAAAACTATATTTTCAAGAGCTCTTCTTCTTCTTCTTCTAGTTATGTTTGAATAAACCGAATCAAACAGACTTTAATTTATATATGAATAATCATAAGTAAGATTTTTGTCTTTTAGTGTTAAAAAACGATTAAATTTTATTTATAATTTATATTAACAAGAATTAAGATTGAGATTATAAAGAGAATTTTCTTTGTTTAATAATCTCATTTTATAATAACTCTCAAAATTCTTGCAATCATGAAGACGAAAATGAGTTTTTTTTTTTTTCCTATTATCGGATTATCCAAACTAATTTATTTATACCTTAATTAATCGTTCAATGTTTTAGAGCTAACGATCAGATAAGAGTCTTAATAATCACCCTTAACTTATTAGTGTCCAGAGAATTCAAATTCAGAAGCTTGTAAAACTTTTTTTTTTTTCGCTTTTTTACGTGTGTGGTGGTTAAGAAAGGGGAGTTTAAATGCAGCCAATTTTGAAATGAATTTGAAAAGTTGCATTATAGTGGAATTCAAATAAAAATAAAATAAAAATAAAAATAGAAAAGCTCTCAATCACCATCACACCTCACTATCTTTTGTCCCCAAAATACGCTATACACCATGTCACGTCAACCTAAGATCACAGTCAAAATCTCGTGGGAATTTGGTTTCTAATCTCGTACTTTAATTATAGAAAATCTCGTTTGGATTTTGGACCACCCGTTCTCTACTTTGCGATAAATTGATGATTTTTTTTTTTTTTTTTTTCACATATCGTGGGCATGAATCTCGTAAAGTTTGGAAAGAAAGAAAGTAAAGAAGAAGACAAGAAAAGTTATTCTCCCTTTGTCTAAAAGGAGCCAAAAGTTAAATTAAAATTGGGAAGATAAAATTTCTCTTTATACCTAACATTTCTTCTTTTTCTAATTTCTATCCAATATAAAGTTTGATTCAACATGTAGAAAAATAATTCAACCCAATACTATATAATAAGGATCATCATTTAATATATTTTAATCACCCCTAGGTGGTCAGATAAGACGATAGGGACTTTTGGATATATTATTCAAAAAGTCTTGAGTTTGACTCTTTTCGATTGTTAATAAGGGTAATCACTGGAGTTTGGAAAGATATACCCGATCGATAAATTTAGGGCCCAAAGAATTAATCAAAATAGCGTAAACTGATCTGAACACCTCTAGTCACTAAAAAAAAAAAAAAAAAAAGATCATAATCATCCTTTAGTGATTGCTATTGGTAACATTATCAACCTAGTATAATCCTAAATTTAAATGTTGAAAATATTAAAAACAATTATTATATCAATCGGTCTCCATATCAATCAATACCTAGAAAAAGAATAATGTTATATGTCAAATTCTTTTTATGTCAAGTAAGGTTATCATCTTATCTTATGTTGATATACGATAATGTCACGTTACTACTTGGAACGGAAAATTTAAGAATTTTAGCGGTGTGTAGCTTTGCTTTTTACTTACTCAAAATTTAATTAGAAATTTTATAAAAAGTTTGGTGGATTTTATAAAAGGTGTTGGAATAAATTCCCAACTGTGAAATGTACACGGCATTAATTCAAACATTTAATGTTCACTGGTTGAAAAAAGGGGTTTATATAATTTTTGCTCTTGTCCTTTTCTCTCCATTAAATAAATTCTTTTTATCTGGGTCCCTCCTCCTATCTCTTTGCATCTAAAAGGAATGCAAGAAAAATGATGATATAAATTTATGATAAATTAAAAACAAAGAAATTGAAATTTTTAGATTAATGAATGGACGTGAAGGATGGGACTAATAAAAGTTGATGATAAGCATTGGATAATTTGGATAAAATAAAAATTCAAAATTCAATTACGTTTTCTATTCTTACCAACCATTCATTTATTGGATAAATAAAATAAAAATACCATACAATTGCTCTTACTGGCCCAACCACGTGGAAGAGAAAGAGACGGTTTTTTTTTTTTTTTCCTCTTTTTAGTAATCCAGGTGTCAAGATTGGATCAACGTGTACGTAATTTAACTAATCTTTAAAGTTTATTAAACACGTTAAATATCCAAAAGACTAGATAAGCCACAATATTAGGTGACCTTAAAGTTACCCAGAAACTCAAGAAAGAGAGTAAACATTTTTTACTGCCAGACCAATCTCTTAGGGTTAAAAATTTTAATGATATTTACCTTTAGGTGACCGAGTAGTTTGATAAAAATTTTTAGGTGTATTACCAAGAGGTTCTGAGTTCGAGTCTCACCTCGGTTATTAATAGGAATAGCTATTGACGCTCTTACCCAATAGGTAGTTTTAAAGTCCCAGTAGATTATTTAAGGTATGCATAAGCTGACGTAAACACTTCCTATCATTAAAAAAAAAATTACAAGTTGACCCATCTGAATTATGAAAATTAAAGATATATAAAGGCAAACACAAACTTCTTAACTTTGACTTGTATAAGTGTAATGTATTCCCATATATAATTGTATTTTATTAGTTTGATTTTATGGTGAGTGACAATTATTTTTGGACAAAATAAAAAGACAAATAATAGTACGAAGATTAAGTTTATGAATAAATATTTTGAAAGCAAACACACGCTTGTCTGTATATAGCAAAGACGTGTAGAATTAGTAGTTTTTGTGATAAAGAAAGTCTTAATTAAATAATTAAAAAAAATGACTAAGTCGTGGTCGTCACCGTCTGATTTGGATTTAACGATGATGGTGATGTTTGTCTCGACATCGTCTAAGAGAAGGATGAGAAGAAAGACAAAACTCTCTAATGCCCTTTGAATTGACTATTTAATTTAACTCTTTCTTCAAAATCAAGCATTTGTTTTCAAATTTTTGGAAACAACTTCAAAATAGACTTCCCTTTTAATATCATGATTATTTTACAAATCAGTGTTTATATAAGGGGGTGTTTATCAAAGCTTATAATCTTTAAAATTAAACTGACTTGTTTATTTATAACTTTTTGAGTTTATAAGTAAAAAAAAAAATTAAGTTGAGGGGGATATATATATATATATATATATATATATATATATATATATATATATATTGCTTATAAGCTAGTTTGACCAAGTATATTACTACATTATCCTTGTTTAATTTTAAAATTCTATAGTATACCCTTGTTTAATGTAGTACCATTTTTAGTTATTTTATAATAAAATATACTTATAAGCCACATTTTACCAAACACGTCAACTATTTATCAGTCACTTATAAATATTTTAACCAAACATGTAATTGCTTAAAATTTCAAATGCTTATAAGCTAATTTTTATAAACTCAAACAAACACTCTCTAAATTTAAGAGGGATAAGTCAAACTTTTTTTAATTATAATCAGGGGTGTTTAGGTCAATTTACGTGTACTTCAACTAATCTTTGAGACCTTGAAACTATTGATTGAGTAAGAGCTCAGTGACCATTCATATTAAGAGCTATGGAGACTTGAACTAAAAGTCGAACTTTGAGGGATTTTTTATACTTTTACATGGATTTTAACTACCTTAAACTGTGTACAAATAAAATTAAACAATTATTTAAAGGTATATGATAATAACCTGAATTTTTTTCTTTTTAAAAAAAAAAAAAAAATTGTGTTGTATTAACCATTCATAAGCATACCCAAATGCAATAATAATTTGTTATATATATATATAGGAAAATGATAGGTGGAAAAAAATAATAAATTGGGTTTTTGTGAAGTTTTTTATTTATTAAAAAAAAAAAAGGGGGAAAAAGAGAAAGTGCAAAATTGGTGATTGGTTATTGATTTAAAAAAATATAGCATCTAAGTTGTAATAATTTATACTTTTTCATAGTGTTTTCAAAAGAGAATATTATCTCTTTTTCATCCTTTTCTGGCAACCCTTTAATTAGGTTTTAAAAAGATATTACTTTTATTGGGATATATTTATATATAATCACTCAATTTTCCAAATATAGGTCATTTATAATTTTTTTTCTTTTTAATTTCATAAATAATTATTTTCTCATTGGGTAAAATAAAAATTATATTTAAAGCATTTGTTTGACGATTTTCTTAATTTCATAAGGACTTTTTGACAAATCTTATAAAGTTGGTGAGATCTGCAGAACTTAGTGGGAAATCAACTAAACTTTTTCTATATATATATTTTTAAATGTCTCAAAAACATTTATGACTTTATAATTTACAATTTATATTGATGACATTAATTAACACTTTAATTATCCTTTATTTTTTTAATATAATAATATTTAAAAATATATATCAATACATGCATGTATAGTTAATTTAACAATTACCAATCATATTATTTATAAAAGATATACCCTGAACATAAGAGAAATAATTTATACATGATATAAGGATATTATTATTATTGTTATTATTATTATGATTAACTTTTAATTTTTATAAAAACGAAAAAAGAAATACAAATAAAAATTCCAAATACAGAATCCATGTGACAGTTCATTATTTATTTTAGTAAGAATTAATGGACGGTCAACATGATGTACATATTTAATAATTAATAGTCGACTTCGTTGGTTGGGAATCCGATTACTTATTGTTAATGCCACTAACATCCACTAATCTCATGACAATTAGTATTTTAATAACATGGAGTGAAACCTAGCAAAGTGGTTAAGTCTTGCGTTGATTGGTTTAATCAGGGTCAAACTAGTGTTTAAAAGTTTGAAATACAATAATTACAACCCTGAAAATTATATAGAAGTCCTATGGGTTTGAAATCTTGTAAAAACACCCTAAACACCACTGCTAGCGTCGACAAATTAGGACAAATAGGTCCTGTTTCTAGCGACGACAACAATCCGCATCACTAAAAAACACTCCCCTTAGCCTCCTAAGCAAAAACTCATATCACCCCTCCCCTGATTGCCTTGCCAAGCAGCGACAACAACAGGTTGTTGTCGCCGATTTAGTTTTACGATTTTTGGTCGATTTACTCACCAGAAATTACCTTTATTGCCACCATTGTACTCACTAGTCCTTCCTCTTCAAAAGCCTCAATATCTTAGCCATCAATTTTGTTCGTCGATCATTGTCTCAATTTCTAGGGTCTTATTGCTAACCGGTTCAACCGGCCAAGCCGGGTTTTAAAACATTGATAACAACACAAATAAGAAATTTTTATTTTCCTTTTAGAGAAAGGGAAAAAGAAAAATGGAGGTTGAAATTTTATAGTATGGTTTAATATATATATATATGTTAGAGTATGTACAATGAATCTAAGACAATAAATTAATGAAAAAGAAAGGACCCGTATAACTTAAGTAACATCGAAATCAATCAATAACCTAATGTTGTTAATTGGAGTGAGACAATAAGCCGAATCTTAAAGACTATACAACGCAACCATAAATGAGGTAACATTACCTCCCACCGCACCTGCAAGATTCGATTCCTTCCACTTTGGATATGCTTGAATCTACTCATTTAATTAGTAGCTCAAGATCAGCCAAATCAAACCAAACCGATCTAAATCAACATTAGGTTATGTTCGTTTAATTAGTATGGGCTATATATCATGCATTTTGTTTTTTGATAACCGGGGTATTCAGGTCAATTTATGTGCATTTTGACTAATTTTTGAGATCTATTGAACACCTTACAAACCAAAAAAACCAGGATAAGTTACAATTATGGTAGATGACCCTAAAATTAAATTACGAAATCAATGAAATGAACAAACCTTCTTAACCGTTAAGACAATCCCTTTGAGATTTACATCATGCATTTTTCTATTATGTCTAATTTTAATTTTAAATCAATTAAAAAATATAACAAAAAGATTAAAATGTGTTCATGTACACACACACACACATGCAAATGTCCTCAAATTTTTAACATGCGGATCGAAGGTGAGCTACTAGGTTTTTGATTTTGTATTTTATGAAGGTGAGTGAGATAACAACCAATTTTTCACCTTTAGTTTACATGTTAAAAACTTGGGAACATCCCTACTAAGACTGACTACACGATAAAAATTGATATTAATAAAGATTTATTCACAATCTAATCTAATAAATGTTCTTTCATAACTTCGACGTGACAGTTTACAATTGAGCAGGTGAGACTTATTGTTAGACATATATTACTCATTACGAACTGTCACGTTAAAGTTGTAAGAGAATATTTATAAGATTGAGTTGTAAATATAGTAATGTCTGACTTAGATAGAACAATTTCATCTAAAATGGGAGATAAAGGCAGTTTGATAGATAGGCATCTGGTGACCTAACTGGCTGGCTTGACTCTTCCAAATTATTTTTTTTTAAATTTATGAAAAATTATAAGTATAATAATATCTACCTTATATGGAATAATTTTACCACCTCACTTGGTTGATGATACGGTGGAACTGTCCAATCAAATAAATATATGTATTGTTAATTTTCAAAACCATCTACTATGAAAGATGTTCTTAGACATGATGAGACTGTTCCAGTTAAAGTGTTGATATGTATTTGAGATAAGATTTAGGTGTGAATTATGCGATGCACACTTTGTGTTAAACAAATCCTAAACAGGAGATAAAGGCATGTTGTCATGTTAGAAAACGACTCCTAAATAATAATAATATTATATAGCCCTTTCTAAACGCACAGAGACAGGTCTTGTTAGAATTTCATTAATTCGGTGAGCTGACACGTCACTTTCCCTCACAAGTAACCAAATTCATTCCCATCACTCCGTTGCTATCTATCTTCTTTTAACTCCTCCTACTTTCTCTTTTTCATCTCATCTCATCTCAATATAATATCTTCTCATATCACTATTTCTTGATATTTTCAGTTTGATAGATAGGCATCTGGTGACCTAACTGGCTGGCTTGACTCTTCGAATTTTTTTTTTAAATTATGAAAAATATTTTTTGGAAAGGGACATTTCATGGACCTTAATAAAAACTACTTTTTTTCCAATCACTATTCCACGCTCCTACTTGGAGCGTGTACACGTGCTTGTGATAAATGGGCCCCCGAGACATGCCAATAATTAAAACCTGAGTCATCCCAGCTGTACGTTGCAGGAGATTTTTATTTTTATTATTATTATTATTATTTATTGAGTTTTTCTTTTTCTTTTAAAATATATATTGGCTTAAATTATTGTAGGGTCGAGGGAATTTTGTGCAGCAAAATCGTACACATCTGCAGCTTCTGAGAAGCAGAACCAGTAATTACTTTTATTCTTTTCAACTTTCTTTTGCTTTTTTTTAGCTATTAGGGTTTTGCATCTGTTCACAACTTCTTTCCAAGGGAATATTTGTAATTCATGAACTTTTAGACGTATTATTTAAGAGATTTTAAGTTTAAATCTCTTATTAATTACTAATAAGAGTAATCATTAAAATTTTTACTCGGTTGATAATTTTAAGATCTTAAGAGATTAGTTAAAGTACGTATAAACTGATCCGAACACCCTCAGTCAGGGGCAGATCCAACCTACTTTTGACCCACCCTCAATTTTTTTTTAAAATACTAATATATATAATTTTTAGATTTTTGACACACCCTAACAAAAATATTAATATGTAATTAGTTTTTATTTTGGCTTACCCAAAAAAAAATTTATGGATCTGATACTGCCCCCAGTCATAAAAAAAAAAATGGTCATTTAATGTGCATGCTTATAATATCTTAATATTCACGCAAGATTACTTGAGCAATGGTATTTTTTTCGTAAAGCCAGGGTTCAGCTTCTCTCAAACCTGTCCAATAAGATTGTAGGGTCTGACGTAGATTTTAGTTTTAAATTTGAGTAAAAACATTATAATTTTGATACAAGATGTCTAAAAGTTGTATGTTAAGCAATTAACATTTGATCTTATACTCAAAATCGTCACATTATTAATTCTTATTACTAAGTTATGGATTTTGAACACCCTAACTAAGCCTACAATTTTTCTTTAAACAAATTTTTTTTTTTTATGGAAAAAGTTTCAATAATGACAAAGGGAGCTAAAATGATTTGAAATGTGAAGGTAAATTACCACCATTGGGTGATCAAGTGGTCAATTATGACTTTTGGGTGTATTACTTAAGAGATCTCGAGTTTGATTCACCTCCAGTTACTAATAAGGGTGGTCACTGAAGCTATTATCTGGGCAATAGTTATAGGGTCTGAGGAGATTAGTTGAAGTTCGTGTAAGTTGACCCAAACACTGTCGGTCAAACTAAAATTATGTAATTGCAAGGGACATTTTGAAGATACGTGATTTGCAACAAATGAAAATGACCCAATTGACATCTCCAAAAGAAAGACGGAGAGCATGAGCATCCGATTGAAAGTATTGTATAATTTGATGCTCTTCGATCATTAAGAAATGAGCTATCAAAAGAGGCCCCATAAGATGATAAATGGTCATTTTCTTATGAGTTTCCTTGAAAGCTCTCTCTCCATAAATAATGCCTGCCTGCCATTATCAACAACTTTTTATTTTTCTTATTATTTTTTTTTCAACTTATATATAAATATACCAGTGTCTTTATCCAAAGAAAACCTAAGAGAAAAAGAAGGGGTTTGCCGAAAAGAAATTAAAAGAAAAGAGAAAGTGTCAGTATTCTTTTAGTGGGTTCAAGAGAATGGGTATGTCATCACTATCACTTTTAGAGTTTCTTTCCGTCAAGCCAACACTTGATCGTTCTCTAATAAATAATCTTTCTTTCTCCAACTACATTAACCCTTATCAAAGTTACCAAGATTTAGGAATACGGGGCTTATTAAAGTAAAGTTTTTATGATAAATTTGTTAATTATTTGATTAGAAAAATGTAAAAGATTTTTGTACCCGTTGATACGAAAAATCGTTTTAATCTGAGGATCTGGTTAACCTTGACAGAATCAAAACAGATTAACGTGTGATTATAATAATCCGCTAGAAAAATGAAATTAAAAGACAAAGACACTTTTTAAAGTAGTTCGATGGGCTAACTCTCAGGTCTACGTCCACTGTTCTTGACTTCTTGTATTAAATACGAAAGATTACAAGAATAAATACTATTTTCTCTCTCTAAAATTGTTAACCCCTTACAATGAGTTTTTTTTGGGGAAATTTATACAAGAAATTGATAATGGTAAGTGAATGATTTCAAGGATTACGATTTAAACATGGGAAGTTAATCTCGTGATTGGTGTAATCGCACTTAATTCGAACGTGCGTGATAAGATGCCGAAATCTTCTTCTTGATTTTAGGGGATAAGGCTCATTTGTAATCTTGTGAGACAACTGTTTAGTTAGCTCACTCCTCCGAGCATTGCTTGTTCATACTGCACCGAGCTTCACTTTCTCCAACTATCATTAATTCCGAGCTTGTCGTAAACTCTCGCACAACAATATCCTTTCAATTCAAGAAACCATATCAATAAAGTATTTGGTAGATTAATATGTAAATGTATTTAGATGGTTTATAAATGACTAAGATACTAAATTCTCACTTTATTGTTAATCAAACTTAAAGTATAATAAACTAAAAATTATTTATTTGTCAAATTGTGGCCATGGTGAGTGGCAATGACCTCATCCCATTGATGAATTTTCATGTATTTTATTCTTATGGGTTAGAAAAAAAAAGAAGTAAGAAAGTGACTTGCTACTTTGACACACTAATTTTGGTAAATAATACCAATTCAATTATAGTCAAAAATGAAATTTTGGGTCCATTTCTTTGTCTCTTATATTTGTCAAGTGTAAACGCTAAAATTTACAATTGAATTGAAGACTGAATCTTGTCAAGAGAGCCTCTAACAACCTTGATGGACCTACGAGGTGCCTCCTTGCGTCTCTGAGGGAGTCCAGGCGATGTGAGGGGATTGAAGTAGATAAGGGGTTTGGCGATATGAGAACCAAGGCTTAAGGGTGGTCTTCTCAGCCTCTCTAATGAGGGAATTGGCCTCAGCTTATATCGTGAACCGCAGGGGCTCGAATTGTAGTAAGACTCTGAGTCTTACTTAGTAGGGGAACTCTCTTTTTGGGAAGAGATTGGATTCTTTGCCTTTATTTGTCAAGGCTTTCCTTTTTGGGTGAGATACGAGATCTTGTCAGAAGAGGAATTTGGTTAGGATTTTGATCCTTGTTATGGATAGCTGTGGGCGAATGGGCCGAACCTAGTTTAGCTTAACTCGGGAGATGACCCAACTCATAGAGTAGACAGTTCTCAAGGTATCCTAAGCGTGGGTCCAATCGAGATTGGGCCAAGGCTCTGGGCTGTCACTTATCACTGTTACGGTTGGACCTCGTCAGGCTCAATACGAATTTTAGCCCATACATCAAGTCACAATTTTATTGTATAAAATAAAGAATTATTTTTAGGTTGCACCTTAAGACTACCCATGAGCAAAAAGCTTAACCAGAAATAGTATGTAACCACTAGCCTTGTGGTCGGATGGCAAGACTTTAGCCATTTGGGTGTGTTACCTAGAGGTCTAGTGTTTAAGTCATACAAAGTGATCACCAATCATATTTGTGACTTATTGGCCCAATCGGGCTTGTAAGATGTTCAATGGACCCTAAGGGTTAAGTTGATATGCGTATAAGCTTGCTCGAACACCTCGATTGTAAAAAAATTGATCTAATTCTTTGTAGACATCAAACATAAATAAGAATCAAATGACGTCGAAATTATTTTTCCATAAGAATCTCATAAAATAAAAAGTTAGGTATTAATTTTTAAATACAAAGAACCAATGAAAACGACTATGAATTTTGTATTTTATAAGCAAAAGAATGATATCAACAACATAAAGAAAGCAAGGGGACCCAACTTTATAAGGTCCACTGTCTACATCTTGACAAATAATTTTGTGATTCTTGTGACCATTGGCCCAGGCAATGGTTTAGTTGATTAGGACCAAAGTGGAAAAAATAAATATATTGGGTTTGTTTGGACTTTTGGGGGTTGATGAATTGAAAAAAAGGCAGCGATATTTTTGGAGAAACAAGGGGACAAGTGATTGGTGTGCAACTGTGCATAAAACAATGTGCTCCCTCGTCAATTTCTTCTACCTGTTTAGGCTCAAGTTATAATTTGTAACACCAATCAATTCTCATTAATGTTGATAATTTATTAATTAATTCTATCTTAGAGTTGGGACATGCTATTTCTGTTTTGGTTTTGGTTTTGTTTTATATGACCAAATCATTCTAATAATTGTTAAATATTTATGGGTTCCATAGTAACATAATATATTTCTTAAAATTATGACAATAATTGGTTAATAAAAAGGTACCATATTATCTCGTATGTAGGGGTGTTCAAAACCGGTTAACCAGTCCAAATACCCATTTTTTTTAAATGAACCAATTTTTTTGGTTAACTAAATTTTTTTTAAATCTCAGATGTAGTAATTTTTTTTGTCCAAATCTGCCCTACCCATTTTTTTTCCCATTTTTTTTAAACTGAACCAATTTTTTGGTTCATAGAAATCCTTGAACGGAAACCAAACTGGTTTTAGGAAAAAAAAAAAAAACAGTTTTGAACCAAACTGCTTTTCTGGTTAATCGGTTCCAAAAAATCGGTTAACCGATTTTGAACAAGTTTTCTCTCAGGATAGTGTAACAAATGTACACCAAAACTTAAAAAAAAAAAGAAATTACTAAACTGGATCCAAAAAATGGGTTCAGTTGAAAAAAAAAAAAGTTTTGAACCGAACCGCTTTTCTGGTTAATCAGTTCTTAAAAATCGGTTAACCAATTTTAAACCAGTTTTCTCTCAGGATAGTGTAACAAATGTACACCAAAACTTTAAATAAAAAAAAAAAAATTACTAAACTGGTTCCTAAAAACCAATTAATTGATTTTTAATTGGTTTTGGGCCTTTTGTCCCTTTTGGATTTTTTATTTTTTTATTATAAAATCGGTTTTAAAAACCGGTTTCGGTTAACGAGTTCTCAAAATCCACTAAACTGGTTACCGAACTAGAAAATCGGTTAAGAGAAATTCTTGAACCAAAACTAAACCAATTTAATCAGAAAATTGGTTTTCCGATCCAATTACTGATTCGGTTTGGTTTATAGATTTTTTTGAATAACCCTAACTCATATAAGGAATGATATGTTGTTTTGTATGATCAACATCCATCTCGTGATTACTATATTATACCATTGATATGTACGTATCATGCGATTGGTTGATTGAACAAACATCATTTAGAGAAGTGTTTTCCTGTAATAAGGCAACCAAAATTTTGTTTTAGATGTATTTTTTTTTTATAGAAAATATATTAAAAAATAAATAAGATACTTTGAATAATAAATACAAATTTTTTAAAATATATTCTTATGAGTTTCTTTGACATCTTCTAATGGTAATGGGGATGATCTCAACATAATATCATCATAATACATCCAAATTTTTTAATATAATTATATAATTTATCATGACAGAATCAAGTGGAAGAAGAAACCAAATAAAGTGCATTGAACATGTTGATCTTGAATTAAAGTAGTGGAGGCGCGTGGAGCAAATATTTAAATAATAATTAATTAATTAAGATAAGGTGACTTTATATTGGTATGACAACATGGTTTTATTTATAATGTTTTTAATATCAAAGTTTAATGACAACATAGAGAGAGCTCAAAAAGGATTGCTTTAAATAAAGCTTTTGCTTTAACTTCAATTTTAAGTTTCTTAAAGCTTATTGGCATCCATCAACTTTAATCAGTAAAAAGTTTATTATTCTTTCTTTGATATAATGTTATTGGCACAATTTAATTTGTTTTACTTTGAAATGGGAATTTCTAATAGCTAAAAGTTGATTTGAAGCTTGAGTTTTTAAGATAGCGTTAAACAAAGTATGAAAGTGATTGAGTGATGTTAGATATACGAACAGACGTGGTTGATGATATGTCGATACTACATTAATTATAGCAAACAAAACATCATTCCATAAAATCCACAATTAATCTGGTATTGATATCTCAACAGTTACATCAATTACAATCTTAGCTTAATATACATAAGATTTCTGGTGGAAAAACCATATACTATATTATTAGAAAGAGTAAAGCTATTTGTTGTGCAAACTACATGGCACATCACATAGCATGTTACATGGCTTCGGGAACCACATGGCACGTCAAATATTTTGTTGCATATTGTTCGTAACATTGGGTTTGGTTGATTTTGACTATTGAATTCATAAGTGATTGAAACAAAATGGAAATTTCAGCTTCAACTCAAATCAAATCCTTTATAAACAGCACTACATGTTGGTTCACATTATGTAGGTCCATTCAATCAAGACTTGTTTTTTGCCTCAAATTCAACATCAACCCATGAAATTAGCTGTAAATGTGTCAATGCCAATTTCTTTGAAATTCCAATCAAATAAAGACAATTACATAAGGAAATATTGTTCAATTTGGATTGGTGATTCATTGACATATTCATCCAATTGAATTTCAAATTTTCAATTACAACCCCAACTATAATTTCTAAATGTGTACCCTCGTGAAATTAATGTTGTAAATGTGAAAATATGCTATTTCACATGCTGACAAATTTAATGCTTTCTTCTCTACCAAATATATATATTTAGGGTTTGACTTCAACATAGAACCATGCTTCTGACTTGTTAAGAGGAGTCTGGGGGCTGGCGACCCCACTCAAAAAAAAAAAAAAAAAAAAATTTCATTAGCTTTTCTTGTTTTTTGTATTGATGGGGTTGTATTTATGTTAAGATTTTTAGATTTCATCTTACTTTTTTTTTTTCATATATACCTTAAATTAGTTACAACGTAGTTACTCAATTTTCCTATAATTAGACTTGTTCCCCTAAAATGAATTTTTAAGTTCGTCCCTTAATTATCTTCATCTGACACTAGGGGTGAAATCGAGTTGAGTCGAGTACTTGGATACTCGAACTCGACTCAGTTGCTACCGTATCGAGTTTGAGTTCGAGCGTAATTGAGCCTAATGCATTGAGTTCGAACTCAAACTCGGTACCTAAAAGTCCAATTCGAGCTTAGTTAATCGAGTTTTAGTCAAACTTTTCAAGCTTAATTGAGTTTAAGTTGAGCTTTTTGATGTTAACCGAGTTTTAGTTGAGCTTAATTGAGTTTTTTGTACAGTGATCAAACTCGACTTATGGTATTATTCGATCAACTCAAATTATAACTCGACTTGGTTTTCACCCCTCTCTGACATTGAGATCATACGTGGAAAATGGAAAGCAAACTTATTTTGGAGATATAATAATTAACAAGATCGATATATAAGCTCTAGAAGAACACATTTTTATTAGAAACCTCCTCTAAAGTGAGGTTTGTACTTGTTTTTCAAAATAAAAGATTCTACTTTTATTTGTCCAAAATTTGTAGGGTTTTACTTTTACAAATTAACTCTACAACTTAAATAACAAATCAAAATCTTAACTACATATAGGTGGTCGAGTGGTTTGATAAAGACTTTTGGGCGTATTACAATTCAAGTCTCTCTTCAGTTGGTAATAGGGGTAGCTACTAGAACTCTTACTCTGTCAATAGTTATAGAATCTCAAGGGATGAGTTGAGGTATGCGTAAACTGACCAAAATACCATCGATCATAATAAAAAATAGAAATCGGTAGCTCAATCCATCACTTAAAAAGAATCATAGTTTTACTTATTTAATCTTGTAACAAGAATCATGATGTTTTAATGTTGACCTTTTTAATTAATTTATATTTTTTTACGTAAATTAATAATTAAAATTGTGTTTAACATGATAAATATATTAAAAGAGAAAAATCGGGGAAAAGCGTAAATAGGACGCGCCATAAAGGGAGAAAGAAAGAAAGAGAATATCGAAGAAGTCGTAGTTGCATAGTAGCCATCAAATCAGATCTGGTTTCATACTGAACAAAAGGGTGGGACCCAATCTGACACAAATCACACGACCGCTTGTTCTTGTGTCAGTACAAGTGTGTTGTTGTCCACGTACAGTTAACAGCGCGTGACACTCCCAGCTGTCTTAATATCACACTAGAATCTTCCCCACTTATGTTCGTTCTTGTGTCTGTCTATAGTAAATATTTTTACACCTGTCTGTCATGCGTCCTTTTTTAGTTATTTTCTCGAGATTTACAATTTAACGTACACTTTTTATTTATTTATTATTTTTATTTATTTCACTCTTGGGATGGGACCGATTTTTACCTTATTTACTATTTACCACTCTATCATGTGCAACATCAATCAATTTCCTTACTTTAATTGACTTTTAGTATAGTTCTAGTTTTTTCAAAATTAAGAAAACCAATTTTAATTATATATATATATATATTTTTTTTATCACGGATGTTTAAATCAATTTTTATATATTTTAACTAATATTTAAAGTTTTAAAATTATTAATCGGATGAAAACTCTGATGATTATCTCTGTTAATGCCTAGAGAGAGTCAAACTCAATAACTTATAAAATCTCATTTGACTCTTTTATTATCAATCACCCAATAATAGACTGATAGTTTTTGTGTATTTGTATAACTTTGTTCTACAAATATACAAAAAGAATTTTTATAATCCCATATGAAAAAATAATATTTAAAGTTATGATCAAATATAGGGAAATCAAAACCTTTCATGATAATCAATATTGTACTTTTGAGATATTTTAAGAGCATTTATGTAGGTAAATGTATAGTATTTTTAAGAAAAAAACTTTATTCTATAAATGTTTAATTAAAAATAATTGGATCGGATTTTAAGGGAGGTATAAACCTTTTATGACATTTGTCATCAGGATAGTGGATATCACACCAAATCCCAAAACTTGCATCATTCTAAACATTTCTTGATAATGACTTTTGTTTGTTAGCACAAAAATAGTAACACAAATTATTAATACATATATGACATACCACTATCAATCTTAAACATTTATCTTTTAATACATAACCCATGATATAATATATTATATCTTGATAATATCCCAATATTTTTATTTTAAGATGAAAACAATGTTTATCGTAACAATTAGTCAGACAATACATTATAATAAAAATCTTAAAATACTACTTGAGATGTGTTAGTTCAAAGTCCTACATCAATTACTTATATAGTACAAGGATACTCTCATCACCTAAAGATATATTTTCAAGACAAAATCATGTGGGTCTCAAGCCCAAGCGAACAATATCTCTAAGAATGCCCTTATCATGTGTCAGGATCCTATATACGTCAACATTAGGCCCTCCCAAGCCCCTCGTTCACTGGGGTTGTGTTGGTACCAAAGTCCTACATCGGTTAAGAAACGAGAACCCTCTCGCCCACTAGGGGTTGTGTTAGGGGCCAAAGTCCCACATCGATTGGGAAACAAAAGCCTTGATCACTTAGATAGCACAAGGACAACTAGATGCGCATTTTCATAACAAAACCGTACAGACCCTAAACCCAAAATGAACAATACCTCTAAAAATCTACCTATCATATATCTGAATTCGACATAGATCAACTTATTATTTATGAAAAAAAGTCATATTTTATTTTTATTATTAAATTTTAATAAGAATAATTAAGATTATTAACAACAAAACTGATTTAATAATAAGCATTTATTAGTTAAGATTTTATCCATATTCAACGTGTTTTAATTAAAACCCTAAATATCAATCATGGACCATGGAAGATACCAACCTTGATTTCAACTCCCCACTTTAAAACATTAATTAATTGTTTAATTTTCCACTAATGAATTATTACTAAAATAAATATCTCACACACTGCCATAAAACCACCTCCTTTTTATCGGCGATAATTTGATTTTATATCGTTTGTTTCCTTGAAACTCAAACAATCATCATCTCATATCGAAATCATGAACTGGAATCACTGTATCACGTGATACAATAAGTACCACATCTCCAGAAACTGACCCCCCACAATGGCAAATACCGTAATATTCTGCTAAATCTGGGGTCAAAGTTCTTGGACCCCATCCCAGAAAAACTTGTCGTTTCCTGGGGGATCTGAGGCGAGTGAAAATCGCTTTCTCAACTTTTCTAATCTGTTCCTCAGCCCCACCTGCACCTCAACTAGTAGCCGATCGATTAAAATCTCTTTCCCCATATGTAAAAATCATCAACGACTTAAATTAGATTTTTTTTTTCAAGAATTTTTGGTATATTTAACCTTTTTTATTTTTCTAATTTTTATAAGATATTTATTTTACGAAATAATTTAGTTAATTTCACAACCACAAATTTGACAAACAGGCCCATGTTCCCTACCGTGTACTCTCCATTAGAAGATTATTTCTCCGTATATTACAGCTGTTAGCTAGAGATTCCGCGCCGATAAACTCGACAAAATGTAGCCGGCTTGGTGGGGCCTATATAACTGTACTTATCAATAACACAATCTACGTATCTCAAGAAGCTATGACTTTCTAGGATAAGCTATCAACTGATACGTTAATGCACTTATCATCCTTCTCAAATCTGTCTCCTCTTCCTATAAAAATCGCAATTTCTGCAAGGCTTAATGTCGGTATATAAATATAATTTTCAGAGAAGAGTTTTAGAGAGAGAAGAAAGCTTTATAGAGAGAGATATATATTTATATGAACCACCTCCAATTCTAGACAGAGAAAGCTCCATTTTTCTAGAGAGAGAAAGCTCGTGTTAGCTCTCTCTCGCTGTAATCGATTCATAAGGTAAAGCTTTTTGTGTTTTTAAATTTCGTGAATTTTTTAAATTCGTTTTCACTTTTGTTTCCCTTTTTTGTGTTAGTGCATCTTTGATCCCTTTGATAACCTTGATTTTCTTCGCAAGTTCCGTTTTTTAGCTGATTTAACTTCATTTTTGGGTTTATTTTTTTGATAATTGTATGAAAAATTGGGTTTTTTAGGGTGTATTATTGAAGGCAGTTGAATGATCTGGTTCTGGAGAGAGGCTTAATTTTTTTGTATTATTTTATTATTTTTTTGGTTTTTATTGAAGATTTTTCAGCTACCCTTTTTTTAATTTTTTTTTTTTTTTTTTTTGTGTTTGTTTTAATTGATATTGGCAGATCTAGAGATATATTTGGTGAAAATTGCGCTCTAGGAAATTAAAACGGGGTGATTAAACGATGTCGTCTCTCAGTAGAGAGCTGGTGTTCTTGATCTTACAGTTTCTTGATGAGGAAAAGTTCAAAGAAACTGTTCACAAGTAAGCATTTCTTTTAACATCTCACTTTTTTAAGAGAAAAAAAAAAATTAATTTTACTTTTCAATAAAGCTTTTATTATTGGATAATGTTTATTTTACTGTAATTATTTATCATTGTTATTATGTAATGATTTGGCATCATTATTTATATCGAAAATAGGCTTGAGCAGGAGTCTGGCTTTTTCTTTAATATGAAATATTTTGAGGATGAGGTGCATAATGGTAACTGGGATGAGGTTGAGAAGTACCTTTCTGGTTTCACTAAAGTGGATGATAATCGTTACTCGATGAAAATCTTTTTTGAGATAAGGAAACAGAAATACCTTGAGGCCTTGGATAAGTAAGTTCATTGCTTCTTTGTTTTTGCATTTTTTTTGGGGTCATTGTAAGTGTTTTATTGATTTAGTTGCATGAAAATGATTGTTTACGTGTAAACTTCAATAGGCATGACCGGTCGAAGGCTGTGGAGATACTAGTGAAAGATTTAAAGGTTTTTGCTACATTTAATGAGGAGCTTTTTAAGGAGATTACTCAGCTGTTAACACTGGAGAATTTTAGGTATGAGAGTTGTGTTTTAACATTTGAATGTAGAACAATGTCAGGGAGTGGCCTTTCAATGGGATTTTATTGTATTACAGGGAGAATGAGCAATTGTCAAAATATGGAGATACCAAGTCTGCAAGAGCAATCATGCTGGTTGAGCTCAAGAAACTTATCGAAGCCAATCCATTGTTCCGTGACAAGTTGCAGTTCCCTCACCTTAAGAATTCAAGGTTACGAACTCTCATCAATCAAAGGTAATATTTCAAGAGATTTGCTATATCCTTCAGTTCAAATAGATCAATTGTGGAATTACTTAGAGCGGACTTCAGGAATGTTGATACATGGTGATGATATTATTGAATGTCTTTATGCTTTTTATGGAAAGATTCCATTTGTCTTCAATGGCTTTTAGAATGTAAAATAGATCAATTAAATAGCACCATTTTCTTTACAATTTCTTATTTTTATTGTTTCAATTGAATAATTCGGCTGTTCCATCTAATCCTGTGGAAAGAAAATGCTATCATGCAAGTATGATGATATGCCAAGAAATATGCTAACGGATTATCAGGCCGTAGGTGTAGGCCATAATTTATCAGTTCAAGATATCCTATGTTATTCTAACATTTTATCTGCTTTTGATGGCTTTGGAATTTTTTAATGTATTCTGGAGCTTTGGTTGCTTACAAAGAAAGAACTGATATTCTTCCTGATGTAACTACAGCTTGAATTGGCAGCACCAACTTTGTAAAAACCCAAGGCCAAATCCTGATATAAAAACTCTGTTTGTTGATCACTCATGTGGACAACCAAACGGTGCACGGGCTCCATCACCTGCAAACAATCCATTGCTTGGGGCCTTACCCAAAGCTGGGGGTTTTCCTCCCCTAGGGGCACATGGGGTTAGTACTAACTATAATTTGTCATCAAATTTTTTCTTAGTCTTTATATGCTTTCTTAATGTGCTTGGATTTGTGCTCAGCCATTTCAACCTACACCAGCACCAGTTCCAACACCCCTTGCAGGTTGGATGTCTAATCCTTCCACAGTTACTCATCCAGCAGTTTCTGGAGGAGGAGCTATTGGTCTTGGTGCTCCATCTATGCCAGGTGATACATTGCTGTGTCTTACTGTAGGCCTTTAGGTCTCTGTGTCTTATAGGCTGGGATCCTATGCAATACATAGTAATATTCTTAACCTGGGTCGTTTTATACAGCTGCTTTAAAGCACCCCAGAACTCCTCCAACTAACTCTTCTGTGGATTACCCACCAGGGGAAGCTGATCATGTTTCCAAAAGAACAAGACCAATGGGAATATCTGATGAGGTAGTCTGATTTGGCTCAGTTTCCACTCACCTATGAAATTATTTAATTAGCTGTTGACTATTGTATGCCTGTTATTTTATTCCTTGGTGTTCTCTTTAATTGATTTTTTTCTCTTTTTTTTGCAGGTAAATCTGCCTGTTAACGTTTTGCCAGTAACATTTCCAGGTCACAGTCATAGTCAGGCTTTTAATGCACCTGAAGACTTGCCAAAGACTGTCACAAGGACGTTGAATCAGGGATCATCTCCTATGAGCATGGACTTCCATCCTGTACAACAGACACTTCTTTTAGGTCTAATTTCTTTGGGCCTTTTATTTTTTTATTTGTAGTTTTTGTATGTTTAATTTGTCTTGTTATGTCCTCTAAAGTGTCAGTGTCTGAATCTGACTTTTGGGTCTTTTTCTATTTGATGCCTTAGTTGGAACCAATGTGGGGGACATAGGATTGTGGGATGTTGGTTCCAAGGACCGGCTGGTTTTGAGAAACTTTAAAGTTTGGGATCTTAGTGCATGTACGATGCCTCTCCAGGTGTGTCCATTCTTATCCCTATCAATTGAAGACACCCATTATGAATGTGCTATATGCTAAATGAATGCAATATTGGCGTGGCTAAAATTGAAGTTATTTGATTGTAATTCAGGCTGCTCTTGTCAAAGATCCTGGTGTGTCTGTTAACCGTGTCATATGGAGCCCTGATGGTTCTTTATTTGGTAAGTTTGAAGACTTTTGAATTTATCGCTTCTTAATTATTGGGGTGAACTGGATCATTTGTTGATGCATATTCCATTTTATTGATAGGTGTGGCATACTCAAGGCACCTTGTTCAAATATATTCAAATAATGGGGGAGATGAAGTTCGACAGCACTTGGAGGTATATTTTTTTCTGGGTTAAATGAGTGTACAATTTTTCACTGCTTGCTACTGTATTTGAGTTTCATACATTCAAGTGACACTAAAATCCTTATCTAGATTGATGCTCATGTTGGTGGAGTCAATGATCTTGCTTTTTCTCACCCAAATAAGCAACTTTGTGTGATTACCTGTGGTGATGACAAGACCATCAAGGTTTGTTTCTGTCCATCATATGTTATTAATTTTCATATCTTGACTGGAAGTTGCCATTCCTTTCTAATTTGTAATCTAAATCTAGGTGTGGGATGCTGCTACTGGTGCAAAACAATATATATTTGAAGGTCATGAGGCTCCTGTCTATTCTGTCTGCCCTCATCATAAGGAAAACATTCAGGTAACTGGTGTATTTTATGCTCATTTCACTTTATGGTGTTAGTTACATGGTACTAGATTGTCTTGTTTATATTTTGCCTTTTGCATCTACTGTTGACAATCTTTCCTAGTTCCTGATCTCTTTATCATGCTTTTGTGCTGCAGTTCATCTTTTCAACAGCTCTTGATGGAAAGATAAAAGCTTGGTTGTATGATAATTTGGGATCTCGTGTTGATTATGATGCTCCTGGCCGTTGGTGTACAACAATGGCTTACAGTGCTGATGGCACAAGGTTAATACGCTTGACTTAGTGTCTGTGTTTCTGGTCTTCTGCTGTTAGTGACTTGTCAATACTAAAAATGGTTTATTTTTCTCTTTTCCTTTTCCTTTTCTGTGTTGGTGGATTGATACTGCAGGCTCTTTTCGTGTGGGACAAGTAAAGATGGGGAGTCTTATATCGTTGAATGGAATGAAAGTGAAGGAGCTGTGAGAAGGACCTATCAAGGATTCCGCAAGCGATCTCTGGGTGTTGTGCAATTTGACACCACTAAAAACCGATTTTTGGCTGCTGGCGATGATTTCTCCATTAAATTCTGGGATATGGACAATGTTCAACTTTTGACAAGCATTGATGCTGATGGAGGCCTTCCAGTAAGTTAACTATGGTTCCACTATATTGTTTGAAAACCTTTTGATAGTGGCAGTTCCTCATTTCTGCCTTCCATAATTCCCAGGCTAGTCCACGTATCCGCTTTAACAAGGATGGCAGTCTCTTGGCTGTTTCTGCCAATGAGAACGGAATTAAGATTTTGGCAAATTCAGATGGCATGCGGTTACTGCGTACTTTTGAGAATCTTTCTTATGATGTGTCGCGAACATCTGAAGCCTCAAAGGTAGTATGGTAATTGGTCTTGGAATCCAACCTCAAAGTTTGAACAATTCTAACTTAAAATGTTAACTGCAGCCTGCGATAAACACAATCTCAGCTGCTGCTGCAGCAGCAGCTGCCACTAGTGCTGGAGGGGCGTCAGTGGTTGCTATTCCTGGAATGGTGTGTGGAGCATGAATGTTTAATACATAATTTTTTTTCTCTTAAGTTTATTTATCAGTAATGATTACGGTCTGATGGGGCATACTATACAAATGTATTTTTCATTTCTTCCATGACAGATGGAGCTTGGTGTCATTATTTTGTGATTTGTATATTATGTGTTTTAACTGTAAGTAAATTTATCTTGCCAGAATGGGGATGCTCGGAGCTTGGCAGATGTGAAGCCTAGAATAGTTGAAGAATCTAATGACAAATCAAAGATTTGGAAGCTTATGGAAATCAGTGAACCATCTCAGTGTCGAACCTTTGAGACTTCCTGAAAATTTGAGGGCAACCAAGGTATCAGATCTGCTAATTTACTTTCTTCTTGAAAGATTTTCTTACATCCTAATTTGTATTCTGTTATCCTTGTACTGCTTGATTGTTTTATGGCAATTTCCAGCATTTTGGTCATTTAGTAATATGCACTTCCGGACAGTTAGCTGATATTTTGTATGTGTTCTACAAGCTATTTTCCCTGTTTCATCCATAGAAACTGCTGCAGTAGAAAATGCCAAAAGTTAGCTATAAATCTAATTTTGGTGCAGATCCTGTCTGACCATAATAAAGCCTATCTGTTGCAGATGCTAATTTTGCTAATTATATGAAAACTCTAACAAGAGGTGAGGCTTAGGTTAAGCTTGGATAATTATATCTGCGGTGCAACAGAGCAACTCCTTTAAGAGGATTAATTAAGTATGCATCTTAAAAGTTGTAATATGCATAAGTGGCAGATTTCAGTTATGCACATTAAACATATAGCACCTTACTTTTCCCCCATGGAGGACATAAATATGGAAGCTCAAGATGTGTGACATACAATCTAAAAGTTGCTGTTTCCTTGGGTTGTAAGCCTGCTCTGTGATATATCTTGGTTTCTGAGCCTATTCCATTACATATATGTAATGAAATATGATATCTTTGGTTCTAGAATTATACATATGTTCTAATCAATGCTAATTATGTTATTGGCTCTTTTTTGTTCTGGATTATTCATTAGTTAGGTTCATCTCATTTTTATATGTTAATTTAAAACCAGCCCTTCCAGACTCCACCTAGTGGGACTTGCTCTGGATGTTGGATACTTTAGTGATTCATGAATAAATTTGGATGTTTATTTTAGTGAATTTAAATTTGATAATGTGTCACATTCACTTGTACCTCACAACTTTCTTTCTTGAATACTGCAGATATCAAGGTTAATCTTTACAAATTCAGGGAATGCCATCTTGGCATTAGCATCAAATGCCATTCACCTGCTCTGGAAGTGGCAGCGAAGTGATCGTAATCCAACTGGCAAGGTACTAGGCTGCTACAAATTAGTTTCTATTGGCTTACACAGTTTTTACTTTTTAGTCTTAAAATTTGGAAAATGACTCATGGCTTTTCTCCAACAATTGGTCATTCATCCTGTAGGCAACTGCCAGTGTGCCACCTCAACTATGGCAACCACCAAGTGGCATTCTTATGACCAACGAAGTTTCAGACTCAAACACTGAAGAGGCTGTTTGTTGCTTTGCTTTGTCCAAGAATGATTCTTATGTAATGTCTGCATCTGGTGGAAAGATCTCCCTCTTCAATATGATGACATTTAAGGTAATTCATGAACCTTCAAATTGAGTTTGATGTTTCTTGATATTCATTTGACGATTCTTAAAACTTTTTTGGGCAAATACAGACAATGGCAACTTTCATGCCACCACCACCTGCAGCAACATTTCTTGCCTTTCATCCTCAAGATAACAATATTATTGCTATTGGCATGGATGATTCATCAATTCAGATATATAATGTCCGTGTAGATGAGGTATGATGCAGATATGCTATTTGTGGACATTATCTGTGTTCATTTGGAAAGCAGTATGTGTGATTTAGTTTCCTTCTGTCATGGCAGGTTAAAAGCAAGCTTAAAGGCCATTCCAAAAAAGTAACTGGCCTTGCCTTTTCTCATGTACTGAATGTGCTAGTTTCATCTGGAGCGGATGCTCAGGTTAGCATTTTTCTATCTTGGCTTGTGCTGTGAACCATAATGCTGTTTTTGTTTGTCATCATTACATTTACCAACTTTCTTTACAACATTAATTGTGTTCTTCCCACACTCATTGATTGTCACTCTCTGGACTCTTGACTCTGAAGATTCCAATCAATATCTAGTTTAAATTATTATCATCAATGAATTATTAATAAATATTATTTTCATCAGCACAATAAAAGCTTCTCTCTTTTGGGCTCTTATGTTGAAGCCATAAGTAAAGATTTGATGTTGGTTCACTTGTTCCTTATTTCACCAGCTTTGTGTATGGAGCTCCGATGGATGGGAAAAGCAAAAGAACAGATTCTTGCAAATTCCAGCTGGGAGAACACCGACAGCTCTATCAGATACACGTGTACAGTTTCATCAAGACCAGATACACTTCCTGGTTGTACATGAGACACAGCTTGCAATATTTGAAACAACAAAACTAGAATGTGTGAAGCAGGTAGCTTTTCTTTGGATCCATTTTGTTGTGAAGGTCACGACTTTTGTTTTCTTAAAAATAATATTTTCTTTTGTTACTAATAGTGGGTCCCACGGGAGTCTTCTGCCCCAATCAGTCACGCAACGTTCTCATGTGATAGCCAGCTGGTATATGCTTGCTTCTTGGATGCAACTGTCTGTGTGTTTAGTGCTTCAAATCTCAGATTGCGTTGTCGTGTCAATCCATCTGCATATCTTCCTGCTAGTGTCAGGTAAATCTTTTGCTCCATTGCTTGAATTGGGCACATACCAGTGTCACTGTCCTGCATTACATGGTGTATGCAAGTTCTCTTTGTTTGGCATTTGTTCTTTCAGGATTTTAATGTGTGTTTTTCTTTTTGGGAGTTTATTTTGAGGGCAATTTAAATTTACTTATGTTTCACTAGCAAACGACTGTCAGATATTCTTCCTAACTTGCATTGATATGTGTATTTAGGTGAATTTGCCCTTTTTGGCATAATTTCTTTGAAACCGTTTTTTATTTATAGAATGAGACTGTCATGTCACAGAGCACTATCATTCTCGTGAGAGCTTCTTTTCTTACTGATAATTTCCTTATTATTATCTTACAAGATCTCACGCTGGATGATTCTGTTTTTGGTTGCTTGAATTTACTAATGCATTTGAGAGAAAATCATACTTCTTGATGAGAAAGGAGAAAATTACTGAGGTGGGTTGTGGAATAGAGTTACGTTTTGCCACTCTTTGGGCTTCAATTCTGGACTAGCGTCATGACTCTTCTCTCTTAATACAAATCAATGGGAAGGGGTTTTGGTTAATATTGTATAGCTTGTTTTTGTCTTTATGCACTGGAACTTATTCATTCAGTTTTAACTGAGGTTATCTTTAACCTGGTAACTTCTCTTGTGGGATGCCAAATTAAGTCAAGTTAATACTTCAATGATTGCCTTTTTTGATTTTATCAACCCTTCTTTTACTTTATGCAGTAGTTCCAGTGTCCACCCGCTTGTGATTGCTGCACATCCACAAGAAGCAAATCAGTTTGCTTTGGGACTATCAGATGGTGGAGTTCATGTCTTTGAGCCCCTTGAATCTGAAGGAAAATGGGGCATTCCTCCTCCTGTTGAGAACGGGTCAACGAGTAGTGTACCAGCGACACCCTCAGTTGGAGCTTCAGTTTCAGATCAAGCCCAGAGATGATGAAACAGCTGGCCGAGCACAAGTCCTTTTACATGCTTGGCTTGCTGGCCCTTTTCTAATTTAGGTACGCTTTTTCTTAATGTTTGTGAAAAGCAGTATTATTAAAATTAGACCATACCAACTAGTTGTTCAAACATCCATGAATCATATGCCGTTTTGATGCAAAAATCGTAGTAGGATAGTCGATTTGGTTCTATTAGTTGTTCAACGCTTAACTTTAGGATACAAGATTCACAATGTTAACTTGTATATTTCATGTTAACCTTATCTACTTGACTACAATGATCCGTGGTTGAACTATGTCGACTTGTTTCCCGGTATTTTGGGTTTTAATTTTATTTTTTACTATAAAATCACTTATTTTATTGGGTTTTCTCTTTTTGCAGTTTGAGGTTCGAGACGTGTAATTTACTCAAAGAACAACATGCAAAAATGTAGATTTAACATGTTTTTATCAGGATATTGTGTAAGGTAAATGCTGTAGAAGATTTGATAGTGAAATGTTTTTCCTTTTAGAAAAGAACATAAAGGTTGGAATTGCATTGTTTAGAAATTATCTCATGTTTGATTTGAGCTTTGAGGCAGGGAGGACTGTATTCAAAATGCAAAAATCTCTCCACTATTTCTTCTGAAGGAAAACTTATACACCCCACACCGGTAATTTTTTTTTTTTAAATTTTGAAAGATTAAAATTATTTGAATACACCCCTAACAAATTAAGAAAACTTACATTTAGTAGTTTTTAACTTTTGAATTTTGATTACTCATGCATTTGTGTTTAATGTGACTCATAAATCATCTAATATTTAAGCAACACTTGAAGTCAATTAATTTATCACAATTCACATAAATTTTTTCAATCAAACCAAAATAAAAATAGTTTCCCAAGTCGGGGATTCGCTTTAGGTTCTTTTTTCAGGTTTTGATTTTGATTCCGAAACCTGTAGGAATTGGAACCGGAACCGTACAGTGTCGGTTCCAATAAAATGGAACCAGACCTTACACGCACAGTGTCGGTTTTGGGTAGGTTCCGGTTTCGGTTCTACCACAGGTTCTGGTTCTATTTGCTACCTATGCTCATTCTAGTTTTTCAATTAACTTTTATGAGCATATACTTGAATATTGCAGTTAGTAATCATATAAATAAAGATTTAAATATTTGCAATTATATAACAAAAATAAAATTATACATGTTCTAATATATTAACATCTAAAAATTAGCATAATAAAATATAGATAGTAGCATATTGAGTACTTGAAATTATATTGACATTTATTCAAAGTGAACCTATTTTCCCCCACATTTTATCTTTCAAGACCCCACCAATGATTTAATAACCAACTCGGGGTGAAACTCAGCAAAGTTGTTGGGTCCCGAGTTGACCATTTTAACAGGTTGGACCGGCCGGTCAAACTGGGTTTCAAAAAGTTTAAAATTCAACAAATACATCCTTAAAAATTATCTAGGCCCTACAGGTTTGAAATTTAGCAAACACGCCCCAAATAGGTTGGCGGCGATGACACACCAAATGCAATCACAATCATCATTTGAGTCCATTCCCTAGAAAATCTATCCAAGATTTGGCTGGCGTCGATTGATTTTGACTAAATCTCACTACTTCCGACGTCAACAACCGTCCCCATCATTACGAAAATAGTCCACTCAGCCTCTTGGCCAAAACCTATCTCACCCCACCCCTGTTCACCTCGCCAATCGCCGACAAAAGTCGACTGTTGCTGCCGCCAGTTTTTTTTTATTTTCGGTCGATTAACTCGCTAGAAATCACTTTCGTCACCACCATTGCATTCATTGACACTTCCTCTTTTAAAGCTCTAACATCGTAACCTTCAATTGTTTATCAATCATTATCCCAAATTCTAGAGATTTGGATAAATAGGAAAATTGTTAACCTGACTTAGTGAAGGTCCTAATTCAAGTACTCAACCGGTCATACTAGGTTTTAAAACACTGGACCCCACTTGTAAATTTACCCCTTTAAAATGTTTATAAATTCCACATCCGAAAATACACTTTTATTTATATTTTTAAAATTTTTATGCTTTCCTTTTATTTATTTTAATAATATTATTTATACTTCTTGTGTTGAATTTAATGTTCAGAAATGAAATCCATTCAGAAGATTGGAAAAATAATAATTAGAAATCTGAAAGCATCAATGATCAAACTAACTTATAAATTTAGAGAAGTGCAGGAAAAAAAATAAATAGAAAAAAATTAACAAAACAACATACAATTGCAAAGCTTAAATTCAATCTCCATTGTAGTTACATAATCTTAAAGAAACTCTTTCAATTACATAAATTCTGTCTTCATTCTTTGAAAACAGAATTAAGGTTTATAATTGAAAAAGTAATATTAAAGTCACCAAAACCCGAAAAACCAGAATCCAACAGCGGACAAACTACTATATATCTACTATACATATCAAGCATACAGAATGTCATTTATATTTACAAGCATATATAATTATTTCTATACATTTACAATTCTTAAAATAGCTGCTCTTCCATGCCAACATTTGCAATATTTACACAACATTTTCATTGAATCTCCTCAATAACTGGGGGATAACTCGGGACGAAAGCTTATGAGATCCGGGAGATCGCTTAGTTGAAGCTTCTTAATGTCATTTGCAGCCACCTTGCACGACTCCAAGGTCAGTGATCTTAAATTCTTCAGTGGCTTCAGATGCCTTAACCCCGCACTGGTTATTCGAGAATTTGAAACATTTAAAGACACCAGCCCTGTCAAACCTGCATGTGCAAACAAGTATTTACCAAAAGAAACAATAATAGAAACACTGAGTGGACAAGTTTGTGAAGACCACCCCCAATATAAACGAGAAAAACCCAATCTCAACTTAGTGTCCACTTATTAAGTGTAAGGCATGCTTGTTTTAAAATGGTTTGAATGAAATCATAAGAATATGTATGCTGTACATTTTATTTTCCCAGGATTGTAGTTCAATTGGTCAGAGCACCGCCCTGTCAAGGCGGAAGCTGCAGGTTCAAGCCCCGTCAGTCCCGATGGATCCAAATCCAATTACCAATAAAAAAAATACATCAATAGATCTCTCCATTTTCTGTTAAACTGGGTACAAATGGTATAATTTCATTCCCAACGGTATCACTACTAAAGTGGAATATAAAGTATTAAATGACATGCTAGGACTTGCTCTTCTGGAGTGCAACTAGAGTTGAGAAGGGTGAAAGGAGCAAAACTCACCCCTTATTGGATGGTATGTGAGTATACAATCACCAACTAATGCAGTTAATAATTAACTCTCAACTGAAGAACACCATGGTAACAAGGTTTTAGCTCACAAATAAGCTTAGTGGACTGATACCACAATAGTCAGCCACATTGATGCACGGTTTGGTCTACGGTTCCAGTTCAGGAACCCTAAGATGGTGTTTTCTACAGTTCTTTATGCTGAGAATAATTGATTATCCAATATAAGCAGAGATTAGAGAGAGAATGTAACATAAAGTTAATAGTAAATACCAGAAATCAACTCCAAGGTTTTATCTGTCAAGTTGCTGTTCTGTGACAAATTTAGCAAAGACAACGATGTAAGATCTTTGATATGCTTTACACCAGCATCAGTCAATCCTCCACCACATATTTCCAAGGAGCGCAAGTTCTTGAAGTCTATTAGACAAAAAAAAGAAAAAAAAAAAAATGGTTGATAACTAAAAGGAAAACAGATAAATTTAAACCAGGACTGTCACTGACAAACAAATCCAAATCCATTCATGAATGAGGTTCATACACAGAGAAAACTCTTTTCCTTGTTAGGCTAACAAGTCCAATATCAAATTATTAGCAAGGAGGTGATTTAATTGCAAGATTCATAAAATTAGCGTCTTCCAACATTCCATTTATGCACTTTCCAAGTATTTTCTGAATATAATTATTATATCAAAAAATTATAAAAGACAAACAAAAAATCTAATCAGATGCAATAGGGCTCCAATGGAGGAACTGGATACGGAATATTATGAACCCATGTCCATTCTTTCAGACCCTATGCTCAAAATACCAATAGTGTTTTTTTTTTTTAGTTAGCATCCCTACGGTAATAATAATTTCCTTCTTAATAAGTAACTGAAGCATTACTGTAGCTATGTAACATACTTCGCAAATATGTTGTTCCAGAATCAGTAATACGAGCTCCAAAAAGATCCAGATGAGTCAATCCAGTCAAACCTGTATGAAGTAATGCAGAAAAATGGAATAAGTTGAAAGCATTTAAAAAATGGACATGCCATAAATTCTTTACACCTATTAACTTAAATACACAAAATGTATTTCTTAGCTACTTCAGAACCAGACTAGTTAACTTAATTACGCCTGAGTTTGTCTAAAATATTAAGGATATACAAATCATTTCATGAAATGAGAACACTTAAAAGGAAAAGAAAAGAAAAAATAGGAATAATGAAAAGGGGAAGGGGCACCATTCATTTAAAGGCACTTACTTGTAAGAGCTGCAAGCCCAGTATCTGTAATTTGCCGATTATCAAGATTAAGTGATTTAAGAGATGACAATCCAGACAATCTTCTTAATCCACCATCTGTAACTACAGTGAATGAAAGATTTATACTCTCCAGACTAGCCAAACCTACAAACAATAAACAAATAAAGTCAGGTCAACACATAAAATTTAATTCCACAACCTTTATTACAGACTTCATTTGTTGACTCAATGATAACCAAGTTCAATAATGAGAGAATTTAACAACCTCCTCAGGGTTTTATATATTCATTTAGCCACTACAAATTTTGACAATAGACAGGACTTTGTTCTCAAATTGCTTGCTGACCTCTCACAACAAATAACATGTTACTTCTAACTTCAGCAGGAGCAAGTGAAGTACAAAATTACTCTAATAACTTCACTGAAATTACTTGGCAAATTGTGCACTTAAAAGCAGATTAGGAAAGGGTCATAAGTATGTGAGCACTGAGTTTATATTAAGATTAAAGAGGGAGTAATCTGGCAAATACAACAAATATAATATTAACCTATAGAAAATTGACTATGCTTAAATTCGTTTTTTTTTTTTTTTTCTGTATACAAATTGTTATATCATGAGTTGAAGATGGATGTCTAACCAGAGAGATGACGGAGACCACTGCTTCCAACTTGCGTGTCAGACAACTCCAAACATTTTAAATGATAAAGGCCTAGAACATTAGCGTCTCAAGAAGCGTGAGGGATATATAAGGGTTAAAAAGAAGTAAAAAGAGGAGCAAAAGTAAGGAAAAGAGAATTATCATGAAATGTTATATAAAGTAAGCCAAGAAGGGCTATACAAATTACTGTTTAACTTCAACCTTAAATGATGCAGCAATAAATTTTCAAAAATTACCATTAATTGGTTTCTGTTCTATATATTAATTGCAATGAGATTCTTACGCAAAATATGTTGTACAGAATTATTAAATTGGGTATCAACCAGCAGGACATTCAAGAGAATGGTAACAGCTTACCAGGAAATTCAATAAATTCCTAGACCCTACATACTTCAGTAATCACATTGGAATGTTTCTTCCCCAAAAGATTAGTTTAATAATCAATACTACGAGGAATATTGGCTTAAGAAATTAATAAAAAATAGTTTAGATTTTTCTCATACAAATTGGTATAAAGAAAGGACGACTAAGATAAATAAAGGTGATGACTGGGAAACTGTTAAAGTAGTCACCTGTCAAATTAACTAGTCCGTCATCACCAATTCCACAGGAATCCAAGTTCAAGCTCTCCAAGTTTGTCAATCCTGTTTCAAAGCAAAATTAAGAAGCATACAGTCCAAATACATTTAAAAAAAAAAAAAAGTTTTCTTCTGTTTTCTTCTTCTCCCTTTTCTTGCTTATTTATTTATTAGAAAATATTGCTTGTACAATCCAGAGCAATCCAACAAAGCTAAATATACAAAGAAACTGAAGGAAAGATATTGTTAATGAGATATAATAATTATTTTAACAAGTCCATATTGCATTACAGTCTTAAAACTAATGACTTCTTTCCTCTCCTGAAGCGTTAATAAATTTGATAAACAAAGGAAAGTATAGTACAAGATTGACTAACTAAACTTTCAGATAAAAATACAGCAAAGCACAAGTACTAAGTGAAGCACAGAACTTCCTGTGTTCCCTTGTTAGACAGGAAAAGGTTATTTTTTCTTCATTATATGATAAAAGGATCAGTGGTGCCTTTTATTTTTTATTTATTTTTATTTTTTTAACATTCTATGACATTTGCAGGAACAAAAATAATGTAAAATGAATAAATTAGACTGTTGAGCACACAGTAAACAAAACAGAGAACTCACCTTTCAAGTGCACCAAACATGCATCTGTTATGTCATTGAATCCCAAGTTTAATACTTTTAAACTCCCAAGCCCTGCAGAAAATAAGGATTTGATTAGGTCAAGGTTAAATTCAAAGTTCTGACAAAAAACAACCAAAACATCTCATCATCTTAGCTAATTTGCAGTAAATCTCATGATGCCAAGAGGTGCAATTAATTGAAGACGACTTACTGGAAAATTTCTCACATCCATCATCAGACAGATGACATCTATTAAGATTCAAATACAGCAGGTCCCCAAGAGCTGCATAGATACAGGAAAAGAGAATATTTAGGCTAAATCCACACTTAATCAAGCTATTGAGTATATGCAACTTTAAGCAGCTCATTCTAAACTTTTACTAAATAGTTAACTTAGATCACATGTCAAGTCAAGGGATTATTTCTCCAATATACATTCCCTTGACTTGCAACATATCTGATATCTAAGTTTTCTAAATAGATAAATGAGTTGTTAATTGCAAGCTGGCAAACCATTCAAAAAGAAATTAGAAGATCAGTAGAAAATGGAAACACCAAGAGGCTTCAACCTGAAAGAGAGTCTAAGCATGCAGCCGTCACTGGGCAGCCTTCCAAATTCAATAGAGAAAGCTTTTGCAGACCTGAAACACAACAACGATCTCCAGTGTCAACAAAAAGAAGTTTGAATTACCAAGTCAAACAAGACTAGTAAAATATTCTAGAAAAAATGGGTAATTATTAAAAACCTATGGAAGAATTACTCATCAGGAAGTAGGGACATATGGTTGAAACACATACAAGAAAAAATGTAACGTTAAAATGACACTCAGATATCATGGATGGCATATGAAATTCACAAATATAGTTATAATTGTAGTAGTTTGAGATATCAGCATAGGCTCCAATTTTTTTTTTTTTTTCTCTGTCTATTTTTTATTAGTACTTTTAAAACTCGTACATGGCCATCATCAGTCTTTAGTTACGTCTATTGGTCACAGCATACTGATTGTCACTTCCTAAATTGTGAGCAAATCCCAATTGATCCTACCTTAAAATCATGAGAAAAAGAGAGTTAGTTTTAATGAAAACTAAGTTTTGTCTGTTAAGTTCTCTCATGAGTACTAGTCACAGCATCAAAAACTTGGTCTTTCTATCTTTTTCTACCCCAGAAGTTACTGTTCACAAATCAAATTCTCAGAATATCTTCCTAACACATGTTGTCCTAGTGTATTCTATTCCAGCTTTGAATTGATTTTCATAATCAGTTCTGTTATATCCATTAGCTGCTATCCTAAGATTGTGTGCCATAATTTAACAATTTACAAATAACGTCCATCATGATTTAACCATTCAAGCTACTGGAAACAGTTATAGACCTAAAAATTTTCTTGATCCAATGTTTAACAAGTTGTAAGCAACTTTACTCAAGTTACAAGCAACTTTACTCAAGTTACAAATATTGTCATACATCACAGCTTCTTCCCAATTTCTATGCTATCTATGTAGATGGGTTCTGGGAATCTTATTAATGCTGTCCCCAAGAAAGGTTAATCATTAAATCCTTCTAAAACAATTCCATTCATGAGTTAATATAGTGTTATACATTTTCTAAAAAATAAATTACTAGCATAACCTTAAAGACCCAATCAAAGCAGTTTTCTGATTTGTTTTGGTCCACTCCGTAATGTAGCCCAATTATGATTAACATTCCAAAATCATATGAGAAACATGAACAAAACCTCCCCCATTCACCATGGCAAAGTGGAATGGTGGTCCATGTGGCTAAGATATTATTCAACATGTAAAATTGTAAGACATGACAACATGATATAGATTAAAAAAAACAGTACCTTTCAAGTAAGTAATGCCGACATCAGTAACCTTGCTGCAGGAAATTTGTAGACTTTTCAAGTTTCTAAGCCCTGAAAAGAAATGGCACAAAAGTTACCCTAGATCTTTAAAACATTCAAACTCATACCAAATCTCGATAAAACTGATCCAATGCACATCCTTCAACACCTCTTAACTAAACTTCTAAACAGACATGAAGAACTATATAAAAAATGAAATCCATGGTTAGAGTGAGAAAATATAAGAGAATCGTGTGAAAAGGTAAATAATAAAACCATCCCAGAAGAAGAAGGATGGGTAAGAGTCACCTGAGAGAGGCTTCATATCAGAATCCGTGATGCAATTACACCATTTAATATTAAGAGACTCCAGCTTTGTCAGACCTGCAAAACAATAAATATGGTACACATTAGCCAGTTTATGCCTTTCTGAAAAGTGAGCAACTCTTTGATAACTCCATCAATGTTTGTTGCTATGTGTTTAAACTTAAGAGGCTTTTTGTTTTTCGCTATGGTGGATATTGAACCCACTTTTATCTCTTCCTCTGTAGTAACACAAATCTTTTGTTTCCAAAAAATATATTTATAGAGAAAGGCTAAGCTTACCACATATCATTTTTCTTTTCCAATTATATTTCTTGCTTCAAACATATGCACTACTTCTATTAATGAAAAAAGAAATTTCAAACAATTTACCCTCCCACAGAAAACCAAATTAATACCTCTGCCTTGGACAAGAGAGAGGGTTGGAAGGTTTAGAGGTAAACATACCTTTAAGATGACCAAGACCGCCATGAATTCCAATACATCTTTCCAGGTCCAACTTCGATAAGTTAATCAACCCAGCAAAGGCACTCATCCCTTGAGCAGTAATTGCATTGTTTCTTCTAAAACTCAAACTTGTAAGGTTTGAGAGATCTGAAAGATTTTCACATGGTAAAACAACCTGTGAAAAAGGTGCTCAAGTATAAAGTGAGCAGAGCTAAATCTCTTGAATGAAGGAAGATGATGGAACAGAATGGTGAGAAAGGAAAGGCACACAAATGATATTCCAAAATAGAGATTGTCATTCTTTTAGTGGGAAACTAAAGAAACTGTATTAATAATAATTCAAAGAAGGTAGAACTAAGAACCAGCAGACCACATTGAAGACAACATCCTAAGGAGCATCAACCTTATACAAAGACAGCCTAAAAATACCTGTCTATAATCCACAGTTCATACAAACCCCTCCCCAGTGAAAAAGAGAACTATCTATATAAAAATTACCCAATCCCCTTCCCAGTTTAGATTGATAAAATAGTTTATACCAGTGTAACACATGCAAAGGGAGATCATAACTCATTTCTACCACAATCTTTTGAAATTCAGAGTATTCACCATTATCAACACAGTAACTGAAAATATGTAGAAAAGGTACCAGAGATGTGCCCAAGCCCACAATCTGAAATCTGGTTACAGTCATTAAAATTTAAGGATTGCAGGTTTGTGCAATCTTTGAGATTAATCAACCCAGAATTAGAGACATCAGAACCAGAAAGATCCACACAAAGTAAAGATGAGCCCTGAGAAGCGATGACATCCATCCACTTGTCATTTACACCAGGGTACTCTCCCAGGTAAAGGTCCTGTCACGAAAACTTTGCAGATCAGCATGCCCATTAGGGGCAATGGCACAACCATCACAATAATTTTAACACCACAAGTAAAAGTATCATGCTAGGAATTACCTGGAGAGCACAGTCTCGAAAAGCTTCTAGAGAAATATCAGTTAGACGTTGGGAATTTACCAGTTCATTGAAGATTTGCTGACTGATATCCCTTGGGAGCATTGAAAAGGTATTATATCTATCTATGTCCTGTTAGGTAAGCAGATCAAAGATCAGTCACTGAAAAAAACTGTTGAGGCCTTCTACCAGGCATGATATGAAAACAGAATACCTCACGAATTTTATGAGCACACAACTCCATAAGGGACGGGCATTTCCCTTGTCCTCGTTGGATTTCCAGCGGAGGCCTAAAAAATGAGGTCATCAACCACTTGGAACTTCCACTTTTATGATATCTTCCACAAACCCCTCTATTTAACCTATCTTCATGATCCAATTGGCCTCTCTTCCTAGAACAAGCTCCTCCCATTAAGGAAATATCTTGTGATCAATATATGTCATAAAAATTGCAGCAGAACACTACTTTAACCCATTCAATTACCAAAAAGTAACCATGCACTCTACTTCACCCTGTAAAACAAGAAAGAGTGACAGCAAAATAAGTATTCAGCCCACACAATCATTAAGAAAACGCCTTTTCAATTGGCATCCAATTAGAATTGAGCTTGTGATCATCATGCTAGAACTATAAATTTAACAGACAGAATGTCAGTCAAAAAATCATGATGCAGATTTTCCCAGCCAAATTAAAATGGTGCTTATCATGTTTGTGATGATATGCTCTTCTAAAATTGTTTGTAATAATATGCTTTCTGTTAGAAAATATATCCATATGATACAACTGCTCGAATAATTTGTTTTATACACATATTTCACACAACTTAAGAAATGAGAGAAAACACCTTTTGTGCTTGATTATTTGTCGTGAGCTCGTTTTCTAGGCTTGTAGGCAAGGGGTTCAAACTTAGACATAGAGTTAATTCAATTTTCTCTTTCAGGATGGTGCGGTAATGATTGTCTGATATAGTCAAAACAGTGATGGTAATGACTGCAGTTGTGGTAATCTTGCTGAAGGTGCAAATAGATGTAAAGGTAGTTATGCAGTAAAAGTGGTCATCACGGTGGTGGTTGGGTTATAGTTATGTTGTAACTGTTGTGGAGGTGTGGTGCCACCAAGCTGTATATTGATATAAAAAGTTCCTCAATACAGCTAAATAAAAAATAAATATATAAAACACTAATACAATACTTAAAGCAATCAAAGTCCTAGCCATTAACTGATTTTTTTTTTTTTTTTTTTTTTTAATATCTAGAAATAAAATGGGTTACAATTCACAATTAAGATATATTTCAGGTATCTCAAGAACGAAAATACGAAATTTACATTATTAGTCTCACGCGTACTATAAACAAAATCAACAATTTGAGCCGTAAAATACACGCATGACTTGACAAAAATTATCTGAGCTAAACCACACCAATATGTCAGGTTCAAACTTGAAATTAGAAACACTGGATTTTGATAAGCCGAATATTATTGAACTTTGGTTGGTAAGAAACTTGCATTTCTTACCAACCAAACATGGCATACTTCAACTTCAGTTTCACGAATAGTTTTCAGTTCCGCTTACTCGCAAGTCGCAACACAAAATATAGCCAAACACAAATTTAGAAAATAAAACAGAGAATTCACCAAATAAAAATAATTAAAAACAGAGTAAAGCCACGATCGTCGAGTCAAAATACAGATTCCAAGAAAATAGTTTCACGAAAATTATTCTCTAAAACAACACATACGGAAGCATAAAGAAAAACAGAGAATCAAAATATATATACAGAAACGTAAAAATCATTCCTTTCCTCAGCTACAGAGATGGATATGAACTCAGCGATATTCACAAACATATATTAACATACAATAGCAACCAACAAATCATATAAATCAGAATTTTCTTTTCACCGGAAAAGTTTTCCAGCAATCATTTCATTTTCTTCCCCGGAAACAAACAGAATCAGATGAAAACACGAAAACGACTAAACAACGAAACAGAAAAAAGTAAAGAATACCTCATCATCATGATTAATCTAGATTTTTGATCTAGAGAGATAAATATCAAAGGCTTAACAGTGACATAAGAGGGAGACAGATTGTTTGAGAGTGAAGCTTTGAGAAGGAGAGAATGTAAAAGAGTAACAAGAAGTGCTAAAGTGGCTGTGACCCGAACTAGAGTCCGGACCAACGGACTACTGCCACGTCTTCGTTTGAGTCAGCGAGAGAGGTTGGTTCGGAGTTCGGTATATTGTGTAGATAAATACATTTACACCCCTATTGATTGCCATATTAATTTATGGTTTTATAATTTTGAAAATGACTCAAAATACCTTCTATTAATTGTAATTTCCAAGTGAGGACAACTCTATTTGATAGGTGCCGGCCGGTACCCATCTAGGAGGATGGAAATTAGTTGTTAAACTCAATTAACAAGTATTTCGTTTTACCAAGAGAACATCTTATGTACAATATACATGGATATATATACAATCAATTAATCTAACGTAAAAAAGTTCCTTTTTTTTCTTTCTATTGCGCGACATCCTATCACTGCCACCCAAAACCACAATTAAACTAACAATATATAAATGTATGTATGTATGCATATATGTATATATGGTCATTTTTCAGTCAAGACATCTTGATATAAATTTAGTCAAGACCATACATATTTATTGTTGAATTAATTACATTAGACTAAATTAATATTTTACAATCCAAATTAATGGTATGTATGTATTTATGTATGGTCATTTTCTAATTAGGACATCTTGATATAAATTTAGTCAAGACCATACATATTCATTGTTGAATTGATTACATTAGACTAAAATAGTATTTTACAATCCAAATTAATAGTACCTATGTAGTCTTGATAAATTTATATAAGAACGTCCTGACTAGAGAATTGACTACTTACACACAAACATAGCTATATGCTTGACAAGGATAAAATTGATAACACGATAAAGTTTGGGGATTTAGGTAATATTTATCCTACAAATCAGATAAAGCAGAGGAGATATTAGTGGGTCCTACCTCTAGTTGATTACTGTGGTTCCAGCCAATGAAATTTTAGAAATTTTTTAATTTTTTTGGTTATCCGTTGAGGACTGTGGGCCGTCCGTGGGCCCAATGGGGGGTTTGCTTTGGGGATTCTACACGCAACGTTTTCGTGTGGATTATGAATTGTCATAAAGTCATTTGTTTAATCAAATCATAATTAGAGTATTAAATTACGACATTATATTAATTACGACGAGGTTCGGTGAGTGGAGTAT
Organism: Pistacia integerrima; assembly: GCA_026225825.1. Classification (NCBI taxonomy): domain Eukaryota; kingdom Viridiplantae; phylum Streptophyta; class Magnoliopsida; order Sapindales; family Anacardiaceae; genus Pistacia; species Pistacia integerrima. The sequence goes on along the minus strand of CM047750.1, from coordinate 13,346,157 downwards.
TGCTTGTTTTATTTAAGGGAAAAGACATACACCTGCCGTAAAGATAAATTGGTACTTAAAAAGTTTTAAAATGACAAATACCCACTTTCTATCCAAATCCGTTAATAAATCTGTTAACTAAAATGATATTATCATTCTATCATTTTTGTAGGGTAATTTTGGCTTTTTATATTTTAGGGTTTGTGCATAAAAAAAGTTAAAAAAAATTGCATTAATAAGACATTAAAAAAATCCGTCCAAATCTCTTATCTTTCTTCTTCTTCTCCCCCTTCTCTTTCTCTTATTCTCTCCCTTCTTTCTTTCTTTCTTCTCCCTCTTTTTCCTCCGGTCACTAGGCAAAAACCTGGCACCGAAATATGGACTAGAAGCTGGCCAGATCGAAAGCCTCTCTTTTCTCTCTCTTCCCGTCTTCATCTTTTTCATCTCTATCATAAAAGGGCCAAAAAAGGGGGGTCTTTTGCAAAGATGTCGCACTTCCCCACCCATTTTCCAAAAGCCCCGTCACCAAAACCTTTCCTCTCCTCGCCAATCGTCTTTTTGGTGTGCCCTTTCCAAAACTCCCTTTTTTCCCGTCGTCGCTTGCTCACATTTCACCGCCGACTGAATTCCTAGGGTTTTTGTTGTTTGTTGAATTGGGATTGATTGGTGTTTTTTGAAGTTTCCAATGGGAAATTGATGGTTGGAGATTAATTGTGAGTGTTTTTTTGTGTTTTTGTTTTATTTTTGGGGATTTCTGATCGGTTTTGGCATTGATGATTGATTTTTCAAGTTTTGGCACACCACTTGTTTGAGGTTTTGCTCCAACCCTTCTATGCCTTGAGTGTTTTGGTTCTTTTGAGTGTTTGAGAGTGGTTCTTCGGGATTTTTTGCATTGAATCTTTTGGTGATTTGAGTGAGGTTTTTTTGGGGCTTTGGTCATTTTTGCTGGTTGTTGTCCTGGTTCTAGCGATTGCGGTTCTGGCGAGAGATGAAGACGGAATTTTAATTAAAATTAATTATAAAAATAAAATAATTAAAATTGAGAAGGAAGATTTTTATAAAATTAATATTAAAGAGAGAAAATGGACACGTGACCAATGCAGAATGTTATATTTTTTTTGTTGGATATAAAATTACCATATTGTCCTTCTTTAAATAAACTTTACTAACAGATTTGGACGGAAGGTAGGTAATTGACGGTTTCAAACTTTTTGGGTATCAAATTATCTTTATAGCAAACTATGGGTGGGTGCATGTCATTCGGCCTTTTATTTATACATAAAAATAAAGTTCTTTGAGTGAGCCGATTAGCCACGTTATCTTTCTAAATTAGTCCAAATTATCAGTTTTCTTTAAGATATTAGGTTGGATGCTGACATAATTTTTATCCAAAATTGTGATACTTCTACCAATAATATTTTGTGTTTAACGATTCAACAAGATACTAAAATTGGTGCGCTGAAGTAAGAATATTATAGTTGTAATGTCGTCTATTATAAGTGTGATGTTTAATATTATAAAAATAATCCATATTTAGTATCATCAATTTAAAAAAAAAAAAAAATAGCATAGGACAATTTTATATTATGCTACTATAATGAGTGATTTCGTGAATGGATAAGGATTTATATATATAGGGATAGCATAAAAACTCAATAAGATGAGGTGTAAAAAAAATTGTTATGTGGGAAACAATAATGCTATGGACACCAAATTTTTGTACTAAATTTTTGTATCAAATTTATGTACCGAATGACATGGCATCTAGTCAGACGTGGTCACGTTGGAGACAAAACACGTCTTCCGTGAATGAACGACTGTCCAATAATTATGAATATTCGTCCATATTTTATGGACGACCGTTCATCATAAATGAACGAGCATTTACAAAAATATCAATGGACTCCCATTCATTTTACATGGACAGGCGTCCACCTCATATGGACGTCCGTCCATAAAATTATAAAAACAAAATAATGTTTTACCTTTGATTTTCTACTCACAATTTTTCAATAAAAATATTTTGCACTTTAGTTAGAGGAATTATTAAATGGTTCATCAAATAGTATGTTTTTGATGCATGATTATTTTCATTTATTGTCCATTGATATGACAAATGCTACATCTCAGAGATATAATCAAACACATATAAGTATAACTAGATTCATGCATGTCCAAGGATTTTATAATTGTTCATATGTATACATTTCAACCATTTTTATAAGGGTATGTGTATGGATGCCCGTCTTTCTTATACGGACGGCCGTCCATTGTATATGGACGGACGACCGTCCATTGTATATGGATGGATGACCGTCCATATAAGATGGATGAGCATTCATTATTTTGTTTTTATAATTTTAGGGATCGACATCCATATCGGGTGGGCGACCGTCCATATAATATGGACGAGAGTCCATTGATATTTTTGTGGACGCTCGTCCATTCGTGATAAATGGTCATCCATAAAATATGGACGAGCGTCCTTAACTGTTGGATGACCGTTCATTCACAGAAGACGTGTTTTGTCTCTAACGTGACCGCGTCTGAGTGGATGTCATGTCCTTCGGTACAAAAATTTGGTGTTCGTAGCATTATTTTTGGGAAAAGAATCCCTTCTGAATTTTGGGGTTAGCGGCAAAAAAAAAAAAATGCATTGGAAATGAAGATGGGGTGGAGGGCCGTGAGTGAAGGTTAAAACCCATGAAAACCCCTCCCTCGTCTTAATAAAAATATATAATATATTAAATACATATGAGTAATTATAATTATTATTCTATTTAAGAAAAAAATTATGGGATTTTTGTGTAAGAGGTTGGGACGAGTATTGCATTTCACTCTCAAGGAAATCCTACCCTTGGCCTAATATGAAAAGTTGGGTTGAGGTAAAGGTTAGAAGGGACGTTATATAAGGGTGTTCAAAACTAGGTACCTGAATCGGTTTTGCATTTGGTTGACCTGAACCGAATATTTGGGTTAGGCTCTAAGGGTGCCCGGTATTCAAACCAGTTTGGAAATTACCCAGTATTGAACCAAACTGAATTTTTTGTTCGGTTACTGGGTACTAGGGATGGGCATAATAGCCGTCCTCGCGGGGACCCATCTCGACCCGTCCCAAATGGGGTGGAGTTTCCCTGAATTATGTGAGATTTAGGTCGGGCTCGGGCTGAAAATTGGTCCCCGAATTCAGGGATGGGACGGGGACGGGATCGGTCTTGCCCCGCCTTATATATATATACCTAAACTCCCTTCTAAGCACTGTTCAGCACAAGCACGCCAAGCACTTGTTAGCCTTCCTCAAGTATGCGTATCCCTGCTACAAATTACAAACATAATACACAAGAGAGGCTAATGAAATTGTAATACACAAAATATATGGGAAAACCCAACCTTATATTATAGATTCCGAATACGAGGAACTTAAGCACCCTCACAATGTTTCCCACTGATTATAATCTGATCCCAATCACAGATTAAGCACCCAAGTTACAATAAAGGAATACACTCACATATTCCTTGCCCTCTCTCTCCCTCTCTTTCTCGAATTATACAACCTGCTTGCCTTATATACATGTTGGCATAACAGTTACATAGTGGTTACAACAACAGTTACAACCCTATCAAGCAGTTACCAAGCAATTTGCTTACATACAAGTTTATCTAGACAAATAAAATCATCCCACAACCTTTGTCCAGCAAACATGCAGCCTTATCTGAGCATCCCATCAAACTAGCGCATGTCCACATGCACCCCACGCAGACTGTTGTCTGCCTTATGCATGTACTCAACAACTTGTTGCTCCCTTTGCCTGTTTGCACACGTCCTATCTCGTGTGTTGCTTGACCTACCCATGGGTGCCCCACGCCCATGTTGATACATGTCTACGTGCGCATGTTCAAGCTTACAAGTGTCCACCCGCGCTAGCCATCTCATCGATGAGTTCTTGGCGTCCCAACGCTCAAGCACCCCATGCCTGATCTCGCCCATCCTTGTTTAGCATACACCCATGTATTGTCTTGGCAAGGTTATGGCCAAGGATGAAAGTAACACGCTTGCCCACGCCCTTGGCATCTTTAAGGGTCTCACAAACCGTGATCCAAAATCTTCTCAATTTCATCATCAAATTGTTTTCTAATTATGGGAGGAGCTCTCTTAGCTTGGGTCTTTGAAGAGTCCTCGTTGTACACATGGAATGAATTCAAGAAGCTCACATGAAATGTGGGATGCACCTTGATCCGTTCATGCAGTTTCAACCTATAAGCAACAACACCCACTTTGCTTACAACCTCAAATGGTCCATCATACTTTGGAACCAATGCTCTATGCACTCGTTTGCTATTGATCTTCTTCCATATTTGAGGAGTGAATTTGAGTAGTACCTGGTCACCAATATCGAACTCTAACAGTCTCCCTTTGGCATCAACATACTTCTTCATCCTTTTGCCTTCCGTAAGCTATCTTGAGATTGGTCAATAATCTTTTGTCTGTCCCTAGTCACCTTGTCAGCAGCAGGAAATTTCCCCTTTGCTGGCTATCTAGCAATCTCTATTAGGGTCAAGGGTTGTTGCCCTAACACCAACTCAAAATGACTTAGCTCTGTTGAAGACGACTTATGAAGATTGTAGCAAAACTGTGTAGAATCCAACAACTCTAGCCAATTCTGTTGGCTAGTAGTAACATAATGTCGAAGATATTCCTCCAGCAATGCATTCACCCGTTCAGTCTGACCATCCGTTTGTGGATGATTGGCTGTACAAAACTTCAATTCAGTTCCCATCATATTGAAAAGAGTAATCCAAAACTGCCTAGTAAACTATGCATCTCGATCACTAACCAAGTCTACTGGTACTCCAAAATATTTCATCACGTTTTTATAAAATAAGGTAGCAGATGTCTCCGCTGAACAAACATCTGGTGTTGTCATAAAAACAACATATTTTGAAAATCTGTCCACCACAACAAGGACCGAAGACATACCTTCCACCTTTGGGAACCAACTGATAAAGTCAAGAAAGGCTGACACCCAAGGCCTCTCCGGAATGGGCAGGGGTTGTAACAACTCTGCTACCTTTCTTCTTTCTGTCTTGTCTAATTGGCATACCAGACAAGTCTTCACATAGGATTTGATATCGGCTTCCATTTTAGGTTAATAATAATCCATCATCAACAAAGCCAAAGTTCTTTCTCTACTAGGATGGGCTGCTTAAGGTGAATTGTGAACTTCTTTCAACAACAGTTGTCTCAATCCACCCCTGTTGAGGACATATAACCTATCCCCTTTGGCATGCAACAACCCATCCTCTAACCAGTAGTGCCGTATAGTTCCATCATGAACTTGTGTCACCAAGTCCCTATACTCGACATTTTGTTTGGCAGCCACTCACAACCTATCCAACATGTCAAATTCCACCCAGGTTATTGCATATAGAGCATCAATCACCTCTTTCCTACTCAAAGCATCAGCAACTTGATTGTGCCTTCCCAGCTTGTGTTGCCATGCAAAATCATACTCAGCCAAAAGTTCTTGCCACTGGGCCTGTTTTGAGGACAACTTCTTTTGTGTCTTGAAGAAAGTATTAGCCACATTGTCTGTTAGCACTACAAACTTCGTGCCCAGCAAGTACACTATCTATACCTGCAAACAATGCACAACAACCACTATTTAACTTTCGACTCTCAAAATGTACGGGATGTCCCTCTTGTACCAACACCCCACCAATGGCTTTCTCCAAAGCATCCGTATGTACCTCGAAAGGTAAATCAAAATTTGGCCATCTCAACACTAGTTCTGAGGTAATGGCTTCCTTCAACCTTTCGAAAGCCTTGGCAAATGATTCTGCCCACTCCCACCGTTGCCCTTTTTCCAGCAAGTTTGTCAATGGTGCTGCCTTTTTTGAGTACCCCGTAATGAACTTGCGGTAATAGTTTGCCAAACCCAAGAAATATCTTAACTCGGGAACTTTGTAGGAGTTGACCATTCAATAATCACCTGCACTTTCTTTGGATCCATCCTCACTTGCCCCTTACTCACCAAGTGCCCCAAGAACATGATTCCTGTTTAGCAAACTCACATTTTTCCATCTTTACATACAATTGATGTTCTCTCAACTGCGACAGTACCCTTCTCAAATGAACTAAATGTTCATCCAAACTTCGACTATAGACCACAATGTCATCCAAGAGTACAACCACAAATTCATCCAAGAACTCATATACACATCATTCATCAAATTGCAAAATGTAGTTGGTGCATTGGTCAAGCTGAACGGCATGACTAAAAATTCATAAGAACTATACTTGGTTACACAAGTGGTCTTAGGCTCATCTCCCACAACAATTCTGACTTGCCAATATCCCGACCGTAAGCCCAACTTAGTGAAGACCGAGGCCCCACTCAATCTGTCCAAGAGATCTTGAATAACGGGAACAAGATACTTGTTCCGAATTGTAACCTTGTTCAACGTCCTATAATCCACACACATCTGAAGGGAACTATCTTGCTTTTTCTGAAATAATATAAGAGCACCATAATCTCACCGCACTTGCATTAAGTAATTTATCAAGTTGCTTTCGGAGTTCTTTCAACTCCATGGGAGACATCCTATATGGTGGATGAGCACGTGGAAATGCCCTTGGTTCCAGCTCGATCTTATGATCAATTGCTTATCTTGGAGGAAGTTATTTCGGTAACTCCCGTGGCATTACATTAGTAAAGTCTCACAATAACTCTGCCACAACATCCGACACGTCAACCTTTTTATTAGGCTTTACCTCTATCATTGCTACCAGATAAGTTTCCTACCCTTTCTTCAGCCCACGCTTCACTACTGTGGCTGAGATAGCAATAAGCCTAGACTATCCCAGTTTGTTACTCACACCCGATGAATAGCAAGATACAAAACAATGACCTGATTCATAATTTATTATCATGTCATTCAAGTAGGGTAACACTGACACCTTTGCTGCGTTGAAGAACTCTACCTCCAAAAAAATATCAAGATCATCCAAGGGAACAACAGTCAAGTTGATCTTACCCGTCCAACAGCCCACACATGCATGCACATTGTAAACTATTCCAGTCACCCTGCGTGCATTAGAGTTCATAGCCTTTACTGTTGTAGAACATTGTATAGGAGTACATTTCCATAATTCCAATGAGGATGTCGGGTTCTTCTGGTGGGGGTAGTTTGTGAGACCTTTAAGGATGCCAAGGGCGTGGGCATGCGTGTGGCTTTCATCCTCAGCCACAACCTTGCCAAGACAATACACAGACATGGGGTGTGGGGTGCGCGCAACATGTGTGGGGTGCATGTGGACATGCGCTAGTTTGATGGGATGCTCAAACAAGGCTGCATGGTTGCTGGATAAAGGTTGTGGGACGATTTTATTTGTCTAGATAGACTTGTATGTAAGCAAACTGCTTGGTAACTACTAGATAGGGTTGTAACTGTTGTTGTAACCACTATGTAACTGCTATGCCAACATGTATATAAGGCAAGCAGGTTGTATAATTTGAGAGAGAGAAAGAGAGCAAGGGATATGTGAGTGTATTCCTTTATTGTAACTTGGGTGCTTAATCTGTGGTTGAGATCAGATTGTAATTAGTGGGAAACACTGTGAGGGTGCTTAAGTTCCTTGTATTCGGAATCTATAATATAATGTGGGGTTTTCCCATATATTATGTGTATTACAATTTCATTAGCCTCTCTTGTGTATTGTGTTTGTAATCTGTAGCAAGGATACGCACACTTGAGGAAGGCTGACAAATGCTTGGCGTGCTTGTGCCAAACAAGGCCTAGAAGGGAGTTTAAGCCCTATGACATTGGTATCAGAGCTAGGTTGGACCAAGTTCGTTCTTAAATTTTCTTTATTGTTGTTTCATGTCAAAAAGGGTTGAGATGGACGTCTTAAGGGGAAAGAGTGACTCAGTTAGAGGAGATGCTGGGTGACATTTAAGATGGTCAGGCTATGACCATCAATGAGAGACTTGATCAGACTGATCAGAGTTTCGAAATTCTCCATAAACGATTTATGAAAATGTTGGACATGACCAACAAGAGGCGTGAGATCCTAGAGAATGACAATGCCTTGCTAAAGCATGCTCTTCCTTGTAGTCTTGATAGGGTAAGTACAACCAAGATTAGAGTACCCAAACCTAAGGCTTTTTAGGGCGCTAGAAATGCCAAAGAGTTGGAAAATTTCTTATGGGATATGAAGCAGTATTTTGAGGCCGCAAAAGTCATTGATGTCGAAAAGGTCTTAATAACTAGTATGTATTTGGCTGGTGATGCTAAATTGTGGTGGTGCACAAGATTGGCAGATGATGTGAGTGCGGGTAGACCCAAGGTTGACACTTGGGACACACTCAAGAAGGAATTGAAGGATCAATTCTTGCTAGGAAATACATCATGGAATGCTAGGGACCAGATGAAAAAGCTCCAGCAAAAGGGTACTATGAGGGAGTATGTAAAGGAGTTTAGTTCCTTGTTGTTAGATATTCAAAATATGTCTGAGGAGGACAAGTTGTTTAACTTTACGTCAGGTTTGCAAGGCTGGGCGCAAGTTGAATTGAAAAGGCAAAAAGTGCAGGATTTGCCTAGTGTTATTGCTGTGTCGGATAGGTTGGTAGACTTTAAAAGTAGCAAGGAGAGAGAGCCTGTTGTTGCAACAAAAGCAAAGAAGAACGAACACCGGGAAATTAAAGGAAGCAAAAAGAAAGACTTCCAATTTCAGAAGAGAAATTCTACCAGCAAAAAAGGGAAGGCAATTGCTGGCAACAATTTCTCTAAGGAGAACAAAGAGGGCAAAACGATATCCAGTTGTTTCATTTTTGGAGGACCACATAGGGCAAGAGATTGTCCAAAGAGAGAAAAGCTTAACGCTTTGATGGGTGAAGAGGGAGAGTCTTATGGTGAGCAGATCACTATGAATTCGATGCAATTACTGAGTGTTATGAAGGCAGAAACGGATTCAAAGAAGGAAAAGGGTTATACTTACATAGGAGTTGTGAGCAAAGGTGCCGCTTGAAATGCTCTACTGTTTGTTGATTTGAAAGTAAGGGATAATGAAGTTAAAGCCTTGTTGGATACAGGAGCAACTCATAATTTTGTGGTAAATAGGGTTATTTCAAAGTTGGGGCTAGCTCTTTCAAAGAGTCCTACAATGGTAAAGGCTGTGAACTCTAGTGCATGCGGGGTGACTGGAATAGTTTACAATATACATGTATGTGTGGGCTGTTGGACGGGTAAGATCAACTTGACTATTGTTTCCTTGGATGATTTTGATATTATTTTGGGGGTAGAGTTCTTCAAGGAAGCAAAGGTGTCAGTGATACCTTACTTGAATGGCATGATGATAAATCATGAATCAGGTCCTTGTTTTGTATCTTGCTGTTCATCGAGTGTGAGTAGCAAACCGGGACAGTTTAGGCTTACCACTATCTCAGCCACGGCAGTGAAGCGTGGGCTGAAGAAAAGGCAAGAAACTTATTTGACAACAATGATAAAGGTAAAGCCTGATAAGAAAGTTGAGGTGTCAGATGTTGTGGCGGAGTTATTGCGAGACTTTGTTGATGTAATGCCAAGGGAGTTGCCCAAAGAACTTCCTCCAAGACGAGCAATTTATCATAAGATCGAGTTGGAACCAGAGGCGTTTCCACCTGCTCGTCCACCATATAGGATGTCTCCTATGGAGTTGAAAGAACTTCGAAAACATCTTGATGAATTACTTGATACAGGTGCGGTGAGACCTCCAAAGGCTCCTTATGGTGCTCTCGTATTGTATCAGAAAAAGCAAGATGGTTCCCTTCGGATGTGTGTGGACTATAAGACACTGAACAAGGTTACAATTCGAAACAAGTATCCTGTTTCCCTTGTTTAAGATCTCTTGGACATATTGAGTGGGACTTCGGTTTTTAGCAGGAGGAAATTTTCCCTTTGTTGGATGTCTAGCCTGTCCCTAGTCACCTTGTCAGCTGTAGGAAATTTCCTCTTTGTTGGCTGTCTAGCAATCTCTATTGGGGTCAAGGGTTGTTGCCCCAACACCAACTCAAAAATTCATACCTAGTCACACAAGTGGTCAAGCCAAACGGTATGACTAAAAATTCATAAGAATCATACCTGGTCACACAAGTGGTCTTAGGCTCATCTCCCGCAGCAATTCTAACTTGCCAATATCCCGACTGCAAGTCCAACTTAGTGAAAACCGAAGCCCCACTCAATCTGTCCAAGAGATCTTGAACAAGGGGAACAAGATACTTGTTCCGAATTGTAACCTTGTTCAACGCCCTATAGTCTACACACATCCGAAGGGAACCATCTTGCTTTTTCTGAAACAATACATGAGCACCATAAGGAGCCTTTGAAGGTCTCACTGCACCTACATCAAGTAATTCATCAAGCTGTTTTCGAAGTTCTTTGAACTCCATGGGAGACATCCTATATGGTGGACCAGCAGTTGGAAATGCCCTTGGTTCCAACTCGATCTTATGATCAATTGCTCATCTTGGAGGAGTCACGTGGGATTACATCGACAAAGTTTCACAATAACTCTGCCATAGCATCCGGCACCTTAGCCTTCTTATCAGGCTTTACCTCTATCATTGCTCTAGATAAGTTTCTTGCCTTTTCTTTAGCCCACGCTTCACTGCTGTGGCTAAGATAGTGGAAAGCCTAGACTGTCCCGGTTTGCTACTCACATTCGATGAACAACAAGATACAAAACAAGGACCTGATTCATGATTTATCATCATGCCATTCAAGTAGGGTATCACTGACACATTTACTGCCTTAAAGAACTCTACCCCTAAAATAATATCAAGATCATCCAAGGGAACAACAGTCAAGTTGATCTTACCCGTCCAACAACCCATACATACATGTACATTGTAAGCTATTGCAGTCACCCCACGTGCATTAGAGTTCATAGCCTTTACCATTGTAGGACTCTTGGAAAGTGCTAGCCCCAACTTTGAAACAACCCTATCTGCCACAAAATTATGAGTTGCTCTCGTATCCAACAAGGCTTTAAATTGGCTATCCCTCGCTTTCAAATCAACAAACAGTAGAGCATTTCGAGCGGTACCCTTGCTCACAACCCCTAGGTAAGTATCACCATTTTCCTTATTTGAATCTGTTTCTGCCTTCATAGCATTTAGTAATTGCATTAGATTCACAGTGATCTGCTCACCACAAGACTCTCCCTCTTCACCCATCAAAGCGTTAAGCTTTTCTCTCTTTGGGCAATCCCTTGCCCTATTGTGTCCTCCACAAATGAAATAGCTGGACATCGTTTTGCCCTCTTTGTTCTCCTTAGAGAAATTATTGCCAGCAATTGCCTTCCCTTTTTCACTGGTAGAATTTCGATTCTGAAATTGGAAGTCTTTCTTCTTGCTTCCTTTAATTTCCTGGTGTTCCTTCTTCTTTGCTTTTGCTGCAACAACGGGCTCTCTCTCCTTGCTACTTTTGAAGTCTACCAACCCTTCCGCCGCAGCAATGACCTTAGGCAAATCCTAGTGTTGTATATATATATATATAGAAAGAGAGAGAGAGAGAGAGAGAGAGTAAGGTTTAATTTTAACCATTTAATCCTATATTAATTTTAATAATTGAAAATCAATCAATGAAGCCATAAATTATACAAGAACAAATTATAATTGTGTGAATATTTTATGAAACCATATACAAATAGGTAATAAATAAAACTATATTAAATATAATAAATCATTATAATATTTGTAATTCATAATAAATATGTTATGTATGTATAATGTATCATTTGATATACATAATATATATTATTTATGTATAATGTATCATTTGGTATTTTGATTGATTATAATAAATCAATAAATCATTATAATTTTTTTTTTTGTCCCTCATTGAATCATTATTTCAATTGCATTATCCAATTGCCCTTGTTATATTATAGTAGTTATTTATTTAGAATTTATTATAATATATATGTATAATGTATCATATGTAATACATTATGCATAATGTTATGTATTATTTAGAATATTAATGAGACATTGTAATGTATATGGTATAATTTATTTAGAATTTATTATAATATATTATATATTATACATTATATATAATATGCTATAAAACAAAAAATATACATTATACATTATACATAATATGCTATTATCCGTAATCATAATATCATATATTCATATATTAATACTTGTTAATCAATACAATAATACATAATATTATACCATTAATATATAATATATTTACATATATGTATAATGTATCATAATTATAATTTTGATATTTTGATTCATTATAATTTTTTTAATCATTAAAAATTAAAAAAAATTATAATTCAAATCCCCAAATGGGGATTTCGGGGAATCCCTGAATTCCTCATTTGGGGATCGGGCCTAATTCGGGGATTCCCCGAATTCCCCGTTGGGCTAGGGGTTAGGACCGGGGAATCCCCTTAGGCTTTCGGGCTGGGGCAGGAGAAAGGGGTTCCCAGCCTCGTTTTGGCCCGTGCCCATCCTACTAGGTACTCGGTTTTTGAACCGAATTTCATTTTTTTTTTTTAATAATGCTAGCCTTACTCCCATTTTTTTACCCCCTTCTCTTACTCCCTTATGTGGCAGCCGACAAGATAGATGCCTAAACGGAAATAATGCACTAACAAAATATTTCCTACTTGAATGAATTTGTAAGGAGCAAAACCCTAAACAAATATGCCTGAAACAATAATCAAATTCACAAGAGACTTCACAAGAGACACAAGCAATTTTACATGGAAAAACCTCTTTGATGTGAAGAGATTAAAAAACCACGGGATCGAATGATCTACTTAAATCCACTATAATAAAAAAATGTTTATAACAGACACAAATTACCAATAATATTCCACACACAAAATTTAGAGCTTTATCATAACTCTAACAAAATGAAATACACAAAAGAGTTACGAAGAGATAAGAGTAAAATCACCAGCAAAGCACCTAAAATGTAGGCTATATAACTCCAAACTCAGTCGTTAAAATCGAAAACCAACTGTCCAGATTGAAGAGCCAAACGTCCTCTATATTTTGACCAAAAATCAGGTTGATTAGACTAGAGATGATCTTCTGATTGTTAGGCTGAAGAAGGACAAACAGACTAAAAATTCTGCAACTCAACTCTTTGATTTGGTCATCTTTCTAGAGGTAAAACTCCAAAAAAAAGATGGCTGTCATAAAATTGACTGTTGGGTGTGAAGATCTTGCCGTCAACAACACTCTAAAATTTAAGCAAAAACAGAGCAAAATTCACTGTTGGATCGTCGCCAGAATAACCTAGTGTGACTGCCTCTCTCTCACTTCAGCATATTATTAATTTGTGAACATTACCCACGTTTTTTCACTATTTACCCACTCAAAAATCAACTAAAATAAGTTGCACTTTTATTTTTCATTTTTTTTGGCTTTAGGATTTTGGGCCATCCTCCACATGAAGGAAACCCAAGCCCAACAAATCTTCCCATTTCTCTACTATGTGGGGAAATGGACTATACCTGCAATAGCTCAACAAACTTCAAGCTTCTCCTTTGCCAAAGACTTTGTCAACATATCGGAGCCATTGTCATCTATATGGATCTTCTCAAGTTCAAATAGGTCATCATGAAGATGTTAGTAAACGGTCCCGTATACGCAGCGGAAACAAAAACAAATAATTCAGGGATCGTTTACATGAGCCAAGATCAATGGTATAATTTTATAATTTTATCATAATAAGAATCTGCAGAAATATTAAACATGAGTTAAGAGAAACAAACACACGTTGGAGGCTCCACCAAATTTGTTAACGAATGTTTTGCTACCGATCCAAGTGTAGGATCGAACCCACGTAGTCCACACGAAGACAATCTCAAAAGAACCAAAGAGAGATTTGCTAGATCCTCTTTGGCTTCAAGATTAAGAAGAAAGGAAAATCAATTAAATTGATTTTTAGGCAAAATGAATCTGCCGTTGGAGAGTCAATATTGGGGCTGCTGTGTTTTTGGTTTTACAAAGAAAATGAACTAAAATGAATTAATCGCCTTTCTTTTACATTTAACTTTTCTTTTATAGTAAAACCTTAATGCCCTATTCCCATATGGAATAGGTTTGGGCTCCAACCCAAACACCCCCTAATTAGATATTTTATTAATTTCATCATTATCTCAATTAAACTCAATTAATATATATTAACATTTAACAATAATGATGATTTATTTAAATATATGCGAACATATATTTAAACGTAATTTCACTTATTTAATTTTTCTAATAAATTGAATAAAGGCTACGACCTCAGCAAATTTAATTGCACTGTGAAATTACCAAAATACCCTTTCACCTTAAAAAGACGAAAATGCCCTTCTTTGATGAAAACGCCCTTCTTTCTTCTTGGATCTTAAATTATCTTCTATGTGTGTGACCCATAGGCTCCTCATCATATCAGCAGTGTATAGTATCGCGATTAACACCAATTAATCGTCTCACTAAACACAGACCAAGATTGGCCCCTAGTAAGGCATCATGGCCACCCGCTAGATTCGGATTCAGCAAAGTAGCTACCTGTCAACGATATGGTTACCGTGCAATTCGATCCTTTCATCATACGTTATCTCGACGAGACGAAGGCATAGAAATAGTGTCAACCTTCGATTATTCTTGATATTATTTATTTAGTTTCTGGACCAATGACCTGTATTATATACTGGATAGAGCAACAACTCAATCCCACTGTGGCCATAGTTTTAACGTCATTGCCATATACTGAATTGCGCCATGAGATAACTTCCTCCCATACCCGGGAGTGATGAATCCTCTGTCAATCCACCATAGTCTTGATACACTCCTTGATGCAGCCAATCACCACTGTATTGACAGCTCTGAAAAGAACTCGCGTTGTAGTGTCAAACTACACCAATCGGTGCACAAGGCGCTCTGGTGATCTCAAGTCTAAGGATCACATGCACCACCATTCGTTAGAGGATTTGTTCCACAGACATTGGGGTTACCATCCATATGGAATCCTCTGGTGGGTTAGTCCAGTGAACTTGTTGTGGTGTAATCGCCTATAGCAAGCACCCATGTGTTGCACCAGGTTGTCACCAAACAACCTTGATAAGTGAGATCAGTCACTGTCTTTCGACAGGGTCGTTCAACACTATGATAGCCTTACCGTATTATCGTGCTCTTACTTAGAATATCTTGGGGCTATGGGACGTTTCTAGAATGGCCACCATATGTGCTCATAGGGTTCTCACTATCAAGATTTGAAACACTTGATACCCTCGTCACGGTTCTACCATTCTAAGGACATATATCAATACATATTGCAATAATAATGATTTACGCGATATAGTATAAAATGCCTTGATTATTGATTAATGAACATTATTACAAAGAGTCAATTCCACAATAATTGATTGGCTCTAGGGCACTTACTCCAACAGAAGAATGAAGAATATCCCTTATCCAATGATACCTTAGATCAGTATGTTTAGATCTTGAATGGAATATAGAATTCTTCATAAGATGAATAGCACTTTGGTTGTCACAAAACAAAACATACCGTTGTTGTTTAAAACTAAACTCTCTCATGAACTTCTTTATCCATAGCAACTCCTTGCAAACTTCTGTTATAGTAATAAATTTTGCTTATGTTGTAGAAAGTGTAACACACTTTTACAATTATGACTGCCAAAAAACAGCTCCACAAGATGAATAGCACTTTGATTATCACATCAGATTTTACCCTGCCATTTACCATCGAGACGGATGCCTTAGGTTTAGGTATAGGGGCGGTACTTACTAGAAAGGTCACCTGATCACTTATTTTAGCAAGAAGCTCTCATCTCGCATGCAAGCTCTTCCAACATATCACCGGGAGATGTTCGCTATTACCTCAACCATTCAAAAATGGTGACAGTATGTCCTTGGCAGAAAATTCATCATTAATACGGATTAAGAAAGCCTTCGAAACCTCACTTCTCAGACTAATCACACTCCTGAACAGTAGCAATGGCTAGCCAAGCTAATTGGCTTTGACTTTGATATCATGTACCACCTTGGCAAAGAAAACAAAGTCGCTGACACGCTGTCTCAGGTGCCTACACAATGTTTTTTAGCTTTCTCTAACCCTTCATTTGATTTTTTGTCAACTTTACGACAGGAGATTACTATTAATCAAGCCTTACAGGCCATTCAACAACTAATTGCTTACTGCTCCAACCTCTATACTTGATTATACAAGGCGTGATGGGTTACTATTTTGGCACAACCGATTGGTAATTCTTGAGGATTGCCTTCTCCGCTTTTAGTTGCTTACCGAGTTCCATGATAGTCCAATGGGTGGTCATGCCAGGGCTTTACGAACCTTCAAGCGAATGGCCACTATTTTTTATTGGGAGAACATGCGCAAAGGCATCCAAAGTTATGTCTAAAGCTACCATGTTTGCTGCCAAATGAAGTGCCCTAATGCTTCCCCGATGGGGTTATTACAAACCACTACCATGTTTGCATCTGAATTCTAAAATCAAAATTACAAAAGACAACTTTCTTCCTTTCTTTTCTTCCTTTCTTTTTCTTTCTTTCTCTTCGTCTCTTTCCTCTCTCAATCGCACCAGGCCGCTTTCTCTCTTCTCTTTCCCCACCTACCATATCCACCCATTAACACAACAAATTTCAACTCCTTCCAGATCTAAGACGAGGCACCCCACGCCATCGTCATCGTCAACCACCCAAAACGGCAGTGGAGAGAAGCATAAGGAAGAGTGATGGATTAAATGATTATGCTAGCTACTTCTCTGCAATGAAGCACCAAACACAGTTTTCAATATGTTGTTTTTTGAATTATCTAAACTCTGCCAGACTTTAATAAACTTAATAGAAGTTTCTTTGTAAAAACAATGATTGTATTGTGTTTTACTTTTTCCTCTTAATCATAATGATTTCTTCATCGATCTCGTAAATGAATTTCTCGGCAACCATATTGTATAAATAAGCTGGGTGGATAGAATTTTGAGTGTAATTTGGTAGGGATTCATTCCTTTAGGTGGTGATGATTACTGCAAAGATGACATTTAAGCCTTAGAAGGACAAATTTACTGTGAAGAAGAGATAATCTATTGATTGCATTTACTTGGAAATCATTGAGAATCCTTTCAACTCGGATATTTACAATTCATATATTAAATATTTGGGTCTGTTGTTGTGGCTAAGAAAGGGGAGAGACGATGAGAAGCAAAACCATTGATGGGGTAGCTTTGGTGCTGGTGGTGGTGTAATTCCTCCCTTTTGCCGGCAATAGAAGAGGTTGAAAAGAAGAAAAGGAGATAAGGGAATTTTTGTCTTTACAATGACATATCCTAAAATTTGGGTAGTTTGGGTGGCAAAGTGGTATTTTAAAAGTTCATGGGTGGGGAAGTGTCATTAGACCATCATTTGGGTGGGAAAAAGTCGTTACTCTAAAAAAATACTAGTTAGTGACAAGTCTTCCTGATGGTGGAATGAAATTGGGTAGATTGGCCATAATGGTTAACTTGAATTTGAGTTCATGTAGGTTTAAATTGAGAATTTATAATAATTGCTTGAATTCGAATTACAAATTATTTATTAAAGAAAAATTGTCAAAGAATTGGGTATGTAAGTTGAAAATAAAGGTGGAAAATTAACCTGCCCGGCCCGGCCCGACCCGACCCGACCCGACTCGGCCCGTGGCAGGTTAAGACAAATTGTGAGCCAGGCCTAACCCAGCCCACCTCTTTAGCCAGAAGTGTTAGCCGAACCCAACCCGCCAACTCTAACCTGACAGGTTTTTGTGTAGGTTGGGTCCTTTTCGGCTTATTAAGTGCACTACAGGAGTCGAAGTCTTCATTTGTGTCTTCTGATGCTACTTCCTCGGGTATTTTGCCTCTTCACTGGTTCTCATACCTGTTTTCATATTGCAAATATACCTCTGCAAGACACTGTCTTATCTCTCCTAATTGATTGACATATGCTTCATCTCGTAAATTTTCACTTAACGTGTCTAAACCATTTTCTAAACCTGCTAATTTAATTCTAGGATCAAATATGACAGCTAAACAAAAAAGAAAAGGAATGAGTTTCCAATATTTTTTAAATTTTAATTCCATTGCCTCTACTAATCCCGCTAAAATTTCACTGTTTTTGTTTTTTTTTTTTTAAATAAATTTGAAAATTTTATAATTGTATGTATTACCAATGGACTAGTAGGATAATACACACCAGAATATTTTTAAGTGGATTGTTAATTTTTTTAAGAAATGAATGAAATTTTTGAGCTATATGCCAATCACTGTCTACGAAATAATGAGGACCCATATTATTTGCTACAAAATAACTAATTAAATTTTCATAAGTTAAACATGAATCAAACATTAAATAAGTACTATTTCATCTAATAGGCATGTCTAATACAAAAGTTCTAGGTGACATATTTGATTTTATATAAGCATCTTGAAATTCAGCATTTTTTCTATTACTACTAGTAATCCAAGCTAAAGAATCCCTAATTCTATCAATATTATTTCTAATTTTTTTCATACCACTTTTCACAATTAAATTAATAATGTGACATTCACAACGTTAGTGAAAAAACTTCAAATTATCATAAAAAGGAAAATTTGTTTAAAAAAAATTATAGCTCTACTGTTAGCACTTATATTATTTAAAGTTAAACTTATCACTTTGTGAACAATATCATAATCTTCTAAAACTTCAACAATTTTATTATAAAATTATTGATCACTATGATCCACATCCATTAATCTAAATCCCAATTAAAGATTTATTTAATTTATATTTGTTATCAAAATAATGACTAGTCACACAAATATAATCTTGTTTAGCTCTACCACTCCAAATATCGGTGGTTAAAGCGACAATAACATGACAACTATATATTTTATTTCTTAATTCTAATTTTCATTTTCCCAAACAATTTTATTAAATCATTTCTAGTTGCAGTATAAGAATAACTTTTAAATCCTGGAAAAAATGAATTTTTAATAAATCTTTCAAAATATTTATCTTCAGCCATATTAATAGATTGATTAGTTTAAGCCATATTAATAGATTGATTAGTTGCAGCAATATATAAAGCTGATTGTTCCCTATATACATCAGAATTATAATGTCAAATAGTACCCATATTAGTTATTTGAGTTTGATTGTTTTCTCTATTTCCAAGCTGATTCATATGTTTAGTAACATGCCTTTTTAAAGTACTAGTATTATTACCTGCATCAGCTTTATAAATATTTCCACAGTAATTGCATCTTGCCTTCTTCACTTGAACCCCATTTTCTATCTCGTAAAACTTTTCGAAATGCACCCAAACATCTAATGTGTCTGTGTCATCGGTTTCGACTGCAGTTGATGAACCCGCTTCTGCTTGAGATGGAGTTGGACGAGAACGACGATTACGAGGATGACTTCTAGAACCATCGGCAACTGTAGTAGCATGGGGAGGAAGGGGGGAAGGGGAATATTATGAGGTCTATCGAATTCTGAGAATGGGAAAGCAGGACTGTTTGAATCTACTGCAGTCACATTTGTAAATTTAGGGGGACTAGGATAATTTTCTTTATCATCAAAATTGATGGGATGAAAATATCTATCCATTCTAGTTTAAAAAAAAAATGGATATAAAAGAAATAAAGAATTAAAGAAGGAGAATTGGAATTTGGAAATATGAATTGAAAATTGCGAAAACTAATAAAAATTAAAATGAGAGCAAATTGACAACAAAGAGATTTAGGGATTTCAATAGAGAAAATGAGAGAATTTGGGATGTGAGAAAATATGAGAGTTTAGGCCCTATTTATAGAAAAAAATGGAAAAATAAAATAACCAAAAAGACCCTTCCAACTGCTATATTTGAAGGGTAAAATGGGTTTTTGCAAAAAAAATATTTTTTTTGTCCAGCCCACCAAGTTGGCGGTTGCCAACCCGTGAGTCAACCTGCTGGTTTGGATGGGTTTGAAAAAAAAACAACCCGCTAGGTCGTCGGGTTGGCCTATGAAGGCCTAACCCGCCCGACGAGGTATACCCGAGCCAGGTTAGGGTTGACCCGTCTAATCCGGCCTATTTGTTCCACCTCTAGTTGAAAATTTTGAATTCAACTAAATTAATAATTGATAAACAACAAGTATTTAATTTGGAATCAAATGGGTATTTATTATATTTAATAAACAAGGAAATATTAAATCCAAATTGTAGAGCTTAAAATTGAAAATTGGATGGAAATTAATCTTGATGGTTGATGTGAAAAATGATGATATAAACTACTTTTAGGTGGTCGAGTGATTTGATAGAGACTCTTGGATGTATTACTCAAGAGGTCTCGAGTTTGAGTCTCTTCTCGGTACTAATAAGGATGATCATTAGAGCTCTTACCCAACCGATAGTTCCAAAGTTCCAATGGATTAGTTGAGGTGCGTGTAAGCTGGCCTAAACACTCCATGTCATTAAAAAGAAAATGATGATATAAGTCAAGAGTTGTTGGTTTGAACGTATTTGTAGAAATTTCTTGACTTTAATACTTGGGATGTAGATATATATAGTTTTCATTATCTATAATCTAATATTTTAATAATATAGAGATGTTAGAATTTATCTAAATTAATCAATCATTTATTTGATGGTACTTATACTATTTTATCTTTACTTTCATTTGAATTAATTTAAATAATACAGTAAAATCTCTCTATAGTGATACTTTATATAAAAATAAACTCTACATAGTCATAAAAAATTCTAGTCCCAATTTGGGATAGTTATAAATAAGAATAAACTCCACATTGTAATAAGTTATAATTTTTTTAATTCACATCTTAAGGAAAGTTGCCTCCACATAGTAATAATTATTTGTATATTGCAAAAATATATATGCTACGTTACATTAAAGGTTTAAAATGAACTAAAATATTTATCTAAAGTTGTTTGGGATAATGATTTATGCTTTAGAGTTGTTACGACGCTTTTTAACTTGCGGGTATGTAATAATTCGCTAGCATAGACATCTTCTTGTTGAAACCAAAACATTTATAGCTTTTCAAGCATGTTTAGAGCTTCATGACACGAAACATTTTGTATTTCTGTACTATCATCCTCATGATTATTTTCTTTCTCTTTTTGTCTAATTGCAGCAATGATTTCTTCTTCAGTTAAAGCATATACAACTTGTTGCTCATTTGGATGATCGAGGAATATATTAATATGCATTCGATTAGTTTAGTGAAGTTGTCGAATCTGATTACTCAATTCTGCAATGAGTCTTTTATTCTCTACATCCACTTCATTTGTAACTTGCAATTCATCGACAATGAGGCTCCTAATTTTGCAGTGCTTAAAACAATTGGCAATTGTCTGTGGCTTCACATCAATTAACCATGCAGCAACTGCATTTACAATTTTATTGAGGATATTTTTCTTTTCTGGTTCCAATACATGATCTTCTATCCGTTTAAAAAATAGGTGATTAAAACGTTGACTATAATAACCTTTGAAATTTCTAATGATGCCTGCATCATATAACTGGATTTTGAAAGTGCTAGCTGGTAGTAGGAGCATAACAGTTATGTGATACTAATACTAATACCAATACTACTAAAACAATTAATTGAAATCCTAATACACACTATTAAAACATAAATTATAAAATAAGAAATCAAAATATTAATTTTTGTAACTATCCCTCTATTAAGTTATAACCTTCTTATAGTAATAAATTAGTTTGATCCCACCATTATTACTATAGAGAGGTTTTACTGTATAAAGATAAAAATGATATAAATCATAAAAACATTCAAATATATAGCCCAATTCTATAGGTCAATATCTATATCAGCAACAATGATATAATAATGAAATTTATAATAATATAAAGCTCCATTAATTGTAAAATTCAATGATAGGATTTTTAAAGTTATTAATAGAAAATTGACTACGAAAAATCAAAGAATTAAAATGAATGTACGAAAAGAACTTAATTGCGAGAATAACTAAATATTATTATTATTATATAAATTTAAAATCCTTATGAACACTCTAATATTCTTACAGAATTTATACTGACAAATTTAAAGAACAAAGTTTTTTTTTTTTTTTTTTTAATCAATGAAAAAAGCTATTGAAGGGATTTAAATACAAATTACAAGACGTATCAACGGAAAAGAAATTGCAAGTGTCATCTACAAACCCTTAGAGCTAAAATTAGTCTATCTTTGTTTTTTTTTTTTGGTTTTTTTGGTATTTAAATTAATTTATTTGTACCTTAATTAATTCCATGTAATCTTGAAGTTAACGATCAAGTAGACTGTTGGGTTTCACTAATTTTAGTTACTAAAAATTTATAAAAAAAAAAGTAAATAAAAAAAGTTGGGCCCATGGACCACCTGTAGGCCCATTAGATGCCGAAAATCTCTTCTTCATAATTCCTCAAATTATCTAAAACCCTTTAACCAAAAACCCTGTCTATCTCATCTCATCCAGTAACAATGGCTTCGCTTTCAATGGAAATAGCCACCACCTTCTTCTCCTTCACTTCTCGCCAACAAACCTCCACGCTTTCCAAACTTCCGACCACACTCCTTCCCGTTGTCTTTAAACCCCAAGCCCGGAACTTATCTTTCAAAACGACGCCGTCTTCTTTTCACTCCAAACTCATCGCCGTTAACTTCGCCAAACCCAGCCGTAGGTTCTCAGTCGCTGCGACGGCTACGACGGCAAGCGATGAATCTGATGTGGCGACGAAAATCCCGCCAGATAATAGAATTCCCGCCACGATTATTACCGGTTTTTTAGGTTCTGGAAAGGTAATAGTTATTATTTTTTGGGATTAAATTTGATTAAAGCGTGAAAAAGGATTAGAAAATGTGAATTATTGAGGAATTTTTTGGGAGCTGTTGAGAGTTTTAGTAAAAATTAGCTTTAGTGTAAAGAAAGAACTAGAACAAATGTCGCTTGTGTGTTTTTGTCATTAGAAAATTTTATTGATGGGGCTAATAAATAGTTTACACATTCATTCACGTTATTAAATTTCTAGAAATGATTCATTCTTGTCAACTTTGAGCACAGTTTTTGGGTTTCAATGTATTTTTTATTCAATTAATGAGTAAAATTTTATCTATTGACCTTGTGAAATTATCTGTAAGTAAAAAATCTAGTTTTATAACGAGTTAGCTTAGAAAATGGGTATTGATAGTAGGGGTGTGTGTGTGTGTTTTTTTTTGGGTGCAAATAGCTTCATTCAAATGATTACAGGCAGACGCTAAACCTCTTCCTAACGCTTTGAAAAGGAAATTAACTCTATCTCCACTTTTTGTTTATCATTTTACTTCCGAAAAATGCTTTTAAGAACCTTTGGAGAAAATGCGTGTTGATGGTAGGTGTTTTTTAGTATTCAAATTATTATTGCTATTATGCTTTGAAAAGCAGAAGTTTTGCTTTTGAAAGCACTAGTAGATTTTAAATGCTAATGAGATGGTGGTTGTGTTGGTTAATAACAGACGACACTGCTTAATCATATCTTGACGGCAGATCATGGGAAGCGCATAGCTGTTATTGAGAATGAGGTATGAAGTTGAGTTTTAGTTGGTGCATTTGTTATGCAATTAGAGTAGTTGAATTTGTTTGTAGGAACACATTTAAATGGGTTTTCGATTGATGAATAATTTTGTGTTGTTGTATTGAAATTGCAGTTTGGTGAAGTGGACATTGATGGTTCACTAGTTGCAGCCAAAACTACTGGGGCTGAGGATATAGTTATGCTTAACAATGGCTGTTTGTGTTGTACAGTAAGAGGTGATCTTGTGAGGATGATTGCAGAATTAGTCAGTAAAAGAAAAGGGAAATTTGACCATATTGTGATTGAAACTACAGGTATGAAAGTTCTTTACAACATAAGTGTGTGATTTAATTATATTTGTTAAGACTAATTATTCTTTTCATTACTTTTAGCTGTTTGTCATATCCCAAATATGTAATTGATCAACTGGATTTGTTGAAAATTTCGATTTTTTATGTTATGTGTTTTTTAAATTTTGCTTTTCAGGATTAGCAAACCCAGCACCAATCATTCAGACATTTTATGCTGAGGATTCTATTTTTAACGAAGTAAAGTTGGATGGTGTTGTCACATTGGTTGATGCTAAACATGCGGGTTTTCATCTGGATGAGGTTAAGCCAAAAGGAGTTGTCAATGAGGCAATAGAGCAAATTGCTTATGCTGATCGTATCATAGTGAATAAGGTATTTACAATGATTATGTCCGTGTTTCGCACTTGTTGATTTTGGTCAGTTCAAAATGGAATATTAAAATTCTTGAATGATTGAACCTGTGAGTTTATCTATTTTTTTGTACTTAACTTTGCTATTTTTTCATGGGAATGTCCTACTTTGGCTGCAAGATGCCATGCTGTCATAGTTATATAAATTCCCCATGCTTCCGAGATCACTAATAAGTTTTCTTCTGGTGGGAGTCAATTTAACATCACAGCTATTTACACTCAGGCTTCAATAATTTTCAGAAGAGCTTCCTTTTTTGTCTTTGATGCACTTGCTTCATGCGGTCTCATTTCTGTATCTTCTGAAATATAGAATGGACCATAAAATTCTTTATCAGATGCCAAATTTGTTTCTCTAACACCCATAGTCATTTCTGTATCTTCTGGAAATAGAATGTAACATAAAATTCTATATCAGATACCGAATTTGTTTCTCTGACACCCAACTAATATATTTATTTATGGTGTTATCAGACTGATCTTGTTAGTGAGCCACAAGTTGCTTCGTTGGTGGACCGGATAAAGGTTGGTATACTAGTGGCTTTTGTAACATGCTTTGTAATTTTTTTATTGTACTAATTCAGTTTGACAAGATGAACTTGACATTGTTCATGTGAATGCAGCACATAAATAGGATGGCTTATTTGAAACGAACTGAGTTTGGAAAAGTTGACTTGGACTATGTTCTTGGAATTGGAGGTTTTGATTTGGAGAGGTCAGATTTTCTCTGGATTCTGATTATGTTGTTTTTGGGTTCATATTGTTCCATTTCGTTGGGTACAAAAATCTCACATTTCTTATTTATACTTTAGGACATGACATTTTCATTTATTAATTTTTCTCCCTTTTCTTATCCTTTGTAAGCTAAACTTTTATGTTATTATGGTTTAATTTTGTCTGTGTTATAAATGCTGTTACCACAGATGGTTACAAAGAACATTATTTTTGTTTAGTTAGAAACTTTTGCAACATATATTTAAGTAATTCAGAAAAGATATTTGACAAAGATTTTTATCTGTTATATCACTTGCAAGGCCATGCATGTCAGTAGTTATTCTGTATTCACTACAAGGCTTGTCTTCCTTTGTATAAATAGAAAATCAGTAATTCTCATAGGCAGCCTTCTGTATAGATACTAACTACAGTCTTCACTTCTAGAAGAAAATTCTGATCTGCCAACATATATGGATTTTTGGATGAATCCTTTTACGCGTCTACTGATTTTTCATGTGTAGTAGGTCTTGCTAGACTGGTTTAGACTAGGGCTGTAAGCGAGCCGAGCCGCGAGCTACTCGAACAAGCCAGGTTCGGCTCGACAAAAGTTGAGCCGAGCTCGAGCTCGAGCTCGAGCTTGAGCTCGAGTGGCTCGAGTGCCCTCTCGAGCCGAGCTACGAACCACCCACTACTTGGCTCGATAGGCTCGTGAATGGCTCGAAAGGGTATAAGTGCTATTTTTTTAAGTATCAAGGGGTTACATGTAATTTACTATATCCAATATAAATTATCCCACTTCCTAAACCCTATCTTCTTTCCCTAGCGCCGCCACTTTCTCCTTCCTTTTTCTTCATCTTTTTTCTCCTCCATTTTCCTTCTTCTTCACCTTTCTTCTTACTTCTCCTTCGCTCTTCCATCTCTTTCCTTCTCCCTCTTTGCTTTTCTTTTCTCTCCTCTTCTCTTTTCTTCTATCTCTCATAGTCGATGGAATTTTGAATCATATATTTGTGGCTATTTGGCTTTGGATCTGATGATGGTTCGTGATGATTAGTGGGTGGGCTTTGTATTGGGGCTATTTTGAAGGATTGTTGATGGATTGCTTTGCATTGAGGACTCATAAACGAGCGGCTTGCGAGCTGAATTCGAGCTCAAAATATTTAACGAACTCGAGCTTCAAGCCTGGTTTTCAGAGCTTGTCGAACTCGAGCTCTAGCTCAAGCTCGTTAAATTTTCACGAGCCAAGCTTCGAACACCGTAGTGTTTGGCTCGGCTCGGCTCGTATACAGCCCTAGTTTGGACTAGTTATTGCCAGTCAAAATGGATGAGTGCATTTTTGTGTTTAATATGTGAGTGGCATGTACCAATTAAATTCTTGTAGAAGCATGCCACTTTCTAACTGTCTTTAATTGGATGGTAAACGTTTTTACCTTTCTCTTAAAGATTCCATGCTTCTTTTCGTTTTTATATGAAGTGTAATTATATTTAGGCAACATACAAGGAGGAGGAAGTGATAGAAATAAGACAACAATAAAAATGGTAAAGGATTGAATAAAAGTGGAAACCACGATGCATAATGCAACCTGCTGAACTTAAGCTTTCTTCTTTATATATTTATGCTTGTTAATCTAGGCAATGTGGCAGTCATTAAATAGACTTATTCTTAATTTTGCCTGAAATGGATTTTTTTTTTAAAAGGATTATTATTTATTTTTTGTGTGAAGTGGATGCTTCCCTATTGCAACCTTTTTCCTGCAGTCTACCTTCTGCTAAATATTTAGTTATCTGAGGTTGTGGACTGACATTTGCTAATCCTTGCAGAATTGATAGTGCTGTAGATGCAAAGGAAGATCATGCTGGTCATGACCACCATGACCATGATCATGATCATCATGAACATGACCATGACCATCATGACCATCATGATGATGATCATCATCACGAGCATGGTAACTTCTTTCAATCTCAATTACAGAAGACAATCTAGCATTTTAAAGCTGTTTTCAATATATATGCAATGTGTTTCAGCGACAGTAGATTTCTTGTTTTTTTTCCCCGGTGGTATGTGCAAGGTGTCTTAGTGATTTCTCGTCATTTGGAAGATTTAATCTTTATAGTCCTAAACTAGTTGTTCCAATTTTTCAATTGCCCATCTCTTGGGATGTAATATTGTTCTTTGCTGCGTGAGTTATCTCCTTCTCAGATAAGTGATAGATTGCCATTCTGCAAAATATTTGTGTACACATACAAGAACATAGTGCCTGTCCTAGTAAAGATATTCTCAGCGTTCAGTTTATCGCACTGCCGTACTGAAACAACCACTTCTTCTCCCTCTCAGCTGCACTTTATATTGTTGGGTCCTTTCATTTCCTGATAGCTAACCCTAGTGCCTTTCATGGCTTCCCTCTTTTTTTTTTCAATAGTTTCACTGCCTTAGACTTTATAGAGGATGTAGGTGGAGAAAGTGTTTTATATCTCAATTTTGAGATGTCTTTGCCTGTTTTGTTTGGCATCTTGTTCTTTGGCTGGAATCATAATAGACTCTTGTGCCTGTAGTAAAATTAATATTTAATATTATGAACTTAATTGATTTTGTTGAGGCCTGATATGCAGAACATCATGATGGTCACCATTCACATGATCACACTCACGATCCCGGCGTCTCTTCTGTCAGCATAGTTTGTGAAGGGATCTTAGATCTTGAGAAGGTTGGTTACAACTATGGCGAATACATTAGTATTTAGCATATAGCTTTGAGTAGTTGGTTGCTTTGATAATATCATAAACTGAGTACCATGATGCCATCTAATCATTTATTTTTTCAGGCGAACACGTGGCTGGGTACATTGTTGTTAGAACGTAGTGATGACATATATCGAATGAAAGGTCTCCTATCCGTCCAAGGAATGGATGAAAGATTTGTTTTTCAGGTAAACTACGCATTTTGCAAATCATATTTCCTCCGCTTAGTTACATATTCATTGTAGTTAGTACGTTGAGTTTTTGTCATCGAGCCTTTTTTTTTGGTGATGAAAATTAACTTTGGTATATATTGTAACAGGGTGTTCATGACATATTCCAAGGTTCACCGGATCGGCCTTGGGGTCCAGATGAACCAAGAATAAATAAGATTGTGTTCATTGGGAAGAATTTGGATGCACAGGAAATTGAAAAGGGGTTTAAAGCCTGTTTACTATGATCTTTGAAACTAAAACTTATATTGTTCCGACTCTTTTGACTGTGAAAGTGGATTTTTCAGGAACCTTTAATTGTTGTCAATATCTTAAAATATAAAGAAAATACATGAAATTTAATATTCAACAATTAGGAATTGGATTACAATAAACTTATCTCCAAATAATATTGAAGAAATTCATGTCATTACTCAAAACATTTTTCTTTTGGGGAAAGCTTAAACTCGTTTATGTACCAGTTGGACAAACAATCTGACGCTATGGCAATTTAGGCCTGGATTATTATAAACTGGGTTCCTTTCTGTAAAAGATTTCTTTGAGAAAAATATTAATAAATTATTATTATTATGAACGAAGGAATTGCAAACTTTTTCTCAAACTTGAAATATCCAATTATCCATTGAAAGCTGTATAAGGATCTAGGTTTTAAAAAATAAAATAAAATAAATAAATAGAGAGAGAAAACTAGTGTGTAGATTTGGTTATATAACCAATAACACAACGGACACGGATAAAGTAGCATCGAATTTTTGTAACGGTCTACGTGTAACACGCATCTCCATTTTTTTATAATTTTTTTCTAGTGAACGGCCGTCTATCAAATTTGGAGGGCCGTTCACTCACATGGACGCTCGTCCATATTATATGGACGTGTGTCCATATGCAAGGGACGGGTGTCCCCATTTAAAGGACGCCTGTCCCTGATTAAAATACAATTAAAAAATTTGTAAAACATTTGGGACGGCTGTCCATCAAATGTGGACGGCCGTTCACTCACATTTGAACGGTCGTTCACTCACATGGACACCCGTCCATATTATATGGACAGCGTCTCCATTTAAAGGATGCCCGTTCCTGATTAAAATACAATAAAAAAATTTGTAAAACCTTAGGGACGGCCGTCCATCCTTTATGGACGGCCGTCGACAAATAATGGACACGACCGTCCACAAATAATGGACGCCCATCCTTCACACAAATATGAAAAAAAAATTCTTTGTGGACGGCCGTCCCTTACTTTTGGACGGCCGTCCGTAATTTTTGGACGCCCCTCCATGCATTTGGCTTTTACAAATCTAAATAAAAACGATGGACGGGCGTCCGTAAGTAATGGACGCCCGTCCAAGAGTAATTTGTAATAAAAAAAAAATTTTAACACTGGACGACTGTCCCTTCATTGTGGACGGGCATCCATACTTAATGGACGCCCATCCATTCATTATGGACGGCCGTCCTTTACACCCGTCCATAATGTTATTAAAATTTTAAAAAAAAAATTTACGCGTTTTAGGTTAAAAAATTTGGGGAAGTTTCAAAAATTAAAACACCCAAGCAGCCATTACCATCTTCTTCGTCTTCCATCTACGTTACTACATCTTCTTCGTTTTCGCGTTGTTTTTCTTCTGCACTCCTGTTCTGCGCTTGTTCTTCGTCTTGGTAATTAAACACTTTCCTTTTTCAACTTTTTTTTTCAATTTTTTTTTTTTTTTTTTTGGTTGGATGAATGTGTTGAATGGAGTTGAGTTGATGAAATAAAATCCAGTCAATTTGGTGGGACTAGTTTGTGTGATTGATGAATAGAAGTGTTCTGCCATTGATAAAGATAAATGTAGTTTATTTTACATGCTGGTTTGTGTGAACTACCATGAAAGGAAAATTGATTTTAGGCATATTTTAGGAAAATTGGTTGTGGAATTCTAGAATTTGTGTTTTGTTCTTCGTTGATCTGTTCATGATGAGATTCCCTTTTCTTTTTTCTCCTACACACCCACACACACACACACATGTGCCCCTTTAAGTCCAAAGTCCAGCCAGTATCCTTTTCCCCAATGCATGAAACTTAATGATCTTGCCCTGTGAAACTTTGGAAGAGTTGATTGAAAGCAATGAACGTACTGTGCAGCCCATTCACCCTCGTCCCTACGTCACTGCATTATCATTTATCAAATAGAAAAGGCAATTAGGTTCTCTGTTCAGCTAAAACGCTTGAGGGATACTCAGAATGATGAAAGCTTTTCACCTTGTTTGTTTACTTATGATGTCTTTCTGTTGTAAAACTCTCCTGATTTATTTCTGCTTTTTTACAATCTTGTGTAAATTGAATCCAAATTCACGTATCTCTAGTCCACAACTAAGAGGAACTTTTCTTTCACAGTATCTATCAAAAGTCAAGACAGTTACTTTTTACTTTACTATTCTTGTGAGAAGTTGAAGTTTGCCTTGTTAGACCATAATGACACCTTCTGTATGAGCAGATTGTTCACTTTATAGGCTTGCACTCTGGTTTTACAAATAATATGGACAGCCTTCTAACAAGTTATTGTATTAATTAACTAGAGATTAAGATTTTATTAAAGAAATTGTTGTTTTGTCTATAATCTTAAGCTAGAGTCTGACGAAATATGAATAAAAGAAAGACAAACCATACAACATTCATTTCATTTACTAGTAAGGAATAAAAGAATATGGGCACATACAAAGGGCCCTTCATCTGTGTACACGAGATGTGGACAGTTTTGCTTAGTGATAATTGTTAGCTTTAAACTTCTGCAGGTTGTGTTAAACTGGTGTATTGGCTAAATTACTACCAATATTGATATACATATTTGAAGAGTATTTGTTTGATTGTTCTATGTTGGTTATTGTGTTTATATGAGATTATTATTTGTGCTGGTTGTGGAATTCTGAAATTATGGAATATTTGCTGAGCATTGAAAGAGAAATTACATTTTCTAATTAAGCTGTGCCTTTTTGTTACAAATATGACAACAAATGTAGTCTAAATGCAAAACAAGTGCCTGAAGAATGAACCATTCTCTTATTGTTTGAGAAATTAGTTGGGTATTCTGTTTTTTGCTTGATGATTAGCTCATTAGTTTCTGGTTTAATTTTGGACATTTGTTAACATTACCAGATTTTAAGTGCCATGTAGAAATTGATGATGAGCTCAAAATGTATATGTTAACAAGTTTATGATGACGATTTTTTTATGTATACAGGTTTTAGAAGAAAGCAGAAAATGGTGAGGGCAAAAAATACAACCATTCCTCAGGAAGGCACATCCTCATCTACACTTCAATTTCGAGACTGGCGACATAAAAAACAATACGAGGACGTGTCGAAAAGAGATATTTGCCTTGGAAGAAGTTTGGATTTAGGACTTCTAACAAGTTTAGGTTTAGGTGATGAAATCAATTGTTGGATTAATCATTTGAAATGGGACCGTTTAGTCAGTATGAGATATGATGGATATAGGCATTTGATATATGAGTTTTTTGGTAGTTTGGAAGTTGTAGAGACAGACAGTGATGAGTTTCAGGCGTATACAATGTTCTTTAAATTAAAGAATCAGAACTTTGTAGTGACACCCCAAGATTTAGCAACTTGGATAGGATTTGATTGTGAAGGTTTGGAAAATGTACCTAGAAACTGGGATTCCAAACAAGCTTAGATTGATGTTTCCGGAATAGGGACTTACCATCCACATAGGTGTAAATCTACAAAGTTACAGAATCCTGCTATGAGAATATTTCACAGATACTTGACTTTCATATTTAATGGTAGGAATGAGACAAATGGAAATGTGACGATTAAGGATTTATAGTTCATGGAAGCAGCAGTAGCAAGGAGGCAAGTTAATTCAGCAAAGTTATTGATTAAGAAGTTGGGAGAGATCACCGCAGAAAAAGGAGAAATATATTGGGGGATGCCGGTTCCGTTAATATGTGAGAAGTTGAATATTGAGATCACCCCTGATGATGCAACAAATAAGATTACGTTTTCTACGACTAATGTGTTGGGGGATGTGACATTGAATAGCATGGGTTCGATTAAAAAGAATGTGGCAGGACAATGGTATCTGATTAGGGATGAAATGGAGAGAGATGCAACGGTTCAAGAAGGTGTCAGTATTCCAGAAGGGGTTACTAAAGGACAAGTCTATGTGCGCAACAGAAGAAGAACGAGTACTGAACCTGGACCATATGAGAATGTAGAAGATATGACTTCTCATACTTTACAGGAAATAGAAAGCAGATTTGAGCAGATGGAAAAGTTTCAAGAGGAGCGTTTTTCACGTAATGAGAGGAAAATACAAGAATTGCAAAGTTATTTCAACACGTTTGCATCAAGAATTAAAGAAACAGTTGACATCATTGGAGATCGCATGACAGAGATTTTCAACATGATGAAGAACTTCTCAACAGCCTCCTCATCCTCTAGTCAACCTCCAACCCCTGTACCATGATGAAGAATTTTTCCCTTTTGTTTATAAATAGATTGATTTGAGCGGATGTTGTTAATAAAGATTGTAGTTTGTTTATAAATAAATCTGTCTTTTGTTTATAAATAGATTTGTCTTTTGTTTATATATATGTCAACAACTCTTTTCAATGTATATGTATATGTAATACTAGACATACCCAAAGACATAAAAATTCAAATCTCAAAAGAAATGCATATCCAAAATGCCATGTACATTAACGTCATTATCATGAATTCACTATCCTACACAATCAATGACGAAAATACAAAAAATAAAACAACTGTATAAGCATACAACTCAACTGCATTTGGTAGAAATTAACCAAAGCATGAAAAATTTCTACCAAATACAATTCTATATGCTTCAACCTGGCAAAAATATCAAACATCTCCCAACGAGACATGTTCATCATTTACAAACTCCTGTCCAGTATAGAAACTACTTTATCCTGTGAGATTTGGAACCGGACCAGTGGACATCTGTCATTATTTAACAACCACAATTTAGCACACGGTATAGAAAACTTAAGGCAATTACAATTATACAAGATATATAACACATACCTGTGTAGTAACAACATCATTTGACAACACTTGAGTTTCCGCATCGGCCACGGAAGTACATGAAAGAAACTGTTCTTGTTGTCGCTGTACCGATGATCCTTTTCCTAAAAAGTATCATAACACATTAATAATCAAGTCGATATTATTCTAAACTTCAAATAAGTAAATAATGTTTCAAAAAAATACTAAAATAATGTATAAGTCATACCAATTCTTTGTTTTTGTAATTTTTTCTTTTTAACCCTACGTACAATTTCTTCAATCTTCGACTGCTTTCTTCTACATGGAGGACGACATTTGCTATGAGCTGCCTGTGAACTAATGATTAGGGTATTCCCCTCTTTAGGAGGACTGTCCCCATCTTGACTAGTCAAACCAGCTCTAGAAGAGATGTTCACTGTTGTACCAAGCCCTCCCTCACTTTCCTTTTGCTTCAACTGTTTCCTCATGTCAATCATAAACTCTGTCATCATATTATAATCTTCCTCATTGTTTGATGCCAGATCCGCTACTGTCAGCATTAAATTAGACAACTTATCAAAATGTTGTCCTTCAATGTTGGTGCTCCACCTATTATAACTGACCTTAATTTTCGTATGACATCTGTTCACATTCTTCCTCCAACGCCGTAAAATGTACTTTTCTGGAACGTGTGAAACCCTTTTATGAATCAACACCATAATGGCATGTCTGCATAAAATCCCCCTGAACTCAAACAAATGACAAGTACAATGAATATCATACGAACTTTCATCAAAGTAACTACATGAGGAACATGGTGACAGTTATCTCCAAACCAAACATCTTCCCAAACTTGAAACTCCTCGCATGAATCACATTTTTTCAGAAAATATAACTCACAATAAATCTTCTCGGCAATCTCATCTTGAAGCTCTTTAAACTTTGCAGTTGTGTATGCACTTTGAAATTGTTTCTCAATGGGGTAATTAGTTATGCATGGTATCCAAGATTTGAAAGATCTAAAATCAGCCTCCCTTTCTTTTTCCACTTTAGCTCGCAATGCATTATCATATTGTTCCACAAATTGTTTCAAAGTGGTTTTGGAATTGACATACCCATCAAAAAATGCATGCATACTTTCACTACGTTGGGTAGTAGACATACCTACCCAAAAAGTATCTTTAAGAAATGTAGGCACCCATCGTACTCTTTCTTTGTACAATCCACATAACCATGCATTCTTGTGAAGGTTGTGCACATCAACAAATTGGTTCTACTGCTCTTCGAACTCTTCACACGTAAAGAAATCATACACAACATTTTGCAACTTAAACTTGATAGTTTCATATTCGTTTACCCCCTTAACTTTTAAGGCAGTTTCTTCATTATATGCCACAAACACCACCTATGTCTTGTACCAGGGAAAATAATCTCAATTGCATTTTGCATGGCCTTATCTTGATCAGTGATTATTCCATTAGGAGTGACATCCATGCATTCAAGCCAAGAACGAAATACATACAAATGTCTCAGTGTCCTCATGAGAAATTAACCCACAACCTAACAATGTCGAATGTCTATGATGATCAACCCCCACAAAAGCAGCAAATGGCATGTCATACTTTTTCGTCAGATACGTTGTGTCGAAGGTGATAACATCATCGAATTCTTTATATGCAGCCCTACATCTAGCATCAACCCATAACACATTCTGTAATCGACTCTCTTCATCTACATCAATCATGTACCAGAAATTTGAATTCTCCTTTTGCATTTTCCTAAAATACTCAAGTACTGCGGAAGCATCTCCAACTCCAAGTCGTAACTTTCTTACTTTTTCAATGTAGTTCCTACAATCTTTTTCTAGAAACGTCAAATTCTCTACACCTCCTGCCTCAACTGAACATGACTGAAAATTTTTATACGGTCTAATCCCAGCCACATCATTAACTTCAAGTCGCCTTTTCACATAAGGTTGTATCGTTCGGTTAACCTTGAAATATCTTCTTTTTGTCGGACTTGTAAGATCATGGTTATGTTCAAGTACAATTGATTTAATTTCCCATATGCATTCACCATTCAAAGCTGTACTAATCCGACTCTTACAATCTGTTTTGGCAATAGGTTGTTTTTTCAAGGTATTTCTGGACTTACATCTCTCCTTTCCAGAACAAGAACAAGAACATGCCACTGTCACATATCTCATCTCTCCATCTTCGCCTTTCTTTAACGTACGTATCATTGCTTCAAATCCTCTTTTGTTATCATACCGTTTGTAATACTTCACCAGACTATCAACTGAATCAAACACCATTCCAATATGAGGCTCTACTTCTTCCTTTGCACATCCCATATCTTCTAATTCATCACGTTCATTTTCCTGATTTAATATTTTTATAATACATAAAATTAGAATGTACTAATACAACACATCAAAATAAACAATACGATACAATAAATTTAAAATCATTTTAATGAAAAAGTACTTTTCGAGCACAATTTACCTCAGCATCATTGAAATGAGGCAAACTGGACTCTTCCATATTCTGAGGCAAACTGGACTCTTCCATATTCTGAGCCAAACTGGACTCTTTCATATTCTGTAATTTAATGCAAATCCAGTACTAGTGTTCACGTTCACGAAATTTGATTCATAACAATCACCAACAAATTTTCTCTATCAGTTTTTTTCTATTGTAACATATATTCAATCCAAAATATAATACAAAACTAAATAAATGGATAAGTTATATAAAAATTTCCATTGTAAAAAACTAAATAAATGCATAAATTATATAAAAATCGTT
Source organism: Pistacia integerrima (assembly GCA_026225825.1). Classification (NCBI taxonomy): domain Eukaryota; kingdom Viridiplantae; phylum Streptophyta; class Magnoliopsida; order Sapindales; family Anacardiaceae; genus Pistacia; species Pistacia integerrima. The sequence continues at coordinate 13,310,371 of CM047750.1, read as the reverse complement.
TATTAACCTACACAAATCTTTCTAATCTCCCTTTCCCTGTAAAAAATGGATCTCTCTTTCCACTGTAAAAAATGGCTATGGTTTGATGAAAAGATGATAGCTTTCGTTCTTCACACGGTAGCTGGAAAATGAGGAAAAAACGTTTGTTGCAGGAAGAAATAGCTGAGGAATGCAGACGCAACACTGAGGCGAAGAACAGACGGCAACGATGAAGCAGAAGGGGACGACGAATTTTGTCGCTGGTTTTCTTTCGCTCGAAGAATTTTAGCGCTTGTTGTTGGAGAAGCGTATTGGAGAAGCAAATGTAAACAAAAAAATATTTATTAAAAAAAGGCGAAATTTTTTTTTTAAAAATTTTAATAACATTATGGACAGGCGTCTATAAGTAATGGACGCCCGTCCATTAAGTATGGACGGCCGTCCATAATGGTTGGACAACCGTCCATAATGAATGGACGGGCGTCCATTAAGTATGGACGCCCGTCCACAATGAAGGGACGATCGTCCACAAGTTAGGGACGACCATCCAGTGTTAAATTTTTTTTTTTATTATTATGAATTACTCTTAGACAGGCGTCCATTACTTACGGATGCCCGTCCACAATAAAATGACGGCCGTCCACAAATTGTGGACGGTCGTCCATCGTTTTTATTTAGATTTGTAAAAGCCAAATGCATGGACGGGCATCCAAAAATTACGGACGGTCGTCCAAAAGTAAGGGACGGCCGTCCACAATTGGTGGACAGGCGTCCCCAAAGAATTTTTTTTTTTTTTCATATTTAGGTGAAGGACGGGCGTGTTTTACAAATTCTTTTTATTGTATTTTAATCAGGGACGGGCGTCCTTTAAATGGGGACGCCCGTCCCTTGTAATATGGACGGGCGTCCATGTGAGTGAACGACCGTCCAAATTTGATGGATGACCATCCCAAATGTTTTACAAATTTTTTAATTGTATTTTAATCAGGGATGGGCGTCCTTCCATATAATATGGACGGGCGTCCATGTGAGTGAACGGCTGTCCAAATTTGATGGACGGCCGTTCACTAGAAAAAAATTGTAAAAAAATGGAGACGCGCATTACACGTAGGCCGGTACAGAAATTCGGTGCTACTTTTTCGGTGTCCGTAGTGTTATTGCACTATATAAACCAGTGCTTTAATAAACAACCGGGGATAAACCCAGCAAAAACTGGTTTGATGCCGGTCAAACCACTGGGTGTCAACAAGTTTGAAATTTAGCAAATACTTTCTTAAAACTTACAGTTAAGTCCATATAAGTTTGAAATTTAGCAAACACATCTCAAATACAAATCGGCGATTGACTGGTTGGCGGTGTCAACACACCAAATGCAATCTCAATCATCTCTTGAGCCCATTCCCCATAAAATATACGCAAGATTTGGGCCAAATCTCACCGACGTCAACATCAACATTTCAGGCTAGATCTCACCATTGTCAGCGTCGACAACCTCCCCATTACCACAAAAATACTCTCCTTAGCCTCCTGACCAAAACCCATCTCACCCCACCCCTGTTTGCCTCGCCAATCGCCAGCAAAATCTGACTGTTGCCATCGTCCGATTTTTTCGATTTTCGGTTGATTCACTCACCAGATATCACCTTCGTTGCCACCATTGCACTCTCCAACGCTTTCTCTTCAAAAGCCCCAACATCATGATCTTTAATCGTTCGCTGATCATCATCCCAATTTCTAGGTTTTTTAGTGAATAGGGAAATGAGTAACTCGGCTTGGTGAAAGCCCTAGGTCCCAGTAGAACAACTGGTTCAACCGGTCAAACCGGGTCGGGTTTTGAAACACTGATATAAACAACTAATTCTGTGTGGGCGAGTGGTTTGATCAAGTTCTTGGGAGTATTACTCAAGAGATCTTGAGTACAAGTCTCTCATTGATTGCTAATAGGAGTAGCTACTGAAACTCTTACTCAACGAGTAATTTCAAGGTCCTAGGCTGGCTCGGACACCTCCAATCATTAAAAAAAAAGTACTATATAAACCTAAAAAATAATAACACTATTGGAACTCTTACTCAACTAGTAATTTCAGGATCCTGGACTAGCTCGGACATCTCCAATCATTAAAAAAAAAAAAAAAAGAGTACTATATAAACCTAAAAAATAATAACGATTTTATTATTATTATTGATGTCTCTTTCAAGCAACCTCTTGCAATAGTTATTATTATTATTTTAGATTTATAGTGCTACAGCGTGCTCTAATATATTTTTTTCTTTGATTGTTTTGTTTAATTTTACTTCTAAGGTTTGGATGAAATCATGAAAATATAGACAAGTCAGAAAGCTAGTATTTTTGTTTGTGTATTTCATCAGGGTTTGCGTAACTCTGTTCATGTCCATCAACTGTACTCTTGAGCTGGATGCCACGTGTGAGTTGAGTGAAGCTGACTCGGATGACACCTCACCTGGTAGTTAAAGTCTGTTACTTTCTCAATCTTATTACAATTTCTTTTTCAACATTATAAACTGTTTTCAGTTACGTTTAACATGTGTATAGGCTGAAGATAATTAAACTGTAATCTCAGTATCTAAATATTGCACTTATTTTAGTATTTCCGTTTTTCACAATTATATTATTACTTACTAAACACATATTCATCTCATAAATTCCATATACCATTTAAATGAAAAATAATAATAATTATTTAAAAATTTTAATTAATTAATTATTTTCAAGTAAGCATTCACCTTTTTTTTTTTTTTTTGATATGATCAGGAGTATCTGGATCAGTTTACACGTATCTTAACTAATCTCTCAGAATCTTGGAATTATCGATCAGCTATAAACTCCAATATCAATAATCACCTTTATTAATAACCAACTTGAATTCGAAAGATTATATTAAATTATTTTCTTATTATTTTATCCTTAAAAGACTCAAACTTGAAATTCTTGTATTAAGAGATTATATTATATCTTATTTTTTTACCATTAAGAAACTTGTTAAATCTTCCTTTTCCAACAGTGGTTTAGCACTGAGCATTGAAGCCAATGAACAGGGTAAAGTACAAGGCCAAATCCAGACAAAGAAGTCAAAGCCCTAAGTAAACTTCCTCTTCAATCTCCCTCTTATTACTCACTCACTAAACCCGCCAGTTATTACCCCAGCACAACTCTTTCTCTCTTTGTTTCTTTCACTTGTCTTCTCCAATCTTCTGCACTCACTTATGGAGATGGAGACTTTTCTGCTGCACAGTATTAGTAATAGTGTTGATCTGGAGAAGATTTTGTGTTCTCTGGTGGTGGAGACCAATTTGCAGGCTCAAAAGTTTCTTCTTTGCCTTCTCTTGCTGGTACATTGTCGTTTCCATAAGTGTAGTATCTTAAATTTGCGTCATTCAATTTTTTTTTTTCTGTTTATTTCCTATGTTGCAAATTTGACTTTTGTTTGGTGCTTAGATTGGATTTTGAATATGTATATGTCGACGGGTAGGTTCTTGTAGACAAGGGTTTTGTGTTTTATGGATGGTTTTATTGAGGGTGTGATTCTCTTTGACCAAATATACCAGTAGATTGCTTTTGTGACCTGGCTGCGCGAAAAGAGATGACTTGGGTTCCTGATTATGGGGGGTGGTTTTCTAAGTGGGGACTCCGAAAAGACACGAGCTTTTGTGAGTTGAGATTGTTGCATTGAAGGTTAGTTATTTGTAATCAAGCTGGGTATGCTTGACAGAGCACAGAGAAAATTAGCAATGCTGCTCGGTGAAGAATACTTATGGTGATTGTTAGGCTGTTTACTTTTAAGAGTTTTCAGTTTAGCAGAGAGTGACACCAGCAGGGCCAAGTTTTTATTTTCTCATATCAAATCTGTATAAAACCCGACTTTTAGATTTCTATGATGTTTGAATTTTTCTTAATTTTCTTGCTAACCGAGATATAATTTATAGGGTTCTCATATTGAAATTATTAGTGAGTTTCATGTACAATTCATGGATTTTTACTTTGGACATACACAGGGTTCGATCTATACTCAAGATTTTGAGTGCTAAAAGTTTGATTTTATTTTGATAATAAGAACAGTACTCTATAGATTTCAGTTCCATAATGATTATAAAATCTGCTGCTTTAGAGACACATCCACTGTTTCCTCAGGTTCCCCCTGTATTCTTAATCCAGATTCCTGACCCAAATTTTGTATATCTCATTTTCAGATCATCTACTTGTTATGATAGTTTTATTATATTGCAATATCCTAGAAGCTTCTTTGTTTTTCGACTGCTATAAATTGGCAAAATTTGTCTTCGGAAAATTTAGGAATTGGTATTTGTCGCCTGATAATATGCTTATTTTAACATGTTCTGCAATTAACAGATTGGATCTCAGTGTGATGGTACAAATGAGTTTTCAAGCTTCCCAGGAGTTGATCATAGGTACAAAAGAATATTTTTTATTTCTTTTACTTGAAATCTTCCTTTTGTAATGATAATCTGAGGTGATAAAGTAATTGTCTAACGGGTGTGTGATTGCATTGCAGATTTCCATTTGCCGAACTGACTAAAGTGCAAAAGCCTGAGTCAGACGCTGAAGATGCCGGTGAAGCTGATGAAACTGAAAGTGATGACAATGATGATGGTGAGGAGGAGGAAGATGACTCTGGAGAAGAAGAAAGTGATGATGAGGAGGATTCAGATGATGATGCTGAGGCAAATGATGATAGTGAAAGTGATGAAGACGATGATGATGATGACGACGACGACGACGAAGAAGATGATGACAACAACGATGAAGAGGATGACAACGATGAAGAGGAGGATGAAGAGCAAAAGGAGCCACCATCTAAAAAGAAGAAATGAGAAAAAAAATTTATGTTGATTTCTTTGAAGCCTAGTCTTCTGAAGCTTGCAGTCAGGTGGCATTTTATTCATTTTTGAATATTGTCATGCGGTGCAATTATTTGAGCTGGTTTATTCTATAGAGCTACGAAAAGTTTAATTTCTTTTATTTATTGTTGAACCATCTTCATGTATAACTAGGTAGATTAAAATCTGATAACATTGGCTCTTATGTCCGTATATGAATGGACCATCCTTTTGGTTACAAATTTATAATGAGGATTTTGTTTTGCCAGGTCTCACAGTATGAGTTTCAACATGGTGTTATTGTAGAATGTTGATTCTTTGGAATGTGTGCTTGAATAGAGTGAATTACAGTACTAATGATAAGCAAATCACAAGTTGCATTAGTGACCAATGTTTTAAAACCCAACTTGGGTGAATCCCGGCAAAGTGGCCGGGTCCCGGGTTGACCGGTTTAATCGGTTTGACTGGCGGGTCAAACTGGTGTCCAAGGGTTTGAAATCTAACAAAAATACCTTTAAAAATTACTATAAGTCCTTATAGGTTTGAAATCTTGCTAAAACACCCTAAACACCATCGTCAGCGTCGACAAATAGGACTTGTTTCTGGTAACGACAACATTCCCCATCACCACAAAAACACTCCCTCAGCCTCCTAACCAAAACCCATCTCATCCCTTCTCCCGTTCGCCTCCCTAATCGCCAGCGACAATGGGCTTTTCTAGCGATATTATTTTGCAATTTTCGGTCGATTCACTCACAGAAATCGACACAGTTGCCACCATTGTACTCATTGGCTATTCTTCTTCAAAAGCCTTAACATTTAAGCCTTCAATTGTTCATAGATTGATATCCTAATTTTGAGGGTTTTCAATGAATAGAAAAACTTGTAACCCGACCCAGTGAAGGCTCCAAGTCCTGATTCAACTGGCCGGGTCAAGCTGAGTTTTAAAACACTGTTAGTGGCCTTAATTAGAATCCCACATCCTCAAGGCTACTTTGGAATTGTTGTAGACTATAGCTTTGAACTTCAGTTAGAGTGTGTTTGATAACTAAGGCTCCGTTTAGTTCACTTTTTTGTATTTTTTAGAAAAGTTTTTTTTAAAAAGTTAAAAAAGTTGAATTGGGCGAGTATTACGATGTAGAATTTGAAAATTAATAAAAATATCTCCTATGTTTGTTTATTTACTAAACGCCTCTATAATAAAACTTTGAAAGTTAACAAAAACACCCCCAACCCACCCATTGAATAATCACAACCGGCCACCATCGTCGGAGGGTGGCCGAAGTCACCATATCGGCGCATGACGGGCTGGATCTTGCCGGTCGTGCGCCGATCTAGCCGACAAAGGCCAGATCTACGGCTAGATCTGGCCATTGACAGCCAAATCTAGCCGCATTTGCTCGTCAACGACAGCCAAAATTATGGCCGTCGTTGATGGTCAACGACGACCATATGTTGGCCGTCGTTGGCGGTTATTCGACCAAAGATCGCGTCAGCGGCGGATCTTTGGCCTTGCCAGATCTGGCCTTTTTCGGCGATTTGCTTGATAGTGCGCCATTATATCAGATTCCAGCCAACTTCCGGCAGTGGTAGCGAAATCTAGTATAATGTGGGTTTAGGGGTGTTTTTGCAATTTAAAAAAAATAAAAAAAATATTTAGAGGTATTTAATTAAATTAACAAATTTAGAGGGTTTAAAAAAAGTTGAATAATATTAGATAATATTGTGAGTTTTTGGGCATTTTACTATTTAACTTTTTTGGGAATACTAATAACCTAATACTTTTAAACCTGTTGTTATTTCTAGTATCTATAATTGTATGTATCGTAAATTAGACTTTTAAATTTGTATTTTCATAAGTATTTAATAAAACTTAAGAGATTCTTGAGCTTTGGACCTCCTCAGAGATATCTTAATATAGATGATTTAATGAATGGCTGGCCTATTCTTCCATTTGGAATACTGGAGCTTCATCTTGACTGGTGTTTTTCGGAGAAAGCTCAAATTTTTTTTATTTTATTCATTTATTGATGCAATGATTTATGATTTTTCTTATATATGGAAATCTATGAATGTTCAGAAAACATCCATAAACACTTTCTCACTTCTTTTTTTCAGTCTCCTAAACGTAGTTTCTTCTGTATACTTCTGATGGAGAAACTTATCCTTTGATACCTCTACGCATCGCAATTTCGATCAAACTGAGTAAATCCACAATAATAACAGTTGACAATGCAATAGCATGTTTTGATCTTCAATGTTTTCTCGCTACAAACAAAGGTTTCAAACATCTTCCATAAATTTTGACCAGGGTCGTAAATATATCCATATACTTTGTCTACAATCCTAGACAACATGGTCGAACATTGTTAATGCCCAAGTCAAAGAAAGAATGAAGTTCATCTCGAAAATCTGGCTCAAACTTGAACCACTGTCAGCATCTCACCTAGAAAATCTTCCCCTGACAATTTTGCGAGCACAATGATACGAAGTTTCCACAAGTCAACACGTCATTGATTCCAATTTTAAAACGCAAATATTCTTGACCGCCGATTTTACTCTAATAAAAGCCTCTGCATTAGAAAATACAACACAATGTACGAAAAAGATTAGGACCCCTAAATAATCTGCAACAGTATTGAGAAAACAAGCATTTACAATGAGAATTCCAATGTATGTATATTTAACAAACAAGAGCATACAATATCTTTGAGTAGTGCTAGTGTTCTTAACCACTCAAGATTAGAATTCGTTTCCAGCAACTGCAGAAGAAGAAAGAAAAAACTAAGCTTCTTCATAATTGCATCTTATATCATGCTAGCATATGAGAAATTCTTATACCACAAACAGAGGAAGTTTCTGAGCTTATAGTATTTTATGCATCACTTCCTAAGGCCGTGCTTTCAACCTAACTAAGATGTTTTTGTAGGGCCTAACCAGGATCTAGATGGCTCAGGTCCTTCTGTCTTTTGGTCAAATAAGTGAAGCAGTAAACGGTTGTTAGTTTGTCCTCAAGGTTATAGAAACTAATCTTCAGCCACATAACAAAACAGCAAAATGTCAATTTAAGATAAAAAGGAGCAGAAAATCTTAACAACTTAGATATTACACACAAAAGCACAGCTTAATTAGACATTTTGAACTTACTTAGACATCAGTACAATGGTAAAAAAAGTAACAAAACGATCCTGCGAAAACTGGATGAAAAAATAGAAAGTGAATCACAATTGTCAGCTCAATATTCTGGATTTTTCTCTAAAATAACTGAATTAACATTTTCTGGTGCAAAGTCTAGTCTAGTTAATGGAAACAATAATTTTCTTTTAAAGAAAAAGAATCACAATGAGGCTACTATGCTCAGCTGTCTACAAAAGGCGCTTAATATGCAGTGCTATTACACTAATTATTATCTGTAGAATCACCTCGCAGTTATTCAACATTCACTACCAGTGCTCAAAACATAATTCTAGATAACAATGCTCACTTTAACAAAACAATAAAACATTATTCCACCCCTTTAAACAAAACCACAGAGTTACTACTGTTATTCACTCGCCTGGGCAGCTTTTGGCCAGAGATTATGAGCCTTCAAACTCCAGATTATGAATAATTACTCCACAACTAGATAACAATGCGCACTTTAACAAAATTTCTAGGCAAAAATGCCATAATTTTCTTTGAAAATTTCACTTCTGAATTTTGAAACAACTCCTAACAATTATTCTGACACACAATCGTTAAGAGGTGACCAAAGTGCACATAATTTGCAATCAAAATTCACTAACATTGACACAAACAACCAAGGTTCTCATTATATGTCATAACTTAAAGTAATTAACATTACAGTCAATACAAGAATTCAACAATAAAAACATAAACAACTTACAATTCTCAACTCAATCAGGCAACTTCCCAGATCGGAAAACCGCGAACTTTGACACCTGAGAGTACTCATACTCAATCCCATTCTCCTCCAAAAACCCCTCAATCAATTTCTTATCTCTCTCAGGCTCCAAACTCTCACACTCGATCTCATAACATGTTCCAAACCCATAAATAGTTTCATCCAGTTCCAACTTCAACCCTTTCCATTCATAGACACCCCTCACATTTTTAAACCCACCTAAACAAACAAACTCACTATTTTCACCAACCCCATATTCATTTTTAACCAAAGCCATGATCTTTGAATCAATTTTGGATAAAAGACTTGGTTTTGATACACATTCAGTGGCTGTGGCCACAGGCAGGGGCTCTTCAAGCTCCTGGATGCGGCTGATGCCATTTGAAATGCTGGGTTTGGCTTTGAGGGAGAGGACACAGTGGGAATTTAAGTTGTAGAAACGGAGACGAAGAACGGCTAAGTTTGAAGAGAGTTTTGAGTGTTTGTCATCAAAGAAAATGTTTTCCTGGAAAAGGGTTTTCTTGTGAAAAGGTGAGAGAAGGTTTGAGAGCTGTTGGTGGGCTGTGGAGTTCTTCAATCGGAGCTTTACTTCCACTTCCATGGCTACAAAATTTTTGAGTTTATCAAGCAGAGGAATATGGGAAAAAAGCCTCATAAAATCAATAGACTGGATAAGGAAAATTATTTTCCTTAACTTCTAAATAGATTTTGTTAGTATTTTCTTTTAGGATTTTTTTTTTTAATTTTTTTTGTTTGTGATAGAAAGTATCTGGACAGTTTACGTGCACCTCAATTAATGATTAAGGATCAAAAATTGAAAGTCGATTAAATCCGGGCAATGACCACCCCTCTATTAGTAACTTAGGTAAATCGATCTTAGGATTTTTTTAATAATGTATCCAAGAATCTTAGCGGTTTACTAGTCTATCAAAGGTGGTTATTTATATAGGAAATTAATATTTACAATATTTATAAATAAATAAAATCTTGTTATTAGAAATATTCTCTTTTATGTGTCAAATTTATATTTGCAATATCTATAAATCAAAATAAATATTCATTTAATTATTTAATTATTATTTATTTTAATATTAAATTGTTATTAACCAAATTAATATTCAAAGTTCTATAAATTAAATTGAATATTAGAAATTAATTTACATAAAAATTAAAAATTAAATTTAAATATATTGAAAATCAAACCTTTGGCGTTAAAAATCTATAAAGTTCATAAACCGAGTCTGGACAAGAATGAAATAACACCGTCGCCCGCCCATTTGAGCCCGGTTTCCGCCCATTTACGCGTTTCTTCTGATTTTTCCGGCTGCCTCATCAACTGTAGGTAATTTTATTCACAAATCTTTCAATATCAACTAAGAATCAAGTAGTTCAATTTAATTTGAGTTTTATAAACCCTAACTTCTTCCGCAGTTTCATCTATTTGCTGGTTATTCATACTTGCAATTGTATTCTTGTTCTGGGTACTTAATTCTTTTGATTAAGCTTGGTTACTTAATTGTTTTGTGAGTTTGGCATCAGTGATTGCTGACAAATTTTTATGGTTGTAGCAGGAAATAAAATGGAGGAAGAGGATGATTATGTTGAATATGTCCCAGTGGCGAAGCGTAGAGCGATGGAAGCTCAAAAAATACTTCAGCGTAAGGGGAAATCCTCGGAATTGGAGGAAGAGCTTGAGAAATCTAAACTTGCTGAAGTCAAGCCTAGCCTGCTTGTTAAAGCATCCCAGCTTAAGCGTGATCAACCCGAAATCAGTCCTACGGAGCAGGCTGTGCAACAAGAGAAGGAGATGATTGAGCACTTGTCTGATAGGAAAACGCTGATGTCAGTTCGGGAATTGGCCAAGGGAATAACATACACAGACCCTTTATTGACAGGATGGAAGCCGCCTTTGTTTATTCGAAGAATGTCAAAGAAGGCATGTGATTTAATTCGAAAACAGTGGCATATTATTGTTGATGGCGAACATATTCCTCCACCGATAAAGAATTTCAAGGACATGAGGTTTCCTGAGCCAATTTTGAAGAAGTTGAAAGCAAAGGGGATTGTGCAACCGACTCCGATTCAGGTGCAGGGTCTTCCAGTTGTCTTGTCTGGTAGGGACATGATTGGGATTGCTTTTACAGGTTCAGGCAAGACATTGGTATTTGTATTGCCAATGATCATGGTAGCACTGCAGGAGGAGATGATGATGCCAATTGTTCCAGGAGAAGGGCCGTTTTGTCTAATTATATGCCCATCCAGAGAGCTCGCAAGGCAGACATATGAGGTGGTTGAACAGTTTTTGATGCCAATGCAGGAGGCCGGCTATCCAGAGTTGAGGGCATTGCTTTGTATTGGAGGAGTGGATATGCGGTCACAGCTGGAGATTGTTAAGAGGGGTGTACACATCGTTGTTGCAACTCCTGGGAGGTTGAAGGACATGTTGGCAAAGAAGAAGATGAATCTTGATAACTGTAGGTGAGCACACTTAATTCCGCAGTTCTAATTGCATCAAACATTAGAATAAGCTGCTAATTTATGAAGTCTTGAGTGGGCAGTTTCACTTTTGCACCCTCATGCACAAAACCTATTTCCTCTTTCATAATGGAACTTGTGTAGACAGTCTTTGTTGTCAGCCAGAATGTTTTATATATTATCCTATGTTATCCACTTAAAAGATTGTAAGAAAATTTCGTATCCTTCCTCAATTCCATCTTCGTCATCCTTTGAACTGTAAGTTTGGAATTGGCTGGTCAGCTGTTAGACATGTTGAGACATAACTATTTACTTCTATTACTATTCATTTTCAGATGTATCCATTTTGTATCTGCCTTGTTATCTGATTACTTATGTGTTTTAGTTCCTAGTATATATTTGGTTTGTTTTGATAATATGTTATGATATTAACACTGCTGCCTTTATTCTGCAGATATTTAACATTGGACGAGGCCGATAGGTTGGTGGATCTGGGCTTTGAAGATGATATAAGGGAAGTGTTTGACCACTTTAAAGCTCAAAGGCAAACTCTTTTATTCTCTGCCACTATGCCTACAAAAATTCAGAACTTTGCTAAAAGTGCTCTGGTGAAGCCGGTTACTGTCAATGTGGGAAGAGCTGGAGCAGCAAATCTTGATGTGATTCAGGAAGTTGAGTATGTGAAACAAGAGGCAAAGATTGTATACCTTCTTGAATGCCTACAGAAAACTCCACCTCCTGTTTTAATATTTTGTGAGAACAAGGCTGATGTGGACGACATTCATGAATATCTCCTGGTGAAGGGAGTTGAGGCAGTGGCCGTTCATGGAGGGAAAGATCAGGAAGACAGAGAGTATGCAATTACAGCTTTTAAATCAGGCAAGAAAGATGTCTTGGTTGCAACTGATGTTGCCTCAAAAGGGTTAGATTTTCCTGATATTCAACATGTCATTAATTATGACATGCCTGGAGAAATAGAGAACTACGTTCACAGAATTGGGCGAACTGGTAGATGTGGTAAGACTGGAATTGCAACAACATTTATAAACAAGAATCAAAGTGAGACAACACTTCTTGATCTTAAGCACCTATTGCAAGAAGCAAAACAGAGGATTCCTCCTGTATTAGCTGAGCTAAATGATCCGATGGAGGATGTAGAAGCAATTACAAATGCAAGTGGCGTTAAGGGCTGTGCATATTGTGGTGGGCTTGGTCATCGTATCCGCGATTGCCCCAAGTTAGAGCATCAGAAAAGCATGGCAATTGCCAGCTCTCGAAGAGATTATTTTGGTTCTGGAGGTTATCGAGGAGAAATCTGATATACACTTTCCCTTTTATCCATGTCTTTCTACTTTGTAGCAAATCTGTTATTTGAGTCTTCTTGTACGTTCTGGTTTAAGTAGTTGATAAAGAAGGAAGTTTTTTTCATTTTCATATTTGTTCATGGATTGTGAAATGTGTTATCATACCAAATTAATTAATTAGAAATATTTTCAGTGTAATTTGCCAAAATATTGACTTGTAGAGGAAAAGGTATTGATTTTCAGTAAAATATCAATGCTAGTTGGTTACAGTCCTAGTAATCTCACAAGAAAAACAAAAGTCCCGTCTGGGAATGGATGCTGCTGCTGCTAGCTGAAATGCATATTTGTTTTGTAGTCTCTGGTGACAATACATGGATTTGAGTCTTCTTGTAGAATTTGCGACAGACCAATCCCCATTATAGCCTTCTGTATAAACATGAAACAAGTAGTCTTAGATTTCATTTATATGAAAACAGTAATTGCAATATTTGCTACAATACCCAGGAAAAAGAAACGAATTAAACTAAAATTATCTCCTTGCTGAAGGCCATAATGAGGATTAGATTTCATGATTTTTGCAAGACAAAATCAACTAAAGATGAAATCTTAATCTACACATAATCTAGACTATGAGAACTAGAATTTACCATACGAACAAATAGAACCATAATAAATTGGAGGCAAAATTCATTACCTTGTCAAAAGGATTGACAATCAAAGATCCATCCCAAGATTTCAATCCCGTCACTTGGTTTCCAAGGCACCGGCAATGGTGTATTGTCAGAAACTCCTGATACATTTCACTCACCAACCTTGTCCTCTCTTCCATGGTGTCAATGAATGTTTTCTTCATAGCTTCAGTTTCTTCTTCAAGAATCTTCAAACGCTCCATCAGTTGTTCAACATCACTTGCTTGTGAATATCCTTTGCCCTTGGGAGAAATATTGGAAACTTTACCTCTGGAGCATTTCAACACAAATTTCTCCCTGGCCTCATTTGATCTTGAAGCTCTTGAATCTTGCATAAATTTATTAGATAACTGCTTGTTCTGTTTACTCACTAATCTAGAACCATCATAAGGTGTACATTTACTGAATCTCGATTGCTTATTCCTTGAGGAATTAACTTCTAGTTCTTGTGAGGTGCTTTCCATTTCCTCCCTAAACCAAATCTTTTCAGGAATCTGAAAGATAATAAGAATGTTCAGTGCCAAAGTCTTTTGAATGATAGATCTCCCATTCGATCTATCAGTTGTATAAATAGGCAAACATATTTTTCCGAATCGATATTGGGAAGCAACCAAGAATACCAAAAGACTGGTACAATTAATAATAGGAATATGAAAATACAGGTTATTGGAACTCCGTTCTGATAATTTGATGAATCACAAGCATATTCTGCTCCAAGAAATCAATGGTATTAAAGGACGTTCAAACTTTGAACAAGACATGCTTGCAAAACAAAAGAAAAAATGACATGAAAAAGTTGGTTGGTGAAGATGATGGTGATAGGGAATGATGATTGCTTACCAGACAGAGTTGCAGTCTCCATAGAGGACATTATTCAAGAGATTTCCTCTTCTTTGCTTATCTTCTAAGAGATGGAGAAGAAATTTTGTAGTGTTAAGAGGAAGATAAATTTTCCTTCAGATTTTCTTTCTCTCAATTTTTTTGCTTGTTTTTATTGTCATGAGAAATTACTAAGCACTTGCAAAGAGAATGTCTTCACTCTAAATTCAGTCTCCATTGCTATTGGCAGACCATTTCGGCTTAATTTAACTTTTAGTTATATTAGAGTTGGTTTTGAGAAATTTGGCTCTTTATTATTTATGACATACAGGAGGCAAATTTTGGCTCTATTAAAGAGTCCTAATAAATTCTTGGCTCCTGCATCATGACAAAATAGAAGGGATATGAAACCTTTCATACAAAAACTTTATCTCCATCAAATTGGAGCATCAATTCATCATTTCTTCATTGAATAATTATGTATGTCTCACAGAACTGGTTTCCACAGATGCATGCATGGAGTAAAACTGATTAGCTCCATGGATTTGGATGCGACTTTGCAAAATATGGTTGATTTAAATACAGGGAGCCTGAAAGCTTAGTGTATTTCTATTATTATTCATCCAGGTCAAGGAACAGAAAAGGATAATACAGGAGGGTGTGTTTCTATTTGATTTCAACTGTTCTACATAGGTATGGTTTGGTTTCTCTTTTGCATGTTGGTCTAACTGAAGTCCGGAAAGAGACAGATTGTGAATTAAGATCAAGAGAGTGCAGGATTTACTTTAGTCAACTGGAACTTCAACGTCCATATTAAGGCCAGAACTTCCGAAAACCTGAAACAGATAGAAAGCAATGAAAATTGTAATATTTTATACAATTTGAAGTAACAATAAAGCAAATTAAGATGAGGTACACAATGATCCGAATAAAAGTAGTTCTTCAAACAGGGTTGACCCAGCTTGCTAATGGGTCAAAGTTATATATAAGTGCTTTCATTTTGTCAATAAAAACAGCCAAATTGTTTGCTTATAGCATACCCAAACTTCTAATAAATTCGATCCCCTTGACATTACAAAACTTTGCAACCTAGAGCAGTAGAATTTCTCATCCAAAGAATATTCTGAAAAGAATAAAGGCGCCTGTAACATAGCTTTGCAATCCTTGGCAGATAAAGAGAGAAATATCCGGTGAAGCCATTTCATTTACTTCATCATCCCAAATTATCTTGTCCTTTATGTCACTATCGGCTAAAAGAAAAGTGAAATAAAAACTGTACATTTCAAGTGTACTTGATAGGAACCCACTCCAATAACTCAACAATTTGGGCTGGGTCTTTCATGGGTTTGGGTAGAACTCTCTTTGGAAAACCGGCTTGCCAAGGGAGGGTGCCCAAGTCTTTATAACCCACATGCCTACCCTTTTCCTTTTCAATGAGCATCCTAACATTCCACCACACTTCCGCAACCGACGTCCACGTCAGCCTCTTTACCCCCGTCGGCCTCTTTACCCCTTGGATGACTACGCGGATCCCCTTTCCCTCGGGCCTCCATGCCCTTTCTCGGGGTAGCGTACGTTTGGGCCCAAGGTCAGCCTACCACTGCTATACAGCTTGCCACATAGGCTGCAGGATCATGCTCTGATACCAATTGATAGGAACCCACTCCAATAACTCAACAATTTGGGCTGGGCCATGGGTCTTTCATGGGCTTGGGTAGAACTCTCTTTGGAAAACCGGCTTGCCAAGGGAGGGTGTCCAAGCCTTTATAACCCACATGCCTACCCTTTTCCTTTTCAATGTGGGATCCTAACAGTACTCCTCTACGAAAGTTCGTTACTGTTGTTTTTTCCAGACCAATGGAAATAAATATCATTTAGCTCATTATAACAGCAAGGATGTATAAAGTAAATGAGATGTAACAACATATAAAGCACCTTAATGAAGTCAGCCAACGTTAAATAAGAGTCCCTTGTGTAACCTGCTTCCTTGAACACTTGAGTCAAGACTTGCTGCAAAACAGAGAAGGTGCAGGAATTTGTCATGACACACTCCTGCAAAGAAACTCATCTTTTCTTTGTTTTCGAAGTAAAAGAAGCCAAAAAATTATCAATCCAAACTATACTTCAAACAGTAATTGTGCTGATGCATATTAAACCGCTAATTTTAGAAACTAAATACCTTACAAGCAGAATTTTTTTTATCTTATTCACATCATCACGAGCCAAGATTTTCAATAGAAAAAATGAAATAAAATGAGAACTGACTTGTTTAATGAATCCATAATTGATCATGTAATATAAGCAACAAGAAAAATCAAAGGATGTATCAGAAATTGGAAGACATCACAACCACAAAAAATTTTCCAGGAAAATTATTAGTCACTAAAATAGTGTAGAACACAATTATTGAGTTCAAATTATCAATGAGCTATAAAGTTATCAATCACTACTAACATGAATCAACTGACATATGAAAACCAATGATAATTTTCTGCATTAGCAAGGAAATTTTCTTTGGAAGTCAAGCATATTTAACTAACCAGTACAATACTTCTCCAGTCTCCAGAATTATTAGTTTCTCAAGTGATATAGTTCAGAAAAACATCATAATTAAATGCTTTTGATAAGAGTATATAAAACTACACCACTTTATTACTTGCTGATAAGTTTCTCCAACTATGTGGTATTTTTCGCAAAATGGACCATGACTTCACTTCTAAATAACAAGGATTCTCTGTAAAGGACAGACATATGTCTTTTTTTAAGTCTCATTCAACATTAAATCTTGTTTTGGATGATAGGATGAAATAAAGAGGGTGAGACTGCGGATCCTCAGTAATACCTCTCTTTGCTCATTGGACATAAACGAACCAGACAAATCCTGCAGAACTTCCATTATGTCATTGAAAGACACCTTTCCGTTACAGTCTGAGTCATATACTTTAAAAATAACTGAGACAGAGAAACAATAAGCAATGTTGATATCACATCAGGGAGATCAAAGCATTTAGTTTCCTCAAACATATAGTAGATGAGTAACAGCCTAGGTAGTCGAGATAGTACTTCTGTGGTCACGCTGAGCATGATAACCAAAAAATTAAGACTATGAATGAAACATAAAATATCTACTAAGCTTGTATGATGACTAAAACTTACCAGTCAAAGCCTCATTTATTGATTGCTTATTCTTCTTTACATAGATGATTAGATGGTTATTTTACATATATAACCTGATTCTTATATTTATCTAATACTATCCACTAAATGAGTTTTTGCACAAAGACATGAAACTTACTTCAAAATTGGGGCCTATTATTATTCATTATACATTACCACATATTTCACTTAGGATTCTGCATCGGAACTCAGACTATTCATTTATGCCACAATACAACTTCCAAAACTATGTAATTTAACCCCACATGTGCATTAAAGTCATTAAATGCTGAACAAAGCAAGGTTATTAACACTCACGTTCAATTTTCTGCTGCATACTGGCTTTAGAACTAAATGCAGACAAGAAGGCCACAAAATCCTTAAAATTCAACCCATCCACCATCTTAAGCAACCTCTGCAAAACCCCCCAAAAAGCCAAAAGGTCTCAAATTAATAAACTAAAAACAATCACTGAAACTCCATCAACTAAACAGCAACTTTCAAAAGGGTACCTGAGAAAGTGGGTTCATGGCAAATTCAGGCACAGATAAGAACTCATCAGCTGAGATAAACCCTTTAGCGTTTCTATCCAGCTGGCAGAATCTATGATACAATGAAACTATTTCTTCCTGGGAAACTGTGTGAGTTTCACACCAAAAACACATTAAAAATTTCAGCAAAAATATATAATAAAAAATAAAAGAAACACAAAACATAAACAAGTATAGAACAAACATACATAGATTATGGCAGTGTTGTTGAACCTCTTCAATGTCATATTGAGTTAGCATAGATGAGGCACTCCCCATTGATTCTCACTTCAAAACTACGAACTGTGGCAATACAAAACATACCCATCAATTTTTTACCCACAATAAGCAAAACCATCAGCCAAAACTTTAAAAAAAGAAAAAAAATGCAAATTTCCCATTTTGGTAACTTAAAAAAGCTTCAAACTTTAACAAAAAAAATAAGCCCTTCTCTTTCTTTAATGAGTCTCCCATCAACCAAACAAAGAATATTTGGAGATTTTGAAACTGAATTCGAACTGTGTCAGTGTCATAAGTAGAGTATATTTAAACACATACATTCGTTTTGCCTTTATTTTCTGACCTGGATTCTCTCGAAAGTGGGAACCAAATAGAGCAATAATGTTTGGAGAGAGAGGTAATGGGTTAGAAGCGAGGATAGGCATGAAGAAATAAAGATAAATAGAGTGACTTTGTCATCATCGAACCACCGGAACAATCCAAAGGACTTTTTTTATATTGATGTTTGAAAGGTGACGACGAATTTCACGTTGTATTACTGTTAATTGATTTTTCCGTGCTTGTTTACCAACCACTCCCGTCGTTTATCAACCACCTAAAAGACTCATTTATTAATTTTACGTTTGAAAAAGCTAAAATTTAAAAGTCATTTTTAATTTCCATGGAAATTGCATAAACTTAACAATCTAGTTTTTAAATATACTTGATTATTAGTGTTTCATAAATTTAGATATATTTAGTTTTAAATTTATTTTGGGTTTTGTAAAAATAATGAAAAAACCTTTTCATTATACTCGGATAACAACCCTTTTAGACATTAAGATTAGCTATATTTAAGAATCTTGTGTACGAGCCACAAAAAAAACATTATTTTATCAAAAAAAAAAAAAAATGAAGAAACATGTTTGGCAGTGCAGTTTTGAAACTTAAAATCTATATCGTCAATGTCAATTACTAAAATCTATACTATTTAAAGACATTAGAATTTATATATACTAAATTAGTCGGTTTCAATTTATCTATCCGTCTATATTAATATTACTAGTTTTAGTTTAGAATGTAATATTTAGATCTAAGATAAATTGATTACAAATTAAACTTTAATAATGTGGGTGTACTTGGGAAAATATTTAATAATGCATTTAACTTCACACTTTTCTTCGTAAAATGATTTGATATCAACATTCTACCTACCCAAGCCCTTTGTGTACTTTAAGTCTTTAACTAGGCTAGCCATGCTTCCATGAATCCTTTAGAACCTACTCGACTACGAGTGATGTTACACATTTTTTAATCCAATTTAATCTTTAAAGAAATATTACTTTTATATCAATATCATGTTAATTATGTCTTATTTATTAAATTATTCTCTCAAATTCTGAAACTATAAGTCGAATAAGAGTTCTAGTGACACCCCTATTAGGGATTATACAGACTCGAACTCGAACTCAACAGATCATATAAATTTAGATCATTTTTTACTCTTTTACTATCAGATCACCCAATAGTGATTTAATTGACTATTATTTAACTCACATTATTAACATGTAAGTGTATATGAGTAGCTACTTGATGAACCAAAACATGTAGTTTGGAGGGCATGAAGATTATCAACAACCTAAAATTAGTCATTAACTGATAGAAAAATGTTACACTCACAACCTCTTCTCACATATTTTCTTTTACAATTCCGATGTGGTAGCTCGCAATTGGTCATCCGTAATTTATCAGGTGGGACCCATTACGAATTGACCAATTATAAGCTGTCACGTCAGAATTGTGAGAGAATGTATGTGAAAAAAAGTTGTGGGTATAGTATTACTTGATTGATATTCCCTCTTTACTTGTATAAACCTAAGAGCCACAATATTTAGGGTTTAACAATTGTTGATTGGCCAAGTTTGGATTTAGGTGTAGATGGTAATTATATAAAATAATTACTTAAAACTATATCACAACAAGTAACAATAATTCACTAATAATCAATTCATATTTTATTATTTTACAAGTTTACAATGTTATGAAGAAGTAAAAGAAGAATTTTCCATCTATTTTAAATCCTATTTACAGAACCTTATAAAAAAAAAAAAATACAAATTGATTATCAGATAATTATTGTCAAAAATATATAACATCCTATTTACAGAACCTTATTAAAAAAGAAAAAATAACCACCTTTGAGTGATCGAGTGGTTGGACAAAGACTTTTAAGTGTATTACTCAAGAGATCCTGAATTCAAGTTATCTTGATCCTTAATAGGGATGACTACTAGAGAGTATATATAGTCGTTAACTTCAAGACTTAAGCGGATTAGTCGGACTATGCTCAAACTGACTCAAATACTCTTGATTACATAAAATATTAACGTGATATTAAGTTATATGATCTCTAATTTCACGTGATATATCACATAAGTTTGTTCAAATAGCTTTACTCAATATTAAAAATGTGTCACAAGCGTGATCTAAACATTTGTTATTTGGCATTTAGTCCAAATAAGGCACTCCTTGCTGACTAACAGATTGAGGAACCCAACAAGCTAATAATAGAATGCTGACTGACCAAACTAAAAATGCAGGAATAACATCTCTTTCACATTCACTTCATTTTCCTTTGAAATTCACACCAATTTTAACCTCTTTTAAATTCGAGTCTTAGGTGGGACCTATACACGCGATCCACTGTACACGCTAACAGGTGTGTAGAAAAGTAATATAATAATTGTCAGGGCCAAAATCGTCTTAGGCTTGACGAAGCCCAATAATAAAATAAATATATCATGGCCCAAGGCTTAAACCTAATCTCGATTGGGTTTACGCTTAAAATCACGTTGTGAACTACCCACTTTATGAGTTGGACTATCCTATAAGTTAAGCTAAATCAGGTTTCGGCTCATTAGCCTATGACAATCTATAAATATGAAATCAGAATCTCATTTTATTTCCTCTTCTACTAAGATTTCAAATCTTACTCAAACTATTAAACTTGATCTGATAAGGTCAATAAATCATATCTCTTTCATGATAGGGATTATCTCCTAAAATAGGACTTAGTATCCTATTGAGATTCCAAATCCTATAAGGTAAAGAAATCATATCTCTTTCATGATAGAGATTATCTCCCAAAATAGGACTTAATGTCCTACTAAGATTTCAACCCCTTGGGCTCACTATAAAAACAAAGACTTGCCCTCTCATTAGGGGGCAATCTCCCATAATCAATCTACACTACTCAAAAACATCTATTTGCTCCTAAAGTTCTTGCTCCCAAGAACCCGACGCCTCCGCCGTAGTCCTAGCTTTCGACAAGAATCCTGATAATTCTTCATCTCCTTAATTCTTATCAAATAATCTCTTTCAGTCTTGCTAACTTGAGCGTCGGAGTGCCTACGGCAAACACCACCCTAGTATTTTTCGAAAGCTTCACGCTTGCCCTTTCATGTGTGCAGGTCTAGCGGATTGTTAGTGGCATCAACCTCACGGGATCAGACCCTATTTTCATGATGGTAAATTTTTTGCATCTACAGTTTGGCGCCGACTGCGGGGCCCTGCCAATCATCTGCTAACGATAACTTGCAACATGAGAGGAGGCATGTAACTCCCTTCGACTGACATTGCTAATCATAAAATTTTATCACAATAAGAAAAATTTTCTTTACTTTTCTCCATTTGTTTGATCTATTCAGCACGTGATATGATACCTTGAAGCATCAAAACACATCCCCCATATTCATAATTTGTTCCATGCATCGGTTGGAATATTTCTCACCTCTCGTATGCGTTTAATTTGTTTTTGGAGGGTATTTTGTGGTCAAAAAACCCTTACATCTCATGGGCATGTTTTTGTGTATTTAAAAACCCATCTTCGTCTCCTTCTTTAGACCCGCAAATTCTCCAACCACAACAAATGGTTTAGAATGTTAACGTCACCTTCGTGTCGAATTACTAAAATCCCACAAACCTTGAATCAAACTCCCTCAGTCCATGGCAACTGGTAAGAATATACACTGACTAGTTTTGACTTCCTGCCGTCAATGCCAAGATACCACTTAGCTCGTTTGAAGCAAAGTCAAACCGAGAATGAAAAGCCCAACTATACTGATTCCGCTTCAGAATCACCAAATCCCATTCCCCTTCCAAATCCTCTTTTGAAACCACAAAAGCCAAACATTTCCAAATACTAAGGTCCTTCAAAAATTGCTCATCTTGTGTTCTATCCAGCATTCGTCAAAAAACTACTCAAAAGCATGTCAAAGCCATCTTCAGCAAACTCAAAACCCATATTTAAGACAAACCCAAATTTTTCTTCTTCAAAAGTCGACAAAAATCACCTCAAATTCATCTAAGAGTAGCCTAGAAGGTTTTAAGAACACAAAAAGAACAGAGAAAAACAAAATGAAAGAATCAGGAGAAATCACTGTGGAATCTCTAGAGAAATCGCCCACACCTTCGGCTAGAAAGAGTAAAACTTAAAAAGAGATAATAAATAAATAAAAAGTTACAGGTTTTGAATGAATGTCATTGCCAAAGCATTATGGCATTTAATGCACCTTGGTTAAAAACGCCATGTGGCGAACTTTTGGAAAGGTGATTTTTTCTCATTATTTTCAGTTGCTTGCACAGTGAGCCCATATTCCATATTTGTGCTCACATGCTTTGATCAGAGTTTTATTTGGAATTCTTTGAAAATCTAATTCGCTTTGGAGAAGGCACAATGGCTTCACTCGGATCGGTCCACCGAGCAGGCAACATGTTAATATTCGTCTCAATTGGCCCTACAACTCCCACTCAGTTTTGTCTCCATGCGGCTTTGATCACACTATAACAAGAACTCTTTCCACTCGACTCATCCAACCGAGTGGGAGAAATTAAAAATCGAAAGTGGTTCTCCTAGTCAACTTCATTTGACTCAGCAGTCAGCACACCTTCCCCACATGATATAGTGGGGCGAGCCGAGTGGATTCTAAGCTACCTCAGAACAAGGAAATAATCCCTCAAATTATTTATACAAGTCCAGATAACTCCATTCGACACATACTCAATCACCCCATGTGGCAAAAGTACGCCCAAGAACAACTATAAAAGTCGTCACTCGGCTCGGCTGAGACTATGACTCTACCTCTCTTTGGAACATCTTCATTCAGGGTTGGGGTTATTTCTTCATTCTGGCTGCATGAGCTTTGCCAAGTGGGTCTGTCCAAGCTCACCCTCATACAACTCTTACTCGAGTACGACTGATTCGATGCATCTAAAGAGCCACTCGCCTGTAGACTAATGGTGCTTTCTTATCACCTCCTCAAAAGTCAAATCAAATACTCCACTCGGTTCAGCAAGCACAGGAGGCAACAATTGAAGGGGAAAGGTATGTGTCATTATCTCCTTTTAACTACCACTCTATTTAGTTAAATCTTTCTCTATTCGGCCCATTACTTAAATACATGCAGCCCATTTTTCCATTTATCTCACTCTTTATTCAGCCCATAACACATGCACATCATGCATATTAACTCCCCATTCAACTATTTGCTTAAAACATGCATGCCATGCATGTCACTGCTCTAGCTTCAATCAAATGTTTTCAACTACAAAGTCGGTCACGCCAACTAGGCCACATAGCCATCAAAGGATTCAACTACAAGTCGATCACGCCGACTCGATTGCAAGCTCCATACAAGCTCCACTTGGCATACACCATCGGATCGACTCTGCTCGATCCACGAATTTACACCTTTGGATCGACACTGCTCGATCCACATATTTACACCTTCGGATCGACCATGCTCGATCCACAGATTTACACCTTCGGATCGACCCTGCTCGATCCACGTTACACCTTTGGATCGACCCTGCTCGATCCACGGATTTACACCATCGGATCGGCCATGCTCGATCCATGGATTTACACCTTTGGATCAACCCTACTCGATTCACGGATTTACACATTCCAATCGGCCCTGCCCGATCCACGGATTTACACCTTCTGATCAATCCTGCACGAATCATGGATTTACACCTTCAGATCGACCCTACTCGATTCACGGATTTACACCTTTGGATCGGTCCTACTCGATCCACGGATTTACACCTTCGAATCGACCTTGCTCGATTCATAGATTTACACATTCGGATCAGCCCTGCCCGATCTACGGATTTACACCTTCGGATCGGCCCTGCTTGATCCACGGATTTACACCTTCGGATCGACCCTGCTTAATTCACGGATTTACACATTCAATCTTAACCCTGCACCTGATTGAAGGACTTGCACCTCAAATCAACAAGTCATCGACCCAATCCACACAAAGATCCATCCGACCTAACGAGCTACTATTACTAATCTGCTCAGTCTGCTTTCATTCGATTAAATCTACTCTCTAAGCTAAATACTCTTTAACTTAAAGAGTGAGGGGCTAACTGTTAGGACCAAAAATCGTCTTGGGCTTGACGAAGCCCAATAATGAAATAAACATGTCACAGCCTAAGGCCTCAACCCAATCCCGATTGGGCCTACACTTAAAATCACATTGTGAACTACCCACTCTATGAGTTGGGCTATCCTATAAGTTAAGCTAAACCAGGTTTCGGCCCATTAGCCTACGACAATCTATAAATATGAAATCAGAATCTCATTCTATTTCCTCTTCTACTAAGATTCCAAATCTTACTCAAATTATTAAACTTGATCTGATAAGGTCAATAAATCATATCTCTTTCATGATAGGGATTATCTCCTAAAATAAGACTTAGTGTCCTACTGAGATTCCAAATCCTATAATGTGAAGAAATCATATCTCTTTCATGATAGAGATTATCTCCCAAAATAGGACTTAGTGTCCTACTAAGATTCCAACTCCTTGGGCTCACTATAAAAACAAAGACTTGCCCTCTCATTAGGGGGCAATCTCCCATAGTCAATCTACACTACTCAAAACCATCTATTTGCTCATAAAGTTCTTGCTCCCAAGAACCCGACACCTCCGTCGTAGTCCTAGCTTCCGACAAGACTCCTGGTAATTCTTCATCTCCTTAATTTTTATCAAATAATCTTTTTCAGTCTTGCTAACTTGAGCGTCGGAGTGCCTACGGCAAACACCACCCCGGTGTTTTTCGGAAGCTTCACGCTTGCCCTTTCATGTGTGCAGGTCTAGTGGATTGTCAGTGGCCTCAACCTAACGGGATCAGACCATATTTTCATGATGGTAGATTTTTTGTATTTACAATAATAAAATTTTATTAGACACATTATCCACGCTCATTTCATATGAAGTATCTTCTTCAATTCAATAAATACATGCAAAGAATATCAAAACTTGCAAACCACCGTCTAACATATATATATAGACACACACATTTGATTTCACACATGAAAAAAACCTTCGCTTTGTCCTCGTTTGCAAATTCGAGTTTCAAACTGAATCTCAACTTTGTGTACATAAGTACTTCGCTTCTTATGTATATAAGCCTAGTTAGTAAATACGGGTACGGCAAAAAAATGGTACGGGAATTTTACGGGTAAAATACGGCAAACAGTAAAAAATACATTTATAAAAATTCGGCCATAAAATTCGGATACGGAAAAAATACGGTATGGGTATATACGGGTTTAATACGGTGCATTGTCAATAATACGTTTTGAAAAATACGACAATATCAATCTTAGTTTTAACATTTTTATGGACTACCTGGTTAAAATCAATATAACATTTCAAATGCAAAGTATTCAATTAACCAATAACACAAATACACAATATATAAATATAACTGATATTCAAATTATAGTCTCCAGACTCAAACACAATCATAACAAAACCAATTGTTTACAAAAATTACAAATACACCCTGCAGTCAGTTTACAAAAATTACAAATGTACCAAGTAAAAGTTAAAACTTAAAAGTATATATTTTATTAAATTTTCTCCCTCCTTTCTCTTCTCTTTCATTTTCTTGTTCTTTTCAAAACTTTCTCCTCTCTTTCTTCTGTAAGTTTCTTCTCTTCTTTCTCTTTCTTTGTTCCACCCTCTCTTCAGTCTTCACTTCCTTCTTAAAAGTTAAACCTTCGTCTCTTTTGTATAAAGTATAAACTTATGTCTATACAAAAGAGACGAAGGTTGTGGAAATTGATTATTTGCTGGAGTTGATTGTTATGTGTTGATTGTAGGAGTTGATTGATTGCTTGTGGAAATTTGTGAGGAAGAAAAGCTGAAGAAGAACTGAGGAAGAAGAAGAACTCAACTATTCAAGAACTCAATATCAAGAATTGAAGAAGAACGACAACTCGAGAACCTGACTGCTTTTAATTTTTTGTATAAACCCACCAAAACGACGCTGCTTTGGGGGTTTTGGGGGTGAGAATTATGTTTTTTTTCAAAAATTCGCGAATAATTCGCGAATTATACGGTACACTTTATTATACGCGAATTATACGGCAGATTTTACAAAATTCGGAATACGCACATGTTATACGCGAATTATACGACTGTCCATATAATTCGCGTATAATACGCGTTTTTACTAACTAGGTATATAAGTACTTGTAAAATAAATCATAACCTTGATCATTCTACTAATTTCTCTAATAATCCTTCTAAAATTTTTGAAATAACAAAAATTCTTCTATTGTTAATAAATTATTAGTGAATTGTTAAAATTTACTTTAGTATGAATTTGTAAATACTACTAAAAGGTATTTGTCTGAGCTTATAAACGGATTAAACTAGCTTATAGGCTCTAAAATTAAACTTATTTTGAATTAAACGGATTAAACTAGCTTATAGGCTCTAAAATTAAACTTATTTTGAATTAGTAAATACTAGTAAAGGGTATTTATCTGAGCTTATAAACATGTTAAACTAGTTTATAGGCTCTAAAATTAAACTGATTTTTTTGTTTATAATTTTTTTGGGTTTATAAGCCAAAAGAAATAAGTTGGGAGGATGGTTCTTTTTTTTTTTTTTTTTTAAGCACTTTGCTTATAAACTATTTTGACCAAGTATATTATCACATTATCTCTTTTTAATTTTAATATTTCATCATATACCCTTATTTTTAATAATATAGTACCATTTTTAGTCATTTTGATAATAAAATGTACTTATAAACTATATTTTATTAAATGCGTCAACTACTTATAAGTACTTTAACAAAACACGTAACTGCTTAAATTTTAAATGTTTATAAGCTCAAATCAATATATATATATGATTGCCATTTTAAAGAGGTAGAATTCCTTCATTTTGCCACGTAGGCAAATTATCTGACACTTGACTGCATTTTATTGGTGTTGATTTGGATTCTTGACATTTGACTATATATTATTGGTCATGATGTGGCATAGATTAATGAGTTAGATTTGATAGTATATGTGGCTTCGTATAATTGGTATTTGATATTGTTTGTTGTTAATGACAGATATTAATAACCATATTGATTGTTATTTGTTATACATATTGTCATTTATATAAAGATAAATTTATGTGAATCTAAAGGGTCTTATACATTGTATGTCATTTACAATACATTTATGTGAATTTGAAGGGTTTGTGAATATGAATGGTTTTATAAGTTTTTATTTTGTTACATTGCATGTGTTTTAAATTTAATTCAGTCTTCTTCTTGAATTAAGGCAAATATATCCATGTTTTATCTTTAAAATTAGACAAAATTAATATTACTCACTAAATATCAACGATCTTGAGAGGCTATTTATGTTAAAAAAATTGATTTACACACTTCATTTGATAATATATAGTATAATTTAATATAATTGTCTAATTATTATTTTTTTTTAACTTTTCCTTTTATAAAAATTTATCATTTTAGTCTCTCTTATGGAAAATGAAGGAGTTACCTTCTAAAGTATTTTTCTTCATAATGTCATTCAAAACTATACATAGTATTAATATAATCATTATCTAATGTGAATGCTATAGATCTCAAGACATTCCTACTTAATAATATTCATATATATATATATTAGTTGTAAAATCTAAAAATATTTGAAATATAACAAAGTAAAACATATTTATTTTTCTTACAATTTTAATCAATTTTTAATGCATAAATAGTATTCTCTTAATAATAAAAACACTTAGTTATAAAATTAAACATATGAAGGTCTAAATTAAAAAGTTTTGCTTAAGTCCCACGACCGTTGCTATCACCTTGAATATTATAAAATATCTTAAGGATTGTCATGTAATATGCTCTAAATTAAATGTTTTCGTGTATAAAAAAAAGGAATGTGATTTAATTTGTAAGGATAGTAGATTGTAACATTGATTATTCTTTATTATAACTAACATAATTAGGAGATTCAGTATAATACGGCATTTCCAACCTATATAATGTTTGTATAACTATAGTAGAACTCAAGCAGTTGAAACATTCAATTATTCAAATAAACATGGGGTCAAAACAACTTTCTTAAGCAACTCGCGCAACGCACGGACCTTTCGATTAGTTAACTTATAAGCACTAGCTGCTTATAAGCTAATTTTCATAAGGTCAGACGAATAAGCTCTAAATTGCCCTCATTACATTTATTTTGAATTTTTAATACCTGACACATAAATTTATGTTATTTTTAAAACCTGATAACAGTTTAAATCATTCAACAAACCTCATAAGTTTGGTCTAATCTCTGAGCACCAGCTAGTTTCGTTACTAACATCATAGCCTCCATTTGTTTGAATTCTGATAATAAAAATAAGTTACAATAAAATGTTCTGTCTCCCCTTAGTCAGCTAAATGTAAAATTACATTTAAAATATCAAACTATCCTCCCTATAAAGTAAAAATATCAAGTTTACATAGTCAACAGTTAACTTTAACGGAAAAAGAAACTACCTATATAATAACTAAACTAACGGATGTTCAAAGATTAAGCCAAAACTATGGGGGTTTACTGATATAAGCCTAAAAATTTTGTTATTTTATGGTACTTGAAGTGAATTAATGTCATTACCCCTAAAGGAGCGTTTGGTTAAGGGTTATGTGAGATTACTGTGGTTATTTCATCTTATATTACTTGATTACCACGTTTAGTTGTCAAATAATACAAGATTCCAATAATCTTCAAATATCAATAGTAGTTACTGTTGGTAATATTGGAGGTAATCTGATAACCTCCATTTTCTTAGGTATTGTAAGATTACTACGGTAATCTTTTTTTAGGTTATAATTTTATCCCTTATTAATAAAATTTTAGGACAATAATACTCTTATCTTTGAATTAATTTACATGAATATGACTTTTACTGTTTCATCGCAATTAATTAACTTTTTTAACAAAATTACCTTTGATTCAAAATAAATTGTAGCACACCTAAGCCACCACCCCCACCCACCTGCCGTCATTGAGTGTTGGCAACCATCGCCAACGGCCATTTGCCACTGTCGAAACGATGCACAAAAGGTCGAAAATGGCCGCCATGCACCGATATGGCCATTTCACCAAATATCGGCGAAAATAGCGGATCGTGGAGATCGGCCACAAACAACCAGATTAGATCTGGTCGTTGTCTGGCTAGATCTATCACGATCTGGCCATTTCCGGCTAGATCTCTAGCCAGAAATGGCCATACGCCGCACGAAGGCCATTTCTTGCCTTCCAGGCGTCATTAGGTTGCCAGCTACTGGCGACCGGCAGTGGTTGGGTTAGTGGGGGTGCATTGTTGATTTTCCAAACTTTCATTATTGTGTTGTTTTTGCTAAGTTTTTAAATGTAGGGGGGTTTTAAATAATCCAAATAATAATCTAAATAATAATATTTAATTAGAGGACAATTCAGTAATTTAAATAACATACTCACTAATTTATTCTTCCCAACCAAACATATTAATAAAACATATTCACCAATTTATTCCAACTAACCAAATGCATTTTCGTAAAGATTCCCAACAATCTTCAAGGTAATCTAACTTTCCAATAATCCAACATTCCCTAAACCAAACACACCCTAAATATAAATTCAAAGCTAAGAAAGGTGGTAATGGTTCCTATAGTAAGATTTGTGAGTGAACTTTTTTTTTTTTTTTTAAATCATCAGAGGTGTTCGGATCAGCTTGTATACATCTCAACAAATTTTTTAAGACCCTAAAATTATTGATCGGATAAAAGCCTTAATGGTCACTTCTATTATTGTTTGAGAGATTCAAATTGAGGAACTGAGAGGACATATTTTTCTCTTTTGGTTGAGGGAACTTTTGTTGGTTTGTCTTTGATATAAAAGTGGATGATAATGCCCTTGTCAATATCACTTATCTTCTATCAATCACTTAATCAACTCCAAGGTGGCAGCAAACTAGATATATATCATCCCAATTATTGATAATATTATAAAGACTTGTGTGGTTTATATTATATGACACACCCTCTTAATATATAACAATTTTATAAGAATTTGACTATGTTTGCTATCTTGAAATGCACGATAATACATTTAAAATTATACCATATGTTTTTTTTTTTTCTGGGATATTCTATTAATAATAATTTAAAAAAATAATAATAATAAAAAAGAGATTTAACTTATCCATCAAACGAAATAATTATAAGCCAATGAGTTAAGCAAGCTTATGCTTAATGAGCAATTAAGATTACATAAAACCAAAATTTTCCTAAATTAGAAGTCAATTTGAAAATGTCTCCATCCCTAATGATTTCCTAGTGTTAAAATTTATGAAATTAGACTGTTTGAATGGATCGAAAGCTAAGACGAAAAGAGAATTCTCCTCAAGATGAACTCTTTAATTTATAATTTCTTCTACTTTCGAGAGAAAAAAAATGAAAAATACTAATTCATTCACACCAAAAATGCTTCTTTTCCTTTGTTTTTAAGTCAACTCTTTCTCTCATTTCGTTATGTATGAAATAAATAATTTTTATCTTATTTCAAAGTTTACTCTACCAAACCCTAATTTAACCCAAACCCATCAAATTCAAACCGAATGTGTTCGGACCAACTTATGCGCATCTCAACTAATTTTTCGGGACCTTGAAACTATCGACTGGGTAAGAACTTCAATGGATAGCCCTATTAACACTTGAAGAGGAACTTGAACTAAATACCTCTTGAGTAATACATCTAAGAGCTCCTATCAAACCGTTTGACCACCCAGAAATAGTTCAAGCCTAAATCTGTTAAGCCCAAACTCCTGTTCCTATACTATTGTTTTTTTTTTTAATAATCTTACTATTCTTCAAAGCAAAGTAACCTCCCAACAGAAATCCTGATTCCGAAGCTAGATTCTAGACATCATCATTCTGGTGTAGAATTAATTAATTTACTCAGCCTGGCAAAGTTGAGCCGCAATTGGACTTCTGTTTAGGCTTTGGGCTGATGGGTTATAAAACTCAGACACAATCCAACGGTGTAACAACAACATCAACCACCAAAACCCATTACTGAATAATGTGAGTGCTGCAATGTCAGCTTCTGAAAGGTGACATGAATAGACCACACAAATATCTATAATTGCATATGAAAGATTCCTTACGCTGTTGGCTCAGTTTTGTCCTAATGTAGAGAGTGCAATAATGCAGTCATCTTTTTCCTTGTACTAGTCATCTGATAGTGTTATCAAATTTCATCACTAAGTTCTCAGAACTCAAAACTCTTGTGATTCTGCTAACATCATGGCTGAAGCTTCAATTCTCCCCGCTGAGGTTTTGCTATGTAAGCGTGTCCAGGAAATGGTCTTGAAAGGCGAAGAACCACCGCCAAAATATGTTTGTAGAGATGGTGATGCAGTTCATGAGGTTGCTGCTCCGTTTTCTATGATTCCCATAATTGACCTTAGTCTTTGCGCGTCATCGACGCCTGGTATGGGGCAACAGGAAGAACTGCAGAAGCTGAAATCAGCACTTTGCTCATGGGGTTGCTTTCAGGTTCAAAATTCTTAACTTAATGAAGAAGTAAACTAGTTTTTCCTGGGTTATAAGGCTAAGTCTAATTACATATTATGCTTGTTCTATGATACAATAACCTATAAGTTCTTGTAATTTTTTTATGCATTTTCAGGCAGTAGGTCATGGGATTTCTAGTACATTTCTAGATAAATTTCGCGAAGTTTCAAGGGAATACTTCGAACAGCCCATGGAAGAGAAGAAGAAGCAAGCGAAAGGAGTTGAAGATTTCGAAGGCTATGGAGCTGACCCTGTACCTGAAGAAGGTCAATTCTTGGATTGGTCTGATAGGCTCTTCCTCGAAGTATACCCAGAAGATCAAAGAAATCCTAAATTATGGCCAGAAAAACCAGAATCTTTCAGGTGCTTTCATGCTCCTCACGTCTCAGCCTCTCAGGTTGCTAAATACAAATATCAAGATGACATTAGAAAATTTCTGAAATTTTTGCTCATCCAAATTCTTGATTGTTTTGCTATTTTTGGCATGTATGAACCATTAAAAATTACAAATGCGCAGAGTTATATTAGAAGAATACTCTATAAAGATGAAAAAGGTAACAGAGCTTACTTCCAAAGCCATGGCTAAGTCATTAAACATAGAAGAAAATTGCTTCTTGACACAGTTTGGCGAACGAGCACAGCACCAAGCAAGGTTTAACTACTACTCACGTTGCCAAAGACCTGATCTTGTTCTAGGCTTAAAACCACATTCAGATGGATCTGGCTACACCATTATACTGATGGATGCAGAAGGTCTTCAAGTACTCAAAGATGAGCAGTGGTTTACAGTACCTAAAATCTCTGAAGCTCTCCTAGTCCTCATGGGCGATCAAATGGAGGTATATATATCTGTTAACTTGTTTCATAATCTAAAGTTGCATTTTCATATATTACCAAGCCAATGACTTGCAGATAATGACTAACGGGATATTCAAGAGCCCAGTGCATAGGGTGGTGACTAGCAAAGAAAAGGAGAGGATTTCCGTCGCTGTTTTCTATTCACCTGAAGTAAACAAAGAGATTGGACCAGAAGATGGACTAATCAATGAAGAAACACCAAGATTATTCAAGAAGGTGAAAGGGTACGCTGATATACACTGGGGATACTACCAGAAAGGACAGAGAGCACTTCATGTTGCCAAAGTGTGATATTATACTGTACTGTTCTGTGTGTTTTGTGCAAATTGATAGCTGCATAGTGAAAGAAATAGAGCGTATTTGATATCAAAGAAAACAAACAGTCACACACAAATAACCAACACTAAAGAGAAATCAGGTACCAAAAAGGGAACAAATAATCAATAAAAATAAAAACACAAATTGAACGGCTAAGAGAAACCAAATTCAAAGGCACTTCAAATAAACCAAACGACTAACTAATTGAAACCGAAAAGAAATCATGCAAATTCAGAAAGCAAGTCATTGAAAATTTATCTCTTATAGATGCATTATCCATTACATTCTGGTCTGATCACTTATAATAACTTGCTAAGACAACTAAAATACCTAACAAAATGAAAAGAAAAAAAATTAAAAAATCATATAAAATCAGTAGTTTGTAAAATTCACCTTCCTGTTTAAGATCCTTCCAATCTTTTACTCTTCTCATCAGAAGGTTCCAACACATCATCACCACCGCGAAGCAACTTCATTGTCGACAAAAATCTATCCTCTTCCTTAGCATTTAGAAACAACTGCTTTCTATAAACCTGAAGCAGCCGCCCAAACAAATCCTTCTTAATAGACTCAAAGGCCATATCCAACCTCTCCAATTGCTCCAACGAATTCTGGTTATACATAAACAACCCATAATACAAATCAAAGCTATCTTCTTTCGTATTCTTCACCAAATTCAACAATGTCTCATACCCTTTTGTGTTAATTGGCGAAGACTCAACTCCAAACCTCTCCAACACTCTCCCCATTGTATGTGTCACAAACTGTGACCCTGCAGCGTACTTATCATGTTCAATACAACTCATCTCCACCATTCTGCAACCTTCTTTAGCAAAAATGTCAAGAAACCTCTCTACTCGACTCAATCTTTCCTCGTCATCTCCAATTCTAACTTTGTCATACACAAAAGGAAGACCAACCCACGAATTTTTTCCACTCTCTGGACCAAACATCGGATGTGTACACAAGATGTCAAACTCTTCTGGCAAATACTTCAAGAAAAGATTCATAGGGAACTCTTTGACTGAAAGAACATCGACAAAAAGTGTACTTCTTTTCAACCGCTGAAATGGGATAGATTTAAGCATACTTTCAGTGGAAAGAATGGAGGTAGAAATGAGAACTACATCAGGGTGAAGTTCACAAAGGTCATCAATGTCGGAGCAGAATTGAGCGTTGAATTGGGGAGCAACACGGGAGTAGTCCGAGCGAGAGTGAACAAAAAGAGTGTGATTTTGGCGGGAAAAGGCTTTGGCGAGGAACCGGCCGAAGTTGCCAAATCCGATAATGGCAATCTTGAGAGAAGTGGATTTAAGGTGCTGGTAGCGGAGACGGGATTCGTAGTCGAAAGGCTGCGCGGCGTCAAGGGCGCGAATGGAAGGGAGGCGTGAGGAGCCGGGGCAGAGGGGTTTG
The DNA here is from genome assembly GCA_026225825.1 of Pistacia integerrima. Lineage (NCBI taxonomy): Eukaryota > Viridiplantae > Streptophyta > Magnoliopsida > Sapindales > Anacardiaceae > Pistacia > Pistacia integerrima. The sequence continues at coordinate 13,275,924 of CM047750.1, read as the reverse complement.
GTGATTGTGGAGGAGGGAATAGGAGGGAAAGAGCGGCGAATAGAGGGAGAAAAGGAGGGAAGAAAGGGCGGTGGTGGTGAGGTTAGAGAGAGAGGATATGGGGCGGAGAGAAACATTTTTTCTGCTTTGCTTTGTGGGGGACTGGAAAGAGAGATTTATCTGAGTGTTGCACAGAAGAGACAACACAAGTGAAGAAGACTGCACAAGAGACAGAGGGGAGTGGGGTCACGAATATAACGAAATTGAAACGTGAAAAATGAAAACTGTACACCACATCAACAATTTATTAAAACGTGTACAGTTAGTTGTGCATCAATACGGCAAATCATATCAAAATTAGCATATACCACTTTTCCCACCCAAGGTTTGCCTTCGTGACTTTTCCCACCCAAAAAGTTTCAAAACACCACTTTCCCGTCTAAAGTTTATATTTTATTTACTATCTAAAATGCTCTTTTTGATTCCAAGGCCAACTGAGAGAAAACTCAATCCAAACTATTAGAGTTTTTGAAGAGAAGATGCCGATAAATTTTTTAATGGTGGTAGATTGAATTTCGATGGTCGGGATTAGTTAAAGTCAAACTTAGGAGAGGTGGTTGCGTGTTATACAATTCACTTGATTGCCGATAGTTAACGGAAGAAAGATTTAAAGGGTTTTAATAAGTGATAATTAGAGAAGAGAATTGTGGTAGCATAAGATTGCTAAGATGTCGAAATTGACCGAGGATTGGTTGGAAATTCGAAATATAAATTTTGAGTGGTAAAGTGATATTTTAAAACTTTTTGATTTTAGGCAAACCTTTGGGTGGTAAAAAGTCGTTTACTTTGAATAGGTAAGTCATTAACTTCATGAGTCTTATGTCTTGAGGCATAATATGAGACTCGTGTTGGGAAGAAACTAGTAGCTCACGAGCTTCAAATTTTGGGTACCAGCTAGTCAGAATTCTTTAAGTCACACTCACATCGGGAAAAGACAAAAATAAATACCCAACACAGCTAATCAGTACAAGTGCTCTTTCTCGCTTAAATGGAGTCCAAATGCTCTTTCTTGCTAAATTGGTGAAAAGTGAACCTTACAGAAAAGTTAGAAATGGAAGTTGTTCTAAAAGACTACATAGGATAAAAATCAAAAAAAGACCCAAAGACATACCACAACGGCACGGCCACTCCCCTGAAATGTAGAGACTCAAAACATTTTCTTGCCATCATTCTAAGCATCTCAATTATCATCATTATCCCCGCTTCAAAAATAGTATTCACTAAACTAACCAAACTAACTTCGAAACCCCATTACTGTTTTAGCACAAAAATTGACTTAAAAAGCAAAGTGTCTCCATGTTTTTATGACCCTCTTCAGCGTTGTACTTTTTGGTTATCCCTGCTTAGAAGATCTTGAAAAGCAGGCCACCGTGAGTGGCAAAGAAAGGAGCAAACACCAGTGATTCAACAGCCATGAGCTTGATGAGGATGTTTAGCGATGGGCCTGAAGTGTCCTTGAGTGGATCTCCAATGGTGTCGCCAATCACAGCTGCCTTATGTGGCTCGGACCCCTTAGGTCCGAGGGTCCTTGCATGCTCAGAGGCACCGGCCTAACAATTCAATCACAAAATTTTATTACCAAAAACCAAACCCAATCAAGTATAAATCAGATTTAAGACATTTAAATATACACTTACCTCGATGTACTTCTTGGCATTGTCCCATGCACCACCAGTGTTAGATGCAGAAATTGCGACCTGTTGAAAAAAATACAAGAGAGCAACAAGAGTTAACGTATATGATTTTAAACACAAAATTTTCAACTCCTGGATAATTTAATAGCAGATAATTACCTGGACACCAGAAACAAGGGCGCCTGCGAGCACACCAGACAAGGTTTCCACACCAAAGAAGATTCCAACAATGAGGGGTGTTAGCATGACAAGAGCACCAGGGGGAATCATCTCCTTGATGGATGCATCAGTGGAGATCTTGACACAGGTAGCATAATCAGGTTTGGTGGTGCCCTCCATCAGACCTGGGATGGTGTTGAACTGCCTGCGAACCTCCTCAACCATCTTCAAAGCAGCACTTCCAACACTCTTCATTGTCATGGCAGAGAACCAGTAAGGAAGCATAGCACCAACAATCAAACCAATGAAGACCTTTGGGGTCAAAACATCAACGGTAGAGATAGCTGCACGGCTGACAAAAGCACCAAATAGAGCCAAAGACACCAGTGCAGCTGATCCAATGGCAAATCCCTGAAGCCAACAAATTTATTTAGTTAAATAAGGAAATGTAAATGGTTAAAGCATCGGACAAGAAATGTACTTCGGGGTTTCACATCAAATTCATTAGCAAAAGGTAACAGAAACAAGCACAAAAGAAGGAAAACTAAATAAAAAAGGTGGCCGGCTACTTCAACGATTTTTGGCAAAACTTAATAGAAGGAAAGAAAGAGCTCTTGCGCCATATTTGGAGAACCAGAACGGCACTTTACTGGGAATACTAAAAGTTCATAAGTATACAGTAACATTAGATTGCTGACAAACAGATTTCCAATTAGCACGCACAAGAAGATCCTAAAAAAGAAAGAAAAAGAAATCCATCCTCTGGGTCAAATATATTCCGGAAGAATATCTCAGTACCTTTCCAATGGCAGCAGTGGTATTCCCAGCAGCATCAAGGGCATCAGTTCTCTCACGAATGCGGTGGCTCATTCCAGCCATCTCAGCAATACCTCCAGCATTGTCACTTATGGGACCATAAGCATCAATGGCCAAACCAGTGGCGATAGTGCTGAGCATTCCAAGTGCAGCCACTGCAATACCATACATGGCAGCAAAGCTAAAACTAACAAAAATGCCGACTGCAATGGCAAAAATTGGAATGATTACGGATTTGTATCCCAAAGCAAGGCCAAAGATAACATTGGTGGCAGCTCCTGTCCTGCAGGAATCAGCAACGTCTTGCACAGGGCTGCATATCAAGCAAATAGACCGTCAAGAACAAAAACTTGAAGCAACAATAAAAAGCCAACAATTAAGTCTTAATTTTTTTTTTTTTCAATTTTACCTGTATGCATTGCTAGTGTAATACTCAGTGACAAACCCAATGATAAGTCCAGCCCAAAGACCAACACACACACACAAGAACAGTTGCCTGCAAAACCAAAAAAATGTTAGTACACAGATATAAAATCTCTTAAAAATGCATACATCTAGAACTGGCCAACTGAATTAGTTGATCATTAGGCACAAAGCAATTAAAAAGTAAAAAAATCCACATCATTTTTGACTCAGTATTTCAACAATTCAATACCCATGTAAAACCATGCAAACAAATGTTTGGATACAGTTCATAGGGTAGAATATGAAGATCAAAGTATACTGTCTGAAATAAAATCACATGTAATATCCTAGCCATACAAGTCATTTGAGGAAATTTGGAGCCTATATAAGCCCATAATAAGTGCACATTTACCAACACAATTTTTGGGCGCCTCACATACTCACAACTGTCTCATAAACTGAATAAGCTAGCTATATGGAACCAACCACCTAGATATCTCCGAATAGATAAAAAAAAAAACAAACAAATATTATTGATGTTCAGATAAGACACAAAATATCACTTTTCACATAACATGCTAATTTGCCAAAGAAGAATTATTTTGATTCTTACCAGTTTTTCACAACCTTCTGAACCCCAAAATTGTAGATTGTAAAGGAAGAAGGCAAGCCTACCCATGAGACAATTGCAATTCCAACAGTCATAAGAACAGTGGAGATTATAAGCTGCTGCTTCAATTTTGGTTCAATATCTTTGACGGCCTTGATTTCAGTCAAATCAGTGGCAAATAGAGTAGTGACCAAACAGACAATGATACCCATCGAACTGATGAGCAGAGGATAGAGCATAGAAGTGAAATCATGGTTCATCCCAAAAGATGATATGGAAGCAACAACAAGAGCAGCACATGATGATTCAGCATATGAGCCAAAAAGATCTGAACCCATTCCAGCTATGTCCCCAACGTTATCACCAACATTGTCTGCTATGACCTAAAAGAATAACAATTTAAACATATCAGTAAAACCCAAAAAACAAACTAGAACTCAATTTCAAAAGTGATCTATTGCTTACGGCGGGGTTTCTCGGGTCATCTTCTGGAATGTTTCTTTCAACCTTTCCTACAAGATCAGCACCAACATCAGCAGCCTTGGTGTAGATACCACCACCAACTCTCCCAAAGAGAGCCATGGAAGACCCACCAAGACCATAACCAGTAATAGCTTCAAATAGGCCTTCCCAGTCATCACCATAGTACAGCTTGAAAAGATTGATAGCAATGAACAGCACCAAAAGACCATTTGCTGCAAGGAGGAAACCCATCACTGCACCAGATCTAAATGCAGTAATAAAAGCCTTGCCAACACCCTTCCTTGCTTCTAAGGTTGTCCTTGCATTGGCATAAGTAGCAATTTTCATCCCAAGGAAACCGGAAAGCAAAGAGGTGATGGCGCCAAGCAAGAATGACACAGTGCTGAAAAGTGCAGTGGCAAGAGCGGGCTTGCATGTCTTCTGCTTATCATAAGTGCAAGGTTGGCTCTTGGTGCTAAAGCCCTCAACAGAACCCAGAAAGAGGAAAATCAAGGCTGCAAAAGCGACCATGAAGACTCCGACATACTGATATTCGGTAAAAAGAAAGGATGTCGCACCTGTTACATCAAGACATACATAAGTATGATACGATGAACAAAAAAATAACATACTTTAGAACAGACTGCAATTTCAGATAATCATTAAAAACAATACTGACCAAGATAAAAAAAGAGAATAAATGCATAGATCATGTAATTAGCCCAACAAAAATCAGATTAAGTTAGAGTAACTCAAATGGTAAACAACCAGTTAAGAGGCAGACAAACTGAATTGACTACTACGGAGGAAATCAAATAATAGTTAAAAAAACCGGGTCAACTCCCATATAGCAATATCTGCCACTGAAATGGTGTCCCCATGCATTAAGACCCAAATTTAACTTAAGATAAACACATTCATCACAATTTCTAAAACTAAAAATCCAGAGATCTTATTAAAATCCCATAAATATTATAAAAGAGCAATGAGATCTCGCGATATAGACCGTATGTACACATAATACAAGACAAATGGGAGCACCAAAGAAACTGGTTCTCAACCCTTACAAGCATGGTCATAATTCATCAAAATGATGATAGCTTAAACGGAAGATGTCATATAAAAATGTTTTTAACAGGTTACCAGTTACATGTTATGAGCCTAAGTACATGTTTAAAATGTTATTAAATCTGACAAAAAATAATCAATCTAAAATACTTCCTAATCTGTAGAAAAATCCTAAATATGTTGAATTACACAGTACAAGGCACAGGACACTTAAAACAGTAATTCAGATTCTCATCAATAACATTAATTAATATAAAAAACAGACAGTAAACTTAATTAGAATAAGACAAAAAATATTCAAGAGCTAGAACCAAGAAGATAAGAGCTGCATAAGCTAATATACAAGTCCCCAAATAAAACATATACAAGGGAACACAGAATATCTAAACCAGATTATTTTATTTAATCCCATGTTTTGAAATGTAATTAAAAAATTAAAGATGCCCACCACGGCACGAGTCACATACACATCCATCTTAATCCTAATCTAATCTTAAGATCTACTATCAGTTTCACCCATGTGTGCAACACAAGTTGTGATAATAACACCCAAAAAGCCAAGTGACATTAATTACATAAAGACAAAAGCATCCCATAAGCACCCCACTGATTATTACGACATCGTACAGGTAAAATAGATCCAATAAATATAAAAATATATATATTAAAATAAATATGTCATAAGTCGTAATTTAATTTAATCAAAAAAATAATAATAATCTGAAAAAACAGATCTGGATTTTTCCAACAGTGAAAATAAAAAAAACTACGTCGTTTCGCTCTAAACAATTTCAATCAATTTGTTTCGTCATGTAAATTTGATTTATGTTACCGAAAATTGCGGTAGCACTCCAAAATCAATTTAAAAGACAATTTGTTTATAAACGTCTTCTCTTTTTTTTTTTTTTCCCAAATACACTTTCTCGGCAACCAAACAGCAAGTAAAGTTCAATTCAGCCAAACTGAGGTAAAAATCAAACCCTTACGAGTAATCTGTAACTTAATTCCTAGCCACCTTACAAAAACCAAGCTAAAATTATCAACAAACTTCAACTTTCTTTCTTTTTCCTCCATTTTCTAAGACAGCAAACATCCGCCAAAACAACCAAAACGAAAAGAAAATTTACACAAACAAATCACTAAACAAACACACAACCAGATCTAGAACAGAAACGCTAAGATCCGCCACCCTAAACAAGACCTCACCTTCCGAGATAGCGTTTTGAATTTCAGCACACTTGACAACAACACTCTGGTCGTTAATCCCTTCCTCTTCCTCGATCAAATAATCACTGAACCCATTCTTCTTGTTGTTACTACTCGGAGTCCGCTCGTGCGTGACTTTCACGCGCGAAACGATTCCCCACTGAATGAGCGAGAAGATGATGCCGACGACGGCGCAGACCGGCACCAAAATCTCCGTTCCCAACTCCGGAAGAATCGTAGGCGACCCCATAACGCAACAACAACAACAAAAACAACGAAAAGAAAATGAAACCGAGGGTTCGCGAAAAGAGAAATGAAAAGAAAGTGAAATGAAGTTGTTTTGTTGAAGAAGAGGTTTAAGGTGGTTATATATATAGTGAAGAGGATGGAATTTTTAGGGAACACAGAGATAGGTTTTATTACACGTAGCGATCAGTATTGTACGTTGTTATTTTAAGACGTGAGATATTCACCGTTGGATTTACTTTGGGGATTTTTAATCATGATTCTTGACCCGACAACCCGTTTCAATTAATGTTGTAATGATTTATAATTGGATTGGATAGGCATGATTTATTATTATTAACTTTATTATTTTTCTTAACGATTTAATATATATATTTCAAGATATTATTTATAATTTATAATTTTATTTTTTTGATAAAACTCAACTATTTTCATAATAATTTAGTTTGAGAAGATTTTATCCAAAAAATAATATTAATTGAAATTTCCTTTGATGCTGAAAATGTATAATAAAAGAAATCTTATTTTAAGGGAGGTAATAATATTTTTTATTTCCTTAAATAATAAAAACTAATACAATAAATATATGGATTAAAAGATCTTATTGATATGCTGCTAATCGAAAGCGATGTGACCCGACCCAAATAATATGGTGGGGTCCAGTTTTATTCATTGTGCGATCTGGAAATCATCAAACGGTGGATGATTGGGGAGGAAGGTAGGTTGTGTGGGGCGGGGTGTACTCGAGAACAAAATAGTTGATAGCTCCAGCGCGTATTTTCGACGCATCAGTGTCAGATTCGACTTTCTGTATTCCACTTTCACTTAGCGTTTCACAAATCCCGGAATTTGTACGGTGCTTCGCCTGATTATTAAATATGATGCACCTCTTTAATATATATATACCCTCACAAATTATTTAAAGCTTTTTAGGGCCTATTTAATTTTGAAATTAATTAAATACATTATTTTTTAAAATAAGGGATATAAAAATGAGTTTAGATGTTTTCGAAACAAAATTTGGTTACAATTAAAAAAACTAATATAAAATATGAAAATAATTAAGACTCGTATTCATAACTTTTTATAGTTTTTAATCTTGAAAAATAACATTTGAATATTATATAAAACACGTTGCACGTATTAAAAATATTAAAATATATATAAAGTTTGAACTTAATTTTAGTTTTAAAATTTACGTTAAGATGACAAATCATGCAATACCTTAATAATCGTCATAAATTAATATCTCATACCAAAACACAAAAACCAAAAATATAAACTAATTAATTATTATAAATAATAATTCATATTAATAAATTATACAAATAGTAAATAATGGTATGGTATTCTTCCGTATCATAAGATTTTCATCTTTATCCGAACGGAAATAAATCGATAAAAATCCGGTTTGATGAAAGGAGCAAAAAGGGACGGTGGGAGAGGTGGGAGCTTAGTAAGGTTGGGTGGAGATGAGAAGAGGATATAAAAGCTTAGAGATATTAATGTTTTAAGTGAGAGGATACTGTGAGGGGGATTTTTGAACGGCTAGTGACGTTGCGTGTATTGAATGGTCTCCATCTCCTCCTATCGGATAATATTCATTTTTTTTTTTTGTATATTTCACTGTCTTATTTTATATATCCACTCCATCTTTTGCTTCTTACACCACAATTTTTTAGAAGATTCTTCTATCTTTATCATATATCTAAATTCTTGTAGTAATTTACATTATGAATTTAATAACTTTGATGACCATTTGATTAGTTTTAAATATTATATTAATTGCTTATACAAACATATGAGAAATCGTCTAATATAATCATTATTGACTCGCCTGATGATAAAAGAATAAGAGAAAATTTTATGAGTTTTTAAGTTTGCATCTCTCTAAGCACTAATAAGAGTGGCCATAAGGACTCTTACTTGATCGATAGTTTTAAAATCTTAAGAGATTAGTTGAGGTATACGTAAACTGACATAGATAATCCCGATAATTAAAAAAATGGTCTAAAATATATTTAAATGATTTGAAATTGAAAAAAGGTGGATTGGAAATAGCAAGAATGGGGGAGAGAGAGAAAGAGAGAAGAGAAGAGAAGGGATGGGCGTGAAATTTGGAAGGTAGCAAATAGTGGTGTTTGTTTGCTTCGTCTTGAAGAAGGAGTGAGAGAGTGAGTGAATGAACGGTTAAGACTCGCCTCTCAAGGTTAGTCTAGCTGGCTTATCTTGTGGTCCCCTAAGCCCACAACAATTTTCAGTGGGACCCCTCCTCTTCTTCTTTAATGCTCACGGATTGGCTGCCTAAAGTCCAAACTTCTAATCTAATTATGAGAAATTCCTTTTCATCGCTCAAGTTTCATGAAAATATTCCATCTACTAAGGTTTTAAAAGTGACATTATAATCCATTTTTAGTTAACGATAAACATCATCAAACAAATGTCATCCGTTAAAAGTTTTACACTTAAAAAACTAACCCATTAAGTGAAGAGATTCTCCCTTATAAGCTTGAGACCTTCACAATACTTTTCTGATGTGAGATCTGTAATACAAAGCATGTCTCTGTATTTAGTTTACAATAAACAAAAATAGTTTTCTAAATAGAGAAATTTGTGGACAAAAATAATTTCAAGAAAGTTTAAGGATGAAAATGTATATAATATTTCAACCTAAATAGGATAACACAAAGGCTGCTCACGTGAACAACTAGTAGTATGTTACATAGCACATTACTATTCACAAAAAATCACAAGATACCCAAAAAGGAATATTCTTATTTCATTAAAATTATTATTTTATCCAATCGAAATCACTGAATGTAAGGCTAAATTATTTCAATGATTTTGACACATCTTATTGATTCTTATGGAATGCTTTAAGGGCAAAATTTAAGAATGTTAAAAATATTTAAATTTAAATATTACCCAATAATTATCATTGGGTGACGTAAAAATGCAAAAAGATTTAATATGATCTCTCAAATCTCTTCGATGGTAAAAGAGTAAGAGAGAGATCTAATACAATCTTTAGAGTTCGAATCTTCTTACCCAAATCGATAGTTTCAAGGTCTTGGGAGATGAGTATGGGTGGATAAAAAAATAGGGTAAAACCAGAACCTATGGCTACCCGAGTTTCGGTTCTGATTCCTACCCAGAACCAACTACCACAAGATTGGTTCTTGTTTCGAAAACTTAGAACCGACACTATACGGGTCTGGTTCCAGTTTCACCACCTTAGGAACCAGAACCAGACCCTGAAATCAGGACTAAATTGAAATATTAAAAAAGTATAAGGACCATTGAAAGTTTTACGATTCAATTAAAGTTTTACCTTATTTCTTCACGAATTTTCTCTTGTTTTGTTTGCTTTATCCACAACTAATTTAATTGATGTGTTACTTGTTATTAAAATTAATTCATCATTTTTAGTAAAAACAACTTTATTTTTCTATTCATTTTCTTCTCATCATCTATACTGAGCACAACAACACAAAAACCATTTTTTTTAAAATAAAAATAACTTTGTTTTTTTCCTTCCATTTTCTTCTTATTGATATTGAACACAACACACAAAGAACAAAAAAAAAAAAAAAAAAAACGTGAAATCCAAATCCAACAAATTATGCCATTTAGCATTAATATTAACAGAAACCCAAATCTTCATTTTTCATAGAAAAAATCAATTCGGCATAATTTTTTTTTATTATTCATACAAAAAATCAACAAAGCATAAAAAAAAAAAAAAAAGAAAAATTTGGCTAGACGTTCATATTCTCCTTGCTATTTTTTAAAATTTGGCACAAATCCTTTTTTAGTAAATGCAAAAAAGGAGAAGAAGAAGAAGAAGATAAGAGAAGAAAAGAGATCTGCAATAGGGTGTTCTTCGTTTTCTCTTGGCTAGGGTTTTGTGGGGGGAAGGAGAAGATGACATAATGAGGAGAGAACTTGGCTTGTTTTGTTCAAAGATGAAGCGAACAGAGAGATAGGCGTAACTTTTAGGGCTACCTTGACTAGAATTTTTGTGGGGAAGAAGAAGATAAGCAAAGAAAGAAGAGAACTTGGCTTAGTTTGTTTGCAAGCAGTGTTTAGGGTTTTAGCTTACAAAAAAGCTTTTTCAAAGTGATTGGTACATGAGTTATAATCTTATGGTCAAAATTCGTTGTGAGATGGGGGTGTCTTTGTAACTTTTTAAGGGTTTATTTGTTATTTCTGAAACAAACATGGACTGTAATTTTATCGGGTACCCAAAACCTGTTAAACAAGTTCTGGTTCCAGCTATTAAGGAACGGAAACTGTCGGTTCGGTTTCGATTCCATTTTTTATTTTTTTGAATCAATCAATTTCGATTCCTTTGAAAAAAATGTGGGTACTCGGACTTGCCCACCTCTAAGGATGGTGGAACTAGTTAATGTGCGCATAAACTTATTCGGATAGAAATTTTAGAAATTTATTATCAATTAGAAGAGACTTTTTAAAAATAAAAAATAAAAAAAGCAATACAAGTTTCATTTGTATCAACAAACAAACATTTATATTAATCAAAAGACATTTCCTTTTTTTTTTTTTTTTACAAAAACGTGTTCGTTTATGGATAAAGAATTAAAAAAGTGTATATTAATTTGTAAAAAAGTGTCCATTAATATATAAAGATGTCGGTTTATTGATAGAAATGACTCGTGTCTTTTCTCCTTCAGTTTTTTTCAGAAAAGTGTATTCCATTTAATAATATCATATCTCTAACATTATAAAGTTAAACAATAATGTTACAGATGTTGGGGGATGTTTTAATAAATTAAGAAATAACCCTAAATTCATGAAAAGGAATATCAATCTGATTGTATTGGAATTGGAGTATGTTATTGAATTATTCTATTTTTATTTTATCGGTGGGACAAAAGGAGACCTGAATAGTCATTGTCCCTCTCCAACATTTTGTTTTTCAAATTTCATTTGACCAACTTTACTTCTTTCTATACCCAATTGCCATTTATTCATCAATCAACAATTATAATCATAAAATGTGTCTTTAATTCCAAGAGGGGGGGCCATCTTTAATTTGATGATGTCTAGAGTGAAACTGAAAGTGGTAAACGTACACAACACCCCAATAATTCTTTAATGCTTTTGTCATACTAATTATTATTTTTAAGGAAAAAAAAGGTACTTGATTGAGTTATGGAAGTTGATGTAAGACAACAACATGTCAACATTTCATATTATGAGAATTCCTACTTTAAATTGAATTTCACTTTTTTTTTTATCTCAAAAGGGGAAATGTTTTCAAATTTAAGAGAATTCCCAATTATAGCCAATGATTCATGTTGCAACAAAGTTGGGACTTACAATTCAATTTTATAAATTTTCTCTCATCACCTTAACATGACAGTTCGCATTTAATCAACTTACAATTGGGTTAACGGGATCTATTATTAAGCAAATAAGACCCATTACAGTCTTACGTCGGGATTGTGAGAGAAAGTTTGTGAAGTTATATTATAAGTGAAGAATTATCCTTCATGATGAAGAGCTAAAAGAGAGTTTATTTTATTTTATTATTCTTTATATTTGGATTAAAATAAATAAATATCCATTGTTGTGCGGGAATCAATAGCAGATAAATCCCCATTTGGAATGCAAATATCACACGATATGGATCCCCTAATCAAGATCACGCAACTTAACGTTTAATCGAATTTGAGTTTATCTCTAACTCAACCTTGTAACTAACACTATATAAACCCCATTATAATATGATTTGGGGACAACGAAAATAGGTCATAGAGAACTCATTAGAAACTCTTGTAAAAGCAAATCACTTGCCTTGTATATTCAATAACATAACTATGGATGTAGGTTTTACTAGAGATGGCAATGGGCCCGATATTTTTGGGTACCCGCCAAGTCTATTACGAAAAGGTTGGGCTTTACCCGATGTTCGCGGGCTTGGGCTTGGGCCTGGGCCTGATTTTAAGGCCCGACCTCAAGTACGAGCTAGGCATGGGTATGTCTTCAGGCCCGGCCCGGCCCAGCCCGACAATTTTAGAATTAATTATACTAAATTACCCTTTATACTATATATTTAATTACAAGATTATCCTATATATATATATATATTCATTTTTCCCAAACCCTACATGGATGAATGGATGCATTTTGTGGAAAGTTATTTATATATTTGGTGAGTATTCAAAAATAAATTAATATTTAAAAAGTTGTTTATAGAATTAAAAATATATAAAAAAAATTGAAATGTATTAATATTTAAAAATTCACATTATAAAAATGGGCAGGTTTGGGCCGGGCATGAGGTTACAAAAAAGCCCGTTCGGATCGGGCTTAGGCTTTACTTTTATACCCGTGATGGGCTCGGGTCGGGCTTGAGGTCTTTGTTATGAGGTCGGGCTTGGGCCTGGGCCAAGGGGTACCCGATCCCGGCCCGCCCATTGCCATCATTAGGTTTTACATTATAGCAGACGAACCACTTTGAAAAAGTCCTTTTTGTTCTTTGATACTTCATGCATCCACCCTATATGATTCTAACGTTGTAAACCATTGCATCAACATCTATAAAGCCAATAATTTTGAAGATAATTAAGCATATACATGTGCTGTCAAATAAGGATGGAATTTAAAATGATTTTGCCAAACACTTTAGTTAATTTTTTGACATGTATGTAGAATTAATGAGATTGAAATTGACAGAAAACTATCCATTATTTGGCCCACAAATTGGAAGAATTTGTGCTTAATTCTAATATAACATTAAAATATCTGAGATTGTGGATACGTTTTTTACATGAATGAGACTGATCGGGGTGACATTAATAATATTCTGTTGAAGATATTATCATTTCAGTATAAAGTAATTATTTAATTATAAGATATGTGTACTAGGGAAGGCTCCATCTGGGCAGGCCAAAATCAAAAAAAAAAAAAAAAAAAAAAACAGAATTTGAATTGGATTCTGTTAAGATGTCTCAATCCAAATCCAACATCAACAATTATTGAATGACACCGTGGCTCCTATCTTCTCCTAGCATGGGTTCGGCTTCTGCAAACATTTTCAGATTCTGGTTTTATTTTTATATTAAAATTACTTACCTAGATCCGATCCGGGAGACTCACTCTTCGTATTTTCTGATTCATAAATTATTTTATTATATCAACTGTTATTCGTATGATTAATAAAAATAATAGCAAAATTGTCTTATAGATTTGTGTTTTTGAAGAATTCTTTCTTTCTAAGGTTAAGTTTTTTTTTCTTTTTTTTAATGATTAAGGGTATTCGAGCCAGTTTATGTGTACCTTGTTAGGGCCAAAAATTATCCCTAACCCAAATGAGAAAAGGGGTCCAACAATGAGGAAAAGACTAGGCCCAATCCCTATGCGATCCAATCCAAAACTCACCGGATTAGGCTCATTTGATACGAAATACAGTCGGCCCAAGCCGTCCGAACACAAGCCTCCTAGTCCCAGTTCACTTCCTGGATCTATGAACGAATTCAGAGCCCATGGCCACTCACAAATCACATTCCTATCCAAACACAGGTAAAGTAGCCCACTACAACTTCAACTCCTCCAAGGTCCGTGTCAGAGTCATACCTGGACTCCTCTTCACGTCGGGATAATGGGACCAGAAGATTTATCCCGAGAGGGAACAAATCACTACGAGAACTCCCAATCCCACCAAGATTAGGAGACTAGACAATTACTATTAAAATAGAGGCCAATCCTCTTACAAGGAGATTACACTACACCTACAGACCCCGGAGTTCTAGCTTGAGAACTTCGCATCACAGCCATAGTCACAGCCCCCGACTAGACTTCTGGTAACCTCTCTACTCCCTAGCCCTCACCAAATCAACCTTTCAGCCTCGCTGACTTGAGTGTCGGAGTGCTTACGGCAAACACCACTCCGGTGTTTTCCGTCGCCTCACGTTTGTTTCTTTACGTGTGCAGGTACAACAGATCGCTAGTGGCCTCAACCTTACTAGATTAGTCCCTCCTTCCGTACAGGTAGATTTTTATGTCTAGAGTTTGGTGCCCACCGTGGGGCCTCTAGCAATCATTCGGTTCAATAAACCCTACTACGTAAAGGAACTTTCCATGGCTGACAATTCTGAGAACGCTAGCCTCAAGGCCAAACTAGGAGGCCCTGACTGCCCTCATGCAGTAGAACTCAGATAAGGTGGCTACACTAGAAGTTGAAAACACTGCCATTCGGATGAAAATGCTTCAATAAGGGCCGAAAACCAGTATTTGAAAGAGAAGGTAAGTCAGTTTTATGACATTGAGCTTCTGCCTTCTCAGGTACCACCCAATCGATTTCGTACCTCGGTTCCATCTATGCAACCTCTCCAAACCCCAAAGCCCAGACCCATGGCATCAGATAAAAGGTCGCGTCAGCTATGTTCGTCGGTGGTCGATGATTCGGTCCTAACTCATGGAGAAAAAGATTTGCCAACGGAACCCCGCTCGGCCGAGTGTCCAAGCGACAGAAAGCCCATTCCAACAAGAACCATCCATCATAACTATCCCACCTCACCTCTAGTCAACCATCCCTACACCAAACCCATTCAGCTCGGCTCACCCTCACGGGTCGAACGGCCACCCACATCAAATCGTCCCGCTCGAGTCCATCTATCCTGATGGATCGAATGAGTACCAAACAACTCTCCTGACTATCCATGTAAGGCGAAACACTCGATCAGTTACAATGGGAGTCATCCAACCGAGAGGGAATGAATGGTGATCCAAGCTACCAGACAATACAAGAAAGAATGATCCACCAGGCAACACCACGCAGAATGACCCAACAAAATTTGCCAAATGCAATGGCCGACCGAACCAAACAGGATGACATTGTGGTACCACCCTCCCCTATGGAACAGATTCTGGCCAAGAGGTTGGCCGATGTAGAGGCAGTGATGAGGCGCATACTAGGGATGCCGATCCCCACCAAGAAGAGCAGGCCCCACTACGTCGATTCACCTTTTGTAGATGCGATCGCCCTAGCCGACATGCCCCACAAGTTTACCATCCTTGACATGAAGCCCTATGACGGCACGACCAACCCAAATGATCACATAGCCTCGTACAAGTAGCGAATGTTCATTGTTTCGATACCCTAAGCGTTGAGGGAAGCCTGCATGTGCAAGAGTTTCAGTTCAAGCTTGTCAAGTCCAGCACTTCAGTGGTACACAAATCTCCCAAACGGTTCTATCGATTCATTCGCACAGTTCACCGACACCTTTGTAGAAGCGGTTTACTGACAAATAACTCGAGAAACTATCGGTGACCTATACCGAGTATACCAGAGAAGGGGGGAGCCACTGAGAGAGTATGTCGGTAGATTCAATAAGGAGAAAATTTTCATCCCTTCTTGTAACCCCGAGACAGCCGTAGATGCCTTCAGGAAGGGTCTCCTCCCGGATGGAGAGTTATGATGAGGGTGATTATTAGTCAAAGGTTGCTCGGCATCCCCTGTCCGATTCGGACTACGCAGTCATCCGATTAGGGCGCGCCCAATCGGTGCAAGGGGCCCAAGAGTGAGAACGATTCTGGGGCTCATGTGCTTGTTCGGGGTGTCCTGCCGACTGGAGGAATAAGCTAACATCCCTTAGTAGAGGCGTTGGCTCGGTATCCCAGGTCGAGTGAGTTTGATTTGATCTTTAACTGAAGATTCGTTCGGTCGAGGTACTCGGGTGATCGAATGGGCGAGATGGACTCGGCCGGCTTGCTAGGCTGTATGACTTGCGCTCGGGTTTCCATGTGGCTCTTCACTGGATGCCAAAAAGCCAAATAAGATTTTCAGGCTTTTGACATGGCTGCCCACTTGTCCGGTATGGAAGACCGAGTGGGCGTGGCCTCCCGCTTTGTTTATCTCGAGATGGAATACGGGGTGGGCCATTCTAAGCTGATCGACCGGTCGGAAGGATCTCCTAGGCCTGCGAAGCGTGGGGGCATGTTGGATCCATTTCGAGAGTCATGCGCTAAGTCGGTCGGGAGGACAGGGCAGTTGAACCGTAGCTTTCGTACTTTGCTACGGTTTCCTAGGTGCCCTGGATCACTGCCACGTGTACGGTGGCGATCGGCCCGTCGTTTTGAAGGTGGGAAAACGAAGAGGCGCCCTGACCGTTGACCAATTGCAAGCTGCCACGTGTCCGCTTCTGTCAGATTTCTTTTATAAAAACCAAGGAATGGACCGTTCGTCTTCCATTTGCGTTTTTCTTCCATTCTTCTGCAAACTTGTTTTTCTTTCTTTTTCCTTTCTTCTTTTCATTTTCGTTTCAGTTTCTTGCGAAGTGGTTTCCTTCTGCAGTTTTCGGGATCGTTTTACGATAAACACTATTCCCTTGTCGTCTGTTTTGTTTGTTCATTTATTTTTGCTGAGGTTTTGGGAGAGGCTGAGATTTTTGAGTTTTTAGGAGAGAGATTGAAATTTTTTTGAAGTTTTGGGGATTTGAGTGGGATTTGAGGTGTTTAGGTTACAGATTTTCAGAAATAGGTGTGAATTTCAGAGTTTTTCGGTGGATTGGTCAGTTTCTGGGTATTTTCGAGTGTTTTGGGCGAAACGAGGAAATAAAACGATCGTATTGTTTTCTTTACTAGAATCGGTCGGCCTGTCTGACCGAATCAAGTGAGGTTGGTCTTAGGTTGTGGGTAGGTAGGTCATCCGATCCATCCGACCGAGTGGAAGGGGGTTGCGCGAAGTAGACCTTCACTAGGGGTCGGTTGTTAGGACCGAGTGGGCAGTTTTGGTGATCGAATTGGTGGGTTGGTAACTCAGGGCGGGTAGACTCACTGAAAGCGGTGGAGCATCGGTCGGTCGCTTGGGATGAGCGAGGGTAGTACTGCGTTTCGATTTGGTCGGTCGGTAGCGAGGGATGAATATGGGTAGTATTCGGTCAGTCGGTAGCGAGGGACGAATGTGGATAGAGTTGAGTCTTCGATTCGGTAGCAAGGGGCGAGTGAGGGTAGTGCTAAGTCATCGATTCGTTCGGTCAGTAGTGAGGGACGATATATGTTCTAAGTTCCTTTAAGTTAACAGGTAGTCAGTGGTTGAGGTCGATCGGTGCTGAAGGGCTAGCAGTTATTGGGGTTCTTCATTTTGTTGTTCGGTCAGATGTACAGGGCGAGTGGTGGTTTGACACCTAGTGTTTTGGAAAGTTGAGTTATCGAGAACAACCAACTGATCGGGTAGGTCGGACAGTCGAGATGTCAGATTCGGAATCAAGTAATCCGACGCGGGGTTGGGGCGGATGTTGGGAATGAGTATGAACGTGCCCCGACCATAGTGATGATGCCCGAAGGCTCTGTTCCGACGGGTGTACCGACCAATGTTACTGTAGTTGCTCCAAGGACTAGTGTTGCTAGTCTGAGTGGTTCGGGCAGGCATGGGGAAAGTGGGGAAGATTCTGAAGGTGTTGGTAGTTCACCCTCGTCCAACAATAACTGTGAGCCAAGCCAACAGGGTAGTGGGATCTTGGCTAGGGATTATCCGCTCGTGCTTAATGATAGCGACGTGTGGCAAATCCGGACTATGTATCACATTTTGGGTTAGGTGGAGATTCGGGCACCACGGTCGTACGAGCGGGTTGATTGGGAGGCAAAAGGCTAGGTTAGTGTTTATGAGAAGTGGTTCCATGATGGGCTGAGGTTGTCTATTCCTCGCTTTGTCTGGGAGGTGTTGAACCACTTCATGATTGCTCCATCGCAGATCATGCCGAATGGTTGGAGGTTGCTTATGGCCTGGAGGATTTCTGTGTGCGGAACCAGGTGATGTTTGGGCTGCACGAACTGTTGTACTCGTATTTTCTAAAGGAGAACGACAAAGAGAATGGTCGATATCTGATTAACCTTAGGCATGATCGGTCTCACTGGTGACCGACCTCCGTTCTAGTGACAAGAATTGGAAGGATCGGTATTTCTTTGTGCGGGGTCAGGTTGTCTTTGGGGAGAGAGGCCAGGGCGATATTCCGAGCAGTTGGCGAGCCATTGGTGAGAATCTTTGTCTTTCTTTGTACTTTGTTTACTAAATCTTATTGTGTTTTTTGCTTGCAGAGCTTGAGTACAATCGGGTCGGGCAGAGCGGAGACGGTTTGGACGTGCAGACCCAAAAGGTGCTAGCCATTTCGAAAGCGAGAGATTGGCGAGTAGTATTGGCGGAGGCCAACCTCAGGACTAACCATCTCTGGGTCGGAGTAGAGGCGATTCAGCGAGGTATTCCTTTCCCTTCATTGAAGCAGACTTGGGATGTGCTTCTGACCCGGTTCTGCAATCATACCATTTATAGTGAGTCCCGACTGAACCCACTAAGAGTTGGAGAGTTTGCACTTGCAGAGACACTGATGAAGAAGCTGACCGTCCCCAGTGCGGGTGAGTCTATCGCTCGGTGTCAGGAGAAGAGGATGAGGGAATCCTCATCCAGAAAGGATAAGAGTAGAAGATGTAGTGGTGACACCGCCACCGCCAAGCCATCAGCCCACCGTCGGAACAGGGTCATCCCAAGCAGCGATCTTGGATGAAGAGACTGAGACTATCACCTTCCGTATTCCAGCTTCTGCATCGACCTACTCTGGCGCAGCCTCCATGGGCAAATTTGCTGACTCTTTTCTCTTCCCGACGGACGAGACCCGTTTGAATCAGATAGGGGCGGTCGTAGCTGCAAACTGGGGGGGTGTCCCACGCTTTTTAGGTAGGGTAGTGGTTTTATTTAATCTTGCTCATCACGATTTGTACTAATGACAATGTCTTATGCGGGCATTCAGGAGCAGTCTACACCTGAGGAAGTTCATAGTGGCATAGGAGAAGAGGATACAAGATGTGTCCAAGGTGAACTCTAGTCTGCGCCAGAGGGAGGCGACAGCCCAGAAGGCCGAGCAGGAGAGCCAGCGGCCTTACGAAGGCGGCAGGAGGGTGAGTTGGAGAGGCTGAAGAGAGAGTTAGCCGAGAAGACTGCAGAGATTGAGTCCCTCAAGGAGCAGTGCCTCTCGATTGTTGATGACGCCATTATTAGGGCGCGGGGGGAGCTCATGCTCGAGTATAAAGCCGGGAACACTTCCCACTGGAATCCAGATGAGGACATCCAGCTAATGCAGGAGATGCTGGAGAAGGGGGCTGAACACATGGAGGAGCAGATTGATGAGCAGATGCTCGATTTTGCTAGTCAGCCAGGACCATCGGTCACTGAGGATGTGAACGACCGTGCGCAGGACGGATGTCAGGTGTTTGGCGATGGAGTGACCAAGTCAGAGATGGGAGAGATGACTGCATCGCGACTACAGCTTTATTTCATTTTGCTCATGTATTTTGGGGCCTGCGATGCCCTCTTGGCGTGTGTGCCTTTTATTGTATTTCTGCACTAAGCCGCTTGAGGCTGTTTATATGTTAAAACCTGCTATTCTATTTTTGATGTTTTCCTGATGGGTGAATGAGTTGTTGATTGCTTCTTTGTTCGTAAATGCACTAGAGGTTGAACTCTTATGCTTGTGCTATGACTTTGGTGCAGCCTCGTGGTTGAGTTGCGTAGACTCTCTGCTAGGTTGGATTAATGACTTATTGATTTTTGAGGTGTAAGAAGCATTCATTCGGTCTGGCTGTCTGGATGGATAGCTTCATGAATCGAGCAGGGCTGGTCGACCATGTACATCTGTGGATCGGGCATGCCGATCCGAAGATGTGATTTCATGGATCAAGCAGGGACGATTTGAAGGTGTAATTCTGTGGATCGATCAGGGTTGATCCGACAATGTAAATCCGTAGATTGAGCAGGGTCAATCCGAAGGTGTAAATCCATGGATCGAGCAGGGTGGATCTGAAGGTATAAATCCGTTGATCAAGTAAGGTCGATCCGAAGGTGTAATTCCGTGGAATGAGCATGGTTAATCCGAAGGTGTAATTCCGTGGATCGAGTAAGGTTGATTCGAAGGTGTAATTCCGTGGATCGAGCAGGGTCGATCCGAAGGTGTAAATCTGTGGATCGAGCGGTCGATCCGAAGGTGTAAATCCGTGGATCGAGCAGGGTCGATCCGAAGGTGTAATCCATGGATCGAGCAGGATCGGAAGGTGTAAAAATAATTTGATCGAGCGAGGTCGATCCAAAGATGTAAAATTATGAATAATACTTTATTAAATTCGGGCCGTAAAGCCGATTGTCTGTGAGGAGGTGGATAGGCCCACTCATCCCTTTTAAAAATAAAAACAAAAAGAAACAAACATTTAAACGAATGAGTTCACCTAAAAGTAGTAATGTTTGAGGTGGACTGCATTCCAATTGTTGCTGATGTCTTTGCCTTCCGGAGTCTGGAGTCGTAGGCGCCCTTCCCCGCTTCTTTGATTATCTTATAGGGACCCTCCCAAGTGGGCCCGAGTTTGCTAGAATTGATCTCCCTAGTGTTTTGAAAGACTTTATAGAGGACCTAGTCATCGATTTTGAAAGTTCTGATCCTGACGCTGCGGTTGTAGTGTCGAGCAGCTTGCTGCTGGTAGATAGCGTTGCGGATGCTCACCTGCTCGCGGAGCTCGTCGACGATGTCCAAGTTCTGGCAAAGGTTCTGGCTGTTGATTTCCTCGTCCGCCCATTGGAGCTCGGTGGGCAGGCGTACGGTGGCGAATGACGACCGCTTGAAACCGTATGTGAGGGAGAAAGGGGTTTCACTGTTGAGCGAGCTATAGTTCGGTAGGACCAAAGGACTCCGGGTAGTTCATCTGCCCATGCACCCTTCTCTTTTTGCAATCGCTTTTTCAGGGTCTGCATGATGGTTTTATTCGATGACTCGGCCTGGCCGTTGGACAGGGGGTTGCGGGGGTGGAGAAGCTAAGCTTGATCCCCCACATGTTGCAGAAATCCCTGAAGCCTGAGCTAATAAATTGGGATCCATTATCGGTGACGATTTCCTTTGGTATCCCGAACCTACAGATGACATGTTTCCATATAAAAGCTTTTACCTCTCTGTCCCTGACTTGTGCGAAAGCTTCGGCTTTGATCCACTTGGTGAAGTAATCTGTCACAGCCAACATGAAGACTCGTTGTCCACGTGCGGTCGGTAGTTTCCCCACTATATCCATCCCCTACTTCATGAAGGGCCAAGGTGTGAGGATGAAGTGGAGTCGCTCAGATGGGAGGTGTGAGACATGAGCAAATCTTTGACAACTGTCACACTTCTTAACATAAGCAGCTGAATCAGTGCGTATGGTCGGCCAGTAATATCCAATGGTGATCACCCAGTGTGCAAGGCTGTGTCCCCCAACATGGTTCCCACATTCGCCTTCATGGAGTTCGACGAGAACACGTTCAGGCCTCCTATGGATTTGTGCATTTGAGATATGGACCGAAGAATGATTTCTGGAGGAGTTGGCCCTCATAGATGGTAAACCTGGCGGCTCTTGCTCTCAGATGGCGTGTTTCGCTCTTGTCAGCCGAGAGTTCGTTGTGCTCTAGGTACTTCACTATCGGGGTCATCTAGCAGTCGGCTAGCTCAATATCCATTGTTTACTCAGGCGACTTGTTTGGTGGTTGCTCCTTCCAGTTGGCTGGCCATTGCAGGAATAACAGAGGGATGGATGACTGGGAAGAACATTGGAGTGCTGAGCCGAGGTTGGCAAGGGCGTCAGTGTGAGAGTTATCTACTCTTGGGACATGGGTGATGGAGAACTCTTCGAATTGGGCCTGCAGTTCTTTGACCAATTTCAAGTATGTCGTCATCTTCGAGTCACATGCGGTAAGTGCCTTGCAGTTGGTTGACTACGAGTTGGGAGTCGGACTTCACTTCCAATTTCTTCGCTCCAATTTCTTTAGTAAGGGAGAGTCCAGCGATGAGAGCCTCATATTTAACTTCGTTGTTTGTGCACTTGAACCCACACCGTATTGCCCGCTGGATGACGTCTCCCTCTGGTGTAGTCAGTACTAACCCGAGTCCGCTTCCATTCACGTTACTTGATCCATCCACTGAAAGAGTCCATTTGGAGGGTGACCTACTGTCCATGCATAATATTTCTTCATCTGCTTGCACGATGGTGCTCGAGGTGAAATCAGCGATGAAATCTACCAATGCTTGGGACTTGACGGCAGTACGAGGTTGGTATGATATGTCGAACTCACTAAGCTCCACTATCTATTGTGTGAGTCGACCTGATAGTTATAGTTTGTGAAATATCTTCTTAAGTGGGAAGGAGGTGACTACGACTATGGAGTGGCATTGAAAGTACGGTCTGAGCTTCCTAGATGCATGGATGAGCGCAAGGGCCAATTTCTCCAGGCTGGCTGTACCGTGTTTCTGCATCGAGGAGTGACTTGCTGACATAGTAGATCGGTAGTTGCTTCGCACCCTCTTCTCGAACTAGCACTACTGAGATTGCTGTCTCTGAGACTGCCAGATAGGTGTAAAGTTTCTTCCTGTCCACAGGCTTGGAAAGGAGCGGAGGGGAGGTCAGGTACCTTTTCAGCTGTTGCAAGGCTTCCTCGCAGGAGGGGGTCCACTCGAACTTGTTGGACTTCTTAAGTGCATGGAAGAAAAGGTGGCACTTGTTGGCGGATCTGGATATGAAACGGCTCAAGGTGGCTACTCGTCCTGTAAGGTGTTGGACATCTTTTATGCAAGCTGGGGATGGTACACTGAGGATTGCTCTATGCAGGTGGGGAAGGTTCCACATCCCTTGGTTGAGTTACCATGTAGCCCAAGAATTTACATGCAGCGAGGCAGCGAATGAGCATTTGGCCGGATTCAACTTCATGTTATACTTTTTTAGGATGAAACGCCTGGCTGAGGTGGTCAAGGTGTTGTTCGGCTATCAGGGACTTGACGAGCATGTCGTCGATGTAAACCTCCATAGTGTCCCCGAAGTGTTCGGCAAATATCCTGTTCACTAGCCGCTGATAGGTAGCCCTGACATTCTTCAGACCGAATGGCATCACTTTGTAGCATAGGTTCCCCTTTCTGTGATGAAGGTTGTCTTCTCCTAGTCGTCCGCGTGCATCAAGATTTGGTTGTAACCTGAGAAAGCATCCATGAAACTAAGGAGCTCGTGGCCTGCGGTCGGCATCAACCATCATGTCGATATGCGGGAGCGGGAAGGAATCCTTAGGGCACGCTTTGTTTAAGTCCGTGAAGTCGATGCAGACTCTCAACTTTCTGTTCTTTTTCTTTACAACCACGACGTTTGCCAGCCATTCGGGGTAGTGGACCTATCTGATCATACCGTTGCTCAATAGCTTTTCAACCTCTTTATTGACGATTTGGTTACGGTTTGGTGCAAATTTCCTTCTCCTATGCTTCACTGGTTGGTGACCTGGATCTACTTTAAGGTGGTGGACCATTGCCTCTGGACTGATCCCTGTCATGTCGGCGTGGGACCAGGCAAAATAGTCTTGATTCTGTTGAGGAATTCTATCAGCTTCTCTCTTGTCTCGGGCCCTAGGTGGGAACCTATATGTGTCTTTCTCTCAAGATCATCCGGGTGTATCTATACTTCATCCAACTCTTCCATAGATGGTTGATCTGGCTCGGTCGGAAGGGTTGGATGGGACTGTAATTGCTATAAAGTGTTACCCTTGCCCTTGAAGGCGTTCTTGTAACAATCTCTGGAAGCTTTTGAGTCGCCCTTGATTTCTCGAACTCCTCATTTGGTAGGAAACCTGATTGTTTGGTGGAAAGTGGATGAGACCGCTTGCATGTCGTGGATCCAAGGTCGGCCCAAGATGACATTGTAGGGTGAAGGGCGTCGATCACTAGGAAGATAGTTTGTTTGTTTACTCCGTTGGCATAGATAGGAAGGATGATCTCTCCGATGGTGTACTTCTGCTCATAACTAAAACCAACAAGTAGGGTCGACCTTCTGTTGATGTTTTCTTCTTCTAGACCCATAGCCTTCACTGCTGCAAGGAACATAATGTTCGCTGATGACCCCCCGTCTATGAACACCCTCTTGACAAGGATGTTGGCGATCTAGAGAGAGACGACTAGAGCATCGTGATGGGGGCGGCCAGGGTGACTGACTCGTCGTCTTCAAACTGAATTACTTGATGGGAGTGTGACCGAGAAACTGGGTGGATGGATTGGATCTCATGGTGGCTGCTGGCCCTAGCGTATCATTTAGCTGATGAGTAACTGACCCCGCTGATTTCTGACCCCCCGGAGATGAGTAAGCAGAATCCTTTTGGTGTAGGCTCTCGCGGGGGTGGAGATGTTTCTATAGTGCTTTTATCGATGGTGTGCTTCCCTTTATCTATCAGCAAATCTCGGAGGTGTCCCATTTTCAATAATGCGGCGACCTCCAAACGCAGGGCAATACAGTTTGGGGTGTCATGTCCATGGTCACCGTGGAACTCGCACCACTTGGTCGTGTCTCTCCTTGCTTCGGCATTGAGCTTGCCTGGCCACTTAACACTAGATCCCATTCCTTTCATAATCGCCACCACTTGGGCTAGGTTCGACGTTGAGGTTGTATTCTGGTATTTTGTATCTACTCGGTCCGACCTGTCCGTTGTCGGCTCTAGGTGGCTGGCGGTTGTATTGTGGTCAGCGGTCATATTGTTACTAACGGTCATATGGTTTTCTTACTCTGTTCTGGTTATGAGGAGGGGGTTGGTGATGGGGTTCAATTGACTTAAATTCTGGCCTTTTATCATTCCGCCATTGGGTCATACCTGGCGTGTACTATCCAATTCATCTCATCTTCTTCCCACCTTATCTGAATCACTACTCGCCAAGGCGTCCTCCATCGTGGTGCAGCCAAGCTTTGTCAACTCAGTTGTGCCGACAATTGGTCGCTCGGGTAAGGCGATCGAATTCGTCTCTTTTGCTTCCTACTCTCTGACTTAAGAAAACCTTAACTCAGAGAGTTGGGGGCAAACTGTTAGGGCAAAAATCATCCACGGCCCACATGAGAAAACGGGTCCAACAATGAGGAAAAGACCAGGCCCAATCCCTATGCGGTCAATCCAAAACTCACCAGATTAGGCCCATTTGATACAAAGTACAGTCGGCCCAAGCCGTCCGAACACAAGCCTCCTAGTCCCATTCACTTCTTGGATCTATGAACGAATTAAGAGCCCATGGTCACTCACAGATCACATTCCTATCCAAACATAGGTAAAGTAGCCCACTACAACTTCAACTCCTCCAAGGTCCATGTCAGAGTCATACCTGGACTCCTCTTCATGCCGGGATAATGGGACCAGAAGATTTATCCCGAGAGGGAACGGATCACTACGAGAACTCCCAATCCCACCAAGATTGGGAGACCAGACAATCACTATTAAAACAGAGGCCAACCCTCTCACAAGGAGATTACACTACACCTACAGACCTCCCCGGAGTTCTAGCTTGAGAACTTCGCATCACAGCCATAGTCACAGTCCCCGACTAGACTTTTGGTAACCTTTCTACTCTAGCCCTCACCAAATCAACCTTTCAGCCTCGCTGACTTGAGCGTCGAAGTGCCTATGGCATACACCACCCGGTGTTTTCCGTCGCTTCACGTTTGTTTCTCTACGTGTGCAGTACAGCCGATCGCTAGTGACCTTAACCTCACGGGATTCAGTCCCTCCTTTCGTACAGGTAGATTTTTACGTCTACATACCTCAACTAATTCTCGAAAACCATGAAGTGAATAGTCGGGTAAATCTTCTGGGGAACTCAAACTCAGGAACCCATATTGAACCCTTTTACTCTTTTACCATCAGACCACCTAGTGGTGATTAATTAGATTTATTGTTGTTGTGGGAGAAATCCAATAAACATGGATTTATATTGCATGTCCTGAGAGTTTGCTTTTGTTCAACTGACAGACACGTCACTTGTCAACCTCTCTTGAGTTAATCTCATTTACAAGTTAATTGTTGTTTTCAAGTTAAACATTGTCCACAATTAAAGGCCGACAACAAGTTAGATTTCACTTATAAGTTTGCTATTGTAACCGCCTATATAAGCTAGTTTTCTACCCGAATAGGGGGACTCTCTCTCTTTCCATTCATGTAAGCCCCCTTGGGCAGAAATATCTTCTTTCTTCTACACATATATCTTATTAAAAGAAGAGAGCAACTTTTTGTTATATGTTATCAAAGGGAAAAACACCCAAAGCAATAATATAATAGTACACATAGACTTGGTTTTAACCCGCCGAATCACTTTAAAAATCTTTTTTGTCTTTTGTGATTTAGCACACACCCTATCAATTAGCCGATTATCCGTAATCATGCCCACATCTTGCCCAATCGTTGAGGTCGAATGGGTATCTCTGATTGTTACGGATTTTTGTAGTAACATTTTGACGCTAGAAGGAAGGCCCTCCCCTTTAACAATCATCTCAGTTGTAGCAACAGACGCAAAGCTCTCTCTGTTTTCTCAGTAGATTCTTTTCCATCTTTTGAATTGAAAGAGGTCAACCATGGCTCATATCACCAAATCCAACTCCAAAACCAAAGCTGTTGTCGGACAGGGGGAATTTTAGCATGATAAGGTCCGCATCTTGCAAAGCGGTAAACATAAAAATTGTAGCCCCTCAAGTTAGCTTTCCAATGGTTTAAAAATCATTTAAATGCAAGGTCTATAGCTCAATTTATCATCAAAATATTGAAGCATGCCAACCTCTTCATCGTAGCTCGTCGACTAGAGTGCGACCTCGTTGCCTTAGCTCGTTGACTAGAGTGTAACCTTATCGCCTTAGCTCATACACGAGCGCGACCTTGTCACCTTAGCTCGTACATGAGCAAGACCTCGTTGCCTCAGCTAGTACATGCGCGACCTCGTCACCTCAGAGCTCACCGCTTAGAGCTTGTCGTTTCAGAGCTTATCGTTTTAGAGCTTGTCATTTCAGGAGCTCGTCGTTTCAGAGCTCATCGTTTCTGATCTTGTCGTTCCTGAGCTTATCGTTCTTGAGCTCGTTGTTCTTGATCTTGTCGTTCCTGAGCTTATCGTTCTTGAGCTCATTGTTCTTGAGTTTGTCGTTTAGAGCTCGTCATTTTAGAGCTTGTCGTTTAGAGCTCATCGTTCAAAGCTCATTGTTTAGAGCTCGTTGTTTATGAGCTTGTCATTCCTAAGCTCGTCATTCATGAGCTTGTCGTTTCTAAAACTCTTAGTTTTTGAAGTCCGAACCCGCACTCTAAAAACTGGGGGGCTATTGGGGGGAAATCCAATAAGCATAGATTCATGTTGCACGTCATAGGTCTACAACATGTGTTAGCCTACCTTGAGCTAATCTCATTTACAAGTTTAGTGCTACTTTAAAGTTAAACATTGTCCACACAAGTTAGTAGGGGTGTTCGATTCCGGGTACTTTGCACTTTTTGAAGGAACCGGAACCGGAACCGGAATCGACGGTTCCGGTTCCTAGGTACCCAGAGCCAGAACCTATAACAATGGTTCCGACTCTGGTTCGGTTCTAGGTACCTTGTAAACTTACATGACCCCCAAAAGTTTTTAAAATGGCAAAAAAACCCTTAAAAACTTACAAATACCCCCTCCCACCTGACACTTGTTAATAAAAATAAAATTACAAATTACAAACTCAATTACTTTGTAAAGATAGATTCTCAAAAGTCAAACCAACTTACTTTAAATGTTATGAAATATAAATATAAATGTATTCACATTACTATTTCTACAAAAGTTTTTATTAACCCCCCTAATCTTTAATTTTATTTTATATTAGTCTTGGTTTCTAGTTCCGATTCTTGTTCCTAACTATAGGAATCGGAACCGAAACCGTACAGTAACGGTTCCAAAAATTTGAAACCGAAACCTACCCATTGACGATTGGTTCTGGGTAAGAACCGGAACCAAACCCAAGGTATCTGCCGGTTCCGGTTCCAACCAATTCTTTTGAACATCCCTACAAGTTAGACTTCACTTACAAGTTTGCTACTATGACAACCTATATAAGCTGGTTTTCTACCCGAATGGGGGGACTCTCTCTCTCTCTCTCTCTTTCTTCCATTCATGTAAGCCCCCTTGGGTAGGGGAGGCGAAATCCGGTTAACCAGACTAGTTCAAGACTTTTTTTAACCGAACCGAAAACTACTTCAGACAAAAATTGAACCGAAACCGGACTGGTTTTATGCTTGAGTCGGTTTTCGAATCAAATCAAATAATCAGTTTAGTTAACTGGTTTTAAACCGGTTTTCAAAATTAAAAATTTAATTCCTCAAATTTTTTTGTTCTATCATTCCTACTCTCTTTCATTCTTTTTCTCTTTCTTCTGCAACTTTTTTGTCTCCCCTTCTCTTTACTTCGGCTTTTTCTTCTCATCTCTTTCTTATTTTCTCTTTTCTTCTTCCTCAATTCTTCGTCTCTTTCTTCTTCACTTTTCCTCCTCTTTTCTTAGCCTTTTCCTTATCCTCGTGCTTTTTCTTTTTCTTTTTCTTCCCACTTCCTCTAATTCTTTCTTTACTCCTCCTCCCCCTCTATTTTATTTACTTGACAGCCAAAGAATGCCTTGGCCGCCACAATCTGGCCAAGTGAAGCTTTTAGTTGACGATGATGATCCATCAGCGTTAAAGATACCAAGGCAATGTGGGGATTAACTGAATCCATTTTGGGTTGACAGAAATTTTACACTGCCAAGTTTCTTTCTCTTCCCAGGAAGAGGAAGCTTTTGGGTGGGAAATGTGGAAAGTAAAGGAACTTCAAAGCTTGAGTGAATTAAGTTTTAAACTTATTAACCAGTTTGGAAGAATTTCCAAACTGAAACCGAACTGATTTCGAAAAAAAATTGATTTTTTGGTTCAATTTCGACCCGATTTCCAATTCAATTTGGTTTCCGGATTTTTTTTGCCCACCCCTACCCTTGGGCAGAGAGATATTTTTTGTTTACACACATGTCACATTGAGTGAAGAGATCAACTCTTTGTAATCTATAATCAAAAGGAAAAACACCTAAAAGCAATAACATAATAGTGGACATAGACTTGGTTTTAACCCGTCAAACCATTTTAAAAATTTTATTTGTCTTTCGTTATTTAGCACAAACCCCATCACTTAGCTAATTATTCGTAATCACACTCACATCTTACCTAGTCCCGCCAAGTCCTACTGGGTATCTTCGGTTGTTGCGAATTTTTGTAACAACAATTATTTTCATTAATTTTTCTTCTAATGATCAGTTTGTTGTTTGAGATCAATCAATTATATTGTAATTTATGTTCTTATCTCAAAACTTATTATAACAACATCCTCTCCACTTTTATGTTGTCTACAAATCACTTTTTTTTTTAATTTTCTTTTCTTTTGGAATTATTGATACAATTAAACCCTTTTTTTTAATCCTCTTTTCATGAATGGTTAGAGAAAATTTTGTTAAAATTACTTTTTACTTAAATATAAAATAAAATTACTCTTTTAACCTCATTAAAATAAAATTATATTCTAAATGGTTCTTAATTTAGTTTGGTTATTTTTTATTTATTTATGTTAGTATTATTTATTTATTTGATTTATTTAACAATATTAACAATGATGATTTTCAAAATATTAAAACAAAACAATTTGTAATTTTATTGAATAAAAAAATTATCAAAAATGATTAAAGTTTTAATGCTTATAATTACCTTGAAAATTATAAATTATATCATTTTTTGAAAATTCACCGCTACTCACTTGAATTCCTGACTCCGCCACGGTAT
Source organism: Pistacia integerrima (assembly GCA_026225825.1). NCBI lineage: Eukaryota > Viridiplantae > Streptophyta > Magnoliopsida > Sapindales > Anacardiaceae > Pistacia > Pistacia integerrima. The sequence continues at coordinate 13,245,659 of CM047750.1, read as the reverse complement.
GACTTTATTTTTATAATTAAACACAATATTAAATTTTGAGTAGTGTTATAATTCTCAAAACTATGTACTAATCATTGTTTGAAAAATACATAAATACCTTTAAAATAATGATTTATCATATGAGATTCACCATTATATAAACTTTAGAAACAAATTATTATTCTTATAAAGTTTTTACTATACTAGTGAAAATTGAAAACAAACTTGTTGAAATGAGGTCCAATAGAATCAAATGGGCAAAAACAAAGTGGGATAGGGCAAAATGATATGGTATATTTCAAGATGTCACTATGGTATATTTCATTGGCTTCGTTTGTTCATTTTGTATTGCATCGTCCCTTGCTTGTGCTTAGGGTCGTGCTACTTTGGGTTCTTCCCACTTTAGTTGTAAATTCTTTATTCATTATAAAATAACTAGTTATTCAAATGACAATATTACACTTACAACCCAATCTCACAAACTTTCTCTCACAACCTTAACATGATAACTCGTAATTAATCAGCCCACAAATGAGTCTTGCCTACTCGCAATGGGTTTTGCATACCCAATTATGAACTATCACGTTAGAGTTATTAGAGAAAATTTATAAGATTAGATCATGAGCTAATCTTTATTGTTATTCAAATTTTTCCGTAATGAGATTGGTACTTGCAACTTTTTCCGACAAATTTGGTTTTTATGCCCTTGAGTAAAATCCATTGGGTCCAGCATTTTCAAAAACAAAATATATCTGGGCTTAGTCTAAAGTTTGAATAAGGTCTTTTCCTTCTGGGCCTAATCTTGGCCCAATAGAAATCACATTCCTTTTGGATTGGACTTCAAAGGGAGTTGAAATTAGTCAAGAAAACTTAAATAATTGCAGCTGGCAATTTGGTATAGCTGTTAACCATCTTTGGTGCTATTTAAAGTGGCATTATTAGTCTTGGATGATTTATATAGAATATGGTAGCTTATAAATCTGGGTTGTTAGGCCCAATTGTACGTGTAAAAGTTTGGATAAGGAGATCTATAAATAGGGGTGGGCGGTTTGTTCCGAGTACTTGCCTTTTTTTAAGGAACCGACGGCAATTGGAGTTAGAATCGAAGCCGACTGGTTCCTTAAATTTGGAACCAAACCAAGCCGAACCGCACGTGTTGGATTACCCATTTTTTGAAACTATAACCTACTTTATGACAATCGATTCCTAGTAGGAACTAGAATCGAAACCGGACACCCTACTATTCCAATTCTACCCTATTTTTTTCCCTACCCCTATCTATAAGTCAAATTCAACAAGCTTATCAAATCATCAATACGCAACCTTTTTTTTAACATGATTGACAAGGAAATATTTATGGCCTTATATTATTATATTCAAGGGTTTTTCTCCCACAAATTCGGTTCATTATTCAGGACCCACTTAAATAGAAGATCTGAGCCGTACATCACAAGCGCTGGTGGTCACTAAATTGGACTTTTATTGAGTCAGCACCAAATGAGTTGCGAGTCAAATTATACAACTCGCTCAACTAACCACGTACATTGCACGTGATTCTTAATGACAAACGTAAGTACACTGATTTAATGAATTAAATTGGGAAAATTATGTGTATAATTAATAAGAAATTACAAATTTTATTATTGGATGTATAAAAGAATATAAGATCAGGTTATTATAATATAAATTATTAACAAGAAATAATATTTATAAATGCAAAGAATACTTTTTTTTTTTTTTAGGGTAACCGGGGTGTCCAGATCAGTTTACGTGTACCTTAACTAATCTTCAAGATCCAAACACTCTACAAGTCCAAAAAAACCAAGTAAGCCACAATGTTATTATGGTACTTCACTCTTAAGGTTGCAAGTTGTCTGCTAAACTACGTGTTAACCCGCATATGGATTACTTAATCTATAAGCTAAGCAGGATGACGCCACATATTTGGTTGCATATGGATTGTTGCTTCATATAGAAGATCACCTTCGGAACACTATAAATAGGGGGTTCCCTCCCCAGATCAAGGATCCAGATTTTCATTTTCTTAAGAGCTACAAAACAATTTTCTCTCTAAGACCAAATATCTTGTGTTGTAAAAACATCAATAAGATAACAATGGACATAGGAATTGCTTATTGCATACGAAACACTTTAAAAACTGCTCTTATTTAGTATATTATTTATTGTCTTGCACTTAGTTTTTCTATACACATTATCACACCAACCTATCGGTTTAGCATCATATTTGCCATTTCTCTCCACTAATTCCAAAAAGATCCCAGAAATCACTCACACTTATCTTCAAATGCTTCTGGAAAAACAAATGTTCTTCCATATTCATCCTCAAACTTCAAACTTCAAATATTGAACAATCGCCTCAAACACACAACTACCCATATTCAAAACAACCCAAAAAATGTTCACAAAACACGGCAAGAATGAAAAATACCTAAACATAAAATTTCAAGAAAGAAAGAGGCAATAAACCTTTGCTGAAAAAGAAGCACCAAGGAAATAATGCCGGAGATTTGTTGAGAAAACAAGAAATCCCAATAGTAGTAGCAGCAATTTGGCCAAAGAAAAATGGGGTCAAATCGAAAGGGTTTCTCTAAGTTGATAATGAAAAAGATGAAGTTTGAAAATGAAAATGGATAAAATCAATTCACTTCCCTCTTAAATACTCGCTCAAATTGCATCCCCAACTGTCCATCACGCACATGTGGCCAGGATCGAAGAAATGGTGGTAGGTAACTACCAAAAGAATGTAGGGAAATGCACAACCGCTTGTCCAACATGAAATCCACAAAAAGGGAATGTTGTTTCAGTGTGCAGGTACTTGTTGCACCAACCGCGTCTACATTAAATGCACATAAAAGTCTCTAGCTGGTGGTCAAATCTCTCCCTGTAAATAAAACAAGTATTTGAAAGACTAACTGTCAGGATCTCAACAGTCATATCACGTCCCATATACCTTGTGAAGCGACAACAATGACTCAGACAAGCAATTCGTGAGAAGTTAGAGGTTGCATTGAACAGCTCGTTGATAGACGATGACATGTTCTGATCATTTTGAAGCACCAACTTCTCGGCAAATGCGGTAACATTCAATTCGTGTATGAAAAAGAGGATCCAAGCACTTGCAGCTCGCAACAATTGACAACATCAACTCGCAAGAACCACCGCACTAGTTCGTCAACTCGCAAAAACAGTTCACAACCTCGAAAAGCTTTGAATTTTTAAAGCTTGAATTTAAACTCCAAAAACTGGGAGATAATTATTAGGTGGTAAAAACTTGTAAGCTGAGTTATCACCACGTGTCCTCCAAGATGCTTTGTCATCAAGATATGTGTTGGATCTTTAGAAGACATTTATTTTAAAGTCATGTGAAGCTTCAAGAGAAAGAAAGTCAGCCACCTTTCTAAGACCACATGTCAATCTGTATGAGGAGTACTTTACTTATAAGGTTGCAAGTTGTCCTTCAAGTTATGTGTCAACGTGGATTACTTCATCTATAAGCCAATCAGTTTGGCGTCACATATTCGATTACATTTGGATTGCTTCATACCCAAGATAACCTTCGAAACACTATAAATAGGGGGTTTCCTCCCCAAATCAAGGATTATTTTCTTAAGAGCTATAGAGAAATCCTCTCTCTAAGACCAAATATCTTGTGTTGTAAACACATCAATAAGATAACAGTGGATATAAGAATTACTTATTACATCCAAACCACTTTAAAAACTGCTCTTATTTAGTTTGTTATTCACTGTCTTGCACTTAATTTTTCTATACACATCATCACATCAATCTACTAGTTCAGCATCATATTTGCTATTTTTCGGTCTTCATGCTTAGACTTCTCCGAAGGCTTACATACCTCTCGTTGATGCGAAAAAACGCATCAACAATTACTTACCTAGATCCCACTGGGAGATTGACTCTTCGTATTTTTTGTTTCATAAAATATAATTATTTATTATATCAACTGCTATTCTTACTATTAATAAAAATAATATGTTATGTGTCATTTGCAATCTTTTAGCGAATCAAACCCTTTCTTTTATCCTCTTTTCAAGAATAATTAGAGAAAATTTTGTTATCAGTCATTTGCAATCTTTTGGTGAATTAAAAATATGTTATTTTCTTCCATAGATAATAAATATATTTAATACAACCTATTTAAAATAGAATAACATCATTGAAAACAAAAAAAAAAAAAAACTTCCTTTTATTACATTTGATTTATATTATATCATTTTTATTTAATTATTGAATTGATTGATTTTTTTCGTTTGTTAGGATATAAGATAGATTTAGAATATAAAATATAAATTAAAATGAAGATAAAAGTTCATCCACAAAGCAAAGGAACATCCAGAGCATATAAATAAATGAATAAATCCCGTGACCAAAAAAGTTTAGAATATGAAAACCACCGTCACTCAGAATGACATACGATTCAAGAAAAAAATCAGTTGGAATTAGTCAAGAAAACTTTTATAATTGCAGCTGGAAATTTGGTAGAGTTGTTAACCATCTTTGCTGCTATTTAAAATGCCATTACGCAACTTATTTTTCAACATGATTGACAAGGAAATTAATGGCCATATTTATTATATTGAAGGGTTTTTTATTATCACAAATATGAAAAAGGAAAAGGTTAAATAATTATCGATCGAGTAAGAGTTTAAGTGGCTATCTTTATCAACAACAGAAGAAATATTCAAACTTATAATTCTGTTGAGTAATACACTCAAGAGTTTTTATCGAATTACTTAACCATCCAGAGATAGTTAACAAATCTCATATTAATATGAAAGATATATATAAATACACATAATTTATAGTAGAACAACATTATACATAAAGAAAATTCATATTCTTGTATACAAATTGACATGATAGATTATAATAGATGATTTAATATAAAAGCTAAAATTAATAAATACCTGAATGACAATAATCCAAAAATAATGTCACCTTGTATAAACTCTGTAATATTATATTTTTAAAAAAAATAGAAATATAATATGAACATTAAACAACATAAAATGTGAGATTTTTTTTATCATATCTCCCACAAATTCGGTTCCTTATTAGTTCAGGACCCACTTAAATAGAAGATCTGAGCCGTACATCACAAAAGTCTAGTGGTCATTAAATTCGACTTTTATTGAGCCAGTACGAAATGAGTTGCGAGTCAAATTATACAACTCGCTCAACTAACCACGTACATTGCACGTGATTCTTAATGGCCAAACATAAATACACTGATTTAATGACTTAAATTACTAAAATTTTGTGTATAATTAATAGGAAATTACAAAGAATTTTTTATTGGATGTATAAAAAAAATAAAGGATCAAGCTATTATAATAGAAATTTTTGACACAAATTCATGATCGTTGATTTATGATAATCCAATGGTTTCAAAATTACTTAATTGATGTTAGAATATAATTAACTCTAGTTTCACATCTAAATCCGTTGAATTACATTAAATTAAAGGTATTGAATTCAATTTATGTAACAAATCTATGTAGAAAATTGGTGCTATAATAGCCTAACTCAAAAATAAATTCATTTAATTGTAATAAATTTTATGATCGAAAGTATTTGGACTTACTTATACATATCTTGACTAATTTTTTGGGACTTTAAAATTAATGATTGAATATACTTCTGAATATCTTGAAGTTAATGATTAAATATATTTCTAAGACTCTAAAATTAAATATCAAATATACCCTTTAATGACTATTTTTATAACAATCAAGGTGGGTTCAAAACTTAAAATCTCGAAAATAATACAAGTCTAATTTGATAACTAACAATATTTATTTTCGTAAAGTAGTTTCGCGTGACATCACACGAGCATACCGTGCAATTTTGTCAAGGTCAACTAGAGTGACGGCAATTACAAACCACCTACGAATTATAATACTCCACCTGGCAGTAGCTCACCAAACCTAGTGTGGTTAATATCCCCCAAATTTTCTTCGTGCTTTCCGCCAGAATTTCATAACGTCTCTTTGGGCCTTTGGGGGAAATAATAACATCCCTAAGGTTTCTTTTAATTTAGCCATAGTCTTTTAATTTTTTTTTAATAACGTTTTAGTCCATGTTGTGAGTAACGATTTGGTCCTTACAATAAACTAATTTAAGGGACTAAAATGTTGATGATAGGATCTGAAATGTTACTAGAGGGTAGAGGTTCTACAAAAGGTGAAGGTATTTGAAACTTTAGGGATCAAATGGGTTATTATCCCAAGGCCCAGGCCCTCTACTCCCTACCCTTCTCGAAAATTTTAGTATTAATTTTACTAATTTACCCTTATACTATATATTTAATTACAATATTATATATATATATATATATATATATATATATATATATATATATATATATATATATATATATATATATATATATATCCATTTTTCCCAAACCCTAACCTCAATTTTCATCCCATATTAAAGGTTTAACATGTTAAAATTGCCTTTAAATGAGTTAGATGGGTTTAGTTCAACTTATTAAAGTGGATTTCACCATAACATATTATGCACAATTTGAAAAGTTAGTATAATCAACTATTATAGAGTTTTAATTGCTCACTTATTGCTTAAATTATTTGTGGAAATAACTTCAATTAATATTTAAAAACCATTTCTAAAATTAAAAATATAAAAAAATTTGAAATTTATTAATATTTAAAAAATAAACATTATTAAAAAAGGCGGGCTTGGGCCGGGCTGCGGTTATAAAAACCCGTCAGCCAAGGGCTTGGGCTTTGCCTATCATACCCGTAGCGGGCTCGGGGGAGGCTTGGGCCTGTGTCATGAGGTCGGTCTTGGGCCTGGGCCAAGAGGTACCCGGCCCAGGCCCGGCCCATTGCCATCACTAATTTGGTCCTTACAATAAACTAATTTAAGGGACTAAAATGTTGATGATAGGATCTGAAATGTTACTAGAGTAGAATTCTACAAAAGTGAAGGTATTTGAAACTTTAGGGATGAAATGGTTATTATCCCAACTCTCTTTTTATTTTAATTTCTCTCGAATTATTATTCCTATAATTCCGTGCCTTCAATTTCAACCAATCATTTTCGTTTATTTATCTTTAATAAACAATTATCATACACTGAATTTTTATAAACAAATTCCATAACTAAAGGAGATCCTCAAGCTGAGGAAATATAAATTAGAATTGAGGTTATTATTATTTGCCAACTAAAACATATAATTTCGTTGTTTTTTAGATTTTTTTTCTTGATCTGTGAGCCATTGATTGCTGATGTTGACTTGTTGATTGATCGGATTTTCTTATATTAACGAATATCCATTTGAAGATAATGATAAGGGGAAGCACTCAACGCAGGACAATTGTAATCCAAACTATAATTTGATTTGATTTGGGTAACACTTGTCTGCACTCCCAAGAAATTGTTCTTAGTTTTTCTCATCAACTTTTGTCTTTGACTCCCTCTTTTGTCACTTATTTGCTAAATAACAGTGATTTGTGATTACCCATATAACTGGAGATTTGAAGGACCAAACCCAGGAAGACGAAGAAAGAAATGTCAAAGGAGGAGATATTCATTGGTGCCATTGATCAAGGCACCACCAGTTCGAGGTTCATCATCTATGATCAGAAGGCGCGTCCCATCGGGAGTCACCAGGTCGAGTTCACTCAGTTCTACCCAGAAGCCGGGTATGCTCAATCTTGTTTTATGGAATTTGCTTAAATTTAAGATTTTTTTGGCATAAAGTTTAGGTTTTTGAGCATGATTTTGATTTGTTTTTGGTGGGGGTGATAGGTGGGTGGAGCATGATGCGGTTGAGATTCTGGAGAGTGTGAAAGTGTGTATGGCGAAGGCGTTGGACAAGGCGACGGCTGACGGACACAATGTGGACAGTGGATTGAAGGCCATCGGCTTGACCAATCAGAGAGAGACTACTCTTATTTGGAGCAAATCCACCGGTTCTCCTCTTTATAATGCTATTGTTTGGATGGATGCTCGCACCAGTTCGGTTTGCAGGTTTTCATCTTCTTGTTTTTGTTTGTTTGTTGTTTCTTGTCAGCATTATGTCATATTGATTGTTATGGAGATTGAAGATCTGGGATACTTTTGGGATTTGATCAATACCCTTTTTCTAGATGGTATAAATTTGAACTGGAATCAGAAATCTTTTTTAAATATGGGGTTATTTGTACAATTTGATGGTTTAGTCATCACTTTAAAATGATAAGTATGAATTAGTTTTTTTTGTTTTTGGGATTTGGTTGGTTTTCTTTGTGTGGATTTCCTGATTATGATTTAGGTTAAGTATTATCAGGTTTTAGTCATCGATTGCGGTTTCTGGAATTTCCTGTCTTGATGTTTAATGTTCATGTATTTGTTACAGGAAATTGGAGAAAGAATTGAGTGGTGGAAGAACCCATTTTGTGGAGACATGTGGTTTGCCTATTAGCACTTATTTCAGTGCAATGAAACTGATATGGTTAATGGAAAACGTAGATCCTGTTAAACAAGCTATAAAGTCAGGGGATGCTATGTTTGGAACGATGGATACTTGGTTGATATGGAATTTAACTGGTGGTGTGAATGGTGGTTTGCATGTCACTGATGTTTCTAATGCGTCGCGGACGATGCTCATGAATCTTAAAACTCTTGACTGGGATAAACATACCCTTGAAACATTGGGAATTCCAGCCGAAATTCTACCTAAAATTGTAAGTAACTCTGAGGTTATCGGAAAAATTGGCAAAGGGTGGCCGATTACCGGGATTCCAATTTCAGGATGTCTTGGAGACCAACACGCGGCTATGTTAGGGCAGGCTTGCAGAAAAGGCGAGGCTAAAAGCACTTATGGTACTGGTGCTTTTATACTTCTCAACACTGGTGAAGAGATAGTTCAGTCAAAGCATGGTCTTTTAAGCACTTTAGCCTATAAGCTTGGTCCAGAAGCACCAACTAATTATGCTCTAGAGGGTTCAATTGCGATTGCCGGTGCTGCAGTTCAGTGGCTCAGAGACAGTCTTGGGATAATTGCCACTGCAAATGACATTGAAGGATTGGCCTCGCAGGTTGATTCGACCGGTGGAGTCTATTTTGTACCTGCTTTCAATGGATTGTTTGCGCCATGGTGGCGTGATGATGCACGTGGGATTGTTATAGGGATTACAAGGTTTACAAGTAAGGCTCACATTGCTCGAGCGGTGCTCGAGAGCATGTGTTTTCAAGTGAATGATGTTTTGGATTCAATGCAGAAGGATGCAATGGAGAAGGGTCAGAAGACTCATTTCGTGCTCAGAGTTGATGGAGGTGCTACTGTTAATAACCTGTTGATGCAAATTCAGGTTTGGATTTCACTCATTTTTCTTTTATTTGTTCTGGTTTTCACTGTCATATGTAGCTTTTCATCTATATCACCGATAGCTATTGTTCTTGTATTCTATTTTTTTGTCATCAATCTTCCCATTGTTTTTCCCTTCCTGAATGATTCCTTTCTTAGTAATGTTTCTTTCTGATTTTGTAACCATTTTAACTAACCTTTATTCAGAATTTTTTTTCTGGTTTTGCGTTTGTGTGCTTCTCATATTTAAATGCAACATTAGTTGTTTAATCTTGCAAGGATAATGAGAAGGTTCGATTGACAGTTCTTATGGTTACTGTGGTTTTTTTTTAATTCAAACTGATGTTTTACTAAACAAAACAGAGTTCGCTAAACGTCTGAGTGTCTCAATTGAAGTTAAAACGTATAAAAAGAAGCTCCATAGGCAATTCTTTTAACTGTTATCTTGATGATTTATGGGCCTATCTTAATTCTATGATGTTTTGTGATGATTTTAGGCGGACTTGTTGGGAAGTCCAGTGGTGAGACCGGCGGACATAGAGACAACAGCTCTTGGAGCAGCATATGCAGCTGGATTAGCAGTTGGGGTATGGAAGGAGGAAGAAATATTTGCTTCAGGAGAAAAGGCAAAGACTTCTACCAGATTTAAGCCTGCCTTAGAGGAACAACTTAGAAAGAGGAAGGCAGAATCTTGGTGCAGAGCGGTTGAAAGAACTTTTGACTTGGCTGATCTCTCTCTTTGATGAATTTCTCACTTTGTGTAGATTCTTGTTAATTCCAGACATTGTTAAGAACTCTTTCCGCTTCTCTAGTAATTTAATAAGGGTTTTTGCCCTTTTGGATTGGATTTGATGCTCTACTAGGTGTGTATTTTTATACATATTAATTCTAGATCTTCAATTTGATTTGATGCTCCAAAAAATTGCCTTAAGATTTAGGCACCTTTGATATTCAAAGTCAATATCAGAACTAAAGTTCATCCAAGAACATAGACATGGAGCTTTTAGCGAAGAAGTGGGGCTGGGAAGAGGGTTATTCTTGAAATCAAAGATAACCAAATTTGGTGTATCCACATCTAATTCCTCCAAGTTATGACAGGGTGAAACTCGCAAGTGGTTAAGAATAGTACTTGAAATTGCAATCCTTTTGAGGGATTTGCACTTGTCCAAAATAAAACGCTCAAGCCAAGAAAATTTCGAGATTAACTTGTAGAACTCTTGGTCTGTAAAGTTGACAAATGTTAAAGATAGCTTTTTCAATGCGAGCTCTATTACTCCCATACATATAAAACTTGTGTTTTAAAACCCGGCCCGACTAGTTGAACTGGGACCTAGGGCCTTCACTGGACTGGTTTTCAATTTTGAATGTTTTTGGCAAACCCTAAAGATTAGGACTATAATCGGCGAACAATTGGTGATTGGGATATTGCGGCTTTTGAAGAGGAAGGATTGGTGAGTCGAAAGGTGGCAACGGGGGTGATTTATGGTGAGTGAAACAAGATCGGAAATAGTAAGTGTATTGTCGACGTTGGAAACAATCTCTATTTGGCTTGGGTTGTCGATGCTGCATGTAATTTGGGGTGTTTTTGTAGAATTTCAAACTTGTATGGACTTATGGTAATTTTTAGGGTATTTTTATTGGATTTCAAACCTTTTTACATAGTTTGAAGTCAATTTCTTTACCAGCGCGATAATGCAAAGGTTTTACAATAAGATTCAACCACATGTATTGCCTAAATTTCGACATAGATAAATTATGCTTGCAGAACCTGAGCAATTTAGCATCAACAATATCAATGAATTCCTGTACTTCATGACGACATGATTTAATAAATCCCGACATTCTTCAGTAACGAGGTTGATCAAAATCGAAGATGGGGAATGACGTACTTAAATCATTCCATCTCTTTGACAAGATACTAATTTGAAAAACTAATCAAATAACCAAGAAATTACTAGAGATTGAATTAAACAATGTGTTTATGTTTTTGAATATGACAACTTCGTATGTATAGAAGATATTAAAAGATTTCCGATCTAGAGCAAAATAATGAACATAATTATATAAATTCTTCCAATTTTTAGAATTTATATAAGAACCATTGTTAATGTTTTTCTAAATATTATTATACCCCTAGCTAAGGTAGAAGATAGAGGCTAAAGATAAAATATTCAGGTCTAAAAATTACTTCTTTTGTCTTAATCATTAGTTAATTGGATTCATTTTGAGCATGTAGGCCTTGTATTTTGGGCTCATGGCCCTCCTGTACCTTACAAATCTTAGGCCAGTCTCATTTAATTTATAACATACACTTATATATTTTCGAAAAGTTTTTTTTTTTTTTTTTTTTTTTAGGTTATGGCCGAGGTGTACGGATTAGTTTATACGCACTATAACTAATATCATGAAACTCTAAAATTATTGGTCAAGTAACAGTTCTAATAGTTACCCCTACTATCAACCAAGAAAAGGACTCGAATTTAAAAATTAAATTAATCAAACTAATATATATTTTATATTTTAAAAATAAAATCTTTTTGAACCGTATTTAATATTGAAAGTAACCTTGTAAACTTAATCAAAGTTTTTAGTATACATCCATTTTCCTCAAATTTCAAATTTAAAACTTACGGTTTAAGTAATATATTCATCAAACAAACAAATATTTGAAATAAAACAAAATATTTTAATAATTATAAAAATTTAGGGTTTATGTAAGAATTAAAAACAAAAAAAAAAAAAGTATGTAATTGTACTGTGTGTTGTTAATTTCTAATAATTTTCATTAAGGATAAACTTGTCACAACAAATAAAATATATAAATATGGAGGACTGTGATAAATTGGATGGGGGTTAAAAGACACTTTCCTAATTTAATTTTACATATTTAAAAAAAGCATAAAATCAAATTACTGAATTTATTTAAAAATAAAAACCATCTCTTAAAGATTTAAACTCCAGTATATTACAGATTTAAATGCATAATACATTTTTCTTTTATCATCGACGGTATCCAAGCCAGCTTATATACACCTCAATTAATCTTTTGAGACCCTAAAACTGATGACCAGATAAAAACCTCAATGACCACCCTTATTAGTGTCTGGAATAGACTCAAACTCAAGAACTTATAGAACCTATTTTTGCTCTTTTATCATGGGCACCAGAGGTGATTAATGCACGATACTCTCAGATTACTCAACTAAAGTTACTGCAGCTTTAATTATAGAGCCAAAAACAATAAAGGGAGCGGAGAAAAAAGGGCTGTGATCACTCTCAATATCAAATATCTCCGACGGAAGCCAGCTTCTAATCATAGCATCTTGCTGTTCTTGTTTGATTACTCTATCATTCGAGGTCTTAATATATACACGTCTCACCTTATCAGCGTCTGATCCTTGTTCTTCGAATTTAGCATCTCCTAAGGCCATTGCAGGTGCTGGCTTTAGGAGCATGGAGGCCAAAGTAGAGTCCTGATAGATCATGAATTAGAGTGCAAACCTTCAGAGAAGAAATGACAATATATATAAAGATATAAAGAGAGCTTTCTCACCTCCATAGGGCTCATATTATAGAGGATTTTTCGCTGAAATTCCTTTTTCACTATCATGCTTGTTGGAGGCTTATCAGGTCCCAACCCAAACGTTTGTTCATTTACATCTGCGAATTCTGATAAATCTGGGACTGCCTGAAACCATCAATTATAAACCACTTAAATATTTAACTAAAGTTTTAATATTTAGTTAAATATTTAACTACTGTTACAATGAAACTTACTTCCTTGACATCTTCATCTGTATTAAAACCGTACTTCAACATGTTGGCTGCAACATAAATGGCCATTTGAATCTTCTTACTACCAAACTTGTGTAAGGCATCCGTCAAGCTCAGACCTCCTGCACTGTGACCCACCAATATCACCTGAAAATTTATGCCTTCAATTAATATCATCCAGCTAGAAATAAATGAACCAATATTATTTAGATTAAGATCTAACCTTTTCATCCTCAGGCAAATTAAACAAGAACTCAATAAGTGGCTTATTATATTCTGCAAAAGTGAAGAGTGTGTTAGGGTCAGATGGATCGATACCGGCGCTTTTAAGGTCAACGCAAGTGACTTTGTATCCTGATGTTTCCATAAGACAACGGATCTTGAACCAGCACCACCCTCCATGACTCGATCCATGAACTAAAACAAAGTGAAATTTTGGAGGATTACTCACACTATCACTCATTTTCTTACCTATTCTTTGCCTTCAGTTTCCTTATTTTTGCAAGTCAAACCCAGATCTGAACTTTTATATATATATATATATATATATGGAATGTAAATGCCGAAATCATGCCAATTACTACAAATACGGCTAATGGCTAAGATTGCTCTCTACAATTCATGCATCAATCAAGCTCCCTGATTTCATGTAAATAGAAAATTATATTTCCTTTCTTGAACATTATTTATTTATTTATTATTATTATTTTTTTTATAAATTGAGGTTGTACAAATTAACTTACAATTCATATAAAAATAAAAACTCTTTACTCTTTCTCTGGCATACTTAAGCTGTCTTTGCCTCTCTCGCTTCTAACATGGTATCAGAGTTTCTAAGTTGAATTAGTTTCTGCTCAACTGGCCTCTCTTTTCTGTTCCTACAATTCATACAGATACTCGGTTCATACAATACTTAGCTAGCCTCTATTTCTGACCCTGCAATTCAAAAAGATACTCAGTTAGATTTTCTAATGGCAAACAACTAAACATTTGCATCTTTTACGCAAACTCGTGGTGTAATATGAATGTCATGATTGTGGCTAATCACCAAGATTACGTTAATCATCCCAAAATCACTCAATCAATCAATTCCCTGATTAAGTGTAATACATTATTTTTTTTTCCTTATTGTATAGCTAAACTTTTGTATAAATAGGTGATGTATTCATAATTAAAAATAATTCAATACAATACAATTGAATACATATAAAGATATCTGTCATGCATACTTCAGCTTTCTTCAAAATGTCTCTCTTGCCCTCTCAATTCTAACAATCTAAGCACGATTATGCTATTTTCTCTTGGCAACAAGGTAATTCTTTCATCGCTCTCATAATTTATGTCGACGGTATCTTGATTACCGGAAATGATGAGATAGCCATCAGAACACTAAAAGAGTATCTCAACAAACAATTCCGTATCAAAGACCTGGGAGAGCCAAAATACTTTCTGGGAATTGAGTTGCAAGATCTCCAAATGGTATATCTCTCACTCAGCGCAAATATGTTCTGGAGCTCATATATGATTCTGGATTATTAGCTTCTAAACCAAACATTATACCTGTTAAGTAAAATACTAAGCTTACCTCTCGAGAATATGACGGGATATCACCTTTAGAAGATGATTCACCACTAAACGATCGCTCACACTATTAGAGACTTGTGGGATGACTTATCTACCTTATAATGACACGGCCAGATATCAGCTTATGCAGTCCACATCCTTAGTCAATTCATGCATGCGTCCAAACAATCCCACATGGATGCAGCAATGAAGGTACTCGGATATTTGAAAGGATGCCTTGGCCTGGGACTTCTCTTGCCTCGGAATGGAAATTTGGAAATAAAAGCACATTGTGATCCAGATTGGGCTATATGCCCAATGACAAGGAAATTACTCATTGGTTTCTGTATAAAACTTGGAGGATCACTTATCTCATGGAAAACAAATAAGCAATCGATCGTTACTCTTTCATCGATAGAGACTAAATACAGAGTCATGGCCAAGACCACATGTGAGATCATTTGTGGACTCTTGGGCTTCCAAAGGATCTAAAGGTACAAGTAAAAGGTCTCATCACTCTAAATTGCGACAACAAAGTTGCAAACAACTTCGCAACAAATTTAGTGTTTCATGAAAGAACAGCACATATAAAGATTGACTGTCACTTCGCCAGAGAAAAGATTCAGGAAGTATGATTATGACTTTGCACATTACATTAGGACCTTGGAGCAACCAACGGACATTTTCACAAATTCGTTATGTAGCAAACAACATTCACATCTATTGCACAAGCTTGGAGTTTATGACATCTACAAACCACAAGTTTGAGGGAGTGTGAAGGAATATGGAATGTAAATGCTAAAATCATGCCTAATCACTGCAATCATGCCAATTACTACAATTACGGCTAATCCCTAAGATTGCTCTCTACAATTCATGCATCAATCAAGCTCCCTGATTTCATGTAATTAGATAATTATATTTCCTTTCTTGAACATCATTATTATTATTTGTATAAATTGAGGTTGTACAAACTCACAATTCATATAGAAATATAAACTCTTCACTCTTTCTCTGGCATACTCAAGCTATCTCGTTTTTATTGTCTCTCTTGCCTCTCTCGCTTTTGACAATATATATAAAATTTTTTTCATTCATTTCTATTAATTCTTAATGGAAACCAAAAATATAAAAATTAATATACACATGTTAATCCTTCCACATGTCATTCTAGTATATATGCTTATCTTAATGTTAATGTGGTGATGGTGCAAGTGAGACAGGTTTTATGGAACTTAAACATTATATATGTTTGCAAAACTCATCTATCTATAATCTTTATTTATTATATTATATTTAATATTGTATCATTAATTCATTATCAGTTTGACTGCATATATCATGTTGTTGTTTTATGCTATAAATATAACGTTTTATGTTATTAAGAATGTGTCCCCCTAATTTTATCCTATTTTAATTATAGGGATGGGATCCTTTTGACTTAAATTTCTTACATGTCATTCTAGTATATATGCTTATCTTAATTATGATTATCATCATTTAATGCTATTGACATCCGATATTTAGATAAGATTTTTGGATAAGGATGTTACTTTTTTCCAAGCTACTTTTAAAAGCTATCTCTAATTGTGCTCTTTATTTTGAAGAGCATCTTTCATATAAATAAAGAGCATCTTCATTAATTTTTAAATATAAAGAACCATAATTTTTATTAAAATCCAATAGACTCTTTAAATTTAATGAAGATGATCTTTATTTTTAAAAAAGAGACTTAATGAGAGATAGAATTAATAAATAAAATACATAAGGAACTTATAGTTTATTAATTAAAATTAGGATTGAGAGTGAAATTTGACTCTCTAAATGTAGAGAGTCAAACTCACTCTCTAATTTATATTTTAAAGATAAAGAGTTTATTGAACTCTTGTTTTTATGGATAGACTCTTTATAATAAAGAGTTTGTGTCATATAAAAGGTTATTTGAAGATGCTCTAATGCCTTAGATATGTTCTTTGATTGTAATTGATACATATGTTGTGAAAAGTGAGAAATAAGAGAAATAATGTTATTGGTGTTCTTTTAGGAAATTAAAATTTTATTAGGAAATTGCAGGGAAAATAAATTATAATCGCAAAATATTTCAAACAAAAAATCTAAAATATCAGTCTGATGTTGGTTCTATAAGGAGCATTGGGCTTGATGGGTCTGCTACATTCCTTTCTTTGATCCCAACCATGTCTTCTGGAAAATTTGTGGGCCAACCCCTTAACCTTCCTGCAAAAAAATCCTTCAAGAAAGGTCTAAATGTGTTGATACAAAAATTTATATCAACCAGAGATACCTAATCGACTTTGGGAGGGGCCAGGTAAGATATGTGCGTGATTATTGGTAATCAGTTAGGTTGATAAAACGACATATAAAACTAAAGAACAACAGAGATTTTTATAGTGGTTTGATTATAAAAAGACCAAGACTGCATCCATTGTTATGTTATTGCTTAGAGTTGCTACAGGATCGAGAGAAATTATAAGGGAAATATATGCGAGCTAAATAGAAGACATTTAACTCTCGTGACCTTCCCTCTCTAAACGCTCTCTTACACGTATGAGTGTGTTTTCATCTTGAACTTCACTAGAACTGGAATCGTCTTGTGAAACAGAGGTTGTAGGCTTCTTTTATACTTGGTTCGTCTGACAGTGGTTGAGAGTGGGTATTACAAGATTGCTTGCATGCATAATTCCTTTAATCAGGATCTAAGTTAGTAATCTCCATGTTTATGACATACTGGGTTATGCTAATGGCAACCTAACTCACGTTTATGACAGTAATCATCTCATGAGAGAAGGTAAACATTGATGGGATGACACGTGGGATGATCTTGACCGTCAAGCTGTGATACACCTTAAGGACGCGTGGCACAAATCTTGACCGCTAGGAAATTAGGCCCAATAGAATGCAACCTTGCACCACTAATATTAATCAAAAGAAAGCAAGGGCTATATTTAATGAAATGATTAGGTGTGGGAGCTGAAAGTCCAATTGTTTGTAAAAATTGTGATTGAAGATGTTTATGAAAGTAAACTGAAGTCTGGAAGTCCTTAAAAATGAAAAAAAGAAACAACAAACCCGTATTGGAGTAAAGATTTAAGACAAGTAGGAGATTGACCAGAAACACCCCGTGTTTGGAGTATTTGGCCAGATGCAAAGCAGAAAATCTATTGTTTCACGGAATGTGGGTTTTGTAATTTTGACCTAAAAATCTTGTAATATTTCAATTCCATCATCACATGTATATGTTCACAATTTATATTATACACGTGTTACAAACACTCATGGAATATTCCGGAAGTAATTTAATTATAATGCTAACCTCCTGACATAGCAATTGTTGTAGAATATCAAATCTGGATTCACGCTTCTATCTCCTAAAAGTTTTATAGAGTCTTCCAATTAACTACAATTTCTAGTGCACTGGTTTTTGGGTTAAAATTGTATTAATGGGACCTGTAACCTCTCCCATTATATATGCAGCTGTCCATGTAATTGCCCAGCAGTTACCTACTTATTAAAACTATTTTTTTATTTTTTTAATAAAAAGTGCAGGGCCAATGATGTAATAATTTTAATTAAATTAAAATTCTAACATTCTCCCACTTTGTCCAAACTTTATTATACAACCACAACATAGTAGTTTTATATTATATATGTTTAATAAAAAAAAATAGAATTGCATAAATCATAATAGGTAAATCTTTTTTTAAACAAGTATTATCTTCTATGTATTATTATACAATTTTTCTCTTTTAAAATAAACTCATAAATGTTGAATATTATTGTATGAACAAATTTCAAATGTCTATTGCAGGTCCTTCAGAATGTTTGTTAGTCTCTAACCAAAATGTATATAACTTAAAAAGAGAAAACAAACTAAATTACAGAGTTTCAAAGAATGAAAGTATCAACATGTAATTCCATTAAGTTATGACAGGATGAAACTCGCAAGTGCTTAAGGATAGTACTTGAAATTGCAATCCTTTTGAGGGATTTGCACTCATCCAAAATAAAATGCTCAAGCCGAGAAAATTTGGTGATTAACTTATGAAAGTCTTGGTCAGTAAAATTAGGGGTGAGCACGGGTAGAACCTGTGGGTAGGAACTGTTTGGAACTGTTTTGGAACTGTTTTGGTTTTGTTTAGAACCTATTTTGGAACTCGGACTATAATGAAATATTTGTGAAATGTAAATAATGGGGGAGTTTCTATTATTTTACATATAAAAAAAATTTAAAATAGAAAAAGTTAAATTTTTAGAATAACCTAATTAAATAAATATACGAATACAATTATACTTATTACATATAAATTATACCATATTAAAAGCTTTAATATATTATAATACATTAATATTAAAGTTTTGATCAATTAAGTGAATAATTGGAATTATGATCCAATTAAAAGTGTTTTACATTTTTAATGTTATTAAAAGAATTATTTTTGAATAAAATAGTATATTTGATTGAGTAATAATATATTTAGTTATTTACTTCAATTATCAAGTTCTAAGTATATCTATAATAAATTAGTAATTAATTAATTATATATGATAAATTGATAAATATTAATAAATTTAATTACTAAGTTAAATATCATACTTAATCAATTATAATATTACATTATAGTTAAATGACTACTTAATTAATTATAATTTTATAACATTACTTAATTGATTTATAGTATAATTAATTATAGCATTACATTAATGGATTACTACTTAATTAATTGACTTATAAGTTATAACATAATTAAATAGTTAATTAATTGAGTTATAATTAGAAATTTAATTAATTATAGCATTACGTTATAGATTTATAGTATAATTACTTAATCAATTATAACATTTTATTATAAATATTAGTACAAACTTAATTAAATGATTAAAAATTTAATTAATTATAATATTACATTAAAAATTTATAGTATGATTATTTAATAGTTAATTCACTATAACATTATATTATAGTATGATTATATAATTAATTATAACATTACATAATTAAATAATTACTTAATTAATTATGTCATTATATTATAAATATTAGTAATTACTAATTTACTACATAAACATTAGCATAATACTTAATTAAATGATAAGAAATTTAATTAATTATAACATTACCTTATAAACATTTCATTATAAACATTAATTAAGCATTACATTATAGTTAAATAATTACTCAATTAAATTATAATATTATTATATTACATTATATATTATGATCACTTAGACACTTACTTAATTATAGCATTACTTAGTTAAATGATTACATAATTACATAATTAGTTATGAATTTATAACATTATATTATAAACATTAGTAATTTACTAATTTGCCTTATTATTACATTACTTAATTAAACGATTAAAAATTTAATTAATTATAACATTACCTTATATATTTATAATATGATTACCTAATCAATTATAACATTTCATTATAAACATTAGTATATTAATCAAATGATTTGAAATTTAATTAATTATAATATTAAATTATAGATTTATAGTATGATTACTTAATTCATTATAACATTACATTATACTATTATAGTATGATCATATAATTAATATAACATTACATAATTAAATAATTACTTAATTGATTATGAGTTATGATATTATGTTTTAAACATTAGTAATTACTAATTTACTACATAAACATTAGCACAATACTTAATTAAATGATAAGAAATTTAATTAATTATAACATTACCTTATAAACATTTCATTATAAACATTAATTAAGCATTACATTATAGTTAAATAATTATTCAATTAAATTATAATATTATTATATTACATTATATTATGATCACTTACTTAATTATAGCATTATATAGTTAAATGATCACATAATTACTTAATTAGTTATGAATTTATAATATTATATTATAAACATTAGTAATTTACTATACTATTACATTACTTAATTAAACGATTAAAAATTTAATTAATTATAACATTACTTTATATATTTAAAATATGATTACTTAATCAATTATAACATTTCATTATAAACATTAGTATATTAATTAAATGATTTGAAATTTAATTAATTATAATATTAAATTATAGATTTATAGTATGATTACTTAATTCATTATAACATTACATTATACTATTATGGTATGATCATATAATTAATATAACATTACATAATTAAATGATTACTTAATTGATTATGACATTATATTATAAACATTAGTAATTTACTAATTTATACAATACTTAATCAAATTATTATAATTTTATTAATTATAACATTATATTATAAATTTATGGTATGATTATTTAATTAATTATAACATTCTATTATAAACAATATTACAATACTTAATTAAATGATTAACAATTTAATTAATTATAATATTACATTATAATTAAATAGTATATTACTTAATTAATTATAACATTACAATTTACATTGTAGTATGATCACTTAATTAATTATAACATTACAATTTACATTGTAATATGCTCACTTATTTAATTATAATATTACTAGTTTCTAATATTAAATTTACTAAATTATATTTGGTATATTATAAATACCCAATTGACCAATTATAATAATAAATTAATAAATATTAATAATTTATTTTATGTGAATTGTGATGAATAATTATTTGTGTTTTGGTTTTGATTGATGAATTTTATGTGAATTGTGATGAATTGATTGAATTCAAGTGTTGCTTAGAGATTACAGGTTATGAGTTACATTGGACACAAATGAATGAATAATGAAAATTTGTAGGGGTGTATTTGTTAACTTATAAGGTGTTTTTGTTATTTTTTAAACTAATAGGGGGGTAATTGATTTTTTATAGGGTACCCTGGAAAGGAACCGGAACTTGCATTTTAGGTTTCGGTTCCTTTTTTTGGGAACCTGCACTGTGCGGTTCCGGTTTCGGTTCCCCCGGAAAATGCAGGGTACCCGAAACCGCTCACCCCTAAGTAAAATTGTAGATATCCTGCGAGGTCTGTTACTCCCGTAAAGATAAAACTAAGACGAAGAGTTAACTCCTCAAGACTTGGAACAACAACTAGTTTAACACTTTCAACTTCATCTGGGAGCATATATAAATTAGTCTGTTTGTTTAATTATTTTTCCATAACCTATTAATACTATTTCTAAAATACATATTTGTTTTCCTATTCTGAAAATACTATTATATTTTATTCAACTATTTTTAAACCCCCTAAGTTTATTAATTTAACTAAACACCTCCAAAAAAAAAAGTTTAGAAATTGACAAAAACACCCCCACCCACCCACATTTGTCAGATTTTGGCCACCGCGCACCACCAGCTTGATCTAGCCAGTAGTGCGTTGATCTATCATTTACCGGCCAGATCTACAGCCAAAGATCGGTCGGTTGCCGTAGCTGGTCTTCAACGATGGCCATTTCTTTGGCCGTTATTGACAACCAAACACAGCCAGATCTGGCAGTAGATATGGCCTTTTTCGGCCAGATCCACTGTGGATCTGACTGGAAAAGGACATCTCGGTGCACGATCGACCAGATCTAATCGGTCGTGCTCCGTAACGTCAGATTCCTGCTAGATTCCGATGGTGGTGGTCGGAATCTGGCAACTGTGTGTGGTGGGGGTGTTTTTGTGATTTTATAAAATTTTTATATATTGGGGTGTTAAGTTAAATTAGCAAACCTAGAGGGTTTTTTTTGTTAATTTTTAAATTCTATCTCGTAATAATCACCAAACTCTACCTATCAATAATATTTCAAAAATACTACTCGAAATAATAAAACAAAATTATAATTTTGAGATGGGATGCTTCAAATCGCGGCAAGCCATAACTGACAGATCTTCAAGCAATGGGGGCACACTAGGAAGCTTTTCAAGGCACGGTGTATTTGCTATACACACCAAGGTAGACATTGAAATCAATTTCTTTTACTCCCTCCTCTATTGCCAATTGTATCCATTTATCTTTGGCCAATCTCATCCATTTACCAGCAGTTTACAATAAGATTCAACCCCATGTATTGCCTAAATTTCAGCATAGATAAATTATGCTTGCAAAACCTGAGCAATTTAGCATAGAGTGGAGGCCGGTGGATTGAATGGTGGTGACTGATTGAATATTCATCGTCGGAATCAGCTGGAAATCAGGAAACCTTAGCTTTCTGCGATGGCCGACAATTGACGAGAAATCAGATACGGGGTGAGAGGGGTTTTGTAGATAGGAGACTAGAGGTTCAAATGGTGGTGATGGAGAAAATTTTTGCCACCGAAATATACCGGAATCAACTTTGGATAGTAACTGAATATTAACTTTGGGTGGAAAAGTGGTAATTTGAAACTTTTTGGGTGGAAAGTGTCATTAAGGCAAACCTTGGGTGGGAACAAGTGGTTTACTTTTTTAGAATTTATATAAAAACCATTGTTAATATTTTTTTAAATACTGTTATACCCTTATGACCTTATCTAAGGTAAAAGATGGAGGCTAAAGATAAGACATGCAGGGTCTAAAAATCACTTCCTTAGTCTTAATCATTAGCTAATTGGATTCATTTTGGGCATACAGGCCTCCTGTCCGGTACCTTACAAATCTTCGGCCAGCCTCATTAATTTATAACATACACTCATATTTTTTTGGAAAGTAATTCTTAAGCCCCATCAAATTTCTAAATAGTACATTTTTTTTATATAAAAAAAATCTTTTTAAACCTCATTTAATAGCGAAAATAACCTTGTAAGCTTAATTAGGTTTTTTTATACATATCCATTTTTCTTAAATTTCAAATTTGAAACTTAGGTTTAAGTAATATATTCATCAAACAAATAAATATTTGAAATAAAACAAAAGGTTTCAATAATTATCAAAATTTAGGTTTATGTAAGCATTAAAAATTAAAAAAAAAAAAAAAGTAATTGTATTATGTATTGTTAATTTATTCTAGTAATTTTCATTAAGGATAAACTTGTCACAACAAAAAAATATTTAAACATGGAGGACTATGATAAATTAGATGGGGGTTAAAAGACAGTTCCCTAATTTTTTTATTTTTTTTATTTTTTATATATATTTTCAAAGTATAAAATCAAATTACTGAATTTATTTAAAAATAAAAACCACCAAATACAATATTCTTAAAGATTTAAACTCCAATACATAACGGATTTAAATGCATAATACTTTTTTTTAGCACCGAAGATGTCCCAGTCAGCTTGTATGCACCTCAGCTAATTCTCTAAGATCTTAAAACTGTTAACAAGATAAAAACCCCAATGATCACCCCGATTAGTATCTGGAGGGACTCAAACCCAAAAACTCATAGGATCTACTTATGATCTTTTATCATGACACCAGAGGTGGTTAATGCATGATACTTTCGGATTACTCAACTAAAGTTATCGCTGCTTTAATTATAAAGCCAAAAAGAATAAACGGGGCGGAGAAAAAAGGGCTGTGATCACTCTCAATAACAAATATCTCCGATGGGGGCCAGCTTCTAGTCATAGCATCTTGCTGTTCTTGTTTGATTACTCTATCATTCAATGTCTTAATATATACACGAGACACCTTATCAGCGGCTGATCCTTGTTCTTTGAATTTAGCATCTCCGAAGGCCATTGCAGGTGCTGGCTTTAGAAGCATGAAGGCCAAAGTAGAGTCCTGACAGATCATGAATTAATCTTTTATTATATTGCAGACATAAAAAAAAATTTAAGATGACCAGTTAAAGTTGAGAATGAATCAATAAAATCCCTAATATTAGAGTGCCAACCATCCGAGAAGAAATGACAATATATAAATCAACTTATGGGTGGTTCGATTGATTTAATAAGAACTTTTAGGTATATTATTCAAGAGGTTCTCAATTCAAATTTCTCCTCGATTGTTAATAAGAATAGCTATTGGAACTCCTACTCGACTGACAGTTTTAGGATCTTAAAGAATTAGTTGAGGTATGCGTAAACTGATTTGGACATCCAGATCATTAAAAAAAAAAAAAAATGACAATATATAGGATATGAAGAGAACTTCTCACCTCCATAGGGCTCATATTATAAAGGATTTTTCGCTGAAATTCCTTTTTCACTATGATGCTTGTTGGAGGCTTATCAGGGCCCAACCCAAACGTTAGTTCTTCTACATCTCCGTATTCTGATAAATCTGGGACTGCCTGAAACCATCAATTATCAACCACTTAAATATTAAACTAAAGTTTTAATATTTAAGTACCTTTTCAATGAAACTTACTTCCTTGACATCTTCATCTGTAATAAAACCATACTTCAACATGTTGGCTGCAACATAAATGGCCATTTGAATTTTCTTACTACCAAACTTGTGTAAGGCATCCGTCAAGCTCAGACCTCCTGCACTGTGACCCACCAATATCACCTGAAAAATTTATGCCTTCAATAATATTATCCAGCTAGAAATAAATAAACAATGTTATTTAGATTAAGATCTAACCTTTTCATCCTCAGGCAAATTAAACAAGAACTCAATTAGTGGCTGATTATATTCTTCAAAAGTGAAGAGTGTGTTAGGGTCAGATGAATCGATACCGGCACTTTTAAGGTCAAGGCAAGTGACTTTGTATCCTGATGTTTCCATAAGACAACGGATCTTGAACCAGCACCACCCTCCATGACTCGATCCATGAACTAAAACAAAGTGAAATTTTGGAGGATTACCCACACTATCACTCATTTTCTTACCTATTCTTTGCCTTCAGTTTTCTTACCTTTGCAGTCAAACCCAGATCTGAACTGTGTGTGTGTGTGTGTGTGTGTGTGTGTGGGGATTACCCCACACTATCACTCATTTTCTTACATATTCTTTGCCTGTGTGTGTGTGGATTACCCACACTATCACTCATTTTTTGCCTTCAGTTTTCTTACCTTTGCAGTCAAACCCAGATCTGAACTGATTTTGTGTGTGTGTGTGTGTGTGTGTGTGTGTGTGTGTGTGTGTGTGTGTGTGGATTACCCACACTATCACTCATTTTCTCACCTATTCTTTGCCTTCAGTTTTCTTACCTTTGCAGTCAAACCCAGATCTGAACTGATTTTATATATATATATATATATATATATATATATATATATATATATATATATATATATGTGTGTGTGTGTGTGTGTGGTGTAATATAAGGATGCCTCTAACCCAGGTACGCTTCCTACAAAAAAAATTGAATATATATATATAAGAATTAAAAGAAAAAAATTAAATCATTTCTATTAATTCTCAAAAGTAGAAACAAAAATATAAAAATTAATATACACATTTTAGCTTTATGTCTTTCCACATGAGATATGCTTATCTTAATTATGATTATCATCTTTTAATGCTATTATTAACGCATGATATTTAGATAAGATTTTTGGATAAGGGTGTTATTTACTTCCAAACTACTTTTAAACGCTATATAATGCCTTATGTTCTTTGATTGTAATTGATACATATGTGGTGAAAAGTGAGAAATAAATTTTAAAAAGGAACCCTTCAAGCATGAGACAGAAAGACAAAATTCTTTGTGTTGCTACACCGCTTCTGCACTGTGTGTTGCCGTCATTGATAGTGGCCCTCAAGGTCGTTGGAGCAAGGTTACGCTCCAAGGGTCGCGGTGGTTTTCTTTCTCTTCCTTTTGATCATTTTTTCCTTTCTTTTTATGGTGCTTCTATGAAGCTACAGAAAGACTCCGTTGATGGGTTAGGGCAAAAAATTCAGCTCCTAAGATGTGTGAGAAAGCAAGGGGGTAGGCAGCTTAGCCGTTCACCATCTGGAGAGGGTAAATACTCCATGGATTTGAGTGGCAACGATGCTAAGGTGGGTGGTGTGGTTGAGTGTGTTGATTTGACTAAGAAACTGGTGGGGATGGTTTTGATAAAAAAGGGGGTTTTGTCCGTTGGTGAGGGTACGTGTTCTATCGATGTGAAGGGTGATGGAGAGCCTATCTTGAGGAAATGCCCTAGATGTAATTAAGATCGAACTAGGATCATTGTGGACATGCAGGATTCAGAAGCTGCCCATTGAAGGGGTGGTCATCACCATGAAATTGTGGTGAATTCAAAGTCTAGGAAGGGTAGTAATCGGAACCGTTCGCGTAGCCCTCCCATGAGGAATTGCGGGGAGGTTAGGGGTTTTTCTCGGGTGTCGATTTCAGCTGTGAATGAGGTTGAGGCTCAGGTGGTTGTGGCAGTTGAATTCCACTAGTGGTCTAGTCAAGGAGGTTGGTGTTTAGGTTTCTTGGGAGCATGGTATGGGGGGTTTTGTTGGGCTGACATTAGGGGCTAGAGGCTCTATGGTGTGTCCGGCTAATCAAGCTTTATCAAGTGTTGAAGACGGGGGTGAGGGGGCGGGGGGGGATGGTGGGGATGGATGGGGAAGGAGCGGGGGTGGTGATTGTCGTCAAAGTTATTTTTCTTTTAGCCTTTTTTTGATGATATGGTATTGCCATGGGTTGCTTGCCACTGAGTTGCCTTGGAGGGTAGGAAAAAATGGGAAACATGTTCATTTATTCATTGATAAACAAAAAAAACCCTTGTTTCACGTGGTGCAACATTTTGCTATGAAAATGTGGAAGAAATACAATATAAAGGATGTGATGCTTAACGACGAGGGATTTTTCTTCTTCAAATCTAAAGATGAAAAGGCTATGTCAAATTGTTTGGAGGATGGTCCATGGCTTTTTCCAAAATAAGTCGATCTTTTGGTTCAAAAATGGCATCCTAACTCGGAACTTAGCTGTAATAACTGCTGCATACTAAGGTTACTCATAGAAATACATAAAGTAAAATGCATTTATATTAGCAAAAGTAAATGCCCAAAATTTTCTTTTAATACATATAATCATTCTTTATACAAAGTAAGGTATCATTTGTAAAAATTATCAAAAACAGTGGAGAGTGTAGCTATTGCTCCTCGCTTGCCGACGCCCATCCAACCGCGTCCTCACCTAGATCCTGCAAACACAAAGAGAAACAACGGGGTGAGCACAAAATAATGCTCAGTAAGTAAATCCTGAAAGATTCAGCATGCATGAAGAGTGGTGGAGATGGAGAATGAAAGCATGGATTCTAAAAAACGGTTTTCAAACAAAGCTTGGAAAAGAGATTATACCTACTCCTTTGCTTTGGATTGATGAAGATCAATCTCAAAGTAATGAGACCTCCACACTTTAACACCACCTTGAGAGGTTTAGAGAGTGGTCGTGGCTTTTAGAGAGAGTTTTGGTTTTGCTTTGAGTGAACAATGTGTGTTATGAACAAAAATGCAACCTTTTGCATTTATATATACTTGGGCAATTTTGAAATTATTTATTTTTCACTTCCAAGCCCAATAAAATCTTATTTTATCAAGGGACCCCACGAATTTAATATGCTACCCTTTGAATAATCAATATTATTCAAGGGCCCATGTAAACTAAACTAGTTTACATTAACAACCCAAAAATTTACCCCTTTTTACCCTTTAACTATTAAAAGGTTATTTTTGTTCATCTCATTAATCTTAACACTTTAAGATATAATAATTAAATATAATTAATTATTGCTTGACCATTTTAACCCTTAAAATGTCACAAATGATTTCTATGTAACTATTACTATAGAAATCCCATTATTACCCTCGTAAGGTGCTAGCCCTCTTCGGATAATCATTTCTCTCTCTCATCCTTCTCTAACTTCCCAAGGCTATTGGTGTGACCATGTAAGTCCACCGTGGATTAGCCGTGAGTCGGTTCTGGATGAATCCGAAAACTCCGTCCGGAGGCCCAACGACTATGGTAAACATCTAGCAATGTGCCATAGTCCCTAAACCACGATGAAGAAATACTTCATCAAACCCATTTCGGATCATACGTACCATGCGGTAAAGTCCCTCCATTGAGATATCCTAATCGAGTATGGATTCATGGAACGTCAAAATCCTAAACTCGATCTTCTACCGAATTGTCGATCAATATGTTTGGAACTTGTCATCACAAACTTACTTTTGTATGACTAATAATAGACTTTGGCCAGAGATTCAATTTTTCGACATTTATCGATGTTCGTCTAGGAACTCGAATCTGGATAGAGTCACGTACTCCCGATCCTATATTTTCGAGTAATGGATCCCCTCTTGACTATCGCTCGCTTCCGCATATGAACAACGCATGACCAAATAGGCTTTATTGTATGAAACATGATTAGTCTCGTACTTATACACCGTATAAACCATACGCATCCATATCGGATCCGACTACAATGTCTCGTGTCAAAGGACTACATCGCATCGATATAACCAAACGATAAATCATTGACTACATGCTTTTCCAAGTGATTTGTCGTTATACGGTCCACGTTTGAAAAACAAGATTCACCAACCGTTAATCCATACCAATGCCCCGTGACATGACTATCATCGTCATTCGTACTTATATCAACTCATGATATCTTTCTAAGCATGGTATGCCTCTTGTATAATATAGTTGCCCAAATTTATATTACTTCCGTGAGGAACCCTTTTCGATAATTCATTTACCTATTAAATGAATCATTTGGACAATTCATATACATACTTTATTTTAAATGCATGACGAATAAAGGAAGCAATTTACATATATGAATTGAAGAACTCTTTCTTCTATTATTTATGATATATATAGATATAAGACAAAAATGCTCAAACCGACAACACAAATGGTTTCTGTGGGCATACACTAATATACACTAACAAACTCCCACTTGCACTAAAGCCATTCGATGTTGTATCTCATACCCATCTTCTCAAGATGATGGTCCAATTGCTTCGTTGTCATCGCCTTAGTCGTGGATCGCCTACATTTTCTCAAGGAGTCTTTAGAATCAAAATCTCTCCACTCCAACGAATTCTCTCAAAATGTGATACTTGCGCTTGAATGTGTTTAGATTTTTGGTGTGCCCTTGGTTCCTTTGCTGTGCAATAGCTCCAAGATTGTCACAGAACATGCTTATCGGGTAAGCCATGTTCGGAACCATACCAAGTTCAATTACGAACTTTCGCATCCAAACATCCTCCTTCACCGCCTTCCGGCAAAGAATGTATTCACTTCAGAAGGGAGTCACCTGGTTGTCTGCTTGGAACTTTTCCAACTAACAACACCTCCATTACATGTAAAAATGTACCTTGACGTAGACTTTCTATCATCAATATCTGATTGTAAATGAATCTGAGTATCCTTGAATGTTTAACTCGGAACATCCATAACTCGTAACTAGATCCTTAGTTCTTCTCAAGTACTTAAGGATCGATTTTACAACCGACCAATGTTTCTCCCCTCGGTTTGTGATATCTACTCGTAACACTTACAAAGATAAGCTATATCAGGGTCTTGTACATAGCATTGCGTACATTAAGCTACCTACGGCAGACGCATAAGGCACATTACGCATCCGATGCCGCTCTTCATCGGTCTTTGGACCCATCTCCTTAGAAAGATGAAGACCGTGAGTGAAGGGCAAAAGACCTCTATTAGAGTTCTCCATGCTAAATCTTTTTAGCATTTTCTCTATGTACAATTTTTGGGATAATCCAATTACCCTTTTCGTTCTATCTCTATAGACACGAATGCCAAGGACATATGTCGCTTCTCCTAAGTCTTTCATCGAGAAGGTTTTGGACAACCTAAACCTTAACCTCTGTCATCATGCCTATATCATTTCCCATCAAAAGTATGTCATCTACATATAATATGAGAAACGTGATGGCATGATCTTTAACCCATTTGTATACACAGGCTCATCCGATTCTTGACAAAACCAAACGATTTGATTATGTCGCAAATCGAATGTTCCAGCTTTCTTGAAGCTTGCTTCAATCAATAAATGGATCGATGCAATTTGCATACCTTATGTCTTTCAAAGAGAGGATACAAAACCTATCGGTTGTTCCATATAGATGTTTTCCTCAATAAACCCATTGAGGAAAGCATCTTTTGACATCCATCCCGCCAAATTTCATAATCATGGTATGTCCGATGGCTAGAATTATACGGATGGATTTAATCATAGCTACAAAGTAGAAGGTTTCCTCATAATCCAATCCTTGTTTCTGAGTATAACCTTTTGCCACCAGTCGAGCTTTGAAGGTCTCTACCTCCCCATCTTTGCCAACTTTTCTCTTGTAGACCCATTTACAACCTATAGGAACTATTTCCTCAGGTGGATCCACAAGTGACCATACTTGATTGGCATGCATTGATTCTATCTCGAATCCATCGCCTACCATTTTCCCGAATCTCTATCCAAGATTGCTTCTTCGTAGCTTCTAGGATCATCACCATGATCATCTACTCCCATTAAGTAAGATTCAAAATCTTGCTCATGTAGGAACCCATATCTCTCTGGAGGTTTCGACATTCTAGAAGACTTTCGTACTAGAACCATAGTATCTGATATTGAGGTTCGCTGAGTGGACGTTCCATCTTCAGCAATCTCGGTTCTTGGCTCTTCGAACTCTTCCTTGAGTTCAATATTTCTTCCAACGCCGCCTTCCTCCAAGAACTCGTTCTTGAGGAAGCGCGCATTTCTACTGATCCAAATTCTTTGATCACTTGAGAAGTAAAAGCAATATCTTAAACTATCTTTAGGATATCCAATGAACCGACCCTTCTTGGATTTAACATCCAGCTTATCAGATTTAACCAATTTAACATAAGATGGGCAGCCCCAAATCTTCATATAATTCGACTTGGACGTTTTCCATACCATATCTCATACGGTGTTTTCTCGGACGCTTTTAGACGGGACCCTATTAAGGATGTGCACAAAGGGTGGTGGAGAGCGTACCCCTCAGAGACATTGGTAAGTCTCAGAAAACTCACCATCGATCGTACCATATCCAATAAGGTACGATTTCTCCTTTCGACACTCCATTGTCGGGGTGTATAAGGAGAAGTCGGGCCTGAGATGATCCCATTTTCTTTTAAAAACTCTTGAAACTCGTACTCAAGTATTCACCCCCACGATCCGATCGTAGTATTTTAATACTCTTTCCAGTTTGATTTTCTACTCCATTCTTGAATTCTCTGAATTTTTCAAAGGATTCAGCTTTGTATTTCATTAAATACAACCCATATCGTGACATATCATCTGTAAAGGTAATGAAATATTCAAATCCTCCCCTAGCTAAAGTACTAAATGGTCCACACACATCTGTATGTATGAGTTCTAAAAGTTCTTTAGCTCGCTCTCCTTTACTCTTAAAGGGAGACTTGGTCATCTTTCCTTGGAGACATGATTCACAAAGTTGGATAGGGTTCGAACCCAATGAGTTTAGGATCCCACTTTCTCCAAGCTGTATTAATCTTCTCTCTCCTATATGACCCAATCTATGATGCCATAGAATTTTAGGATTTGATTTAGATCGAGTTCTTTTATTAGAAATGGTATTGATTGAAGCATAGTCATTCAATTCTAAGACATACAAACCATTTGTATTCACAAACTTTACCAACTAAAACATTTCCAAAATGTATTGAACATTCATTTCCATTAAATAAGTACATAATAACCTGCCTTACACAAAGCGTAAATAGAAATGATGTTTCTTGTGGCCTTTTCAAAGTACAATACTTTAAACAAATTCAAAACATGTCCCTGAAGGTAGTCTTAGTGAGCAAGTCCCCATGGCCTCTGGCCGCAACTCGTGCCCCATTTGCCATCCTCAAAATGATCTCGCCCTTTGTCACCTCGTAACTATTCTCAAGTACCCGCAAAGACATACAAACATGAGATGTTGCGCTGAATCTAATATCCAGAATGACTATCTGAATTAACACTTAATTCATATTCAATCATAAGACATTGGTTCGTACCTGCTTTGCCTTTCTTCATACTGTTCAGGTATTGAGGACAGTTCCTTTTCCAGTGCCCATTTTTTTCCACAGAGGAAACATTTTCCTTTTGCATCGGCCTTCTCTGCCTTTGCCGTTGGCTTCTTGAAGCTCTTATTCTTGGGTCCAACTTTTGGACCTCTCTTTGGTAGCACTTTGGGCTTTTTATTGGCCCTGCTAGTGGAGGCGGCAAAGACATCCTCATGTCCCTTCCCTTTCACATTCTGTCTGTGAAATTCTTTAAGCTCATTTAGCAGTTCAGAGAGGTTTCTCTCAATCCTATTGAGATTGTAGTTAGTTATAAACGGTTTATAACTTGGAGGAAGGGATTGTAGAATCAAATTCACTTTGAGGCGGTCGGGCATGACGACCCCATATCCATCCAACGATCTAATCCATTGATCATTTTAAGAGTATGATCACCGGAGGTTCCCCTTCCCTCAACTTCATACTAAAGAGGGATGCACACAATTCATACTCAACCACTCTTGGATTTTCGCTATACAACTCTTGTAGAGCTATGAGGATATCATAAGCATTTGAAACCTCTTCATGCTTAGTTTGAAGTTCTCTATTTATGGAGGCTAACATGTAATTTTTAGCCCTTCTACTATCCTCTCTCCACTTTTCAAGAGCATCAAGCTCAGCTTGTGGAGCATCCGGTCCAATATCAAGTGGAAGAGGTGCTTCCAGGACATAGGCAATTCTTTCAAAATCTAGAACAATTCTAAGATTTCTTAGCCAATCTTTTAGGTTGGGTCCGGTTAACATGTTATTGTCCATTATCCTTAGAAGAATATTGTTGGCCATTTTTTTTCGATTATTTATCACAAAGATGAAACTGCAAAGAAAAATAACTTTATTAGTGTCTTGTAATCTTTTAAACCTTTTAATGCATAATCAAATTAGCTCCCACTATTTTATTCGAGTCCTATACTCCCTTAAACAGGATCCGAAAATTTTCGTTGGATTAAATTTCTTAGTGGAGAATCAATTTCTTATCAAATTCAATTAACCTCACATAATAGAATTCTTGGTTAATTAAGTCTAATAAGTAGGAAACTCTTTTCCTTTTATATCACTATATAAGGTTTGATTCATATTCCTTGTCCTAGCTTCGGATACCTCATATAATAGAATTCTTGGTACCCTAGGCTAGTTAAATCCGAACCATTGTGCTTTTTGGATGACATTTTCATCATGTCCTTGCATAATAGAATTCTTGGTCAAGCTGAAAATATCCATCTAAGAACAAGATCAACTTAATTCTATGATATAAAGATTATATCCCTCACATAATAGAAATCTTGGGATATTAAAATTTATATCAAAGAATTTAGTTATCCCACAATGGGAGACTTGGATTTAATAATTTTAAATTGGAGAGATTTAGGTTTAACTTTTAGTTAATTCATTTTTAGCATGCCATGTTTAATTAACCATTCATACATATCACATATATGCATAAATTAAAGCATGTGGGTTGACCATGGGGCTTTTCGAAAATACATCCTAAAGGCAAACTTTTTACCCTAATACTATATCTTCGATTAGATCGTCATCCGGATGCTCTTCGGTTCCCGTCTAGCCGATTCCATTACATATTGGATCTTAGGCACGCAGGCTCGATTAAAATAAATAAATAAAATTTAATTATTACAAGCCATTTAATAAAAGAATATTACAAACACTTTTGAATATTTTGAAAACCAAATGGCGCCCATGATCAACCCTCTAATCTAATATTCATTCATCAAATAAATATTAAACATTCATACCAAATAAACAATTATTTAAAATATATATATATATATATATATATATATATATATATATATATATATATATATATATATATATATATATATATATATTCATGTGGTAATATAATCATAACTTTGGGGCATCCAACAATTACACATTTTATAGGAATCATTACACAAACACTTTTGTCATATTCCACCCAAAGATATATTATTTAATTGTTAGCATCATTTCAATACTTTTCACAAAAGTCATGCATGGCATAGATAAGTGGGTTTTATTACTCCAAGAGTAATCATTCTATGACACAAGTTACTTTTAGCTAAAGTAATACTTTTTATGACACATTTATCTTTTCAAAGACAATCATGTCATCTTGCATCATCATTTTTGAAACCATTCAAACAACCAAATTATTACATTTCAAAAATATAATAATTTATGTCATGCAATGATGCATTATAAGATAATTTAATCAAATTAAACATCCTACATTAAATTTACCACCATCATACATACATAATATCACAATTCATCATATGAATCAATAATCCATAACTTTATGCTAACATCAAATTATACCACTAAACACTTGCAACATTTGCATACACTTCATGCAAAAATATACTTTAATCAAATTAAAGATAACACATTTAGCATGTCAAAGCATAAACCATTTAATCAAAGTAATGGAAATGAACATGCATGAACATTTTTCTAAATGAATCATCATGCAACATTTCCTAAAACATCATTCATCAATACATGAATGAAATGACATTTTTATGGCAAAACTAGTCATGGCCGAAAATGACATATATGCATGCATGTAGTTTTCAACACATTTCATGCAATAATCATCATCCAAACATGCTTTAAATCATATTCTAACATACCCAAACATATTAGAGCAAGAAGAAAAACATGTTTTCCAAAGATCAAGAGATGGCCGAGATATACACATGCATCAAACATGCTTATTACATCAAACAACTCATCCAATACTAAGGCATGCTCATTATAACCATTATCATCATTCAAACATATAAGAATGAGAAGAAGAATGAACATATACCTCTGATCTATGTATGGCCGAGACATGCATGTAAAGATCTACTATGAAAAAAACATTTTTGAACCATATCACTAACATGCAAACTCAACCAAGTTTGATGAACATATGAACACATGGAAAATGCCATTTTAGCTTATAAATTCGACATGCAAGGAGCTTTTAGCTCTGATACC
This sequence comes from Pistacia integerrima, assembly GCA_026225825.1. Taxonomy (NCBI): domain Eukaryota; kingdom Viridiplantae; phylum Streptophyta; class Magnoliopsida; order Sapindales; family Anacardiaceae; genus Pistacia; species Pistacia integerrima. Next base: position 13,210,120 of record CM047750.1, on the reverse strand, counting down.
ATTTGAAAGATTCAGCATGCATGAAGAGTGGTGGAGATGGAGAATGAAAGCATGAAAGCATGGATTCTAAAAAACGGTTTTCAAACAAAGCTTGGAAAAGAGATTATACCTACTCCTTTGCTTTGGATTGATGAAGATCAGCCTCAAAGTAATGAGACCTCCACACTTTAACACCACCTTGAGAGGTTTAGAGAGTGGTCGTGGCTTTTAGAGAGAGTTTTGGTTTTGCTTTGAGTGAACAATGTGTGTTATGAACAAAAATGCAACCTTTTGCATTTATATATACTTGGGCAATTTTGTAATTATTTATTTTTCACTTCCAAGCCCAATAAAATCTTATTTTATAAAGGGACCCCACGAATTTAATATGCTATCCTTTGAATAATCAATATTATTCAAGCGCCCACGTAAACTAAACTAGTTTACATTAACAACCCAAAAATTTACCCCTTTTTACCCTTTAACTATTAAAAGGTTATTTTTGTTCATCTCATTAATCTTAACACTTTAAGATATAATAATTAAATATAATTAATTATTGCTTGACCATTTTAACCCTTAAAATGTCACAAATGATTTCTATGTAACTATTACTATAGAAATCCCGTTATTACCCTCGGAATGTGCTAGCCCTCTTCGGATAATCATTTCTCTCTCTCATCCTTCTCTAACTTCCCAAGGCTATTGGTGTGACCATGTAGGTCCACCGTGGATTAGCCGTGAGCCAGTTCTAGATGAATCCAAAAACCTGTCCAGAGGCCCAACGACTATGGTAAACATCTAGCAATGTGCCATAGTCCCTAAACCACAATGAAGAAATACTTCATCAAACCCATTTCAGATCATACGTACCATGCAGGTAAAGTCCCTCCATTGAGATATCCTAATCGAGTATGGATTCATGGAACGTCAAAATCCTAAACTCGATCTTCTACCGAATTGTCGATCAATATGTCTCGAACTTGTCATCACAAACTTACTTTTGTATGACTAATAATAGACTCGCCGGAGATTTAGTTTTTCGATATTTATCGATGTTCGTCTAGGAACTCGAATCCGGATGGAGTCAGCAGTACTCCCGATCCTATATTTCCGAGTCAATGGATCCCCTCTTGACTATCGTTCGTTTTCGCATATGAACAACGCATGACCAAATAGGCTTTATTGTACGAAACATGATTAGTCTCGTACTTATACACCGTATGAACCATATGCATCCATATCGGATCCGACTACAATGTCTCGAGTCAAAGGACTACATCGTACCGATATAACCAAACGATAAATCATTGACTACATGCTTTTCCAAGTGATTTGTCGTTATACGGTCCACGCTTGAAAAACAGCACCAACCGTTAATCCATACCAATGCCCCAGTGACATGACTATCATCGCCATTCGTACTTATATCAACTCATGATATCTTTCGGAAGCATCCGGTATGCCTACTGTACAATATAGTTGCCCAAATTTATATTGCTTCCGTAGGGAACCCTTTTCGATAATTCATTTACCTATTAAATGAATCATCTGGACAATTCATATACATACTTTATTTTAAATGCATGACTGAATAAAGGAAGCAATTTACATAATGAATTGAAGAACTCTTTCTTCTATTATTTATGATATATATAGATACAAGACAAAATGCTCTAAAACCGACAACACGAATGGTTTCTAGGGCATACACTAATATACACTAACAAATCTTCTACTCGTCTATCCCTGTAACTCTTTCTTTTAATTCTTTCCTTACACTCATCTCATCTCATTTATTTTCTTTTTCTGTTTCTCTTTCACACAGCTCTCTTTTCTATTAACTTTCTGTTGTATGTCACGGCCTCATCTTACCGGAGGCACGTCTGAATGGAGATCACAAAGCACCCACCCACTCTTCGTGACTTCTAATCATTCTGTTCCTCTCTTCTTTCTCATATTTTCTCATTCTTTCTCACTTGAATGTCACAGCCTCATCTTATCGGAGGCATGGACCGGGTGGAGTTCACAAAGCACCAACCCACTATTCGTGACTTCTGGGTGGAGTTCACAAAGCACCAACCCATTCTTCATAACTTCCGGGTGGAGTTCACAAAACACCAACTCATTCTTAGATTTTTCTCATTCTCTTTACTTTTAGAGTAGCTCATTCACAAGTTCTCTACTCTTTCTCAAACTACTTCTTAATGCACAATTAATGCATAAGGATGGTTCATGCTTAAAGTTTCTTACTTAATGCACTTATGAAATGCACAAATACAATATTGCATCAAGATAGTTATTCTGCATAGGTCACACTCAAGAAGACATAACTTAAGTTATACACATCGGATTGATATGGTTTTGGTCTCGTTTTAAAGCTTAGAGATAGGGCTACAACTTTTGTGTTTTGGTATAAACCTAGTTCAATCTGTAAAATGCCCAAAAATCACTCAGAAAGTCATGGCTATGATAGGGCACTTTGGTAACATGTTTTCACTTAGGCATTTCATCAAACATTAGTTGTGCATAAACAAACCCTAATTCAATTATCATTCTATTTATTTCTCAAACCATCCAAAATGAGAGAAAAACTCTCTTGTAGCATCACATACCTACATGGCAAAACACACTCCCAAAAAATTTCTCCAATTCTTCCAATTTTAACCCATCATCAAATCATCACATATACTTCTCATATTCAAATATATCCAACAATAAGCATAATTCATCATACATCTCATCTCAGTTCCTCAATAATCACAACATATGCATATTTAAAAGAAATCTCTACTCACTTGAGTTCTTAAATTTTAGCTTGAGTTGGATTTTGAGTGGAATTTACTTACATTGAGCTTGAGTAATCTCTCATAAACTCTCTACTCTAGTTGGATTCCAATCTTCTCTTAACCCTAAGCATAAACTTCATAAGAACTGAACCTTTACACAAATAAATCATAGATAAAGAGCATGAATCTTTACCTTTTAATGCCTAGAATCAAAACCCTATGAAAAACCACTTAAAAGCCCTCAAAATCCTTGGAGGATTGAATGATAATTTGAGAGAAAATGGGGGAGGTGTGTGGCGGTGGAATGAAGAAAATAAGGGTTTCAAACCCATAACACTTTAGTTTATAACCACACTTTCCCATTATGCTCTTATTCTTTCTTAGAAATTTCATCTATGTCCCTTAGTCAATGACCATAATGCCCTCATTTTTAATGCATTCTCTATGAAATTCTATCTCTTTTCACTCCCCACAATTTCAACTAATTTTGAGTGAAAAGACCATTTTACCCCTAATGAAAGTTTAAGGGATTTTCTTCACATTTCTCTCAAAATAACTTTAACAAAAATTCAACTAAGGGTCAACCAACCAATATTAACAATATATCAACCCAAATAAAAGCAAAAAAATAAACATTCAAGCAATACACTATAACTTAGCTACGTACCTCAGGTGGGGCGTTACATTAGCATAGCTTTCCCAAAGTCAATTTCGCTGTACGTAAAGTTCTTTGATGTGCCTCTATAGTTATAGAGCCTAATGGAGCTGAGTTATATGGCGAGCACGGTGGGTAGACCTATAGTCCTTGATAAGACTACCTATGAAACGTGTCATGATCAGTTAGGTTGCATTGGTTTTGCTAGAATCCTTATCAAAGTTGATGCTAGCCATAAATTGTCGGAATTGATTAGAATTAAAATACCTATGGGTGAGAACTGGGAACCGAGAATTTTGGAGGTTCATGTTAGCTGCCAATGGAGACGTCAAATGTTTGGGCATGCAGATGAATCTTGCCTTTCCCTTCCAAAAGTTGTAGAAAATAACCCCGTAGGGGACTCTTCAAAGGTCCCTCAAGGTGATAAGGAAGGGTTTATTAAGGTAAACTGTAAGGGTAAAGGCAAGGCAGTTTTAAAACCCTCAGTGGTTGTCTCCTCTTCAAATCAGATTGTTATTTCGAGTAATCCTGCAGATCCTCTTGGGATTCCTAGTGATATTGCTTCTCCTTCTTCGAACTCTAAAAATGATAGCTTTGTTTAGCTTAACAAGTGGAGAAAAGGTATTTGAATGGGTAATGCGTTCCAATGCGTAGCTTTTAAACATAATAGTGACAGGGAGTTGGTGATAATTGATCAGGGTTAGTCGTGTTTGATTGGAAATGGGTATGGAAGCGGATTCTGAATTGGGCTTGGATGGTCTGGATTTGACTCTAACTCGGTTTTGATGGTAGAATTATCACGAGTGGAGGTTCTTTTGGGACGTGTACTAGAGGGGGATGTGTCAGCCCCCAAAACCTCCCTCCCACCCATAATTAGAATCAGTTGCTGAAACATTAGAGGCCTTAACCAACCCATTAAGCAAAAAGAGATTAGGGTCCTCATTAAAGATAAGAAGCTTGCATTATGTGCTACATTGGAGACTCGTGTTGCGAGATAGAATGTAAAGCGTGTTTTTGATGCATTTTTAGTAGATGAGAGTGGGTTTCTAATGGTGAGTATGGGCCACAGGGTTGTTGTTTTGCTATTGGTTGGGATCCTTCGGTGTTTAATGTGAGGGTCTATGGGATGATAGATCAAGTTATCCATTGCTCCATTAGGGAGATTGCTAATAGGGATAGTTTTTTCTCCTTTTTTATTTATGCTGAGAATGATTATTTGAAAAGGCGTGAGTTATGGGAATGTTTGAGGGCTCACAAGTTTACCATAGGGGGTAACCACTGAGTTATTTTGGGAAATTTTAATGCGACTCTTAATCTTAGTGAGACCTTAGGAGGCTCCTCTATTGTCTCCTCTAAGATGTCTAATTTTTTGGATTGTGTTGAAAACATGAAGGTTGAGGACTTGAGTCAAGCGAATATTATGTTTTCATGGAATGGAAAACATCACGGCAATAATGAGGTCCTTAAAAAGCTTGATAGGGTGATTAATAGTTCTTCCTTTGTGACAATGTTCCTTAAGGGTGAGTCTTTTTTCTGGCCCTAGGGTCTTAGTGACTATAGCCTCTCTGTTACTTCTTTCTCTAAGAATTGCTCTTTGAAGATCCGTCCTTTTAAATTCCTTTAACTATCTGGTGCATAAACCTAAGTTTTGGGATGGTGTTAAGAAGAGTTGTGATGTTTGTCATGTAGGGGTGCCTATGTTTTCTATTGTTAATAAGTTGAAATCCTTAAAGCCTTTCTTTAGAAATCTCAATAGGAAACAAGGCCACCTTAGTAGAAAAGTGAAGATTCTTCGGAGAGAGGTTGAGATGTTACATCTTGCCCTTAACCGTGACCCTCATAACTATGAGCTGAATGAGCATGAGGTTGTGTTTTCATCTACCCTCAAAGAGACCCTCTTGGATGAAGAAAGATTCCTTAAGCAGCAATCTAAAGTGCATTGGTTGAGTGTGGGTGATCAGAACTCAACTTTGTTCCATGGGTCTCTCCAGTCCTCTCAAAGAGTTAAAAGAATTGCTAGAATTCTCTCTAACTCAAGTGATGTGATTAAGAATAAGGATTTGGCTGATGCCTTTGTGTCCTTCTGCCAAAATCTTCTGGGTACTACCACCTCTATTGTATGTTTGGAGAACAATCATGACCTATTCCCTTACCGAATTTTGGAAGAGCATCGTGCTTGTATGATACGGCCTTTCACTATGGATGAGGTTCACAGGGTTATGTTTTCGATTGGGGATGATAAAGCCCCAGGTCCGGATGGGTTCTTAGTAAAGTTTTTCAAGGATTCATAGGATATAATTGGGCTTGAGATTTCGATGGCAATCATTGACTCTTTTAGGTATGGGAGGATGCTAAAGGAAGTTAATGCTACCGTTATTGCTTTAGTTCCGAAAAAGGATGTCCCATTAGCTGTTTTTTATTTCTCTCTCATCTCATGCTACAATGTTGTGTATAAGTGTGTTTCAAAAATTTTAGCTAATAGAATTAAAGATGGTATGGAGGGTATTATTGACAAGCGCAATCTGCGTTTGTTGCGGGTAGGATAATTAGTGACAATGTGCTACTAGCCCAAGAAATTTTTCGTAACTTCCATAGGCCTGTTGGTCCTCCTAGATATGCTTTTAAGGTGGACATTCAGAAGGCTTATGATAATGTTGATTGGGGTTTTCTTATTCACACTTTGAGCTTGTTTAGGTTTCCTCGTTGTATGGTGGATTGGATTCGTGTCACTTCGCCATCTTCCTCGGTGTCTATCAATGGAGAGATCCATGTGTTCTTCCAAGGAAAAAGAGGTTTGAGGTAGGGTGATCCTTTGTCGCCCTATTTGTTCACTATTGTCATGCAAATATTGTCTTTAGTGTTACGTAGGTAAATTGATGAGAATTCGAGTTTTCAACTCCACTATAGATGCAAGAGTCAGGAGATTAGCCATCTTTGTTTTGCGGATGACCTCTTCCTTTTTTGCCATGGTGATATTTTTTCAACTCCACTATATTGTTTCAGTCAAAGATTGGCCTCTGGCAAGGCATCATGGCTACTCGATAGATTTAGATTTAGTGAAATAGCTTGCCTATCAACGATATGGTTACCATGCAAACCGATCCTTTCATCATCTGTTATCTCATCGAGGCTGAGGTACAGAAATAACGCCAACCTCAGTTATCTTCAATATCTTTGTATTCAGTTACTGGACCAATGACTGGAATAATAAATTGGATTGAGCAACTACTCAATCCCACTGTGGCCACAACTTTAGTGTCATTGTCATTCACTTAATTGCGTCATGAGATAATTTCTCCTGTACCCGAGAGTGATGAATCATTTGTTGATCCACTATAATCTTGATACACTTCTCAATGCAGCCAATCACTATCGTATTGATAGGTCTGAATAGAACTACGTTAGACTAGTGTCAAACTACACCAATCAATACACAAGGTGCTATGGTGATCTCAAGTCTAAGAATCACATGCACCACCATTCATTAGATGATTTATTCCATAGAAATTGGGGTTACCATCTATATAGAATCCTCTGGTGGGTCTGTCCAGTGAACTTGCCTACAGCAAGCAGCCATGTGTCGCATCAGGTTGTCAACAAACAACCTTGACAAGTGAGATCAGTCACTGTCTTTCATAGGGTCGTTCAACACTATGATAGTCTTATCGTATTATCTGTGTCCTTAGTCAGAATAATACTAAGGCTACAGACATTTCTAAAATGGCCACCATATGTGATCATAGGGTTCTCACTATTAAGATTTGAAACACCTGATACCCTCATCACGATTCTACCATCCTAAGGACATATATCAATACACGCAATTATGATTTACATGATATAGAAGAAAATTGTCTTTTATTGATTAATAAACATTATTACAAAGAGTCAATTTTACAATAATTGATTTGCTCTAGGGCACCAACTCTAACAGTCTTTTGGCACCAACCCTAACAGTCTTTTTTGCTTAGTGTCTGCTGGGTTTTTGTGAGCTGCTGCATGGTTGGCTTTTTGTGCTTTGATTGGTCCTTACGGAGGTTCAATCCTCCTGGTTTGGAATGCAGTTCAATGGGAGTTGGGGCTACTGTCAATGCAGGATATGGTTTTCTTGCTTGCCATTTGCCCTTTTTTAGCCCTTGCATGTCCTGGTGCAGTTTTTTTATTTTTTGTTGGTTTGGAGTTTTGTTGTGTTTTGGTCTTCTCTGCTAGTATTTTTGCTCAGTCCATTCAGCTATTTTTGGGCTGGTTTAGGATGTACAGGGGTTCCTTTTGTGTCTGCTTCAATCATGTGATATGTGCTAGTTTTTTAGGATTGTTTATCAGGTTTATTTTGGGTTTTCTTTCGCTTGAGTCTCTCTTTAGTTGTTGTAAAAGGATACTTTGTGTAGGGGTCATCCCCTTTTAGTTTTAGGTGTATTCTTTATTCTTTTATATAATTACTGGTTACCCAAAAAAGTGAGAATACGAGAAAAAAGTTATGACTTCAAATTTTAACTGTAATGCTTAGTCACTAAATGTTATTGGTGATTTCTTCCTTTGTAATGAATTATCATCATCTTCTTCATTATGCTCGCCTGTAGCATCAATTTCATTTCCATCAATATTAGATGTGGCCTTAGTGGAGTTTTGAGTACCATGAGGTGAAATTGTATCATCCAACTAGACTTTACAATTTAGACCCATACTCGTGAGTAAACTTGTACCCGTCAAAATAATATAAGGTATGGGTCTATGATTTTAGATCCCTTTTTTTGACCAATACTCGGTCCGACTCCTTTGTTTCAGGTGGTCCAAGTATATCTACAGGTACTCGTGAAAATTAAAAAAAAAAAAAAAATGCGTTACCCTAAATCCTTAATTCTTAAATTCTATTCTTCATTTGCATCTTTTTGTCTTCTCATTCTCAATAAAATTCTCACACATGTCCGGTCACCGGTCGATTCTTTATTCTCATTCTTAGAAGAGATTTTTGTACCTGAACGTCCAGATTTCGTAGGCAGCATCAACGTGAATATACGTTCCTTGACTTTAAAATCTCTTCCACAATTCAAAAGCTCTTGCTTGAGAAGGACGGTTTTTGGCCTCACGAAATTGTTTTGGAGAAAGAGTTTAATTCAACAATAATGCTAGGGACACCGAAAATTTTACACCGAAAATGTGTACCGGCCTACGTGTAACACGCCTCTGATTTGTTTAACAATTTTTTTCTAGTGAATGGCCGTCCATCAAATTTGGACGGCTGTTCACTCACATGGATGCCCGTCCATATTATATGGATGGGCGTCCATATACAAGGGACGGGCGTCCCCATTTAAAGGACGCCCGTCCATAAATAAAATATGAAAATAAAAAAAAAACTTTGGGGACGGCCATCCATAAATTTTGGACGACCGTCCCTTATGTTTAGACGGGCGTCCATTTCGTCCATATTTAAAACAAAAAAAAATGTTTGGACGGGCGTCCATTGCTAATGGACGCCCATCCATTATTTTGGTTTCTACAGATACTGCACATATTTTCTTGAAGGGACAAATACAAGCACAGGTTTTCCATTCTTGGCATGTTGGACAATTGTAGTATATATGGGTTTCTTCATGGCTTGCATCCTTGCATCAAAATTGGATATATCCACTCCCTGAATATGTTTTTCCAGAGGCACAGGACGAACCCCAAGAGGAAAATTGAAAAGGCCATGAGAGGGATATATCCAATTTTGCTCTAGAAAGCTTGGACACATCACTGTTGAGCACGTCAGAATCCATGGCAGCAGATTTCTTCACACTGGTGAGCTTTGAGCTTAAACCAGATACAACTTGCAAGCCTAGCTTCCTGCACTTGGCATCATCAGGATTTTGGCTAGTACCCGAAAGATGAGCACCTTCAGTTCTTATAATTTCTTGTACAACAAAATGCAGTAGGGTAGTTTTTCCATCGGCACCCTTGACATCAACAAGCTTGAGGAGTGTGTCAAGCTTAAAGGCGTGAGCATCACCACGGTTTGTCCCAACATTCATGCGGTTCCCAGTCTTAAGTACAGCCTCTAGAAGCTTCAGAAACATTATGCTATTTCTCAATTCCTCACAGCAACTGAACAAGAAAAAAGAAAACAATGAGACTTCGCCAACCATATAAGCAACAATATAATACATTTTAATTTGCTGGAAACATGAAGAAGATCTCTCTTGCCTTCACAAATACCATAGGACATGAACCAGATAGCTCTCTAGACACCACTAAATGTGCCTTTCAGAAATTTCCAGATCACCAAGTGGCCCAGCCGAATAATAATAATTCATACGAACAATATGCATACTAAAATACATTTTCATGGGCGAGGATGGCAAGAATACCTAAGCACACACAGAAGAGAGAGAGAGAATCAAGAAACCCAGATTTATATGGTGACGTTGGAATGCCAATTAATGAAACTCGCAGTAATCTAAGAACTAACATGAGAACCCAGGAGTTGGGGAATGAAGACGAGGAAGACGAAATTTTTTTTTTTTTTTTTATTTTTTTTGTTTTAAGTATGGACGGTCCAAACATAAGGGACGGCCATCCAAAATTTATGGACAACCGTCCCCAAAGTTTTTTTTCATATTTTATTTATGGATGGGCGTCCTTTAAATGGGGACGCCCGTCTATATTATATGGACGGACGTCCATGTGAGTGAACGGCCGTCCAAATTTGATGGACGGCCGTTCACTAGAAAAAAATTGTTAAACAAATCAGAGGCGTGTTACACATAGGCCGGTACACATTTTAGGTGTAAAATTTTCGGTGTCCCTAGCATTATTGTTAATTCAATCACTCCACTTTTTAGTGAAAGAGTAAGTTAATCTTAACTTTTTATTTTATTCATTTGTCAACAAATACTGGAAAAATAATTTATTACCTTTTCAATTTATTCGAGAAATTTTGAAACAAGAGCTTTCTACAGGTTTTGTTTCCCATGCTGGAGGTCTTGGTAATGGGTGAAATTAATGATCAAAATATTTGGCATGAATGACTTGTATCACTGTCTTATTCCATGATAAGTTTAACACATTTGATCTTGTGGAGATGTGGTAAATTAAAATATATATTTTCATCTTCTTTATTCAAAAGCTTTGTGAAACTCCAATACCTTGAGATATGTCGTTGTGAAGTTTTGGAAGAGGTAATACAAATGGAAGAGTTGAGAGAAGAAGAAAGGAATGAAATTATAGTCTTCTCTCATTCAGAGTTAGAGAAAGAAACGAAGAAGTCTTCTGGAAGATAGTCTTCCCAATTTAGAATCCCTGGTGAACAATAATAAGTACCCACAGGTCTGCCCATACCTGTATAGGTAGGATACGAGTCCAATATTTTAGGCCTATTTAGAATCAGTCTTTCTAAGCCCGTTCCTGTTTGGCTCAGCTCCTACCCACCTGCCTGCCCATTTTGCCAACTCTACATCCAATATGAGTCTGCTTGCAAATGAGTTTTCCATACATTGAAATTGTGAAAAGGTTCTGTCTGGTGTAGTGGATGACACCAATGGTAACTTACCAACAATGTATGCAGATTGCAGACAAACTATATGATTGAGTTCCCAAAAGAACACCGAGTGACTAGTACCCAAGATCTTGCAAAAACACAACAAAAAACCCAAAATCAAAAGATAAAAAGAAATAATCCAAAAAAAGAACCTGAAAATGTAATGGAGTCTTTACACGAAATTGGAAGGAGAAACTGATGAAGAAGGAAAAACCGATAAAATGATCGGACTTGGGAGGAGGACCGATCGAGGATGATTGGACGTCAAAGGAGGACCGGTCAAGGAGAATCAGACTTGAGACTTGAGAGGAGGATCGGCCGAGGACGATGAGAGTCGGACTTGAGACTTGAGAAGAGGATTGATGACCAAGGAGGATCAGAGTTCAGAGGATGATCGACAATAAGTTTAGGGTTAGAAAATGAAATGTGAAATGTGAATTAGGGATTGGGGTTTGAAATATTTAATAATTAATTATTTTAATTTATATATATTATATTAATATAAAATTAAAATATTATATAATATGTCGAGCTCGAATAAACTCGCAAGCTGCTTAAGTCGAGTATTATTAAGCTCGAACTCGGCTCAACTGGACTCGACACTTGAGCTACAGGAGCCCGAGTAGCTCGGCTTATTTGCAAGCTTTTTAACTAAGTTGGTTAGAAAACGGGGGTCGGACTACTTGAAAACAAATAAATGAAGAGAAAAAATAGTTTATAAGCCATTTAATTATCAAGTATGTGAGATAGTCCACTTCCCTTTTTGTTGGGCTGTAATTTACAAAGCACTTAACCACTATGTCTTTTAAGCCCATTAAGTCCAATCGGTTTGCATCACTTTTTTATGTCCAAAAATGCTACGGACACCGAATGTTAGTACCAAAATTTTACACCGATCTATGTGGTATTTGACTCGAACATGGCCACATAGGACGCAACACAGATATTTAGTGAATGAACAAATGGCCAACAATTATGGACGCTCGTTCATATCTTATGGACAACCATTTATCAAGAATGGACAAGAGTCCAGAAAATATAATAGACTCCCATCCATATATTATGGACGGGAGTCCCTTTACTATGGATGGCCATCCACATTATATGGATGGTTGTTCCATATAATATATACTCAAATAATTTTTTTTAAAATTTACAATTTCTTTTTCATTTATAAAAACCTATAGTTTGGCTAAGACGCTTTTACAAATAAGCGTCAAAATTTTTGGATGAAATATCTATTTTTAAAGCGCAAAACTTTTAAATGAAATAAAGGGGAAAAAAAACTTTGATTTTTAAATTACAAAGTATGGACGCCAATCCATCTCATTTGGATGGCTGCCCATAGCATCCAAATGAGATGGACTAGCATCCAAATGAGATGGTCCATTCACGAAATAGGTATTTTCTGTCCAACGTGGCCGCATCTTAGTGGATGTCACGTCGTTCGATAAAAAATTTCAGTATACAAATTCAGTGTCCATAGCATTACTGTTTTTATGTCATTAAATTATGATAAACTAAAATGAGGGGTGTTTTAGTAAAGTCCCCATTATGAATAAACAATTAAATAAGTTTGTTCAAAGTCCACTAAACATTTTCTTTACATAAGCCTACTTAGAAATGATGTTGTCCACCATATATTGGCTTATTGCTTTCAAGAATCCAAAAAGGATTTTATTAATTTTAATCCGACGGCTTCAATTTATAAATTAAAAATCGGTGATTAATGATGTTTAGGTTTGACTCTCATAAGATAAAAATCTAATTTTAGAAGAATATTTAAAATGATTTATTCTTAGCATATCTTTCTTTTGCTCATTGCCTCATTACGTTTGGTAACAGCATATATTCAATTCAATTGCATTTATTCTTTTCAACACCAAAAAAAATATATGCATATTAACATCTTCATTTCTTGTTTATGTTCCAAAATTAACCTTAATATCAAATTAAATCATTTTTTTTAATTTTTAATGATAGGGAGTGTTCGGATCAGCTAATACACACCTCAACTAATCCCTCAGGACCTTGGAACTATCGGCCGAGTAAGAGCTCCAGTTCCCACCCCTATTAGCAACCGATGAAAGACTCGAATTCAAAACCTCTTGAATAATACATCCAAGAGTTTCTATCGAACCACTCGATCACCCAGAGATTGGTTAATCATCTTTTTATGTAGCTTACCTGGTCCTTTAGGACTTGTAGGGTGTTCAATGGATCTCAAAGATTAGTTAAAGTATGCACAAACTAACCCGAACACCCCTGTTAGCAAAAAAAAAAAAAAAAAAAATCTTTTTCTTTCTCTTTCAGTTTTTTATTCCATATACTTGATCTCTAATATATTACATTTCTACCATAGTTAAATTTTATTTTATATTTAAACTAAAAGAAAACAATAGGGTTTCAATGTGTCTTAAATTTATAATAAATGAAAACTAATTGCGGGACAAATATGACTTGTTACAATAGTGGCCAAACCAAAAAAAAAAAAAAAAAAAAAGCTGTAGCACCGCAATAAACTTTTGATAAAATAAAATGTCATGCCATTATATTCCTTATTGCTGAACAAAAACTTTACTTAATTTACACTTTTTACTTCTTCCGACAAAATGTAAGTCAACCCACCTCCACCATATATTCTCTTCATTTTCCTTTTTAGTTAACATATCTGACTTGAAATTCTTTTTTTTTTTTTTTTTTTTTTTTTTTTTTTTAAATGCTTCTTTCTAATTCTGATACATCGGCGTAAAATTAGTTGAAATTTTTAAAGAAAATTCATATTAAAACCTCAAGTAACAACAAAATTTTAAAATAAGTAATACTATTATTTTCAATTTATTATCTCAAAATTTTTAATTAACATCATGTACACAACAACTGATTTGAAGGATGTTTGAATCCTATGAATTTTGATTAAAAGATAAATAAAAATATGTGATTATAAATGGATAAAGAAATTATTTATTTCAGTGAATTTTATTGAAGGGTAAACATTAAGATCATAAATGGATAAAAAAAATTATTGAAGGGTAAACATTAAGATCATAAACGCATAAAAAAAAAAATATATATTTATTTCAATGAATTTTATTTAAAAACCAAAAACCCAAAAGAATACATTTTCAATTCATTAATATAAACAATTATTTTTCCGTGTCGAATGGAAATACATTAAGTTATCTATAGGTTTTGTGTTCAAGTCTCAACAAATGACAATTTAATACATTTGTGACTTATTTATTTATTGAACTTGTAAGGTATTTAATAGTTTCGAAAGATTAATGGAGTTGCACATAAACTGGTTTGAACACGTAAACTGGCTCAAATACCCCAATCACAAAAAAAAAAATAAAAAAAAAATAAACAATTTATCTTACCCCTGATACGTGCCATTAAAACATAAGTGAAAACAAATCTTCATCTTAAGATCTAAAAAATCAACTAATTATTTCATTATGAGTAAACGACATGTTCCCACCCAAGGTTTGACGAAATTCCAAGTTAGTACTACTAGTTTCATTTATTCCATCTTCCCACCCTTAAAGTGACGGAAAAACGTTTGATGTAACGGCAATAAAGGGGTAAATTGGTCATTTTACATGGGCGGCGACGTTAGCGACCACCACCGCCTAACAGCTCCTCCCACAGACGTTAGCGCCATGCGCTCCCGACGTTTTTCGCTCTTTTCCGGCGATTCTTCCACCCAAAATCACCCTAGTCACCACCATTTGAACCCCCATCCTCCCCTTTACAAAACCATACCATTCACAACCCCTCATCACTCGCCGATCTCCGGCCACATGAACGAAAAACGGCCAATGAACACGAACTCTCGGCCGGCGAATGACGATGAAACGTTGCCGGGGACATAGGGGTTTTATAGATTTGGGGACGGTGGTTGCATTGGTGGTGTCCAATTGGATTTTCACCGCCGGAATCTATCGTAATCCGGTGAAGAACACCGAAACCCTAAGCTTAATGGTGCCGACAATTGGAGGGGCAAATGAGTCGGGAACCAGAGGGGTTTTGGACGACGTACTACGGGGAAGGTGATGGAGGTGACCAGGGGGTTCGACGCGTCAAATGCACTTGCATCATCAGCTTCCTATGAGGGTGTATAGGACCGAGGGTGTTTTTGATATAATTTGAAAATAAAATGGTAAGTTTTGTAATTCTACTATTTTAGGGGTTAAAACATAATTTTAATTAATTTAGGGTTAAGGGCATTATGGTAATTGTACCCTCTAAACCCTAAAAATTCATAACACTGTTACTTTAAGGGTGGGAATCTGGAATAAATGAAACCAGTGGTACTAACTTAGGGATTTCGTCAAACCTTGGGTGGGAATATGTCGTTTAATCTTTCATTATTTCAAATCAGGGGTTCAGATTGATTGGATAAGATTACGGAAATACGTGGCAACGGAGGGTGGAGATTGGATGTGATTTGAAAATTTGAATTATAAAAATAGGTAGATTTGTAGCAGTGACTTTTACATTACAATAATGTAATCGTTGAGGGAGCAGAGCCAGTGGATTGTAATAAATAAGACAAGGACGAATCTAGCCCGTTGGATTGTCAGAAAAAGGCGCCGCTTCCTTCCTCTTTCAATAAATCCAACGGCTGCCATCTATAATTCCACCATTAAATGCCTTTCTTAAAATCCTTTTCCAAGATTTACATCAAGATGGACGGATAGGATTTAATATCAACACATTTTATTTACCTTAATTAACTGAAAATCACACTTCACAACAACTGCCTACGCGCCACTAAGCGCGTTTAACAAATCATGAATAATATGTATTAAAATGTTTTCCAAAATTGTTATAAATATTCCTTAAAATTTTAATATAAAGTTTTCCAAAATTGTTTTTTTTTTTTTTAACTATTTTGGAATTAAACCAAAAGTTTTAAAGGGTATTTCTATATCCTAATTAATGCCACTCAATTAGTTAGGATATAAAAAATAATTAATTTACTTGCTTGAAAAAAAAAAAAGGTCCAAGAAATATTACAAAATTATACATTTTTAATAATTTTTTTTGAATTTAGGAAATATGCATAATCTAACACCTGGATCATAAAAATAAATAAATAATAATGTTTTGGGAAAGTTAACTAATTAACCGAATAAGAAAAGGTTGTCGAAATATATACCCTAAAGAAACGCAATAATAGCGCGTGGATACACGTGACAATAGAATAAGAGAATTCCAACCAGAGATTTTTCAAGGATACTGAGCATTGCATAATTTCAGTCTGTTAATGGAGACAACTTCAGAGAGAAGAACACCAAAGTTGAAAAATAAAAGATAATTAATTAATATATAACTCCCCACATACAATTAATACAAATTAGAAAACAAATCCAATGTAACTAAAGCTATAATATAATCTCAGTTAATCTCAATTAATGATGAGCTAATTAGAAGAACAATGAGCATCATTACTTGTTGGAGAACTTAACGGGAACAATGGAAGAAGTTCAGGCTCAGCTCCTCTCGGCGTACTCAATGGACTCGGATGCAAGTAAAATCCTTTCTCAGCAATGGCTCTCTCTTCTTCTTCCTCACACAGCTCCCTTGGACTGCCGCCGCGCGCGTGCACCTCCTCCATCGGCGATCTCGGGCTCACGCGCGAAAGAAACTCCAGGGTCGAAACGGGCGATACAAGGAAAGAATTTCCACGCTGCTTGAAGAAACAGAGCTCGTAGTTCCCGTTAGGGTTAACGCTACTGTTGTTGGGTTTGTTGTTGAGTTTGATTTCGAGCTTTTTCGCTGTTTGTCTTCGTTCATGGAGCTTGAATGCTGGTCTTTTCGGACCCACGTTGTGGATTGGGTGAGTTACAGGGAGCTTCGGGGCCGAGGGGTCGTCGGGTGCGCCGGTTAGTTTCTGAACTATTGTCCTGAACGTTGAAGGGTCGGCTTGGACGAAAGTTGTGTTGGGTGAAGCTGAGTCAGAGGGGTAAGCTGGCGGTGGCTGTTGCGACATGGTGGCGACGGTGGAGGTGGTGGCGTGGGAAGTGGAAGCCATCAAAGAGATTAGTGAGAAAGAAATGAAAGGTTTACATACATGTAAGTATATATAGAAGATCAAAAAGAGAGATTTTGATTAGTTTTTGTTTGCTTTGAGAAATGGTGTTGATGTTTCCACTAAGGTTTGGTTGTGGACTTTTAGGCAGTGTTTGGGGTTGAGAATCTTTGGATTAAAGTATGTTTTTTCTAATGTTTATTCGGTTCAGGTTATTAATATTTTGAGTGCACGTTTTTATTTGCAGCTGGTTTGCATTGCTTTCCACTTAGCAAAAGGGTCAATAATATATCAACTCAATTCTTTCTTTCTCATACTTTATTCTCAAGTTAACTCTACTTAATCAATCATGTGGTTGCTGGTTTACGCATAGTTTAACTAATATCTTTGAATTTTAAAATTATCAATCGGATAAGAGTCTTAGTGACCACCCTATTAGTACTTGAGTGTTCGACAAATTTACGTTGATCGTAACTAATCATCCGGGTCTTGGAATTGTTGGCCAAGTAAAAACCTCAGTGATCACCCCTCAATTAGTGTTTAAGTATCCGAGTTAACTTGCACGCACCATAACTAATTCTCAGGTCCTTTTACTCTTATCATCACGGTGATTAACTCATAACCAATTTTTATTACTAAATGAAGTTATCTCAGATCTAATAATATTAGGAATTCAAGAAATACTGTTAGCGAAAGTTGTTAAAATAGAAAAGAAATAAATTGTGTCAAGAGTAATGCTATGCTTACTCATGATCTTATTAACCATCTTATTACCTTGTGTAAACATAACGTATAGTATAGATACTATGCATATGATATCCGTACTATACCACAGGATAATAAGATGATTAATAAGATTATGAGTAAGCATAGTATTGTATTATTGTTATGTCAAATGGGTAAAAAGCCAACTGCCATAAAGATAAGCCACTTTTTATGAAGTCTAAATGCTTTTCATTAAGTGACGCAAAATGTCTTTCCTGATGTAATAAGAGCAAACGACCATGTTCCCACCAAAGGTAAAGCAAAATGTCAAGTTGCCACCCATGGTTTCATAACTTTTAAATTCCCTCCCTTAAAATAACACTGTTAACAATTCTAGACGTTGACACAAATATAGAATCTCTTATTGCCATATTGCCTTTGATAAGTAAATTAGAAAAAAAAATTTACCCTCCAAGTTAGTAGAAGTATAAAATAACCCCACATCTCAAATCTCTCCACCGCCTCCACCTTTACAAACCCACATCCATCCCACTCAATTTCATCCATAATTCGCCGGCCACAACATCGTCATCCAAATTCCAGGTCATTTTCGACGCCCCCATGCCTCCCTCACTATCCCCCAACCGTTGCTGCCCCATTGGTGGCCGGATTTTTGGGGCTTAGTCGCTTCACGATCAGGCGTTTGTCGGCGAGAATCTGCCATCCGTTTGCGCTGTGCTTTTTCGACGAGATTGGGGTTGATTGGAGTTTTGTTTGCTGAGATTTTGAAAGGAGATTGTTTATGTGTTGTTTGGAGGACGTTTGGGATCGGTTAAGAAGTGTTTTGAGTTTGTTTTTTGGGATTGATGGAATTTGGGGGAGGACGATCGAAGCTTTGTAAATTTTTGCACTCCATCTGTTTGTAAAAATTCCCAATCAACTCTCCTTTGAACGGTGGATTTCTCTCTTTTTTTCCTTTCCTCCTCATTTTTCTTTTCTCTCTTATTTCTTTGATGGCTGATTGATAGTATGTATTTTGTATTATGTGATTAAATTGTTTAATAGTGTTGATATGCGATTTTGACACGAACCAAACGCACATGTGAAATGTTGAGCAGGTCTAGAGAACACACGTGAATATGAAAAATGAGAGTAAAAGCAATGGACAAGCGTTTAAAGTGGTTCGGATGCTAAGGAAACGAATCCTACGTCCACTGATTTTTGTATTAATGATAGAGGTCAAGTCGCGTTAGCGGACTGACTTACAAATGTTTGTACAAGAGTGAATGCTATGTATTTTTGAGAGAGAGAGTAGCTAATCCCGTAAATGAGAGAAGAACTCTCAATTTATAGTGGGATTGATTAAAGTTATCATTACTAAATCTGTGAGTTTGTGGGATTATCTGTACAAATCCTTCTTTATGTCACATTGTCCACCTTCAATAGTGATTTACGCGATTTGGTGCAAGGATCGAACACGTGGAATTACTATGGCTTCTGGCTGGTATGGCGCGCACTTACTTTACTGATAGGAGTGGACTACTCAGGTCACCACGCGACGTGGCTGCTTTTAACTAGCTGCGGGCTTACCCAAGCTCTGACCTTTTATGCTGACTGAGTCTTGCATCAGCCCTATATTTTTCAAGCATAACAAATAGATTATTGATTTGGGTTGGAAGTGTTTGTAATTAGTGGTGGTTTATGGCGGTAGTGATGACTGTATGGGGTGGTTCTAGTGGCTGGTCATTTTCAGTTTGAATGTTTAATTTGGAATGACCTTTTCACCTTTGACTGTTATATTAATCAATAGTCTGTTAATTTAAGGATGGAATCTGAAATTTATGAAATGAAGGGTGGGAACTTGCCATTTCGCTTTACCTTGGGTGGGAAACATGTCGTTTACTCCATGCGTAATAATAATGGCTAAGAAAAAGAGTCCTGGAGAAATTCATCTGGTTAAAAACTTAAAATATAAAAAACTTGCATGCTTTGAATTTGAATCGTAGATAGCTGGCAATGAATGATGAAGAGAGAAGCAGGGTCAGCGGGGCATTGAAACAAGAAACGAGGAGAGAAATAGGAGACTTTGCAGAGAGTCTGCAGAAAGCAGGTCGCTTATCAGAATTTTCTTCAGACTTTGTGTAAATTTTCTTTCAATCTTTGTGCCTTTATTGTATTATTTTATATTTTTTCAGGTTGAGGGATGAGGGTGATGGCCTGATGGGGTAAGTTTCGGTTTCTGTTTTTCTATCCCATTGTTTGCGTAAGGGAATTGCACATTAAAATTAGAGAGAAAAATAAAGTTACTTTTGTTCAGGATCATTCAGGATCAGTATCAGGAGGAGGTACTTTTGGCTTTGTTGTTTGTAGTGTTTTTGTTTGCTTTACTCTTCCTTTTCTTTCTGTCTTTGTGTTGCTTTTCTGGGATGTCTCTTACTTTTTTATTTTCTGTCTTTATTAATTCAATGGACACTTGTTTGTTCTTTTCTTCTTTATTTCTTTTCTCTTCTTGCATAAGCTTCAAATTTAATTTATTTCCTTTATATACTAATTGACAAACTTTTACCCACGTTAATAAATATCCCAAAACATAAGAAATCCCCTAATAAATATATCGTTTAGGCGGCGTTTGATTGGGAGTAACGTGCGATTACTAAAGTTATGTTATCTTATATTATTTAATTGTCACGTTTAGTTGTCAAGTAATATAAGATTCCAGTAATTTTCAAATACCAATAGTAGTTACTGTTAGTAATATTGAAGATAATCTGATTATCTCCATTTTTTTAGGTATTTTAAGATTACCAGAGTAATTATTTTTTTGTTACAATTCTATCTCTTATTAATAAAATTTTAGCACAATAATGCCCTTATTTTTTAATTTATTTACATAAATATGGCTTTTACTATTTCACCCCTAATTAATTAACTTTTTGGATAAAATTACCCTTGAATTCAAAGCAAATTGCAGCCCACTCAAGCCACCACCCCTATCCACCTGACATTGGCAATCGCCACTGGAACGACACACGGAAGGCTGAAAATGGCCGTCGTGCGTTGATATGGCCGTTGTTTGTCAGATCGATGGTACGTGGCCGTTAACGGCCAGATCTCTTGCTAGGGAAATCGCCATACGCGCACGAAGGCCATTTCCTGCCTTCGGTGCATCGTTAGGTTGCCAGCTGTCGGCGGCCAACAGTGGCTGGGTTGGTGGGGGTACTTTGTTGATTTTTCAAACTTTTATTATGAAGTTGTTTTTGCTATGTTTTTAAATGCAGGGGGTTATAATAATCCAAATAATAATCAATATTAAAAAATAATATAATAATAATATTTAATTAAAGGACAATTCAGTAATTTAAATAACATACCCACCAATTTATTCATCCCAACCAAACATATTAATATATCATACCCACCAATTAACCAAACACATTTTCCTAAAGATTCTCAGTAATCTTTAAGGTAATTTAACTTTCCAGTAATCCAACATTCTTTGAACCAAACGGTCCCTTAATTATATTTTCTAGTTTTTAGATTTTTAGTTGTTCATGATTTTCATGGCATCCACGAGCAAGGTTAATTCTGAAGAAGAGGAGGTGAATTGTTATTAAATCCTTAAATTCTTTTTTTTTTTTTTTTTTTTTTATGATTAGAGGTGTTTGATCGTTGCATCACCTCAATAATCCCTCGAACTTGGAAGGCCGAGGCTAAGGCTGATGCGAGTGGTTCCAAGTTCCAATGACCACTCTTATTAGCAGTCGAAGTAAATCGAACTTAAGACCTCTTGAGTTATACACCCAAAAATTTTAGTTAATCACTCGACCACCCAATGGAAGTTAAATCCAATAAAACTCATTTTTCATGCAACACTTTTGCGAATTATACATGAAATTATTATTATTTCTGTTGTTATTATTAATCCTGTAATGCTGTGGCTTGAATGGTTTGATGATTTCATTATTGCTTCTACATGGGATGGGAGAGGTATATTTTATTTATGTTACTAATTCATGTTTTATGAAACTGAATTTATCAATATTGGTTTAAGGTTCACATCTCAAATAGAAGCAATTTGTCGGCAGTGGTTGGCTGATGGACTCTGAAGAATTTGTTAGTAGTTTCGTTTAAGACATTGAATATGTGATAAGATAAAAATTCTATATTATAAATTTTAGAGTAATGCTAAGTCCACAATCCCAACGTGACAATTCGTTATTAGTTAACTCGCAAAATTAGTCTCGTTTACTTGTATGTGTCTCGTTTACCTCTTTGTCAACTAACCAATGACAAACTACCACATCAGAGGTTATGAGATTAAGTTGTAAACCTAGCATTACTGTAAATTTTATTATTCATCAATAAATACATTTCCTAATAACTTTAAATATGGATAATATCATCGAATTAGGAAACTAAAATCAATTAATAATTTAATACAACTGTATTTAAATATTGGCAAGAGAACTGGACGAGTGGAAGTAGCCAAAGTGCAACAACACCATTCACCTAACTTATAAAAGAACACATTTTTACAACTAGTGTAATAGCTAGCTTTAATTTGTGGCTCATGCCAAATTTTTTTTTAATTCACTACTACTTGATCTACCAAGTCAATGGCTATATCAAACAAAATTTAAAAGTGTTTTGGTTTTGTTGGGCAAGAAATACATAACAGATAAATCCTCGGTTGGTATGTAAATATCTCGTGATATAAATCTCAGTCTCAAACTCAATTACTTAACTGACACTATATAAATCCCATTATCATCTATTTTGGGGGGACGGCGAAAAGAGATTGCAAAGAACTCATTAGAAACTCTTGTCAAAATAGATCGCTTACTTTATATATTCAATAACATAACAGTAGACGTAGGTTTTACATGATAAGCAGTCGAATCACTTTAAAAAATCTTTTGTTCTTTGTTATTTTATGTTAATTACTACATATTCATCATCGTATTATTCTAGCACCGATCCATCGGGATTATGCGTTCATCTAACGTGATTCTAACATTGTCAATCACATACTTGTGGTTGGTGCAATTTTCTCATTTTCCACATCAACATGTTTAAATTGGGTTTTGCTATAGTACATCATCATCACTGTAACAATGTATCATCATGCAACATGAAACTGAAAAATCAAAATGTGAAACCAATAAACCATAAACTTTTGTAGTATGCACTTTTATCCTCATGGGTGCAGAGCAGCCAACCTTAATCCTCTAAGAGGAGTTTGAGTATAAGCATGCTTGCCAGGACTCGAAAGATGAGTTTAGAGATCAAGTTTTTGAATTCTGGTTATGGGGAGTTTCTGATTTTGAATTCTTGTAAGAGGAATTTTGAGGTCTCAGAAAGCTCTAAGTTCTATTCTCTATCTTCAATGCTTCGACAATGCAGAATCACTCGGTGTTTTACCTATGGAGCCTCTGAATGGACTATACATTGTGGATTGTAAATATTTGGAAGAGTTGAAGATCGAATATGCGCCAGAAGTACGAAAATCATCGCAGCTTTTATGGTTTTCGCAACCTTGAGAGTCCGAATAAATTTTTGCTAAGAACTTGACATTGCTTGTTTTTGCTCCTAACCTCAAGTTTATTAGTATATCAAGTTGTCCTAACATGAACCAGATAATCAATGTTTGAAATATTGAATAAGATTCCAGAAATGTCAGGAAATGTAAACCTATTTGCAAAAGTTGAATTTCTTACATCAATGGCTTCGTACATCTGAAGAAGATTTTAGTAAAAAAATGTCGAGAGCTTAAGAAACTTCCGCTTGATTCGAGCAGCGCAAAGGAGCGTAAAATTATTAAGGGAGAGGAAGATTTGGTGGAAAGAACTTCACTGGGAAGATAGAGCCACTCAAAATGCTTTTATTTCATGTTTCAACTGTGTCGATGATGATTAAATGACATGCATATATTGTTTGAACAATAGGATGATTTTTGTTTTGGGTGTTTTTTGGTTCAATAGTCGATTGTTTTGCATCACTCATGTTGTCTTTGTACATTTTTTTTTTTAACCGAGGTATTCAGGCTAACTTGTGTGTACCTCAACTAATCTTCAAAGTCTATTGAACACTCTACAAGCTCAAAGAACCAGATAAGTTATAATATGATAGATAACCCCAAGATTATAACCTAGAAAGTCAATGAAGGGAGCAAACTGCTTTGATCATCAAGCCAATCCCTTGGGTTGTTCGACAATTTGACTACATTGGAGAATTATATTTATGTATTAATCATAAATAGGTTTTTGTCTACATTCAGTTTCAATTGGAGGAATCTCTTTCGGACTTGCCTTTCATGATGATTATTGCAATACAACAATGAAGGTGAACCACATGAAAGCAAAGCCAAGCAACTAAAAATTTCAATCTAACTTGTCAAAATTCATCCAGCAACATCCCAATTCTTGTTTTATAACGAAACACAAAATATCCTTACATTTACAAGTGGCAGATAATAAAGCAAGAAAACAACCCTCATGCTACAAAAATTGGCCAATTCAACTTTTATTGATCAACTCATGTTTCTTAGCAGGAGAAGAAAGCTATTTGTACACATTTATTGGAGCATCCAAAAAGAAATCTAAATCAATATTATCAAATATGACTGAAACTTCCCCTTTTTTTTTGTCCAACCATTTCTACAGTGTCAAAAAGAGAAGCAAAGAAGTATCGCCGAATAAAACAGGGAGAAAAACAGGACAGTACCTTTCCTGTGTCTTTTATTCCAATGCTTTCTTTAACGAACGGAAGTGCAGATTGATTGCTGATTGTACAGCCCAGCTACCCCGTTAGTGAACTGCTGTCGGTTTCTTCGCCGCTTTGTGACAACTATAAATCCTTCACCATCCCCACTAGTATTGTTTACATCTTTCGTTTTTGGTTGTTCTTGATCATCAGACTGAGAAGCTAAGTTTGCCTTGCCTTTCTCGTTCCCATGAAGAATTTTTATGATCGCACTGTCATTTGCAATTGCATCTGAAGGATTTGCTGGATGCTCAACCTTCTTCTCCTTACCTGCAGACTGATTTGGAGCATCTATATTATGCTGGACTGACTTTACGATGAAACTAAGCAGTATCTGCCTTGCCAGCTCTGACTTCTCAGCTTCTGAACAGCTCTTTCTTGAAGTATCATCCTTAACTTCATTGTTGGAGATTTTATAAACTTTATCATCTTCTGCCTCACTCATTTCATTTGAAGAGTTTGACTCGTTCAAGGCATTTGAATCTGCATTTCCAGCATTTGTTTGCCAACCTCTTCTCGGTACGAATTCAGGTGCATGTGGGTTCATGATTCTTGAAGACCCAAATCCATCTCTTTCCATGGTGGGAGTGCGATATTTTGGAAAACCACGGTTCATGAAGTGAGAATGATTGGTTCTATAGTAGAGAGGTGATCTAGGCCCACAAGGAACTCTGGCAGCAGGCGGAGGTCCAGCTGGCTCTGCAAGCATGCCTTGACTAACTCTTACATCATAAATACTTGTGGCAGCTACTGAGTTTAGTGGGTGAGTCATGGGGAGAGCTCCTGGATTGAATGGTTCAGCTGCAGCAGAAAGCTTACTCCCATTCGTTTCTATCAGCTTTTCATGGTTAGATGAACAAGGAACATCCTGAGGTTCTGCAGCAGTAGTTTCCGGTGGAGTTACACTTTCATGAATTTCTTTTGTTTGACCATCATCATGTAAATCCTCAGCTAGAGAGATATCATTAGTTGTCTCCTCTTTTGATGTCTCAGGTTCGATACCGCACACCTGGGTTTCAGTTTTTACGTCACTTACTTCTGCTCTCTCCAGTAATGGCTTTAGAACTGTACCTGGTGGTGCAACAGCCACTTCCTTGTAAGATAGTGATTTGGAAGCCATGGCAGTCAGACTTGCTGGACTGGTCAAAACTTTGGAACCAGAAGCTTTTGCCTGCAGTTTAATCGAATCCTTCATTGGTGACAACTCAGTTGTACTGATCCTTGGAGTTATTTGCTGTGCTGGGGATAAAGTTTCTCGCCAATAGCTTCTTTCTCTAAGTTTTGAATGTTCAGAATTATTTATGTTTAGCTTTGCAAGTAATGGTCGCCTCCGGCCTGATTTCCGGCCAGTAGCATTTCCTGACCTCCCTTTTGGATTGGCTTCTTGCCAACCTTCATCTGAAGTTGTTTCTTCAACTAGTTCACCAGAGATTGTTGGTCTGTATCCAGTAGTATCATCATTCTCTTCCGGCTCTTCAGGATGAACCTCGCTTATCATTACTTCCTCCCTGTTGCTTTCTTTTACAGTCTTACTGTCTTTCATTCCATCATGGAGCAAGGCATCTTTAACTATCACATCATGGCTTGCTTCATGGTTCTTCTCACTATTCTGCACTACCTGAAAATTTAAATCAAAAGCATTATAAGCATAGAATTCTTAACAAGTCAACATATCCTGTTCTTGCATAGTAGTAAAATTATATTAGTAAATGCTTAAGATCAGAAAATAGGATAATTAAATGGAACCTGTGTAAGAACATTTGGACACTTGATATTTGATTTTGTGATTTTAATGTCAGAAAAACTCCACTAAATGGGAATTCAAGCTGTTATCTAAACAATATGTCAAGCTCATATTGCTATATATAGCAATAATAAGCATGATAGGAAATGAGTAAGTTCTAATTGCAACCTTCAGAGTTTACTAAACAGGGAGAAAATCCTATCTTACAGAAGTTACATGCCTTTTGCATGGATGCAGGAATTACTCATATTTGTTCAGTAAATGCGAACCTATATGCAGCCAGCAGAATGTACTCTAAACAAAAGCCTTACGCAATTAATTAAAGCATCCAACAGCACAGAAAAAAAAATGGAACATAAAAATGCACAAGAGCTATCTACTACCTTGGCACGTCGATGTTTCCTCTGTGCTTCATTTGCTTTAGAATCTTGATCAGGACTTATGTAATCCAGGAGATCTGATACACTGCAAAAAAGGATCACAGGTTTTGGTGCCACCAAAAAATAATAGACAAATGTAAAAGCAAGTAATTTGGGAATACCCTATTAATACCTCAGGTGACCTTTACTTGCAATGGATGCATCTGGCTTTGGAGTTCCATTTCGTGCTGCTTCTTGTTGCTCTAGTGCTCTCGATTCAAAATATTCAAGCCATGCAGCAGCATCCTGCAACAAATAAAAAATAAAAAAATGGGATACTCTTATGACAGTTAATACACCTAAAACACGGCTCTAGTTTATTTTCTATCTCAATAATCCCCTTTCTTAAACATTGCCAATAAAAAAGAAGCCACCCAGATAGCCAAGAAACGAAAATATGACTACATGTGGTTACCTGAGTACGCAGGTCTTCTGGTCCAAGTTTTGATTGCAGTATCCTAAGTGTAGTTTGCTCGTGTTGAACACTTAATGAATATGCTTCCATCAGTGAAAGAGCTATGGCTATAGCATGATAGCTTGCAGCTGTCTGCAAGGTGAAAAAAGCCAAAAAAAAAGAATGTTCAGTTTATTGAAAGATTATGCAGTGCAGAATTTGCAGATAAATAAAACACACACACACACACGGATGCAGGACAAGATCAATAATACTTCATCTTTTGCACAATTGTAATAGAGCTGTCGGATTATGCACTTTGAAGTTTGAATAGTTGAAATTATATACAGCCACACATGTTAGACGTAATCTTAGTTATCACAAGTGTGTGCATTACCCAATGGTCAAGAATTGTATCACAATTGTGTAAAAAATGAGGTACCATCTATCTGTTATATATATATATATATATATATATATATATATATATATAGAGAGAGAGAGAGAGAGAGAGAGAGAGAGAGACCTGTATATGATCTGCTCCTAATAGTCTTTGGTTGCATTTAAGAGCTTCATGTAGGTATCTAAGAGAAACATGAACATTTCCCATGCCCTCTTCCATCATAGCCACATTTATATATGTTGCAGCAGTGTTTGGATGTGAAAGTCCACAAGTAAAATGCAAAAGGTACAACGCACGATTTACATATCTGCCAAAATGCAGTAATGAGATCAAGAGAGCTGATAAAAGAGAAAATAAACCATGGAAAATTATATAAGAACTACATCTGTTAAAGGAACAGGTTCAATAGGAAATTTCCATTTTCCATTACTTCCACCTTTATTCTTTGATTATATGAGCTTAGTTAGGTAGAGCCTAAGAAGCTGCAAGTGTAATTGCTCTAGTAAATCAAGTACAAATTAAACAACTAGTTTTCACTTACTTCAGAGCCAACTCAATGTGTTGAAGGCGATAATAAAATACAGAAATATCCCCATATCCTTTCATCGTATCTGGATGGTCAAGACCAAGTTCCCTCTCATTAATATCCAAAGCCTTCTGCTGATATATGGTTGCCTAAAAAGAAAACAGAAAAAAATCTTGAGTAAAAATAGTGCCACTCTCACATAGTCATATGCAATTTATAATGATGAATGTGCAACTCAAACTTTCCACTCAATAACCGTTGTACAGAGGGAAGATATAATAATGCTTAAAATCCCAAAGCTAAAGCCTAAATATAGCTGAGAAGATTGTGATACCTGATTAAAATCTCCAGTATGGTAGAGAACCACAGCCAGAAGACTGTAAGCACTTGCAGTAGTACGATGGTATGGGCCACATACAGCAATCATCTTTGCTAACGCCTTAAAATGCAAATAATACATGATCTGAGATCAACTGATGTCCAACTACTTAAAGAAATGTAGTTTTATGTCTGGATTGAGTGGGTTATTACCTTTGTACCATAAATGACAGCGTCCTCCACTTTTCCTTTATCAAGAGCTATTTTGGATGACTCTAATAAAGTCCTTCCATCTGCTGAAGTGCATCCCACATGCTGTAGAATACCATAAAAATAGCACAGTTATGTCAGATTTATAAACAGCCAACTCACTGAGAGGTCAAAAAGTAAATCAGCAACATACTTAGAGAGAGAGAGAGAGTGCTACCTTGCATACAGGAACCATGCTGACAATATCATCTCTCTTGAAGGGGCACGGGCATTCCATATCATAATCTCTTGGAACCAACTCCAACCCAATCTGGGAAACAATTACAAGTAATTTCAAGTTTTCAACATAGATAGCAGCTAAAGCATACAAAAGTAATGGTAACTACCTTATGGCAAAGCCCACGGAGAATTGAAATCTTTCTCAGATGCTGAAACTCATCCTCTAGAGACCAACCAAATCTTTTGCTAAGAAATTGTCGTAACCAGTGAACTTTGAGAGCATGGTCTTCATTCAAGCTTTGATCATCCCCCATTCCACAGCTGCCAAGTAAGAAATTCAGGGACGAAGCTATAGTGGCAGAAAGTTCTGCTACATTGTCAACAGATGCGACTACTGCTTTAAGTACATGCTTGAAAGCTCGAGTAACCATCTCATGAATACAAAGTGATTGTATGTGAGGAAGCTTCTCTGCAAGTTCAACCTGATTTGTAGAATGGGATTAACACAAACATAAGTTAATTTCTCAAAGAATTTTGTGTCTTACAGTTCTATCTAATGACTAGAAAGATTCAAGGTTTTGGAAGAGTTGAAGAAATTAAAAAATCCCATCATGTAGCATCATATTCAAAGGAAACAATAGCACCGCAGTAGCAGCTGACTTACAGAATCAGACTTTTACAAAGGAAAAGACTAAAACTCTAAGTGCGTATGTGTGTTGGTGTTATGGGTCCATGGGTACACATGTATGTGTGTGTGTGTGAGAGAGAGAGAGAGAGGGAGAAATTTCCTTACCACTCGACCTAAAGAGCGCATTTGTAGTCCCCTCAAATGCATAAAGTCAGTTAGTGTGCGGCCATCAACTGGAGAAAGTCCAAGTGATCCGAAGTCTGTTACCTAATAAAGTACTAAAATTAGACATAGACATATGGCATCCACAATCATTTGCAAAATAAAAGCTCTGAACAAGTAAAATAGTACCAGCTCTGGTAAAGCAATTTCATCATAATATTTGTACGCCATTTTCATAAGCTCATCCATTGCCTGTTGAAAGAAGTAAACTAAAACAATTATTCTGGAGGTAACAAAAATGAATACTGTCCCACAACAATAAAAATACTAAAAATCACAAGAATATAACGAGCAAGAGAAGTATTAGCATTAACACGTAAAAAAAGAAAATTATTTACTTTGATTTTTGAGGATAAATGCAAAATATATTTGGAAATGGATTCAGAGACCTTTAAATGGAGACTGGTTCCAGATTCTTCCAAACGCGAGAAGGCTTCTTCAGAAATTAGTTTCTTCAGTTCCATCTCACTATTGAGCTCCCCATTGCTTTGCTGTCCGACATTATTTTCCACATTAAATCTGCATGGTCCAGTATCATTTTCTTCTTTCTCATTTGTGCTATTAGGCTTATTATCCCTCTTTTTCAAAAATTTAAATTGTTTTCCAAGACCTTTGACGGCATGTTCAGCCTCATTATCAATCCCAGATCCCATAGAATTCAAATCTGTTGGTGTTTCCTGCCTTTGTAAATATTGTACCCAACAAGAACCAAGTTCCCATCTGATAGATCTTTCATAAGCAGTTGGCTCCCCCTCTAACTTGGTCAAACTTTCTTTAATCACTTTTCGAACAAGACTTTTAGAAGCTCCTGAATCATCCAAATTGCACAGGGGTGACTGGCCTCCTACAGGTGATTCAGCAGCAAAAGACTTGTGCAGCAGAAACCTTAAGCTGCAAATTATTTATCATGTCAAAACTACGTAAATGAAGAAAGACATAAATGCATGCAACATATGTTTTGTCAGTGCAAACCTGCTAGTAATTTTGCAAAATTATGAAAAAAGATAAGACAAAAGTTGACCTATTTCAGTGACTTAGCATCAACCTTAATTGCATTATCATGCAACTTTATTCTTTCTTTGAAATTTTATATACAATGTGTGTTGTAATTTCATTAATATAATGAATGCAAACAAGTCAGGGCACAAAACTAAAAATAGTGGCATTTTATTTTTAGGACAGCTACTGAGTATTCCTGCAACCATTCCTTATCATTTACGTGATACACCACAATGCATTTGAGAATTGTGCCTGGAAGTTAGAGAACCCCCAATTATTGAAAATAAGAAGAGTCATTTCCAAGTCTACAGTGTGCTGTTAGCAGAGTGGATATTCCTAACATGAAATCAGCTTTTGTTTCCTTAGTTTATTACTCAAACCAGGACTAGAAGACAACCACAGCAAGAATTTCGCAGATGAAATTCCCTTAAAAAGGTCAATGACTATGTCCCTTTGTAACATCAGAAAAAGGAGGAACTCCTTTGAATTAAATATCCCCAATACCAGCAATCAAAACATTTTCTATCCAGTTTAGACTGCAAAAATTCCCCCATCATAAATTCAAATGTGATAGACAGAAAACTGTTTAGCTCATACTAGTTAGTATAAAGTTAAACTTTCACATTCTCCAACTATGTGGTTTGCTATGTGCACAAAACAGCAGAGATTGTTCAAATTTGTTGACATTGAAAGCACTGAGTCATAATTCAGACCTGTTAATATTAAGAGCATTAGCCCCTCCCTCTTGTTGATCCTCAATTTCAATATCTTGTGCTTCAAACTTTTCCTTCTTCACATCACCAACAACTTTTACCACGGCAATGTATCCACAATGCCTTACAATGACGATGCCCAATGAGGAAGTATCCTGTCAAGTACTATATTGTTAAGTGCACTTTGTCATAAATTCTTTGTTAAAAAATAAAAATAAAGAAGGAAAAGAGAACCTAGATTTTCTAAAAGCTTTCCTATCAAAAAAAATATAATTATATTGATTCTAAAAAGAAAAAGAAAGAATCTAACATGCTGAATAATCCTGCAATTTCACCAAGTTGAGATGGTCCAATCATGTACAACCAAAAGTAATACTTTAAGTTGAAATGAGCTACAAAGAGAAAATCGAAAAACAAGGATAAAAACAGTAGAAAAGAGCTGCCATCGTGAGATTCTCAATAGTTAGGTTATACACAAAAGTTAAAATTTCCAGGAAGAACCTGAACTATACCTTTTGAGCAACATGCACACATGTATAGAGAGAGACTGACGGATATAGGTAAAATGGGTCATTATCAGGAAAGATCAGACAAAAAAAAAAAAAAATGAGGGACACCCAACCCAAATAAAAAAATTGCCTCCCATTATGGTAGAGCTATCCCACTACCATATATCCAAATTCACTTACGTGAATTTTTCCTATTATGTGTTTGTGTGTGTATGAAAGGATGAAGGAATGAAAGAGAAATGTACATACATGAACAACTACACTCTCGTCTGCGGTAACCCCTTTAAGTAAATTCCTTTGAGCAATTTCCTCCGCAGACATGCCAGATGATTGATTGCCGTTAATTTTTACTTCAGACTTCAAGCTTGCATCTGCAATATCACGTATTATCGTGATGGACAAGTCCCCCACACGATCCTCATGCAAGACTGCACCAGGATGCCAATTTATTGCTTTATCATTTAAACTGGAATCAATGAGATGGCATATTGCTTCAACAGCTTTAAAAATTGAGACATCAACAAATTGGCTATGAAGCAAAAAGGCCTTTCGGTCTCTGACCACCCTCTCCTCTTCGGTTTTGCAAGGAAGGTTAGCTAGTATAGCAAATTCTGTTGCCCATGGTCGTAGATCATGTTCTCCATCTCTTCCCTGGCCCCCACCATTGCCACCCCAATTCTCATCTTCTGCCGGCAGGGGTACAAAGTTTGATGGAGACTCAGCAATAGATGGAGGGACAAGCCATGTATTTCCTCGAAATCCATAAGGAAGATTACCAAACTGAAAAAGGGCAATAAATAAATTAATCAAAGCTTTACACACCTTTTCTTTCAACTAAAGATACGATAAAGTCTCAGTTGCATTTACAGTGGCAAATAACATGTCAGTGTAGGAAATGTTACCTTGTTGTGTTCAACAAAAGCTTTCATTAAGGATTCATATGCCTGCATTAAGCAAAAAGAACACAAATATTAACCAAAATATAGCAGCATGTGAAAAACTAGGATCAAATCCATGAAATGCAATGAAATCCAGCTGTGTATTAACCAAAACCAATCAAATAGCTTCAGTTAAGAAAACAAAAAAGTAGAGTTCCAAATGAAAAGTAGAATCTGGCAAAACTCTGCCGTTAGAGCCGACACAAAGTCGATTGCAAGAAGAGATTTTTACAACCTAACCAAATAGCAGCACTACATTCAAATGCAACAATGCAGCTAAGCACATGGAACCATTGTGAAGACATCAAAACAAGTTTAGACTACTCACATTGGCAAAACCCCGGCTGAGATTTTGCAGAAGATCTACCAAGGAGTGGCTTTGAAAAAACTGCTTCCCCAATGTATAAAACCCTTTAACTGATGCAACCACTTGTATTAACTTTCCATTGCAGATCTTTATCTGTATGCATAGAACACATTTTCAGTTTCACTACACTCATAGGCAAAGAAGAGCAGCAAACATCACATTCCAAAAATAAATAAATTAAAATAACGTAAAACATATGTCACCAAACAATATGGTTATTGCAGATGACATAAAAGTAGTACAGATGCGATTTTATATTTTCATAAACAATTTTCACTTTGAGTTTGATATTTTTAGAAAGCGTTCTCTGAGTTTCAGAAAATCACTTTATAGGTGTTCTTTTCAAGACTACTTTCGTGTGTTCGTACTTAAAAAAGTGCTTCTTGAGAATATCAATTTATCGTCACAACTTTCACCTGAATTTCAAAGAAATCGCCATCTCGTTTCTCTTCGTCTTTACGCTCACATCTCTTCAAATCTGTAAACCAAAATTTAAAAGAAAAAAATATTAATAAACTTCAATTCTTATATGAAAAACGAAATAAATACAGTCATTATAATAAATAACAATAAACTTACGTAAGATCGGAGGAGAAAGGTGAGCGAAAGAGAAGAAGTCATAAAACTCGGAGAGTTTAGGCGTCGGGCGAATGGCCGCCATGTCCCAACAAGACGACAGAGGCGACATAACCGACGCTCCATCGGAGGGTGACGTGGCGCGTAGCCCATTTCGGTCATCGGACGGCGCAGGAGTATTCGATGCTGGCTGATGAGGCCTACTTCCGTTCTTTTTGGCGCGTGATTCTGATGATGGCGGTGAGCGGGCGTTTCTGGTCTTGGAGAACCTGGTGGTGCACGCTACGATATCGAGGAGTCTCCGCACGTGAGCCACCGCCTGAGATTCGTCGGTGTAGTCCTCTGTTCCACATAGTGGCAGAAATGTAATAACAAAACATTTCAGGGGCAAAATTTCATACTTTAGAACTAATATAGAAACAACATAATTTTCACTTAATTTGAGGACCTATGGATAATATTACAAGATTTAGAATAAACCAAACGTATATCAAGGCAGTCCCCTTATATTTGCCGAAATAACAAAAGTCACCGATAGACATCAGAAACATAGGGTGTTTTTTGCCATTTCATGAAACATACGGGAGTTGATTAACCACACTTATAAAACAGGTGCGGATTTAAATACATAAATCATGTCTAACCTAACCTAAAAACAATCTTAGTCTTATGTGGGTTGACAAAGTGAGATTAGATTCTATGGTACAATTTAGAATAGCAATTTGAATAAGGCCAAGCAATGGTCATTTTCATGAAATAAGGTAAACTAACCATTAGCTATAAAAAGAAAGAATCTTTACATCTACCCAAAATACAAGAATAAACGTTTGCTTCCATATATATATTTAACTCATGTGTCTTTCACCCACTTGCACTAATCAATACCAAATATCAAACTACAAAATTATTGGAATAATAATACTATGGGTAAACTATTGCTAGATGACTGAGTAGTTGGACAAGGACTCTTAGATCTATTATTTAAGAGGTTTTAAGTTCGAATCACCTTAGTTACGTATACTCAATCATTAACTTCAGGAGTCACCCGGTTGTCAATAAAAATATCCACCAGAGACCCAGTTACTAATAGAGATATTATTGAAGACTTCAGTTATTAATAGAGATGCTCACTGGAGACTTTAGTTGCTAATAGGGATACTCATTGGAAACCTTAGTTCCTAATATATTTACCCACTGAAGGAAATACCCTGTCCTTAACTTCGTAGCCCCGGGCATTAGAAAAATGCAACTAAACAAAACTTGAAAGACCTATAGTGAGGCCCTAATAGAACCAGCTAATATGCAATAATTTTGTGTGCAAGGCAGCAGTGGAATGGAAGCTAATGATGCTTAGTGTTGGCGATAAAAACAATGTGCGAAGTTAATGAAAATGGACCCATTACCAAAAAGGCAAGATTTGTCCATTTGAGATTTTATTCCAATCATGGTCTCAAGCAGTTACGGATCCATAAATTTTTATTAGAATAAACTAAAATAAAAATTAATTACACATTAATATTTTTTGTTCAAGTGGACCAAAATCCAAAAATTATATATATTAATATTTTTTAAAATATAATTAAGGGTGGGTCATAGCCCACCAAAAAGTAGGCTAGATCCGTCCCTAGTTTCAAGCCGAATACTTCATTGTGAAATCCGACCCTGCTATCAAAATCACCTCTATCTAAAACAACATGACTAATTTTAATGTATGTTTGTATGGTTACTTGTTACATTATTTGTTTCCCTTAAATAAACACGTTTTTTTTAATATAAAAAAAATGTGTATGTGAAACCCAAAAACGATATTAAAAGATATTATTATTTTTTATTGGCACGCACAAAATAGAAATTAGGGCATATTAAACATTGGAAAATGACAAGATTCTATTTGTTAAACTAGCCCTAAGGTTAGGGCACAAATTTTGTCCTATTAATATGATATAAATATTATATTAATGGTCCACTGCAAACTGTTACTCCTGAAATTTCTAGAGCTATTAAAATTGTATACCTTGAGTGAGGAATATTTAAAGCCTCAATGTACAACCACAAGAAGCATGGTGTCAGGTTCAAGATGCAAATTACGTCTTCTAATTAATTCTTCTGGCCTAAAATATATATTTTTTTATTTGCGAAAAAAGATACAATTTTGCTTTCTCCTAGGAATAATTTTACTATTTTTATAATGGTTAAAAAATTATTCAAGAAAGTTTTAAAAATAATTGAGTAAACAACTATTTTCCACCCAAATAATGATTTAATAACATTTTTTCACCTATTTTTAAAATACAACTTTATTATTTAAATATTCCGACATAGTTACAACCTCACACCATCACCAAATCAAATTTTGATCAATCTCAATCACCAAAATCTAACCTTCCACCACCAAAAGACTCATCAGTCTTCCCTCTTCAAAAGTCTCAACAGCCTAGAGCCGTCGGAATATAAATTTGGATAGTAAAATAGTATTTTAAAAGTTTATGAGTGAGAAAATATCATTAAACCATTATTTGGGTGAAAAAAAGTCGTTAACTCAAAAATAATTTTGTCAAAGAAAGAAAGGACTACCACCGTCAATTTCACTCACATTACAAAGAGTCATACAAATAATCAATCCAACCCTTGAAAGAAGGGAAAAAGAGAGACAAATCTTTTTTCCTTCTTTCAAGTGTTGGATTTGGCTCTTTGTATGCTTCTTTATAAGGCTAGTATTACTCTTGTTTTTTTTTTTTTTTTTTTCATTATATTTTCAATTTTATCATCCACAAAATCTACTCAATTTATGGTTTAGGAGAATATTTTATAGTTTAAGCCCGCCTAAATAAATAAATACAAATTAAAAGATATTAAAAGAACCCACATGGGAGGGGTGATACTGAGAAAAAGAGTTTCACCTACCTTCAACCATTTGCAGCAAACATGGCTTCAAAGTAACCACCTCTACTCTGTCATTCAATCTCTGGCCTTTGACCTGATAATTAATTAATTAATTATAAATATTTATTCAAAGCTATATATATATATACACTATAGTGAAAAATAAAAATACCTCATGAGACAAAGAGTAGTTTGTTAGGTGGCAAGTTTCTACATTCACAGCTAATAGCTTTCTCACATCAAGTATCTTGTCAGTGGAGATGCCCTTCACGTAAATAACAAATAATTATACCATTTAATTATCTTCCATTAATGCAGAAAATATAAAGAATATGTTTACCTTGAGAATCACTTGTGATTCATATGGAGTGATGACCGTTATGTCAAGAACACTAGGCACCACCACTGCACAAAAACAAAAAATATGAATAAATGCTTTCATTCAAACATCACCTTTTGAAAGTGATTTTCTTCGTTCCAGAAAAAAAAAAAAACTACTGTCAAATAGATTCAAAAGTGATTGAAATAAACCTTTCTCTTCTTTGTTCTTCTTCTTCTCAGCTTTGGTTTTATTAGTCTTCCCTCTTCCAGACCTTGGAGCCATTGATACTTCAAGTAATCTCTCTTTGATAATCCCTTCAAAAAAAACCAGACACAAATTCAAGAACCCAGTTGCAAGAACATTGATATTATCACCAACAGACATTCAACATAAAAAATTTCACTCTACCAATGGCAGGAATGAACCAATGATGCCTAGATAGGAACAAGCAGAAGCAGAAATGAAAATGTCTTTCAAAAAAAGCGCTTTTGTTAAAAAAGAAAAAGAAATACAAACTGGTAAAGGAAGATAGGATAAGGGGTTTTGGGTTTACCCTCTTTGTGGATTGTTGAGCAATCCTGGCCTCTCCTTCTTGCTAAAAGTCTGATTGCCTTTCTCTCTCTGTCTCTCTCTCTCTAATTATAGGAGGAAGCGGCACTTGCATGAAGACAACGACTCAAACCGGTGGGCCAATGGGTTCAAGATTTTGGGCCGTTGAGATTGTGACACGTGGTGGGTATGGTGGGTTTGCAGTTATAGTTGAGCCAGTTTTGTTTTATCAGATGTTTGGGGCCGTTGGGTTGCGGTCTCACCGGTGCATGAGTGATTAGTGTAATTAATTAAAATCAGGACTCTTAATTTGGCACATTATTACATGAATGAAAGGTGTGGTGTGGTGTTTTTTGTCACATTTTTAGTGGTAATTAGTGCTTGTCAATTGTCATTATCGAGTCTCTTCCCATTATCATATCTTTTTTCCAACTGAAATTTTTTTTTTTTTTTTTCCATTTTCTGAATAAAAATGAGAAATTTATTTGGTTTAAAATTTTTAATTGCATATTCCTTTGATTTATTTGATAAATAAAATAAAAAAGTAATTTACATTCATTTGAAATTTCATATTCCTTTGATTTATCAAATAGAGTAAACGACTTTTTCTCACCCAAGGTTTGCCTTAATGATACTTTCCTATCCAAAAAGTTTCAAAATGCTATTTTTCCACCCAAAGTTTATATTTTGTTGTTATCCAAAGCTGATTTCAGCCGATTTCAGCAACTAAAATTCTCTCTGTCACCGTCATTTGAACATCCGGTCTCTTCTATACAAAACTCTCTCACTCTAACACCTGATCTCTCGTCGATTTTCAAACAACGCAAAACTAGGTTTCCTATTCTTAGCTTATTTCGACTGATTCCGACTACAAATATTCAATCTATCACCACTATTTGATTCACTGGCCTCCACTCTATAAGATCTCTTTTACCTTAGCTCCAAGTAATTCGCTGAACACCGATTTAGAAAGTAAAGTATATTTTGGATATTAACTGAATATAAACTTTGGATAAAAAGTGGTATTTGTCGAGAATGTCATCAAGGCAAACCTTGGGCGAGAAAAGTCGTTTTCTCTTATCAATATCATTCCTTCCCACATTGGAGCGTCTATTAATATGGGTTAATATATCAAATATACGTGTAGTCCCATGCTTTTCCAAAACTATCACTTACAAACCCTATTATAATTTTTTAGGTGTTAAATATATACAAGTTGATCATTATTGAGTAAATGTATTTATATATACACTACTAAATATACATTTTTAATCCTGAATTGACTATTTCACCCCTAGAAAATTATTTGAATTAACAACTGAAACAATTATTAAAAAATTCCAAAATCTTCAAATCAATCACAAAACTTGAATTTCCTATATTCAAGATGAAACTTAAAATCCAAAATGTTTTACATGTTCCAAATCCATGGTGAAAATGTTTGACATGGTCCTCAGCGTTAACCACGATCTTTGATAGTGAAAATATAGTAAATAAATGTTTTGTCACATCAATTTACTGTTAGTATAATTCTGCCATATCAACACATCATAGATTCATAGTATATGGTAAGGGTGTTCAAAAGAATCGGTTGGGCAAGAACTGCGAGGGTACTCGGGATTTGGTTCTGGTTCCTACTTGGCCAAGGAAGGTGCCGTCCAACGGGTAGGTTCCAGTTCTAAATTTTTGGAACCGTTCTGTACGGTTTCGGTTCCTATAATTAAGAACCGGAACCGGGAACTGAGATTAATATAAAATAAAATTAAAGAGTAGGGGGGTTAATAAAATTTTTTGTAGAAAAAGTAATATGAATATATTTATATTTCATAACATTTAAAGTAAGTTGGTTTGACTTTTGAGAATCTACCTATACAAAGTAATGGAGTTTGTAATTTTGAATTTATAATTTGTAATTTTTTTATTTTTTTATTTTTATTTTTTAAACAAGTGCCAAGTGGGGGGTATTTGTAAGTTTTTAAGGTTTTTTTTCCATTTTAAAAACTTTTGGGGGGTCATTGTAATTTTTAGGATACCCAGAACCGGGTTCCAAATTTCAAGGAACCATCGGTTCCGGTTCTGATTCTGGTTCTTTCAAAAAATACAAGATACCCGGAACCAAACACCCCTAATATATTGGATGCATGTGAATCACAATCACCTAATTTATGTTGCATGTTTTAGCAGTTAATTATTAATTAAGGAGTTAGCGACTTTTTCCCACTCAAATTATAGTTTAATGACACTTTTTCACCCATAAACTTTTGAAATATCATTTTATTATCCAAAATTATATTCCAATGACGAATCGAAAGCAAACTCGGTCCAAGCTATCCAAGCTTTTGAAGAGGGAAGTCTATGACTCTTTTGGTGATGGAAGGTTGGATTTTGGTAGTTGAGATTTATCGGAATTTGACTTGGGAGGGACGATTGAGCAAACCCTAATTGTTTGATTGCTGGCAATTGGCAGGGTCAGCAGAAGTAGGGTTTAAGGGGTTTTGGTGAACGATGATAAAAAAAGAGAATGGTGATGGTGTGGGATCGCAACGATGCTAGAATCGAAAAGAGAATATAAATTTAAATAGTAAAATAATATTTTAAAAGTCTGTGGGTAAAAAAATATCATTAAACCATTATTTGGGTGGGAAAAAATCGTTTACTCTTAATTAAGCCAAATAAATGTATGTCCACATAATGTTAATGAAATATGTACTTGCTATATCTTAATAATAATGCATATTTAAAAGTAAAAATTTTAGGTTTGTCAATTATTGAAATTAAACGTGAAAGGGATGTTTTCATCCTTTTTCTAAATCACCGCTGTTCATTCATAATCACAACCGTGGACTTATCTTCCCAAATATTAATTGGAATTAAAAATAAATAAAACAAACCGATCACGTTAACATATGTTTATTTAATAAAATTATGTAAATTTATATTTATATTTATATTTTTTCATTATAAATATTGTTTTTAATAAGTTTTAAATTATATGTATTTTAATTTATTGAATATGTAACTTGTGGTTATAAAATATTATTTGTTTTAAAGTGTGAAGATTTTTTTTATTTAATTTGTATATATTAAAATGCAACTCCCAACCTCCTTAGATCTCACATGCTAGCCATTAATACCAACTCGCAAGCGCCAAGCATGCTTTACAACCAAATTAATTTTAAAAGAAATAAAAAAGTGTAAAATGAGTAAAGCATGTACATAAATGTTTATTGTAATTTTAATTCTTTAGTTTAATTAATTTATTAAATCTCTACCAATAAATTAATTATTGGTCTGACATGAAATGTTTCTAAGTGATCACTAAAACAAGAAATCGGCAGAAATATAATATGAGATATTTTGATTTTCGTAAAACTTTAATATTTGTATTTATTTTAAATATTACAAAGTGTATATAAAATAATTAATGTGGCATGCAAGAAAAGTTAGGTTTCATAATAAAAACTCATTAATTTAATAATATCACACCAAAATCATGAAGATATAAAATATCACACAAAAAATCAAGAAGATATAATAAGCGACATGTTTTCACCCAAAGTTTAGCGAAATGACAAGTTCCTACACCCAAAGCTTAGCGAAATGACAAGTTCCTACACCTGATTTCTGAAATTTTAGATTTTTACCCTTAAAGTAATACTGTTAATGACTGTTGGGTTCTAACACAGATGCAGAGGGCGTTATTACCAAACTACCCTCCCAATGACCCAAACCCACCAATGCACGACCGCTGTCTTAGGCCAATCCGGCTTATGTCGTCCAACACCACTAACACACTTCCCTTGACCCAATCACCAAAACCCCTTTCATCCCCCACCCAATTGCACCACCTTTCGTTGGCCAAAAACTCGCCAGAAAACCAATCAATAAGGCAAGGAAGCTAAACAAACAGGACAAGGGTGAAAATTTCGTTAGTTTTCAAGTGAAAACCGTCGAAAATCAATGTAAAAACAGACAGCGGAGGCACCAACAATGGAGGCCAGTTGAGAGCAATTTCCCTTATAAATGACCATTTTAGTCTTTAACTATTAAAAAAAAAAAAAAAAAACAAACGGTATTAATTTAAGGATGATAATCCGAAATTTATGAAACTAGAGGTGGGCACTTACCATTTCGCTAAAGCTTGGATGGGAACATGTTGTTCGCTTCATATAATATTTCAAACATAGCATGATCATGTCAAGATTTTCGAAGGCTAATACTTGAGTGGTTTTTTTTATGAATTTTCTGCTTCAATGAAGATTTGTTGGATGTTAAAAAGGAATAAACAAAGATTTATATTGACCTAAATTAAAGTACATTTATAGAATTAAATTAAAGTACATTTCCATAATAAACCTATAAGTAATCATCTTCCATTTATTTTTTATTTTTATATATAGACGGCAACAAAATTCTTCCTATTTGACTCTTTGAGATATTACGTAATAATTCTCACCAACTACCACCGTACAGGCGTACACATGTTTTTCCTTTCCCTTTTTCTAAATTAACACCTCACGAACTTGAATTTGTACTATATATATATATAGAAAATATAAATTAAATAACTTATTAAGAATATGATTAACAAAATACTAAGTTTTAGTGTTTTACAAATATTTTAAATGGGCGGCATTTCATTTTCTGGTATTTCCGGTCCATTCTATGTAATAAAACTTCATCAAATTGTGTAGCATTGTCTTACTATTTGTTTGGCCCAATACTTAATATTATATAAAACTATTTTAATACATATCATAACACTAATTTCTTACATGTTTGATATACATATATTGTGATTACTAATTGTTTTTTTGTTTTTTTAATAACTGAGGTGTTCGGAGCAGATTACGCATACCTTAATTAAATCATTAGGGGAAGCTATCTTACAACAAGTCAACAACCCATTGTAGCAACCCTCAGATAAATCATAGATAAAGGTACTACATTTTGCGCCTAGTGAAGGAATCGAATCTGAGACTGTAGGTTGAAGCCAAGCATAACGCCCTTAATTATTAATGTTAAAAGATAAAATTTCGGAAAACTTTCTTGCATTCAAATTTCAAAAGGAAAATATTTGCATTTAAAAGATTTTGTGTATATAAAGTTATATGTTTAAATAAGAATACTATAATCCTGTTAAGATAGCTTAAACTTCACATAGTTAAACAGTTATATAATATCAGATATATTAAAATATACTTAATCAAATTAGTTTTAATTTACTTAATCAAATTCATGGTTTTCCAAGTCATGATTATGTAAACTTGACATAAAGCTCTATCGTAATTTTGAAGTCGATGAAACTCATATTTAAATAAGAGTATTTAACTTAAACTTAAACCTTTAGATCTAATTATTAATTAACTATATGATTAAGGCCAATACCCCCCCTCACCCCACCAGACATTTTTATAATAAGCTAGGTTTTGGGTAATTAAGACGAGTTTGATTTGCAAATATTAATGTAGTTTAATTAATTAATTAATAGGATTTTGTAGCCCATGTTTAAGACCAATGAAATTATTTTAAGTGAATATTGCAGTCCACGATGTTAATTAGTAAAGTGAGATAAAATTTAAGCACGTGATGCATAATCTTCAACTACCATTATTCCAAGTTCCAAGTAGTAGTTGAGAAGTAAAATTTCAGACAATGAATCAATTAACTGTTGACGAAGAACATAGTCAATGCATTGACTTTTGGTATTTCCACGTGTTTCATAAAATCTAATTAAAATCATTCATATATTTCATAAATAAATTTCTACTTGATATTTTTAGTAGAAGTGATACATATATATATAATCAAATCCAAATCGAGATTATTATCTATTAATCTTCTTATATCAAAAATAAAGATTACATTTGAAATGATATATCATAAAAAAAAATTAATATTTTAAATAAAACATTATGTATTCTCTTTGTTCTGTTATATTTTCTCTTTCTCTCTTAAAACAAATTTTCTTTTTTTAAATCAATATTTTTAATACAAAATTACAAACGAAAATCAACCAGTGACATATTTGAGACAAACTTTTCATGATGAACAAAATAAATGATAATTTAAAGAGGTTTTTAGACAAATATGTCTTATGCATTTTTCATTTTTCGCGTTTTTGGACAAATATACTGAATACGTTTTCATTTTTTGCCTTTTCCCAATCATTTTCAAAAAAAAAAAAAAAAAAATAAAAAAAACACACACACAAAATCATTAACAAAAAGAAAAAAAACACACTCTAATTATTCGAATAAAAGAATAGATTGTATGAATGTTAAAGATCAAATTATATGTCTTTCTGTCATGAAGATGTACACAACTCAAATATTATCTAAATTTCCAACCGCAAATCAAAAAGTCGGAAACGCATGTTATGCTTGAATATTGGAGAAATAAAAAGATTGTAAGTTTTCAATAAAGTAGACAAAATTATTTCTTTTTTTGGTAAAAGTCTCGGGTCTCACTATACTCGAGGGTATAAGACTAATCCCGATCAGGGCTCGAGTTAGTACTCCTGACCACAAAGTGCTTTCAGTACGGTTCAAACCAACCCTTGATATTACAGGTAAAGTTCATCCCACTTAGAGCCTAGTTACCTAGTTGGGCCACATCTCATGGTAGACAAATTATTTCAATAAAGCCAGAAACGCATCTCATATGAAAAAAATTGTATACTTTTAGTAGTTTTAATATCCGAAATTTGTTTCATATATTATCTTTAAATATTTATAATGAGTTTAAAAACTATAGAAAAAAAAATAAGGAATATTAATTTTTTAATTTTGTATTTAAAAAATGTTTTTGAAATTTAAAAAAAAAAAAACCATAATGCTTTAAGACCTTTATAAACCTTCTGCCTATAACCTATTCTAAAATAATTTTTTTTTTTCATATTATTTTTCAAAGACATTTTGTAAATTTTTTTTTTTTTTATTTCGTACTTTCAAAATTATAAAACATGTATAATGATTATATTTAGAGACAATTGAATTTCTGAAAATAAAAATAGTTTAAACATGCACCCATAATATAACTCTCAACACTTTTTTTCTAAATATATTCGATCCACAAAACAATAAATGTATTCCAAAATCGGCCCAATACGTTTGAGGACGCCGATGTGATATAGCTTATGTGGCAAACCAATTGTCATCATTTTCGAATTCTTTTTTAAATTCAATTTAAATATCAAAAAAATTATAATTTGCTTGATAAGAATATTATACAAAACATAATTTTGAAAAAGTGGAAATAAAAAATCAATTGTGTGTTTGTTTCTCTACTTTGAGTAGGATTTTTGAAATCCTGATTAAAATACGTATTTGTTTCCTTTATTCTATAAATCTAATTTTATTATATTTAACTATTTTTAAACCTCTAACATTTGTTAATTTAACTAAACACTCCCAATAAAAAAGTTTAAAAATTAACAAAAACACCCTCACCCACCCATATTTGTCAGATTCTG
This sequence comes from Pistacia integerrima, assembly GCA_026225825.1. Lineage (NCBI taxonomy): Eukaryota > Viridiplantae > Streptophyta > Magnoliopsida > Sapindales > Anacardiaceae > Pistacia > Pistacia integerrima. The sequence continues at coordinate 13,165,261 of CM047750.1, read as the reverse complement.
ATCACCACTGTCAGAAGGTGGTCGGAATCTGGCATAATGGCGCACTATTGGTTGAATTTGATCGGTAGTGCGTCGATCTAGTTTTTTTTTGCTAGAACCACAGTGGATCTGGCCGGAAAAGGCCAGATCTTTGGCTGTAGCTAGTTGTCAATGACGGCCAATCTTTGACTATCGTTAACGACCAAATGTGGCCATATCAGTGCACGATCGACCAGATCCAACTAGTCGTTAGCCATTATGGCTACTTTTGACCACCCTCTAGCGATGGTGGCCGGCTGCTAGCATTTAATGGGTGGATGAGGGGTATTTTTGTTAATTTTTAATGTTTTATTGTAGAGGTGTTTAGTAAATTAACAAACACAGGAGGTGTTTTGTTAATTTTTAAATCTTACCTCAAAATAATCACTCAGCCCAACTTTTTCAAAAATCCTATCCAAAATAATAAAACAAACACAGTTATTAATTTATCTACTTTTTAAGCCATGGAATGAAAACCTACAGTCAAGACATCTTATTTTATATTATAAAAAGAGTTAATTACTTTTTCCCACCCAAATAATGATTCAATGATACTTTTTCACCATCGGACTTTTAAAATATAATTTTACTATTCAAATTTATATTTTGGTGGCGAACAAAGAGCAAACTCTATCCAAGTTGTTAAGGCTTTTGAAGAAGGGAGGCCGATGAGTTTTTTGGTGGTGAAAGGTTGAATTTTGGTGGTTCGGATTGATCAAAATTTGACATGGGAGGTGCGGTTGCACAAACCCTAATTGCTCGATTGTCGGTGATTGGCAGGGTTGATGAGAGTAGGGTTTGAGAGGTTTTGGTGAGTGATGATAGGGAAAAAGAATAATAGTGGTGTGGGGTTGTAACGATACTAGAATAAGAAACAGAGTATAAATTTGGGTAGTAAAGTGGTATCTTAGAAGTATGTGAGTGGAAAAGCGTCATTAAACCATTATTTGAGTAGGAAAAAGTCGTTTACTCTTATAAAAAAATTACTACAAGTATGATCATAATCAATAGGGAGAATGACATTTTCCCACCCAACGTCTGGCAAAACGACACTTTCTGTAACGCCCCACTTAAGGTATGTAGTTAAATTATTGTTGCATTGCTTGAATGTTTATTGATTTGTTCTCATTTGAGCTTGCATGTTGTTATTTTTGGTTGGTTGGCCCTTAGTTGAATTTTGTTAAAGTGTATATGTTTAATAAAAGAAAATTTTGGGCCCAACTACTTATGTTATTGTACATGTATTTTATTATGTATATTTTTATGAGTATTTGAGTAAGAAGTAGTTATTACACTTTCCCACCCTTCAAGTTTCAAAATGACACTTTTCCACCCTTCATTAAGTTCTATTATGTTTACTGTTAATATTTGATTGAAAATATGAAAATACCCTTAAATATTTGATTTTATAAATTTTTTATTATTTTTTAATTAACCAAAAAGTTAAAAAATAAAAAATAGTTAACTACAACTAAAAAGTAAAGATTAATACTGTGGAATTGTTTAAAGTTAAATGACCTTAATTTTTATTTATTTATAATTTCATCAATATCCCATCAGGCCATCACTATTATTCAATAATCTACTAAATTTATGGCCATGTTTTACGGCCAAATTCCGGTGGTAGTGACTGGAATCTGGCACTGCAGGTGGTGGGGGTATTTTTGTCATTTTACATGTTGGGGGTATTTATTATATTAGCAAACTTAGGGGGTTTTTTTATAAATTTTTAAAATTTACCTCGTAATACTCCCATAGTCAATTATCCAATACTATCCCCAAAATCTTATCCAAAATAATAAACTAAACGCACCCTATAATGTTTTTTATAATATAATGTTTTTCATTTTTATTAATTAATATAGAAAATCAATATTCCTAATTAATTAAATAAAAAAAAAAGTATCTTTACACTTGAACTAATGAATAATCGAGTAAATAATTTGACTTAACAAAATTTTAATTTAGAATAAACTAATTAAAAAATAAACTATTTAAGGGTATCTTCGTATTTTCAGTTAAATATTAACAGAAAATACTAACAAAACCTAATGAAGGGTGGGAAGTGTCATTTTGAAACTTGATAGGTGGGAAAGAGTCGTTTTGCCAAACCTTGGGTGGGAAAATGTGGTTCTCCCTAATCAATATGTCTAATTTCCTTGGCTTTCCTTCAAGTTTGCGCTAGGGATGAGCGTTTGACCAGCCCCGGCCCGACTAGGGTGGGGACAACAGCGAAAAAATCCCCAACCCTAGAGACGGAGCAGGGATGGGGATGTAGTTCGCCCCGCCCAGCCTATCTACAACAAATTTATTAAAAACTTTTTTTTATCTTTAATATATTTTGTATAAAATTAGAATCTCATGATTTAAGATTTTAAGTCATGTATCAAATTATCAAGATTTGTGATTGTTATCTTAAATATATTATTGTATATTTTAATTGTGGAATAAAAGTAACTTAAAGGCGTGTAGTCTAATTTCACAAAAGCGGTAAATTAATTCTTCCATGATGAAGATGAAGTGTTGAAATGAATAAATTTAAAATTGAATGAATGAAAATGAAAATGTTAAGATTTGAGAGTCAAATAATAAAATTGAAACCACCCTTGGGTGGCTGAGTAGTTGAATAAGGACTCTTGGGATATTACTCAAGAGGTCATGAGTTCAATTCACTTCAGTTGCTAATAGGGGTGGCCACTGGAGGTTACCCAGCCGTTAACTTTAAGGTCCTAGGGATTAATTGAGATGCAGACAAACTGACACGGACACCTTGGTCACAAAAAAAAAAAAAAAAAAATAATAAAATTGATCTATGAAAATGTTAATTCACCAAGTAAATTATATTAAGATTGAATATAGTTTATTAATTTTATGAAAATGTTAAATGTTTTTCTTAATTCTCTATAATATTTAATTAAAATTTGTATATTATATTAAACATTAAAATACAATTAAGATTTTTGAATTTAGAATCATATCTTCGTTTGAAAATAACATTATTTTATTTTAATTTAATGGTTTACAAATTTTAAAGACTTAGATGTAAGAATTATGATGTTGATTGCTGATGTATCTCTAATTATATTAATAATTTCTCATCATTTGATTTTGACTTATGCCCCCTTACCAGATTGTTCTTAAATTTTAATAAGGTATTAATCATATTATTATATTAAGTTTTTTTTACTATGTTATACGGTTTATCACCAAAAAAAACTATACAAAATCAATATAAAAAGAAGTTTGAAATAATCCACTGTTCAGGGAAAATTCCCCGTGGAGATTAATACTCTCAATCCCTGAACTCCAGGGAGGGGTGCGACGGGTGATCCCCCAAAGGGTTGGGGACAGGGTCGAGGAAACCATCCTCGCGCCCATCTCTAATTTGCCTAATAGTTTTAGAATTACCTGTTACCTCATTTGTAACCGTTTTCTAGATTAAAGATAGTAAAAAGATTGAATTATATTTGATAACAAAACAAAATATAAAAAAATTTCATCGGAAATATCTACATCAACATATGATAAAAAAAAATTTATAGAAAAAATAATAGATTCAAACTAAGATTAATCTATTTAAAATCCTAGATTGGTCTTGAAAGTCTTTTGAAAGTTAAAACCCATCTATTCTATAAGCATTTTTGACCTTTTTTAAGGTTTTGTTTAATTATCAATAATTGAAGACACTTTAGAGGAGATTTTAACTATTCTTACAAGGAAGATTAACCATAATTTTCAATTTATTGGAGTTGATATATTGCAGTAAAAGTTATGGGATCTAATTGAAATTTCCCCTAATTAATATCACTCAAGTCTCGTCTCGTCACTCACACCTCTGTCCTCACTATCAAAAAGCGCGCGAAACTCAGCGGCCTAAACCCTAGCGAGTATGCCGGAGCTACCGGAGGTGGAGGCGGCCAGACGGGCCATAGAAGAGAACTGTGTGGGCAAGAAGATAGTGAAGTCGATTATAGCTGACGATCCCAAAGTGATCGACGGAGTCTCTGCGTCGGAGTTCGAGGCCTCTCTTTTGGGCAAGACCATCGTATCTGCTCATAGAAAGGGCAAGAACATGTGGCTTCGTCTCGATTCTCCGCCTTTTCCTTCTTTCCAGTTCGGTACATTTCAGTAAAACCCTAAAAAATAGAAAAAAAAATCACCTTTTTGACGTCCTGTTTGGATGGGTTGTTCACGCTTTTAGTTATATTATGGTGTTTTTATTATCTCAAAAGCGCATTTGTGTTGCTTTGTAATGTATGGAGAAAGGGACAAGATTTTAACACTAAAAATGTGTTTGCGATACTGCAATTTGGAGAAGCATTTTGTATGTGTTTTTTTCAAAAGGCACTTGCTTTTTGAGTCAAGGAAATACATTGACAGTACTTTTCAGAGAACTTGGTTGCTGCTTTTATGGAAAGTTTAGTTAAGAGTTTTAACAGGAAAGTTTTTGGCACTAAAAATGCATTTATGTGTTCTTTTTTTCGAAGAAGCAATTCTTGTGTTTTTCTTAAAGAACTTTTGCGTCAAGGAAAAAAATACTTAAGAGAAACCTGGTTTGCGCTTTTACGTAAGGCTTGTTCAAGTGTTTTAACATGAAAGCTTTTGTCACTAAAAATGCATTTTGAAGATGCACTTCATATGTTTTTCTTAGAAGCACTTTTTGGGTCTAGGAAACACTTGGGAGTGCTTTTAAAGGGAAACTTGGTTGGTCCTTTTACAAAGAGCTTGTTTGGTGTTTTTCCATCAAAGCTTTCAGTAAATGCGGCTGTGTGTGTTTTTATTTATTTATTTATTATTTTTATAATACATTTTAAAAAAGAACCCTTAGGATTTGATCTTTAGATATCGGATACGATATGAAACGATAGTAGATGAGTTTCCATGCTGATGCGGTTTAATGCATTTCAGGGATGGCAGGAGCTGTTTACATTAAGGGGGTTGCTGTTACAAAATATAAGAGGTGAGGTGTGGTCATATATATAGTTGTGTTGTATTGACTGATGCAATGAAATGTAAAGTTAGATCAATAGTCATTAAATGAAGATTTGTTTGCTTTGTGGAAATGAAAGGCATTAATGCGACCTTTATCATGTTGTTTGTATGTTGCATTAGAAGGAAACTGCAATGGGAATGTGTGCAAAATGCCATTTTTGGATTCAAAATTTATGCGAGAGTAATTTCTGATTATTATTCTTTTAGTGAATTATCTCAGATAATTTAACCAGTTTGGCTTTGATGCTTTGTTTATTTTACTAATTGTTCTGTATAGAACAATTTGCAGTCACTAATTTTAATGATTCAAATCTTGCTTACAGGTCTGCTGTAAAGGACACTGATGAATGGCCTTCAAAATATTCAAAATTCTTTGTTGAAGTAAGAATCACTGCTCACAATTTTTTATATTATTTTGCTTTTACTCTGGACCTAACCATTGCATGCAATGCCCTATTTTAGCTTCTACTCTTGTAATGGATGCCCACAATACTCGGTGTTAATCTTATTAATAACCTTTGCTGCTTGACCAAGGTCCTGTGCTCCTATTTAACTGATTTATTTCCCTAAAAGGCTGTGCCCAATATCTCAAATTAGGACCACAAAAATCCCTGTTCAAATTGTAATTTGATGTCCTGCTGTGTTGTGATTGTGTGGGAGGAAGTTATGTTTATAGCTTTTTTCTTGACCTATGTATTTGATTAATTTAGTATGAGTTGCTTATTAATGTTATCTATCACTACTAAATCTTGATGGCCCAGTCAGTTTGTTTCAACTTTAGTGGCAACTAAGCTGGTAGCACATTGTCGAATGCTGAGATTATTCTCTGTTCATTTTCTCTTTAACACGGAGTCTCGGCTTTTTAATTATGTATTCTGATGTTAAAAGTCATTTTCTAATAGACATGAGTTTGAGCGTACACTGTCCAATATTGTTTTAGAATTCTGATTTTGAATAAGTATCCAGGACTCAACTGGTCTTGATAAAAATAGTTCCGTGGTGCAGTCTATTACGTTTGTTGTTTCCTTGGCAAGAAATGCCAAACAGTGGTTGGAATTTCTAGGTGCCATGCCATTATATGTCCTCTAAAAGCATTTCTTTATGTAACCTGCAGATTATTTGTTATCCATGTGGTATGTCTCTTGATTCCAGTTTCTTTAGCTGTGCCATTGAAACAATTTATTCATAATAACTGAGGAAGTATGCATGTATTATCATGAAAAATATCTTATCTACCATTGTACTCATGAAAAAAGTAATTTCTCCATGTGCAGCTAGATGATGGTTTGGAGATGTCTTTCACTGACAAGAGGAGATTTGCTAAAGTCCGCCTACTCAAAGACGTAATATAACATCATTAGCTAGTCTATATATAAATGATGCGAATTTACTTTGGTGCCATTATGCTAATTTTTTTGTAATTGTTTTGTTGGTATAGCCGGCTTCTGTAGCCCCCATATCTGATCTTGGTCCTGATGCACTATTGGAGCCTATGACAGTTGATGAATTTACCGAATCGTTAAGCAAAAAGAAAATTGCGATTAAGGCTCTATTACTTGATCAGGTTAAAACATTTATGCGTATTCCTCTTCCTATTTCCTAATATTGTTTACATGATGTTTGATATTCTAAACAATTTTAAGAGAAGTTATAAGTGATAGAACCTTTCTGGCCTGGTTATTTGGGACAGATTAGCTTCAGCCACACATCATAATTCTCTTTCTCTCTCTCTCTTAAAAGTAAAGGACTGGTTCTTTTAATTGAATCTTCCACTATGTGATTAATGACTTTTGGTGACTGTTTATTTAAAATCATTAAAAGTACGGTTCTTTTAAACTTTCTTTGATACTCACAGCTCTCTTTACCGTATCGATATTGACTCTTATGATTTAATCACTTTTGCAGAGTTTTATTTCAGGAGTTGGCAATTGGGTTGCAGATGAAGTTTTATACCAAGTTAGTGAACACCTTTTTGTCCAATTTCTGTTATGTATTTTTGATAAGTATTTGGGTCATATCATTTGCTTAAGTAAAGAAACTTCAACATATTGTGTAGAGAAGGATGAAAACTGTTGGCTTAGGGAGGGAGAAAGTACATGATGGCCTATGAACTTATTTGGTATAAGGAGAGAATGTTTATAAGAATTTATGTAGCTCAACTCACTGAATTTCATGCTTTGTATTGTTCCAGCTTGATATTGGAAGCCAATATTGCTACTTTATTTATGTAATGTTTTGGTATATGTAAGAACCATTCTGTTGTTGCTGGAAAATGATTTTTATATATATACTAGTCTCATCTTGTGAGCTAAATGAACTAACTTAAGCCTGAGTCAAATAATGGTGTTTGATGTTTCTAATTCTATTTCATGCAGGCCAGAATTCATCCGCTGCAAATATCTGCCAGCTTGTCCAAAGAAAGTTGTGCAACTTTGCTCAAGTGCATCAAAGAGGTAAGAGCAAGTGCTTAAATTTTGTGTTTTAATTGCAGTTATAGAAATTTGTTGTACAAAATTTGTGCTCTTCATGGAGAATATAGAGAAAACCAATATTTGTAGGTTGTTCAAAATGCGGTTGAAGTTGATGCTGACTGCAGCCGCTTTCCTCTTAAATGGTTGTTTCATTTTCGATGGGGCAAAAAGCCTGGAAAAGTTAGTGGTAAGATACCTATGACTTGACTAATCTCTATGACAATGCAATTTATTTTACAGGTAATTGAAAAAGCCATTGAAGTTGGGGCAGATAGTAGTCAGTTTCCTAATAATTGGATTTTTCATTCCCGCGAAAAGAAGCCTGGCAAGGCTTTTGTTGATGGTTTGGTTTCTGTCCCTTGTGATCTCTCCTATATTATCACATTTAGTTCCCTCTTTTCATATAAACAATAGCTTTTGTTTGTGTCTGTGTAGCACTCTGTGCATGTGGTGGTGGCCATTATTATTATTATTATTTTTTTTTTTTCCTGGAGTTCTTGCAAATTATTTTAGTGTTGGCATTGACTTACTGGCTTGACTCATGATTCTCTAAATAATGGGCCCCTTAATTCATTTCATTTTAGAAAACTTTATCGTTTCTGTTTTTATCAGGAACTTTAGTTTCCTTGGTTAAAACATTGATGGTCTTTTGTGTAATGGCAGGTAAGAAAATTGATTTTATTACTGTCGGTGGTAGGGTAAGTAACTCTAAGAACAGGGCTGTTTATGTTATTTTACTGTTCTATCGAACTAGTTGATGTGATGGGTCTGCATTCCTGGTTGCAGACAACAGCTTATGTACCAGAGTTGCAAAACCTAAATGGAGTCCAATCTGCGAAAGCAGTTGTTAAACAAAGGAAGCAAACTTCTAAGAGAAAAGGCAGTGAGGATGATGACGGAGACAATGGTGTTGATGCACCAGAAAGTGCTGTGGAGGAGGTTACCGAAAATGTAAAATCAAAGAGAGGGCGGAAACCTGGGGGTCAAGGTGCAAAGCCTTCAAAGAAAAGAAAATCTAAAGAAAGTGATGATGATGACAGCAAGCATCATGCTGGTGATGACGATGACGATGCTGATGAATTGCAAGAAACAAAATCAGGGAAGGCGACAAAGAATAAACAAGCTAAGGCTGTGAAGACATCTAAGGAAAAAGTTACCAGTCAAAAAAGTAAGAACCAAAAGAAGAAAGCAAAGTAGGTTGCTGCTGAGGTTACCGGTCCATGTTCCGGAAGACTGAAAGTGTGGTCGTATTTTGTAAATTATCGTAAATGGTGCATCCTTTTTGTTATGACTCCATGTCAGTTCTGATTCATTGGCAATCTTTCCTGGACTTGCCAGTGAGTTCTGTGAAGTGTGAAGACTAGCCGAACTGGAATGACTCTGAATTTTGGATAAACCGCATTGTCTTAAATTCAACCTTTATGGAATTATCGTAATGCAAACAGTGTGTAGTTATTTTGCATTATTCATGATTTGGGGTTAGATTCAGTCACCAAATAGTTCAAAATAAACGGAATGCAGTGGATTTCTAAATTGCTGTCACACTTCGGAATCGTAAAATTATCGACAGCTCAATATTGTATTTACAATAATCAACTTCAAACTTCAAAGTTAAACCCCCTAAAGGAATGACAGAAAAAAACCTTCTTTATGAATTTTCCTATGTGGGGATGACACCAATGTTGAATTAATTGTGTTTATTTGTGATTGCATATGTTCATAACCTTAGAGCATTGCAAATTGGCTTGTCCATTCAATTGAATCAATTCCATATATCAAAATTTAGATAATAAATTTCGTAATCCAAAGAGATTCATAAATTTGTTGACTTCTCATTTTTCACTGTAACTTATGCATAGAGCTTCATACAAACAGAGAAACATTGATATCAGAATCCTTGCACAAATAAAAGCTATGCAATATTCACATTCAAGTGAGATGAATCTTGAAGGTATGGTGGTTCGGTTCTTGAGTTTAAAAGACTAGTCTCAAAGCATCGACAACTTTCTCAGGCCTGTTAATATTGTTCAATGATCAAAATGTTAACAATTAGAAAGGAGAAAGAAGTAGAAAATACAAATAAATGAGAGTGAATTACCAGTCTTCTTGTGGCATATGCCCAGCTCCTTCTATCAACTTGAGCTTCACCACACCAGGGTTTCCTTTTTGGAACTCTTCTGCCACAGATTGGGGCAAATACTTGTCTGATATTCCCCACGCAACTAGCACTGGTTTGTCCCAGCTGTAGTCCGAAAGCAATCAAGTTCATAATGCTCAACAAAGTCAAATATAAAGTTCATAGGCCAGAGAATAATTGAAGCAATAAGTTAAAGCCCACAAAATACAATGGATTTTTGGAATAAGAATCATGTTATGGGGCAACACATTTTAATACATGCATTTCTGGTTTTATATTCAAGCGTTTGATTTCAATCACTCGGGAATTCCTGGCAAGCCCTTACGTTAGGAAAACTCCAAGATGACTACCATCCTAAAAGTGGATTCAACATGAGTAATTATGATGACTATTTGAAGATGTTTTGCATCAGGAAACAAAAATGTCGTCGCTCAGATTATATTAAGCTTATAGAACATACATGGAAAAGAAATGTTAGAAGTTACTTTTCAACACAGCTCATGCAGAATACAGAGCGGGTTGCAAAAACTAGCACCATTTTACACTGGACTAATTTAGCCACTAGAAGCCATGTCTTGAAGCTTCATATACATTGTCGAACTTTCTTATTCTTTCATTATTATTGTTTATCTTTCATAATACTAACTTAAAGGCAAACTCTAGCATAGAACCAAGTACTGATTCATTAGACAAAATACTCTTTTCTAGTTCAAGAGATTTTTGATCCAATACCATATGTTACTTACACTTGGTTTAATCTCAACAAATTATCAAATTTAGCCAATATAGAAATGCGATATGCTTGTTGTTAGCGTTACTAATTTTGTGTTTGTTTCATCCAAGGCTAAAACAAACCAAAGTAATTGCAAATACCACACCAATACAGTTTTCCTTCGGCAGTCTGGAAGCAACTAAAACTAAAATCCAGCCAACAATTTCTTGATTTTATTTTTTTATTTTTTTTCGAATCTCATAAGGCTCAACTTCTCTTATCATGAAAGTATTGATTTTCAACTTAAAACTGAAGGAGCATGTCCAAAGTAGTTGTAACCTAGAACAGAATTATAAAAAAGAAGATCCAGAAAAATTGTACCTTCCTGAAGCAAAGCCAGATGCTATTTGACTTAAGGTATCTGTGAAATTAATTTTTCTTGTGGCTTCAAGCAGAGCTGAAACACCAAAACCGAGAGAACATGAAAGTTAGCTGGTACCATATTTTTACTACACAAATCAATCCAAGGAACATTTATCAATAACATAAACTCGGCAGGAAATCTAAAAGCTGAATTTAGTCACAAACCAAATCCAGGTCCACTGCTTGATAGATATGGCAATCGATAAACGTCGGCCTTTTCCAGCTTCAAGACATAGCTGTGGATGAATATATTAGTTTTGTAAGAGAAATACCTACGAAATAATAAGTGAACTAAAAATAAAGCTTATTAGCAACTACGATTTTCAGTTATTTCTCTAGGAGCAAACTTACAATTTAAGTGTGCTTCCTATATAACAAAGCTGACCAAAAACTTTTATCTACTGCTCACTGAAGTTGCTCGTGAATGCATCATTCAACTTCAACATAAAGTGATATCATGGTGCAAAATTTTGAATTCAATAAAATAGTTAAGGTTTATCTACTCAATTCTATAAGGGCTGTTCTTAGGTTATAATCACAGATGATATGAACCATTCTTGCATAAGCATTTTTCAGTTCTGTGAATCTAAAAGCTTTACATTAGTAACTCAGACAAGTTATTGGAAAACCATCATAATTAAATGTCTCCCTCAGCACTGTGTATTTTTTATTCTGATATCAACTTTGCAAAAAATTATAGAGAAGAGTTATGTGAAGCATCGAGTTACTCTTTATCCATAAGTAGAAACACTTTGGATACATACGGGCTACCTGCTTCAATAAAGCGCTCTGCCGTGATAGCGTTCTGACAAGTAAATTCGCCATAGAGAGGGATTCTGGTAAAAGACAGAAAATAAAAATCAAATAAACAATCTTAACTTTATCAAGCACAAGTAATGGGATTCCATTTTCTGCAAACAAAAGGACTTTAATTTTGAGTTGAAAGATCACACTTGTTTCCCACCACAAAATCTTTAATGGGAACGATATATGGGTTTTGAAAGAGTAATGCATTGCTAACCCATTGGCAGTAGAAACATATAAAATGGTTGCTATAAAAACCGTTCAAACTAGTTTTTTATGCACATGAAAAGAGGAAATGAGGCAAGAATCTAGTGCTACATTCTGAAATGGTGTGTTCTGAAATCCTAATATATGCCATTTATCGTGATATATGGTTAGAAGGGAACCTCAGCTTTGTAAATAGTCCAGGAGTAGGAGATGAAACTGTCAGGGGACTATTTAGGATTACGAGCTTAGATATCTTGCTCTGATTTTTCAAGGCCCAAGTTAATCCATATGAACCTACAAGAAACCCCTTCAAGAGAATTTGGAAGAACAAGTTAGATATCCGGGTTTGGGGCAAAAATCGATCTAGTTATATTGTTGATTGAACATTGACATAAGTCTTTAGAGCTATTTACATATATGGCTCACGTAACAATTCATCATAGTCACAAAATTTGTTCAAACCTGAACGACTAGAAAGAAAGGAGATTTGACCTCCAGCCCATCAAGTAATTTATCCAATTCCTCATGGAATTCCTTCTCTGCAAAAACAGGAAGTCATCTTAGAAATATGAGACTTTTAGAAGAAGAAAAACGCATGTTACAAAGAGATTAATTTATCAAACACGATATGAGACCTGTGTAATTGAAACCATATCCCGGCTGTGGTTTGTCACTGAAACCGAACCCTATCCAGTCAGGTGCAATGCAGTGAAATCCAAAGTCTGACATCTACCAAGGACAAACAAAACAACGTTCAGTGAATAAATGCAGCAGCCCACAGTGATAATACTATAGTATTCTTAATAATGTATCACATTTTGGAAGGGTTTATTAGGAAAAGATCTTTAGTTTCATGTGGTTCAGGCTTGGCCTCTTTCCAGAAGTACACATGCATAACAAGAGAAATAAATTTACAAAAGTTATGCTATTGACTCAAGGCATTTTATAACTTTCAGAAGAAAATCAACTAAGCAACCTGAGACATAACATTTCGATAGCTATATGATTGTGTTGGAGCCCCGTGAAGAAAGACAATTGTTCCACGCCTGGTCTCAGGGGATCCTACAATCAAAGTTAAAATCGTCAAGGTTTTATGTAGAAATGAAAAGGAATAATTACTTATCCGGTGGAGAAAAGTTTACCAGTCCGTCTCACAAACCATACCAACTTTCCACATTTGATGTATTTGCCAAACTCCTTTCCCTTATCTTCTATCCTCTAGAATTCAAAGCACAACTTAAGAAAATTTTAGTGTCCATGTCAAACTGACACTTCACATTAGGCAAAGCGACACATAAATTATCTGACAAAACACTTGCAATTTCCAATTTCCAAAACAGTTGTGTTGAATACAACAGGTTACAGAATTCTGTCCATAATTGCACAACTTTCACTCAATTGAAAATTAGGCCATCTTGAATCATGCAGAAATCATCAAAATCTACCACAAGTTTCTTAAAATGGAGAGACAAACAGACAACTAATTTATCATTGAATAATACAAAAACTTGATAATTAATCATTCTTCTGCCAATACATTATGGTTTCTGTAAAGATTTTAACTTTTGGACTCTGAACTAATCCCAAAACTAAAATGGCATCCTTCCATTTTCTAAAACAAAACAACAAAAACCGTTGTACTATACAAATTATAAAACAACTACATCTCATCTCAATCAATCCAGGCAATAAACAGCTAGCTAAATTAAACCCACAGGTTCAAGATCAAAACTTGATCACTTACATAAAGCATTTGGCCGACATTTCCATCCTCAGCGGGGCTCTCAGGGAGCTGAATGGCGCTTCGACTAGAAGGGTTATCAGTGACAAAGCCAAAAGGGTTGAAAGCCGGAGAGTCTTTGTCACTATCATCGCTTTTACTTTCTCCTTCAGAAGCATTAGTTATGATTCTTGTAGCTCTCTTTCTTTCAGACTTACTTCTCCAAAGGGTGTGGCACTTGATAGTGGCGGCGGTGAGGGTGATTTTGGCGGTGGAGGAGATGGGAAGAGTGAGAGGAGAAGGCGGAGAGAGAGACCAAGCCATTGGTTAATTGGATGGTGGTGGAGAGTGTGAGTGAGAGTGTGGAGGTCGTTTTTTAACTGAATTAACGCACCCTGTCAGAAAATTTTGTGGATGATGTGCCTTTGTGTTTGTGTTTCTAAGGCCACGCGCTTCCTTAAGTGAATTAAATTTTAATAATTAAAGAATTTAATTAATTTTCATTCTAATTTAAGTTATAAAATGAATTGAAAAATTCTTATTCTAATCCAATTAACCTAAAAGGGATTAAAAGATCTAAAATAATATTAGGATATTATGTTGTCCATACAATCAATTAGTGAATTTGTGCTGACTACAAATATATTCTCTCTCGTCAATCTTCATTATAAATATGGCACATGTAACGTATGATATTATATAAGTTCTAAGAAAATATTTTGTTACTGATTCGATAATGTGATAGTATTTTGATTATTATGAATAATTTTTTCTATACTAATATTATATATATATAAATAAATTTGATTTAGAGTGATGTTATTGTCCTCCCACGTTCTATCTTTCAACAACCTTTTTTCTAGGATTACCCCGATAAAATATTTTAGCTTATACAAATGACTTTATATACCCTATATACTTCCAAAAATAATCTTTTATTTGTATTTTTAATATTTTTTATTTTTCTTATTTTGAATGTAATGTTCAGAGATAAAATTCATTTGCATGTGTTTTTACTTCCAAGATTTTTTTTTTTTAATTATTTTTAATAACTGGAGGTGTCCAAACCAGTTTACGTGCACCTCAACTAATCTCTCGGACTCTATAATTATCAACTAGATAAAAGCTCCCGTAGCCATCTCTATTAACAGTCGTGAGGACTTGAACTCAAGAGACCATATTAGATCCTTCTCACCCTTATTCATTCACATGATTTCAAATTCGTCAAACTATCTTATAAAATTTAGAGAAGTGGAGAAGAAGAAAAAAGTAAATAAAAAGGAAAAAGGAAAATAACAAACCCAAGAATTTAGTATTTACATGATCTTGATCAAACTCTTTCAATTGCATAAATTCTGTCTCTATTGTTTGAAAATAGAATTAGGGTTTATGATTGAAAGAAGAAATAATTTTTTTAGATATGTATAACTGTTTTATGTGTTATTTAGTAATTTTAATAAGAAATAAAATTATAATTAAAAATTTAATAATAATTGGGGTCCAAAGAGATATAATGTGAGGGACAATAGCATCGTTCTTTGATTTAATCTGATAAAAATAATATGATAATGTAAATTATCCGAAATGAAAAAAATATTGAAAACAAAATGGAAAATGAGATGTGAGTCAAGTTGTAAATTACTCGATCAGTAATTTCATAATCCTGAAAGATTAGTTGAGGTGTGTGTAAGCTGACCCGAACACGTTGGTTATTAAAAAAAAAAGTTGATATAAATGGATTTTTTTAATTTTTTTTAATTTTAATGACCTTACAATGACAATTAATCTCAAAAGGTGGGATTTATCCTATTCATCTCAATAATTGAATTTATTAAAATTAAATCATTTGAATAAAAATAATTAATAATGACCCATTAGTTTAATTTTGAATACCTGGAATATGATTACAAACCCTAGTGCGTGCAATGCACGTAGAACTAGCGCGTAAAACACCACCACAAGAACAGCTAACTTCATATATTCAACAGACCCCCGTTAATTCACTTATTTTAAAAAGTCCCAATATTTTTAGATTACCCAAAAAGCAAGGACCAATCCCTAAAAACATAAAATTGCTTACATAGGGCAAAACTAATTCGACAGAGAGCGAGGGAAGCATGACCGGTGGTAACGCGTTTTCTCCCGGCGATCAGGCGTTGTCACCGAACCCTAACCTCGAAATCATGGTAAGTTCCTGGATGATCTCCTCTTCTTCGGTTCTGTTGCTCTTAATCATTGTGTTTTCATGTGTGAGATTGTACTATGCTGTTATCATTTTCAAAATTTAGCATTTGTGTTTGAATTAGTTATTGAAATGTAGAATGAATTAAAAGGAGAAATTTGAGATCTTTATATATTTATTTTCTTATGAAACATTGGTTCAGGGACGTAGTTGAGTATTTTGGATAGTAATGTTAATTGAGGAATGCTTATTCTGGATTATATGCAAGAAAAATGGATTACTGCAATCTAATCTAGTTTAAATTGCAAGTGCTATGTAACTGAGGAAAGATTTAGTGTTGTTTTTTTTTTTTTAATTTTTTTTAAGTTAATGAAAAAATTCCGACCCACTTTTGATAGAGAAAGTGTAAATCCTTGATATTTATAACTATCTACAAATCATTTATACCAGTTGAGTGTATTTGGATTGGGTTGAATATGTATCTGACAGCTTGAATTGGATAGAGGATGATATGACTTGAACAGTGTGATGTTAATTAAAGTCAGTCTGATATTCAATAGGCCTTTCTTTTTTGGGTATGCCACTAGAGTTGAGAATATTGATTGATATTTGTTATCTTGATATGATCTTTGGGTTATGATTAGTATATTATGGGAATGACTTTGGCTTGAACTGGGTTTAGTAAGTGTGTGAAAGAGGAAACTCGGACGGGTAGATTCCCTAGCTTGCGTGATGAGATCTTTGAATGTCAATGAAGGTCTTAAATTTAGTTGAGAGATACAAGCAAAACTGTTAAATTGCCCCCTTCCCCTGGAGTGACTAGTGAAGTTATTGCAAAAGTACATTGATGACTAGGTAGAGGAATTAGTTGGATTGAGGAAGCCCTAGTTGAATATATGATTAAAAAAAATAAGATGCTGCAGAATCTAGCGATGATTACTTTTTAAGTAATCACTTGACCAAAAAGTTAAGTTGATAGGTAACAATAGTATCTAAGCTTTAACACGCCATTTAATGTGCGCTTGCACATGGATCAAACACAAGGACACCATACTGAGCCCACAGACACAACTTTATTATCAGTCCATGAACACAATCAGGGGATTTGAACACAAGACCATTTGTTCAGCTTGTTTTTGAGACCATGTTAAGTAGCTAATTGACTCAAAAGCTTAATTTGCCAGGTAATGTCTTAAATAATAGTATAGAAGATGAGGAAATTTTGCAGGATTATATGTTGGCTAGATAGTGTGTCCATTAAAGAAACAATGAAGGAACCATAATAAAGGAAAATAGCACTTTCAAAAATCAGTGTTGTGGATGCTATTTATAGTTTTGGTTGACAATTTATTGCTTTGTGATTTTATCTTTCTTTTGAGTGTTAAAAGAGGAAAAAGTGGAGAAAATAATTATGTAAAAGGACTCTGCTATATTTTTTATTTTTTTATTTTATGTTTGGAAAGCTTGTGGATAATATTTTGCTACATGAATCTTGTCGGTTTGCTCTTTATATTAACTATCTGCTTAGTTCAACATTATTGATATTTGGTTCTTTGTTTTGTATTTCAGATAGAAGAAGGATCTCAAAACAGTGACCACCTGCTTGAAGATGAAGGCAACGACCTTGAGATTGAAGGTAGTGACCTAGGGATTGATGGCAATGACCTTGATCTTGAAGGCGATGACCTTGATATTGAAGGCAATGAACTTGAGATAGAAAGTGATGGCCTGGAGATTGAAAGCAATGACTTTGAAAATGACAGTAAGCAAATCCTGGAGACAGGAAATCATTGCCATGAAAATGATGGAGATGATAGAACTGCACTTAATGGTCAAAGTGATGTATCTCAAGCAAATGAATATCCTCCACCGGTTGTGGGAATGGAGTTTGAATCCTATGATGATGCTTATAACTATTACAATTGCTATGCCAAGGAGCTAGGATTTGCTATTAGGGTAAAATCATCGTGGACCAAACGTAATAGCAAAGAGAAACGTGGTGCTGTGCTTTGTTGCAACTGCGAGGGTTTCAAAACGATTAAAGAAGCAAATAGTCGTAGGAAGGAAACAAGAACTGGTTGCCTGGCCATGATAAGGTTGAGACTAGTGGAATCCAACAGGTGGAGGGTGGATGAAGTTAAGCTTGAGCACAATCACTTATTTGATCCTGAAAGAGCGCAAAATTCCAAGTCACATAAGAAGATGGAGGCTGGGAGTAAAAGGAAGGTGGAGCCAACTGTTGATGTGGAGGTGCGAACAATCAAGTTGTATCGAACACCTGTTTTAGATTCCATGGGTTCTGGAAGTTCAAACTCTAACGTAGGAGAAATTAGTAACCATGTAGATCTGTTGAAGCGTTTGAAGCTTAATAAGGGTGATGCCCAGGTTATATATAATTATTTCTCTCGGGTTCAGCTAACTGATCCAAATTTTGTGTACTTGATGGATCTCAATGATGAAGGGTATCTGCGGAATGTGTTCTGGATAGATTCTAAGTCTAGAGCTGCATATAGTTTCTTTGGCGATGTGGTTGCATTTGACACGACATGCTTGTCAAATAAATATGAGATTCCACTCATAGCATTTGTTGGAGTAAATCACCATGGGCAATCTGTTCTGCTGGGCTGTGGTTTGCTTGCAGATGAGACATTTGAAACATATATCTGGTTATTTAGGGCATGGCTTACTTGTATGCTAGGTCGCCCTCCTCAAACTATCATCACAGGCCAGTGCCAGGTAATGCAAAGCGCAATTGCAGAGGTTTTCCCTAGGGCTCACCATCACCTTTGTCTGTCACATGTCATGCAAAACATTCTTGAGAAGTTGGGAGATTTTCTGGACTTCGAGACATTTCAAATGGTATTGAGTAGGACAGTTTATGACTCTATAAAGGTGGATGAATTTGAAATGGCGTGGGAAGCTATGATCCATCGTTTTGGACTTGTAGATCATGAGTGGCTCCGACAATTGTATGAAATTCGAGAACGATGGGCTCCTGTTTACTCAAAAGACACTTTTTTTGCTGGAATGTCCACTTTTCGTAAGGGTGAATCTCTTTGCCCATATTTTGATGGCTTTGTGCAACGGCAGACTTCTTTAAAAGAATTTTTTGACATCTATGAGTTAGTTCTACAAAAGAAGCGTCAAAAGGAAGTACTTGATGATTTTGAAACAAGAAATTCAAGCCCCATCCTGAACACACAGTGTTATTACGAGTTGCAGCTTTCTAAATTGTACACAAATGAAATATTCAGCAAGTTCCAGGATGAGGTTGTGATGATGTCCTCTTGTTTTAGCATAACACAGGTTCATGCTACTGGACCCATTGCAACATATGTCGTTAAAGAACGTGAAAGTGAGGGAAATATGACTAATGTTAGGAATATTGAAGTCATGTACGATAAAGCTGGAGCAGAAGTTCGGTGCATTTGCAGTTGCTTTAACTTCAATGGGTTTCTCTGCCGACATGCTTTGTGTATTCTTAACTATAACGGCATGGAGGAAATTCCATTTCAGTATATATTGCAACGATGGAGGAAGGACTTTAAGCGCCCCTATGTGCCTTATCTTGGGTCTAATAATGTTGACATCAATAACCCAGTTCAATGGTTTGATCATCTGTACAAACGAGCAATGCAGGTTGTTGGAGAAGGGATGATTTCTCAAGATCATTACATGGTTGCTTGGCAAGCATTCAAAGAATCTCTGAATAAGGTTCGACTCGTAGCAGACAAGCATGTATAATATTAATTATAGGAATGTATAGAAATTTTTGTAGCTAGTTTTCTCTCTTGCATGTACCAAAACTCTTCAATCTGTGTCTGCACATGTCATACTGTAATCTATGTTGTAGATTAACTCACTGAACAGCATTATAAACATAGTGATTTATATATTGCGGAATAAATCATTTAACAATCCGAAGACGTCTTTGAGCTGAGCCGACAGTTTTTGTCTTTTTGACCCCTACTGCAAATTTTCGTAGTATGAGTCGATTTTGTTTAGATTTCTTTATGTACTTTGGAGGTGTGGAGAAGGTTGGAAGAAACATTCACTTTCTGCTACTTGTATTTAATATATGTTGCAGGGAATAAAGACTTGAAGCAGAAGAAATCTGCTTAATCTCCACCATTATTTCTGATTTGCTCAATTTTCATGGCTAGTTTTGTTGAAATTTGGCTCATTTGCACTGCACTCTGGCTTTGCCATATTCTAAAACCACCATGTTCATAAAAGAACAGAAATTCTACTTTGTAAAATCTTTTATTTGAAGAAGAAAGAAATGTTGTTGGGCTCACAAAGTCTTAAAAAGTTTTATTTATTATTATTTTTTAATGAAAACATTGTTTTATCTAAAAAAGAGTTATGTTTTTCTTAAATTTTCACAAAGAATGACAATTGATGATAATTTTTTACAAGGGAAATTAAAAAAAAAAAATGATTATTGTGAAATGCAAAGTTCAAAATTATTTATTATTTTACGAGTAATGTTATTTAATTTTTTAATTTTTGTATTTTAAAATATGTTAATTTGTATAAAACGTTTGTATATAAATATATATTTTTATTTTATTTCGATTAAGCTTAAAAATATTCATGAAAATATACATATATATGAAATAAAGAAAATAATATTTACTATTTGGAGTGCTGACGTGGCGCAGTCACATAATGAACCTGATGATATCATGTAAAAAGGAAACCGGACTGATACCTGACCTGGAAAGTGGAAACACTAAACTCACCCGTCAAGCTCGCAGACTTTTTTTTAACCACCAAACAAACAAACGCCGCTTCTCAGTCAGAATCAGACACCGTGATCTGTCGGGTCATCGGGACCTTCTCGTCGGATCCAAATCGCCGACAAAAAAACGACGCCGTAAGCTCCTCCAAAATTCTCTGGTCCTTCCTTTAATTTTGTCAATTGAATCTTGTTTAATGCTTCTTTCTCTGTAATTCGCTGTTTGGTTGCCATGAAAGTGAAGGAAAATAAATAAAATAAGTGAAAATCTGAATATTTTCGTTTTGTTTTACTTCATTTTCTCGGCAACCAAACAGACTTAAAAGAATTAACATAAATAAAGTAGTTACAGTTTGGAGCTTATGTTGAGAAAAAAAAGTTAGATTAGCTACAGAATTAGCGATTTTAAGCGATGATTTTCACTGGCACTTAAATACTTAATGTTAGTGATACGGAGAGGTTGCTATTTATTATTGTGATTTTTAATCTTTACAAGTTGTGTATGATAGAATTCTTCTGAGGTTGAGTCATACTGACATTGGAATAAAATTTATTGTTTAAACCCGTGACTGAGGAACAGTTATTGTTAGAACATGTGTATAGTTGAATAAAGTGAAAATGATAGAGAGGATTTGAAACTTGAGGAAAATATTAGACACCAATAAGAAAGCTAGCTCTTGCTATTTGGTATTTTGAAAGATTCTGAACTGGTAAATAATAATTTTGGTACATTCTCCGCGAATGGAAGATTTTGAAGTGTTTCTTGTTTCAGAAGTTGCTTCTCAATCCATTTGGTTGTCATAGCTTAACATTTTAATTGCTACTCTGGAATTCAGTCAATGTGAAATTGTGGTGATATAGAGAAGGAGTCTCTTTAACTAAATTATTCATCTCAGCATTGTTAATTTTTCTTTATTTGCTTATTGCTCCATTTTTTGTGTATGTGAATTACCATGAAAATTAGTTGCCACCTTGGACAGGAGACATTCAATCTTGTATGTCGGGGTTTAGTTCAATATTTGGATGACTGAAGTCACCATTATTTGTTTGAGGTATTAGTTGGATTGCATGTGTATAATGTGAGTTTTGATAAATATTGCAGATGGAAGAAGCCCCTCTTAGTGGTGAGCAAGTACCTGAAGGTGAATATTGTGTGTCGCTGAAAGAAAGAGATGGTGAAACAACAGTATTGGATGGTCAGAATGGTTTAATTGAAGAGAAAAAGGAATTTGTTGCTCCAGCTGTTGGGATGGAGTTTGAATCATATGATGATGCTTATAACTATTATAACTGCTACGCTAAGGAAGTGGGCTTTCGTGTTAGAGTGAAGAATTCATGGTTCAAGCGTAATAGCCGGGAGAAGTATGGTGCAGTACTTTGCTGCAGCAGTCAGGGTTTCAAAAGAATTAAGGATGTAAACCGTTTAAGGAAAGAAACAAGAACTGGTTGTCCTGCAATGATAAGAATGCGATTGGTGGACTCCAAAAGATGGAGGATTCTTGAAGTTACTCTTGAGCACAACCACATACTAGGTGCTAAGGTCTACAGATCAATAAAGAAGATGGGTGCTGGAACCAAAAGGAAGTCACAGTCAAGTTCTGATGCAGAAGGACGGACAATCAAGTTGTACCGAGCACTTGTAATAGATTCAGGGGGAAATGCAAACTCAAACTCAAATGGAAGAGAACTCAGGAATCGTTCTACTCATCCTAATCAGTTGAACCTTAGAAAGGGTGACTCTCAAGCCATTTATAACTACCTATGCCGAATGCAATTGACGAATCCAAACTTCTTTTACTTGATGGATCTCAATGATGAAGGGCATTTGAAAAATGTTTTCTGGGTTGATGGTCGGTCCAGGGCTTCATGTAGTTACTTCAGTGATGTTATCTATGTTGACAACACTTATTTGTCAAGTAAATATGAAATCCCACTAGTGGCATTCGTTGGAATTAATCACCATGGCCAATCTGTGTTGCTGGGTTGTGGCCTGCTTGCTGGTGAGACTACTGAGTCTTATATTTGGTTGCTCAAAGCATGGCTTACATGTGCTTCTGGACGGTTTCCACAAACTATTATTACAGACAGGTGCAAGGTGTTGCAGACTGCAATTATTGAGGTGTTCCCAAGTGCTCATCATCGTTTTGGTTTGTCTCACATAATGAAGAAAGTTCCAGAAAAATTGGGAGGGTTGCGCAACTATGATTCCATTAGAAAGGCACTTATCAAAGCAGTTTATGAATCCCTGAAAGTTATTGAATTTGAAACAGCATGGGGATTTATGGTCCAACGCTTTGGAGTTGTTGATCATGAGTGGCTTCGTTCTTTGTATGAAGATCGAATCGTATGGGCTCCAGTTTATTTAAAAGACACCTTTTTCGCTGGAATGTGTCCTACACAGCTAGGTGATATCCTTAATCCATTTTTTTGATAGATATGTGCATAAGCAAACTCCTTTGAAAGAATTTCTTGATAAATATGAATTAGCTCTACAAAAGAAGCACAAGGAGGAAAATCTTGCAGATATCGAGTCAAGAAGCTCGAGCCCTACACTGAAAACAAGATGTCCATTTGAGTTGCAGCTTTCTAAAATATACACTAGAGAGATATTCAAGAAGTTTCAGTTCCAGGTGGAGGAGATGTATTCTTGTTTTAGTACAACACAGTTACATGTTGATGGGCCAATCATAATATTTTTGGTCAAGGAGCGCGTATTGGGTGAAGGAAATAGGAGGGAGATCAGGGACTACGAAGTTTTGTACAATAGAACAGCTTGTGAGGTTCGTTGCATCTGCAGCTGCTTTAGTTTTTATGGGTATTTATGTAGGCATGCTTTGTGTGTGCTTAACTTCAATGGTGTGGAGGAGATCCCTTCAAAGTACATCTTGTCACGGTGGAAGAAGGACTATAAACGCTTGTATATTCCCGATCATGTGTCCAATAACGTTGATGCCACTGATCGTGTGCTATGGTTTAATCAGTTATATAAAAGTGCCTTGCAAGTTGTGGAGGAGGGAGTGATTTCTCTGGACCATTACAAAGTTGCATTACAAGCTTTTGAGGAATCGTTAAATAGGGTTCATGATGTAGAAGAAAAGCAAGAATAACTAACGATGCAAAGGTGCGAGATTTTTTGTAAATATTATTCCTCTCTTTATCCTATTAGTTCTCCCCCCCTCAGTTTGTTCACTTTTGAGGTTTTTAGTCTTGTGCAGAATATCAAAATGTCATTATCATACATAAAGAGAGTATCATATACCAATTTTCTCTAGTTTGTAGATTCCATGCTAATGAAACCAATCAAGTTTATATTTTGGAGCTTGGATGAAATTTATATGTTTAAACTTCCTGGTCACTTGCATAATTTATTAATCAATTCCTTGGAAGTTTAGTTGAAGCATATACTGGAATAAAATTAGTGCTGCTTTACCTGCAATTGGACTTTCGACGGTTTTTATTATCAACCCCCTGAGAGATCAGCTAATTTTAAGCAAACCGGGTTTTGAGAAAGTATTGACAGCCCATTGTTTCAAAACCCTGACCTGTTAATGGACCCGGTAAGGTCATTGGGTCTCGAGTTGACCGGTCCGACCGGTTAAATCGCTGGTTTTCGATGATTCAAAAAGTTTAAAAATCTTACAAACACACTCGTGAAAAATACAAAGCAATCCCTATAGGTTTGAAATCTAGCAAATATTCGTGCAATTTGTTTGGGTTTTGACATTTCCGTCTGATTATGGCAACCAAAATTCAATCTGACACCACCACCACTATCCTCTACTCTACAAAACCCCTCTAACCTCGAAATTTGGTAACCCCTGCTCGTCGTGACTCACGTATATTGTCGTGATTGGGTTGATTTTTCTGGCCAAATTTTGACTGATTCCAACATCCAAAATTCAATTAAACACCACCACCTAAACCATCGGCCTTCACTCTACAAAACTCCTCTAGCTCGACACTTTGATAGCCTCTTGTTTGCCAATTGTGACTCGCATATTGGATTGAATTTTAGCCCAAATTTCGACTTATTCCGATGTCCAAAATTCAATCCGACACTACCCCTTGAACCATCAATCTCCACTTTACAAAAGCACTCTAACCCCAACACTTGGTAACCCCTCGTTTGTCGATGATCAAATTATAGATTTTGTGAATAGTAAAAAATAGTAATCAGACCAAAGAGGCTCTAGGTCTGATTGGACCGATCCAGGCTTGTCGATGATCAAATTAGTAATCAGACCAAAGAGGCTACCGGTCCTGATTGGACCAGTCCGACTGGCTGGTCCACTGGGTTTTAAGTTTCTAGGGAAATTTCTCATTGTTGCACTTAAAATTTGCTGCAAAATAGGATGCAAAGGTTCCATGGGAGTGGACCATAAACTCCCATAATTTGAAAATTCCTGAACACCTAGCACCACCGTTCCAAACACCTTCACACACACACACACACACACACACACACACAAAAAAACAATTCTTAAGCACCCAGCACCTAACAATCTCAAATTCTCAAATCAAGAGAGAGCACACCTCTGAAAAGGTGGAGGATGAAGATATTTCGAGAGCATGGCCACTGTTGTTGGTCCTGAGACACAAAAAATAGTACAAGATCCAAGTGTTTATTCGTCTCTGTTAATTTCTCACTACAGTTACTTTTCAGAGACATCCTCTCCACGCTCTTCTCGAACCCACATTCAAATGCCATCAATATTATTATTTAGAGTGTACCAAATAACCTGCATTTCTCAAAATAACAAAAGCACATAAAAGGTAATCGTCATTGTTGTTTCAAAAGTCCAATGTCTCACATCTTCAGATCAAATGTTAGAAGTCCACAGGCTCCATGATGCAACTAAAGCAAACCAAAAAATATTTGAAGGAAGATGCAAATTCTTTGTTTTCAACCGGAACCACCACCACCACCACATAAAGTTAGCGCGTTCAAAAAGCTAATCTCATGTTTCTGAAAGAGTATAAAAAATCCAACCTAAATTGATTTACAAAACAAAAAAAAAAATGCAATTTTCAGATATCTCAATTAACCTAAATGATAAAAAAAGTAACAAATTTGTTCCAGCGTTGGTGTTGGAGACCAATTTCTCCAACCAGCTTAGGCCACATTGTTCTGGCACTGCTCTGGGCGTCCGCAAGCATGGTCTGAAATGCCACTTCGTAGTCTCTTACACCAGGTCCGCATTGGAGGTTGCTGCTTTTCCAGTGATGTAAACCTTTGAATATCAGATGTAGGAGAGAATTTGTCAAGCAACTAGGAACCATTCCTGACACAAGGAATGCAAACTCCACATACAAGAATCTGTCACCAAAAACAAGCACATGATAGTGAATTACACACTAGAAAAGAAGATGTTATAAACCAAATGAAAAAGCACCTACCAGTGTTATTTTAATGTCCTTTAATCATGAATCAGTAGATTCAAAACATGGAAGAAAAACATTGTAAGTGGCTTCATCCTCCCACTGCAGCTCTGCACTTTTGGAATTAAGAGGAAGCTTCTTAAGCTTTAGGGGTATCGCCACTTTTAGTTCCTTTAATTATGGAAAGGGCAGTGCTTCCACATAGATGTTAGTGAAAGAATTGGAGTTTTGAGATAAGAGTTTAGAAGATCACTCTCCTCCCACAAAAATCAAATCATAACACAAACTTCTTGCTTAAAATCTTGAAGATGTCTGTTGCTCTCTCAATCAAGACTTTTTTTCTTCCACAAAACATTGAACATACTTATTTGTTTATTTTTCCCTACTCCTCCCATGCCATATAAGCCAATAATTCCCACAAGTACTTATTTATTTTTACCAATTCCTCCCATCCCATATAAGCTAATAATTCCTGCAAGTACTTATTTGTTTAGTTTTACCCATTCCTCCCATGCCATAAAAGCAGATAATTCCCACAAGTACTTACCTGTTCCCCCATGTCGTATAAGCCAATAATTCCCACAAGCACATACTTGTTTACTTTTACCTATTCCTCCCATGCCATATAAGCCAATAATTCCAACATTTTCTCCAAAGGCATCTCCAACTTTACTAAATATTGATTCCAAACCTACTTTTGTTTAGTAAAGAGACCTTTCATCCATTGTTTGTGCACGCACCTGCACACTTAACAATTGGAAAATTCCCTTATCCAATAGCTGTTACTATTGCGCCACTATTTCCCCTCTTTCAAGCACTGAATGCCCTAACATAACCGTCCATTTCACTTTCAAGTTATGAAAATCTTTTCACATCTTTCCATAACCGAATATGATCGAACACCTGCAATACAAAATAATTTTTCTTCTCAAGCTGCCCTTAAAAATCATATCACAAATCACATGCATTTATATACTACATTCTGCTTCTAATAAACACGCAAAAATAAAAATAAAAACACCAATAATCCTGTATCATAGATATTCTGATCCACTGCTATCTTATCCATCCACAAAAACCTAAGCAATCAAACAATCTATTAAGTTTTCTTCATAAATTCTATTGTCTTATGGAAATAGACTTAAACATAGATATAATAAACTCATCATTCAAATTATCAATAACTAATTAAGAATCAAACCAAATTAATACACATCTTTTTCATACCTGACTAAGAAGGGGATGCGCAATGGCTGGATCACTGACTGCTTGTAGAAGATTGTGACTCTCTTTCTCCCTACTCCTCCCATCCCACATAGCCAAACAGTTCATTTGTTCTCCCCCGAAGGGAAAACTGATATTCTCCAACCACATAATGTTGAGAGAGAAGCGACGGCCATTTGTGGTGTGAAAAAAGGAGGGTTACCTATTTTAGTAAAGTAGTGTTTGTCGTTTTAATCGGGTTAAATAACATTTTCCCCACTCATGTTTAATAAACTTATTTTTGCCCCTCCTGATTTAGGAAACACAAAATTGCACAATGTGATTTCCTCGTGTTGTCATAAAAATTAGCAACAACCAGCGAGACTCGATCGACCTTGGTGGGATCAAATCAAATGGGTGTGTGGTCGTGGATCAATTAGCAAAGTGAGACGAACAAGTTGATAATGGAAGATAAATAGACCGAAAGTGAATAGAAACAAAAGAGGATTTTTAAAGAAGTTTGGCGGGTGATTTCCAAGCATACGCCCTTTGTTATTTTATTGCTCAGGATTAACTTTATATTCAAGGCAATTACAGGGGGAAGTGGTAGCAAATAAGTGCACAACGAGGTAAACCGTCGAGCTGTTCTCCCTCTTTTATTCTCTTTGGGTTGACTATTTTTCTTTTAAGAGTGTGTGGTTGAATGAAATGAAGGAGGCTTCCCTTTTATACCCTCCGTCTAACAGTGGTTGAGGGTTGGTGATTACGAGGAGATTTGAATGCGTGATCCCTTCTAATCCGGAGGAAAATGATAGAGTTACCGAAAAGTTTACACCGAATTTGTGCACCGAATGACGTGATAAAATTCTGACAGTTGATTAATATTAACTGATAATAAATCAACGGTCAGAATTTTACCACGTCATTCGGTGCACACCCATCAGTAACTGTAGCATTACTCCTAATCCGGATTGTATTAGGTATGCCATGCCTAAGACAGTCAACCACTACACTAGTGCACTTGAAGCTGTCAGTCTTGAGGAAGAAGTCTATGGTTGGGGCGATGCCAAATGGGAAGAGAGTGGCCATTGGATTTGAGAACAGTAGGTGGATAGATGGCGTGCATCCGATGACTAGAAAATCTACCTCAAAACACTTCGGGACACGAATTTATGTGGTTGATGGATCAACTATATAACATTTGGTTGAGGAAAGAACATTAGCTAGAAAAGAAGGGATTAACGATGTCTTCAGGACACATGCTTCAATGGTTACGGTTGCATGAAACATGAAGTAGTCCAAGCAACGATTTTAATTAATTTTTTTTTGGACTATGAAAATATTTAAGGAAAGCAAAAACTTATGATCAAAGAAATCAGACAACTGGGAAGAACTTAAAAAACAGCTTAAGAGATTTGTAAAAGATCTCCTTAAAGAAGGTGCAATGGTTATTTTGGACCATCTTAAAGATGACCCTTTCATATTAAATTTATATGGAACCACTTCACTTAATTCTCCTTTGCAATTAAATTTTACAATTATAATGGAATCCAACACCACAACCTGGAAATTAAAGAACAACATATGATAAAATACCAACCATTGGATTTTCTCCTCCTCGCGAATTAGTGTTGCACTGATCACGTGTAAAGATATGAACAAGTATAGGAGGAATGGTTCTCCGGGCATTGGTTTGGATAATAGTGAAGGTTGTCTGAAGTGTTTCTTTAACTCTTGGAAGACTTTCTTGCACTCCTCTGTCCATTTGATACCTTTGTTGCCCTTTAACACCTTGAAGAAGGGCAAACACCAATCGTTGCTCGGGACACAAACCAGCTGAGGGCGGCTACTCGCCCTATCAAACTTTGAACTTGTTTGAGCTTCGTCGGACTTCTCATGTTCAACAACGCTTGAATTTTTTCTAGATTCGCCTTAATACCGCTAGTTTACTATGAAGCCAAATTTTTTTACCAAGCTAACCTCGAATGCACACTTCAGGGGGTTTATTTCATTCAGTATTTTCTAAGAATATTGAACGTCTCTCTAAGGTGCTTGTAGATGCAAAAAATCTACCGTCATGAAAATAGAGTTTGATCCCGTGAGGTTAAGGCTACTGACAATCCGCTAGACCTGCACACATGAAAGGGCAAGCGTGAAGCTTCCGGAAAACACTGAGGTGGTGTTTGCCGTAGGCATTCCGACGCTCAAGTCAGCAAGGCTGAAATAGATTATTTGATAAGAATTAAGGAGATGAAGAATTACCAGGAGTCTTGTCGGAAGCTAGGACTACAACGAAGGCATCGGGTTCTTGGGTGCAAGAACTTTAGGAGCAAATAGATGGTTTTGAGTAGTGTAGATTGACTATGGGAGATTGCCCCCTAATGAGAGGGTAAACCTCTGTTTTTATAATGAACCCAAGGGGTTGGAATCTTAGTAGGACACTAAGTCCTATTTTGGGAGATAATCCCTATCATGAAAGAGATATGATTTCTTTACCTTATAGGATTTGGAATCTTAGTAGGACACTAAGTCCTATTTTAGGAGATAATCCCTATCATGAAAGGGATATGATTTATTGACCTTATCAGATCAAGTTTAATAGTTTGAGTAAGAATTGGAATCTTAGTAGAAGAGGAAATAGAATGAGATTCGATTTTCCTATTTATAGATTGTTGTAGGCTAATGGGTTGAAACCCAGTTTAGCTTAACTTATATGATAGCCCAACTCATAGAGTGGGTAGTTCACAAGGTGATTTTAAACGTAGGGCTAATCAGGATTGGGTTGAGGCCTTGGGCCGTGACATGTTTATTTTGTTATTGGGCCTCGTCAAGCCCAAGACGATTTTTGGCCCTAACAGTTAGCCCCCCACTCTCTAAGTTAAAGAGTATTTAGCTTAGAGAGTAGATTTAATCGAATGAGTGCAGACTGAGCAGATTAGTGATAGTAGCTCGTTAGGTCGGATGGATCGTTGTGTGGATTGGGTCGATGACTTGTTGATTTGAGGTGCAAGTCCTTCAATCGGTCTGGGCCGATTGAATGTGTAAATCTATGAATCGAGCAGAGTCAATCCGAAGGTGTAAATTCGTGGATCGGGCAGGGCTGATCCGAATGTGTAAATCCATGAATCGAGCAAGGTCGATCCAAAGGTGTAAATTCATGGATCGGGTAGGGCCGATCCAAAGGTGTAAATCCGTGAATCGAGTAGGGTCGATCCGAAGGTGTAAATCTGTGGATCGGGGGGCCGATCTGAAGGTGTAAATCGTGAATCAAGTAGGGTCGATCCGAATGTGTAAATTGTGGATCGGGCATGGCCGATCCGAAGGTGTAAATTCCGTGAATTAAGCAGAGTAGATTCGAAGGTGTAAATCCGTGAATTGAAGCAAGGCCGATCCGAAGGTGTAAATCTTTGGATCGAGAAGGGTCGATCCGATAGTGTAAATCTGTGGATCGAGCAGGGCCGATCCAATGGTGTAAATCCGTAGATCGAGCAGAGTTGATCCGAATGGTGTAAATGTGAGCGGTGTAAATCTGTGGATCGAGCAGGGTCGATCTAATGGTGTAAATCCGTAGATCGAGGGGTTGATCCGAATGTGTAAATCGTGGATCGAGCAGGGCCGATTTGATGGTGTATGTCAAGTGGAGCTTGTATGGAGCTTGCAATCGAGTCGGCGTGATCGACTTGTAGTTGAAACCTTTGAGGGTTATGTGGCCCAATCGGCGTGATCGACTTTGTAGTTGAAAACATTTGATTGAAGCTGGAGCAGTGACATGCATGGCATGCATGTTTTAAGCAAATAATCGAATGGAGAGTTAATACGCATGATGTGCATGTGTTATGGACTGAATAAAGAGTGAGCTAAATGGAAAAATGGGCTGCATGTATTAAAGTAATGGGCCGAATAGAGAAACATTTAACCTAAATAGAGTGGTAGTTAAAAAGAGATAATGACACATACCTTTCCCCTTCAACTGTTGCCAGTTGTGCTTGCTGAACTGAGTAGAGTATTTGATTTGACTTTTGAGGAGGTGATACGAAAATACCATTAGTCTATAGACGAGTGGTTCTTTAGATGCATCGAATCAGTTGTACTTGAGCAAGAGTTGTATGAGGGTGAGCTTGGATAGACCCACTCGGCAAAGCTCACGCTGACAGAATGAAGAAATAACCCCAACCCTGAATGAAGATGTTCCAGAGAGAGGTAGAGTTGTAGTCCCAGCTGAGCCGAGTGATGACTCTTATAGTTGTTACTTGGGCGTACATTTGCCACATGGGGTGATTGAGTATGTGTCGAATGGAGTTATCCGGACTTGTATAAATAATTTGAGGGATTATATCCTTGTTCTGAGGTAGCGTAGAATCCACTCGGCTCGGCCTACTATATCGTGTGGGGAAGGTGTGCTGATTGTTGAGTCAAATGAAGTTGACTAGGATAACCACTTTCGATTTTTAATTTCTCCCACTCGTTGGTGAGCTGAGTGGAGAGAGTTCTTGTTGTAGTGTGATCAAAGCTGCATGGAGACACAACTGATTGGGAGTTGCAGGGCCAATTGAGACGAATATTAACGTGTTGCCCTCTCGGAGGACCGATCCAGTGAAGCCATTGTGCATTCTGCAAAGCGAATTAGATTTCCAAAGAATTCCAAATAAAACTCTGATCAAAGCATGCGAGCACAAATATGGAATAAGGGCTCATTGTGCAGGCAGCTGAAAATAATGAGAAAAAATCACTTGTCCAAAATTTTGCCACATGGCATTTTTAACCAAGGTGCATTAAATGCCATAATGCTTTGGCAATGTCATTCATTCAAAACCTGTAACTTTTTATTTATTTATTTATTTACTATCTCTTTTTAAGTTTTACTCTTTCTAGCCGAAGGTGTGGGTGATTTCTCCAGAGATTCCATAGTGATTTCTCCTGATTCTTTCGTTTTGTTTTTCTCTGTTCTTTTTGTGTTCTTAAAACCTTCTAGGCTACTCTTGGATGAATTTGAGGTGATTTTTGTCGACTTTTGAAAAAGAAAAATTTGGGTTTGTCTTAAATATGGGTTTTGAGTTCGCTGAAGATGGCTTTGACATGCTTTTGAGTAGTTTTTTGACGGATGCTGGATAGAACACGGGATGAGCAATTTTTGAAGGACCTTAGTATTTGGAAGTGTTTGGCTTTTGTGGTTTCAAAAGAGGATTTGGAAAGGGAATGGGATTTGGTGATTCTGAAGGGGAGTCAGTATAGTTGGGCATTTCATTCTCGGTTTGACTTTGCTTCAAACGAGTTGAGTGGTAGCTTGGCATTGACGGCAGGAAGTCAAAACTAGTTAGTGTATATTCTTACCTAGTTGCCATGGACTGAGGGAGTTCGATTCAAGGTTTGTGGGATTTTAGTAATTCGACAAGAAGGCGACGTTAACGTTCTGAACCATTTGTTGTGGTTGGAGAATTTGCGGGTCTAGAGAAAGAGAGGAAGATGGGTTTTTAAATACACAAAAACATGCCCATGAGATGTAAGGGTTTTAGACCACGAAATACCCTCCAAAAAGAAATTAAACACATACGAAAGTGAGAAATATTCCAACTGATGCATGGAACAAATTATGAATATGGGGGATGTGTTTTGATGCTTTAAGGTATCATATCACGTGCTGAATAGATAAAACAAATGGAGAAAAGTAAAGAAAAATTTTCTTATCATGATGAAATTTTCTGATTAGCGATGTCAGTCGAAGGGAGTTACATGCCTCCTCTCATGTTGCAAGTTGTCGTTGGTAGATGATTGTCAGGGCCCCACGGTGGATGCCAAACTGTAGATGCAAAAAATCTACCGTTATGAAAATAAGGTTTGATCCCGTGAGGTTGAGGCCACTGACAATCTGCTAGACCTGCACACATGAAAGGGTAAGTGTGAAGCTTCGAAAAACACCGAGGTGGTGTTTGCCATAGGCACTCCGACACCTAAGTCAACAAGGCTGAAATAGATTATTTGATAAGAATTAAGGAGATGAAGAATTACCAGGAGTCTTGTCAGAAGCTAAGACTACGGCGGAGGCGTCGGGTTCTTGGGTGCAAGAACTATGGGAGATTGCCCCCTAATGAGAGGGTAAGCCTCTGTTTTTATAATGAACCCAAGGGGTTGAAATCTTAGTAGGACACTAAGTCCTATTTTGGGAGATAATCCCTATCATGAAAAGGATATGATTTATTGACCTTATCAGATCAAATTTAATAGTTTGAGTAAGATTTGGAAATCTTAGTAGAAGAGGAAATAGAATGAGATTCTGATTTCATATTTATAGATTGTTGTAGGCTAATGGGCCGAAATCCAGTTTAGCTTAACTTATATGATAGCCCAACTCATAGAGTGGGTAGTTCACAAGGTGATTTTAAGCGTAGGGCCAATCAGGATTGGGTTGAGGCCTTGGGCCGTGACATGTTTATTTCGTTTTGGATCAGAACCTTTGCCAGAACTTGGACACCATCGACGAGCTACGCGAATGGGCAAGCATCCGCAATGTAGTCTATCAACAACAGCCGCTCGACACTACAACCGCAACGTGAGGATCTGAACTTTCAAGATAGGCGACTAGGTCCTCCGCAAGGTCTTCCAAAACACCAAGGAGATCAACTCTGGCAAACTCGACCCCACCTGGGAAGGTCCCTACAAGATTACCAAAGAAGTAGGGAAGAGCGTTTACAAACTCCAAACCCCCGAGGGCAAAGACATCAGCAACAGCTGGAATGCCGTTCACCTCAAACGCTACTACTTCTAGGTGAACTTGTTTCTTTTTTCTGTTTTCCTTTGTTTTCATTTAAAAAAGATGAGTGGGCCTATCCACCTCCTCATAGACAATCAGCCTCATGGCCAAGTATTAATGAAGTATTATTTAGAAAAATTTTTATTATTCAGATCGACTCTGTTCAATCAATTGCCTGTTACACATTCGAATCAACCCTACTCGGTTCACGACAACACCTATGAATCGACCCTACTCGATTCACGATAACACCTCTGAATCGATTCTGCTTGATTCACGATAACACCTTGAATCGACCATGCTCGATTCACGAATCGGCTCTGTCGGATCTACGAAGTTACACCTTCGGATCGGCCCTACCCGATCCACGAACTTACACATTCGGATCGATCCCGCTTGATTTATGGAATCATACCCTCGGATCGACCTTGCTCGATTCCGTGGAGTTATACCCTCGGATCGGCCCTACTCGATCTAAAAACTCGCACCTTGAGTTGACTCTGCCCGATCCACGAAGCCACATACTTAGTTGGCCAAACCGAGTGAAAGGTTCTTACAACATCGGTTAGGAATTCACCAACCTAGCACAACAAAGGCCCACATGCCTTAGCCACTGGGCCGCACTAAAATCACAAACACTACATAGTACATCTACAAAAAGCAATCAACAACTCACTCATCCATGAAAAAAGCATCAAAAGTGAGAATAGCTAAATATAATACATACAGCTTTGAACGGCTTAGTTCGGAGAACAACAAAAGGCACACGCGCCAAAAATAAGGGCATCGCAGGCCGCAAAATACATAAGCAGAAGAAACTAGGCTAAGTGTCCTCAGTACGAGTTATCTCCCCCATCTCCGACTCGGTCGCCCTGTCTACACCACCAACATCCATACTAGTTGCCCGGTCACTCACATCCCCAGCACTCGACAGCCCTGGCTGACTAGCAAGATCAGACATCCGCTTCTCGACCTGCCCCTCCACATGACCATCTCCCTCATCTAGCATCTCTCGCATGAGCTGGATGTCCTCGTCGGATCCCAGTGAGAGGTCTTCCCTTCCTTGTACTCAAGCATGAGTTCCCCTTGGGCCCTGATAATAACATCATCTGCAATGGAAAGACATTGCTCCCTGAAAGACTCGACCTCTGCGGTCCTTTCGGCCA
The DNA here is from genome assembly GCA_026225825.1 of Pistacia integerrima. NCBI lineage: Eukaryota > Viridiplantae > Streptophyta > Magnoliopsida > Sapindales > Anacardiaceae > Pistacia > Pistacia integerrima. Next base: position 13,130,358 of record CM047750.1, on the reverse strand, counting down.
ACTCACCCCTCACTCTCTCCAGCTCACACTTGTAATCTCGCAGCCGTTGCTCGCAATCCCTCAGACACTGTTAACTCTCTTGCTCAGCCTTCTGGGCTACTGCCTCTCTCTGGCGCAAGCTAGTGTTCGCCTTGGACACATCTTGTATCCTCTTCTCCCGCGCCACCAGACTTCCTCAGATGAAGACTGCTCATGAAGGCTTGCACAACAATACACCGTCATCAATACCAAAGTTAGAAACAAAACTCCCGCCATACCTGAAAGGCGCAGGATACCCCCTATCAGCAGCGGCACCTGCACCCATCTGGTTCCAAACGTGCCTAATCCATCGGGAATAAGAACGAGTCGGCCAGTTTGCTCATAGAAGTCGCGTCAGAATAGGTCTACGCGGTGGCCGAAATCTTGAAAGTAATTGTCTCGGCCTTCTTATCCATGACCGCGGTCTGGGAAGCTCTAGCTCCGGCTGCGGGCCGTTGACTTGACGGCATCGCCAACACATCCTCCACTCTCCTATCCTCCATGGCCGAGGATTCCCTCCTCCTCTTCTCTCGACGCCGGGTAATGGATTCGCTCCCACTGAGGACGGACAACTTTTTCATCAGTGTCTCTACAAGCGCAAACTCTCTAACGGTTAGTGGGTTCAGTCTTGACTCACCAAAAATGATATGATTGCAGGACCGAGCCAGAAGCACATCCCAAGTTTGCTTCAACGAAGGAAAGGGAATACCACACTGAATTGCCTCTACTCCGGCCCAAAGATGGCTGGTCATGAGGTTACACTCTGCAATAACTACCTGCCAACCCATCTGCGCCTTTGAAATGGCTAGCACCCGCTAGGGTCACCACATCCAAGACTTCTCCGCTTTGCCCAGCCTGATTGTACTCAAGCTCTGCAAGCAAAAAACACAATCAAGATTTAGTAATCAAAGTGCAAAAAACAACAAAGTTCTCACCAGTAGCTTGCCAACTGCTCGGGATGTCACCCTATCCTCTCTCCCCAAAAACAACCTGACGCTTCACAAAGAAGTATTGGTCCTTCCAGTTCTTGTCACTAGACCACAAGTAGGTCACTCAGGTGAGACCGGTCATGCCTCAGGTTAATCAGATATCTGCCCTTCTCTTTGTCATTCTCCTTCAGAAAGTATGAGTACAACAACTCGTGCAACCCGAACATCACCTGGTGCCGGATACAGAGGTCCTTCCAAGGCCATAACCAACCTCCAACCGTGTTTGGCATGAGCTGAGACAGGGCAATCATGAAGTGGTTCAACACCTCCCAGACGAGGCGAGGAACATGCAACCTCAACCCATCATGAAACCACTTCTCGTAAACACTAACCCAACTTTGTGCCTCCCAGTCAACCCGCTCGTATGACCGTGGCGCCCGGATCTCAACCGAAGTTGGAATGTGATACAAAGTCTGGATGTGCCACACATTGCTGTCCTTAAGCATGGGATGATAATCCTTGGTCAAGATCCCACTGCCTTATTGGCTCGGCTCTTCCTCAAAGCCACTACTAGATGAAGAAGGACTACCAGGCACTCCGGAGTCTTCCCCACTTCCCCCATGCCTACCCAAACCACTCAGGCCGGCATCACTTGTCCCTAGGGTAGCTACACTAACTCCAATCGGTACTCCCATCAGAACGCCCTCCTCGGGCATCATCACTATGGTAGGGGCACGTTCATACTCGTCACCAGCATCCGCCACAACCTCGGTCGAACTAGTTGACTTAGAGTCGGACATATTGACCTGATCGTCCAACCCTGACCCGACTGCCGACTCGACCCCTAGTTTCAAAACTCTCCAAAACCTAAGTATCAAGCTACCACTCCCCGATCTACCGATCGAGTAAGTCTACAACACCCAGTAATCGCTCGTCCTTCAGAACTGATCGACTGTCACCATCAAAATTGTCAACTCCTAAACTCTAATTGACCTTCGCTACCGACCGACCGTGTCCCAGATTTAACAAAGCTTTTTCTCGCTCGCCCTAAGCAACCGACCTATCTTCAAGCTCACCCCTGAATCAACCCGTCCTTGGTCACCGACTCGCCAATCCAAACACTCACCAAACCACTTACTCGGCATGGGTTACCAATCCCTCGTCCAAGTCGACCCTTCCCTTCCCCAATCAACTCGCCACTCGGTCGGATGGACCGAACGACCTACCCTCGTCTTACTAACCCTCAGGTTATCCCACTATTCCGTCGAGTGACCGATCGAGCCTTGTTCAACTGAATCAATCATACGATATCCTCCTTACTCGGTTGGATGGGATGGACGACTGACTTAGACCACTTTGATTACAACTGTCAACTCGTCGCTCGATTCGGTCATATAGACCGAACCGAGCCAAAGTGTTACGTAACCCGGCATCTCCCCTGTGCCGTCCAAAAACCCGAAAAGTACCAAAACTGTTGGCAACTCGCTGGAAATCCACTGGAAAACCCAAATCTATGCCTATTCTAAGAACCTTTATTCTAAAACACTTCAAAACCCAATCAAAACCTATCCCAAAACTTCAAAAAACTTCATCCTATCTTCCAAAAATTCAGCAAACAACCAAAAAATAGCAGAAAATCAGCCCAAAGAGAAGAATGTTTACCTCGAAAGACTGCAGAAAGAAAAACCATTATCGCTCAAGAAACTGGAATGAAAAGGAAGGAAGGAAAAGGAAAGAAATTTTTTTAGGAAAATAGAAGGAAAATGCAAATGGAAGACGAACAGTCCGTTCCTCAATTTTTATAAGAAAAAAAGGGACACGTGGTAGCTTGCAATTGGTTAACGGTCAGGGCATCTTTTCGTTTTCCCGCTCTCGAAACGACAGGCCGATCTCTTCCGTACACGTGGCAGTGATCCAGGGCACCTACGGAAACCATATCATAGTATGGTAAGCTACGGCTCAGCTGACCTACCCTCCTGACCGACTCAGCCCATGACTTCGAAATGGAGCCAACATGCTCCCAGGCTTCACAAGCCAGAAGGTCCTCCCAACTGGTCGATCAACTTGGAACGACCTAGCTCGTCGCTCACTCTCCTAGACGATCAAACCAGGATGCCTTGCCCATTCGGTCTTCCATAGCGGATGAAGGGATAACCAGATGTCGAAGCTCTCGCATCTCACCCACTCGACCACCTGAGCACCCCGACCGAACGAGCCTTCAACCCTATACCATCTCTACATCACCCAATTCGTCATACCGAGCGGACACCCTCGCCATAGGATGCTAGCTCACTTCTCTAGTCGGCAGGACACACCAAACAAGCACATGAGTCCCAAAAATCGTTATCAATCCCTTTGGCCCTTCACCGATCGAGCACACCCGCTTGGGATGATGGCATACTCTGGATCGGTAATGGATACCGAACGATGCTTGACTATGAACCACTTACGTCAAATTGTTCAGCTACACCGATGATCGGTCATCCAGGAAGGGAGACCGAGCATGCCTTGATTACTTCCTACTCTCTGACCAGACAGTCACTATATAAGCAGAGGCCAGCCCTTTTAGAAAGGACATTACATTACACCTTCTCACCCAAAGCTCCTACTTAAGAGCTACACATCACTACCGTAGTCACAGTCCCCGACTAGACTTCCGATAACCTCTCTACTCCCTAGCTCTCACTAAATCAACCTCTTTCAACCTTGCTGACTTGAGCATCAGAGTGACTACGGCAAACACCACCCCAATAGTTTTTCGTTCGCTTCACGCGCTTGTTTCTATATTTGTGCAGGTGCAGGATCGCTAGTGGCCTCAACCTCACGGGATCAAACCCCCTTCTACAGGTAGATTTTTAAGTCTACAGAGCTCGACATGGTCTTGTGCATTTTTTTTACTTGACTAGCATATTCTTAATGTATACCTCTATAGTTTTGTCAATCAGTTCGGCGAACGTTTTGTTGCTAAACGTTGGTATGTTGCTCCGATGTTCTTTAGGCCGAATGACATACTTTATAACAGTATATACCATGGTTGATGACGAATGAGATATGCTCCTCGTTGGGCTTGTACATCAAGATTTGGTTATATCTCGATAAGTACCCATGAAGCTAAGTAGAGCATTTTTAGTTGTTGCATCTGCTAGTTGGTCTATCCAAGGTAATGGGAAGTTGTCATTCGAGACGCCTTATTCAAGTTTGTGTAATCAATACAGGTTCTGTTAGGAGATCATGCAGCGGAAAACATACATTCGAGATAATAACATAGGAATAAATCATACCACACAAAGAGACATGATATTTATGTGGTTCAGTATAACCTTCCTACATCCAACGGATGAGAGAAATCTACTATATATAGTTTCATGAACATGATATACAAGAGTACACAACATCATAAACCCAGTATATAAAATAGAGCAAAAACATCCTAATTTCTAACTAAGCTCAACCTAGTATCTAGAATGGAAACAATCCCAGTTTCTAAGGCACTCTCCTCATGGTGTTTAATAACTCTTACATCAAATGCCCTGTGTTCTCATATTCTCTCATAACCTTGAATTGGTTCTCACTCTTATATTTATAGGTAGTATATGGGATATTCTATTTCTAATATGATTTATATTTCAATTCCTATTAGGATTCCTAAATTATATTCCTATTTACAATTGTATTATTTACCAAATAGTTTTCCTAAAGACATACAATTTCACATGGGAACAAATAGGAAAGTGAGCCACAATATCCCAAAAATCTCCACCTTGGCGAGTTTTCCATCACGGCGATGAGCATGACGAAGATAATCCTCCACCATCATTAGGGATGGGCACGGGGTGTGGGACCGGGGATTGGGGTCCCTGGACCCGTACCCAAGTCTTTGGGGTTCACCCATCTTCCGCCCCATTAGCAGGACAAGGATGTCTAGGGGATTTTATGTTGTCCATTATTAATCCCCATGGGAATTTTTCCATCTCAATGGAGAATTTTCCCCGGATGGCTTATAAGAATTATTTTAAACTTTTTTTTTTAAATATTGATTTTGTATAATTCTCCTAAAATGTTCCCAAAGTTCAGATAATTTACTTAGAAGAGAAACTCAATTACCTTATTTTATGTAATAGTGCAATAAATTTACAAATTACAAATCTTTAAGGGATTAATTACTTACTTAATTACAATGTGATTAGATTATTAAGTAATTAAATTGTATTGAATTAATTGACTAAATTTTAAAATATTATATAGAATATCAAAATTAAATATCAAGATTGATATTTGATAACTCATAAATCATAATCAATTATTTGATTTAATTACTTTTTTAATGAAAAATGTTTAAAGAATCAGAAACTATTAATGTAATTCATGACTAATTAATAAAAATAAAAATCAAGATTGATACATCATACATCTTTGCATCAAGACTTAATGAACCATTGAATAAAAATAAAACAATGTTAATAAATAAATAATTAACTAATTAATTGATTAGAAAGATAACAAAATTTGTGCAATTTGATATTCATTTTCTAATATAGATTTATCCTAAAATGTTCCCAAAGTTTAGATAATTTACTTAGAAGGAAAACTCAATTACCTTAGTTTATGTAATAGTGCAATAATTCAACAATTCAACATCACGAACATAACAATATGATTAAACAAGTCAATGTAATTTGTAAACCATTAAAAATAGTTAAAAAAAATTAATATAATAATATGATTAAACTAGATTTTGATAAAGAGTAATATTACATTTACAAAGATCTCTATACAAAGTGATATGACAAAAAATGAATGAAAGAGTGAATATAATGAGTTTGTTTGACTCTTCCATTCATTTTTTGCCTACCTTACTTTGTATGCAAATCTTTGTAAGGTTTATTTGTAGCATAGTATTATTGTTTAATTTATTGCCCCACTTTGGATCTAATATGGTAAAATAAATTCTAAATTTAAGAAATTATATTACATAATCATTCACCTTATTTAAAATAAGCTGAATTGTATTTCTAATAATTTATAAAATTTTGAAATATAACTTATTCACATTTAGTTAAAGATAATAAATGATGTAATTTAATAATGTCAAGCATTGAGGAAGATACTTGGACTTTTTAAGTCATATTGCTTTCATTCAAATTAATAATCAAATGATGCAATGATATCTAAATTAATAAATAGTCTTAGATTAATAATATTTATTAATCTAATATAAGATAAAAATGATTGAATTGCACGTATATGTATTGAAATACTAAGACCTATTTTATATTTCATTTAGATATATAATAATATATACATTATTATATAAAAAAAGGTATTTAGATATATAATAATAATATTACATTATTGTATAAAAGAAGGGGCTAGGGCTACAATTTTTCGAGGTAGGGCAGGTCGGGGATGGCATGAGGCGGGGTTTTCACGAGGCCATTGGGGGCGACACGAGTTAGGGTTTTATGGGGCTTTTGGGGGGTGGGGCGAGGCGGGTCCCCATCAGGGAAAACTAACCCCCATACTCGCCCCGTCCCTGGGTGCAAGGATTTTTTTCTACCCACCCCAACCTATCACCTGAGAAATTTGGGGAATCCCCGCCCAATCGGGTCGGGGTGGTTCCTATCGGGGTAGGCGAAATGGCCATCTCTAACCATCATGGCATCCAAGTCACAGACTAACCTTGTCCAATTTTTCTAGCATCCAGGTCGCACAATAACCATGCCAAATTTTGCTGCCAAGATTTGAGAATGACTCCACCTACAACTTAAACTTGTTGTAGTTCGTCTCTTATGAGCATCCACCATCTCAAAAGAACTCATCTCCCAAGTCGTAACTTGGAGCTCTGATACCACTTGTTAGAAGATTGCATAATGGAAAACATACATTTGAAATAATTAATATAAGAATAAATCATACCTCACAAAGAGACATCATATTGATGTGGTTCAAGATTAACTTGTCTACATCCATGGATGAGAGAAATTCATTATAGTTTCATTAACATGATATACAAAAGTACACAATACCATAAACCTAGTACATAAAACAGAGCGAAAACATTTTATTTCTAACCACGCTTAACCTAGTACCTAGAGTGGAAACCAATGTTTTGAAACCCGAACCAGAGCAGACCAGACTAGCCGATCGATTAGGTCCGACCAGGTTTTATTCAAAACTCCGGTTCACTAATACAATAAAAACAGATTAATTATTTAGACCATTCTAAATTGTTGTTGGATCGGCAAGATAGTGCCAGACCTTTGGTCCAACTGGCCCGACAGCAAATTTGGGCCATAATAAATCAAAATCCCTAAAACCATTTCACCCTATCTCTCCTTCTTCATTTCACATTTTCAACTTCGAAATAGCTTTAGCCTTCAAAGTTCAGCTCTTATCTCTTATCAAAGAAACTGATTTTGTTGTTCAATTGAATTAAAACAAAAACACCCTAAATAAAAACAAACTCACATGTTCGCAGATTGCATGAGAGCATTGAGACAACAAACACCATCGATTCAAACCCATTTCTCTTGCATTTCTATATATCCGGGTTTCACGTGTGACTTGCGGGCAAGTTGCTTTTTTTGGTTTACTTATTTATTTATTTTTGTTTTCGTTTTGTTTTCAAAAGGTTGAAGCAAACCAAACCCACAATTCAGAATTAATTGTAACTTGATGATATGCAAGAGAACTAGGCTTGAAAATCTCATCTACAAAGAAGAAAGAGAAGAGGATAGGGAGAAAGAGAGAGAGAGAGAGAGAGAGAGAGAGAGAAAAAAGATGAAGGAAAAGAAGCAGCAGAGGAAGACAAGAGAAGATGAGGTGATAGGTGAGAAATGACATAAGTAGTCTGACCCGCCAATCATACCAGTTGGATTGCTCAAACCGAAAACCGGTCATTTGGCCAAGTCACCTTTTCATCCGGGTTTCAAAACATTGGTGGAAAAAATCCCAGTTTCTAAGATACTCTCCTCATGGTGTTTAATAACCCTGACATCAAATACCACGTGTTTTCACATTCTCTCATAACCTTGAATTTGTTTTTACCCGTATATTTATAGGTAGTTTATGTGATATTCTATTTCTAATAGGATTCATATTTTAATTCCCATTAGGACTCCTAAATTATATTCATATTTACAATTGTATTCTTTACCAAATAGTTTTCCTAAAGACATATAATTTCATATGGGAAACTAATAGGAAATCGAGCCACAATATCCCAACAGGTTCGCCATTTGCCATTTGGTTTTTTGACGAGCACGAGATTTGCGAGCCAGTTTGAATACTTCCCGAATGAACTTGATTTCAAGGAGCTTGTCAACTTTTTCTTTGAGCACTCGAGAGCACTCTGTATCCATTGCCTTTCTTTTCTGGCAGATAGGTCAAGCTTTCGAGTAGATATTAAGATGGTGGCAAATGACCTTGTGGCTTATACCCACCATGTCGGTATAATATCAATTACCCTTCTTTTTCTTTTCTCTTTTCTTTCATTCTTTTTTTTTTTTTTTTTTCTTTATCTGACCCATTTTCTTCTTCTTATTGTAAAATATCTTGTTTCTCGAGTTAAAAGCCCTTCGTTGTTGTTATTATATTTATTTCTATCCAAGGTTCTTAGTGTGAAATATGCATATCACTGGTCTCAGGTTGGTTGCTTGTTGCTTGACAATATGTATTCCAAACCTGAGATTCAAAGGGTAGGGTTTAGGGTTTATTGATAATCCGAAGTATTCACTACAAGAAAATAGGATAGTGCTAGTTGTTATATGGCTTATCAACATTAAGCAATTTCTTGATATTCTTTTCAAAACTAAGAGTTCAGAATTTGTTTCACAACGTAAGTTGCACAAACATGAGTCATCTTGCTGCTCTCACCGACGAGTATAAAGTAATTATCCCTATATGTTGATGCAGTTTTTACACCAACGAGAAGTACATAAATTTCTTGATGAAACCTACACAAGGGTTTGTAGTAAATTGATATTTTAATATTGAAATAGTATGAAAATAACAAGCAAGCACACTGAACCGGTATTACTTTTTCTTGTGTGTTCTCCACGTACAAGCGAGCTTAGCTCTTAGCACGTATGAGACGGTCTTTAATAGCAGGAAAAAAAGGGTTTTTTAAAAGGTCTCCCATTAGGGTGAGAGATCAATTTATATTGTTACATTGATGGATCTACACATAAGGTAATCCTCAAATAGAGTGACATGCGGCCTAACTGACAGCACAAGCTTGAGACTTACCAATGAAGTAATCCTTGGTAGACTTATAAATGAAGCAACACTCTCATAGAGTGACACATGGCCTAGATGATAGTACAACCTTGGGACACGTGGTGTGAATATATGGATTTACCACATAAGCACTATAAATATGGACCTCTATGCGTTGTGGTTATAACAAGAGTTAGAAAGTTTCAAACTTATCTTAAACAACTGACATCTCTTTAATATTAAGAAGGTTTGTTCATTATCAATTGTGAAAAGTAACAACCTTTCCTTGCCATCAATTATTCGGAATTATAATTTTTTTTTTTCAAAATCTCTTCCCACCTTATAACCTTTCCTTTCTAAATCTTAATCTTGAAACTGACATCCTAAAATATTTACATCGAATTATTTTCATAATTGATGGTGATATTTATTATCTCCACTGTAACAAAACCTTTGGGGATAGAATAAAGGTTCAAATGGCATTGCAACTATTATTATAAAAAAATAAAAATAAACAAGCGAATTAAAAACTTGGTTAGGCTTGGAAACTAATTAACATTAAGTTATTAATTTTGATTAACTGAAATTAAAATCAGTAGGCTTGTCAAAATTCGGTGACATGAGTTTCAAAGCAATGAAAACACAAAAGGCAATAAATGAGGTGAATTTTAATTAATTTTTGTGAAAGTCCAATAATTTATCTCTTGCTGAGGTCATTGTTAATTAATATCTCTAAGAAATGCGGAGACGTTAAGGGTCGGAAACGGCCAAATGGCCATCAATCTAGCTAAAAACGACCAGATCTATGGTTGTTTAATGGCCATGGATTTGGAAAAAAATGGCTAAATCTTTTTGGCTGTTTTCGACCTTTGATCTCCCCTAAAACAGTCTGATAGGCGCACGGCCGGCCGACTGTTTCGATGGTGCACCATTTCAACGACTGTCACTAGCAGCCAATAGTCGTCTTTGGTGATTGGGGGTATTTTGTTAAATTTTAAACTTTTATTGTGGAAGTATTTTAGCTACATTTTTCAAATGTAAGGGGTTAAAAATAATACTCTAAGGAGCGTTTGGATCGGGGGTATATAAGATAACGGGGGTAATCTTCGTCTATTTTGCAAGATTTCGGTGGTTGGTTTGCAAGTAATAAAATATTACAGTAATCTTTTATTGTAAATAGTGTTTACTATTGGTAATATGGGAGGGGGTAATCTTATTACCTTGCTAGGGGGTGTTGTTAAAAAATTACTAGGGTAATCTTTTTCTACCCATTTTGCCCTTAATTAAAAACCTATTTTGGACACAATTGTTCTCAAATATCTACCAAATAACAATTATTCAGCCCCCTTACATTTGAGAAATTAGCTAAAACACTCTAGCCACAAAAAAGTTAAGTTAACAAAATACATACAACCATCCCAAGACCACCGTAGCCGCCAGTGTCAATCGCCGTAATGGTGCATGATCGGCGAGATCTGGCCGGTCGTGCGCCAGTAAGGCCTTTTCCTACCATGGATCATAGATTCATGGCCATGGTCGGAAATGGTGAGATCTGGGATAGATCTGGTTGTTTTTCGGCCATGGAATTTGTGATGCTTGGCCATTTCGGTTTTGTTGGTGCACCATCGGCCATATACAGCCAGTCGTGTGCCACTTTGTTGATTGTTGGCGATGGCTCGTGGTGGTGGCGGGATATCAACAATGGATTGGGGTGGGTGGGGGTGATTTTGCTACAAATTAAAGTTTTATACGTTTGGGGTGTTTTAGCAAAATTTCAAATGTAGGAAGTTAAAAGAAATGATTCAAATAATAATAAAAAAAATAAAAAAATAATATTATATTAATTAATATTTAAAAAGGAGGGCACTTTAAGTAATCTATATAATATACCCACACATTCATCCTCCTAACTAAATATATTATTCACCAATTTATTCAAATCAACCAAACACATTAATTAAACATTCCCAATAATCTTCAAGGTAATTTTTTTTTCATTAATATAATATTCCCGTATAATAAAATATTACATGATCCAAACGTTCCTTTAAATAATAATTTTTTTATTCCTTCACAACCAAACATATTAATTATTTATACCCAACCAATCTAACCAAATATTTTAATATAACATTTCACAGTAATCTATCTCACTAGTAATCATATCTTTTCAGTAATATAACATTATCGAACCGAACGCTACCTTAGTATAATAATGGCTCATATATTTTATATGTTCATTTTTACGCTTATCCACAATTTAATTTAATTATAAACCATATTTGCACTTGGAAGACTAATTTTCTCGTAAACATTTGCACTTGCACACCCGGTACATATTATAATTTTGAAATGTTAAAGTCAATGACAACTTAACATGTCTATTTAATTTAGAAACCGATGTAGCTTATTAATTAGAGTCTGTTTGATGCGGTTTATAGAAGAAGAGGTTAATTAGAGTGGAACCTTATGAAAATATAGTTTTTATGAAAAAATTGTTAATTGTTTGGTTAAGAAAATGCAAAATAGGTTTTTATACCAATAAGGGTTTTAATATACAGAAAAATCATGTCAAATTCATAAAATATAATAACATATATATTTTTTTATATTTCAACAATTTAAATAAGCTTGAAAAAAGCTTATAAGAGAAGCTCAAATTTAAGTCCTAAAATAGCTTATTTTAATTTTTATAAACACTTTTGAGATACAATTAAGTTAAAAAAAATTTTAAAAATACTTATAGCTTTAAATAAACTCTTTGGTCAATATATTAACCCAGGGTGAACATTTTACTAAATATTAGTGTCCATTCCCACTTTGTTCACACGTGCCATTAATTAACATTTATCAAGAGAAACGCTTTTTCTTTTTTTCACCCAAATAATGATTAAATAATATTTTTTTAATCTATAGATTTTTAAAATATTATTTTATTACTAAAATCTATATTTCGACAATGAATAGAAAATAAATTTAGAGTTTTTAAAAAGGGAGACTGATGAGCCTTTTGATAATAAAATATTAGATTTTAATAGTTTGAAAATTGATTCGAATCAAAAAATTTGACTGAAACTGATTCAAAAATTCTATTTTTCTTATAAACCTGGTTTGGTTTTGATTTTTAAAATTTTATAAACTAATTATCCGATTCAGTTTATAAATTTTTTCAAACTGGATTAATCCAAACCGAATTTTAAAATTGGTTTAAAAAAAGAGTAATATTTAATATGGAAAAAAGTGTCCTGTTTAATATTGTCAAGACCATGAGAGAGTGTGCATCTTACGTTTACAAGTCAAACCAAACCAAACCCCTAGGCGTCTCTCTACATCTCATGTGTAGATGTGCATCTCGTGGCTCGCGCTTCCTCTTTCTCTCAACTATTCAAATTTCATTCAATTAAAAATGTCTTATTATTTTCACTAAAAAATTATGTTCATATACTAGTTTTAAAAAAACTAAAATATAGTATTATAAAGATTTTTATTGGTAAACCTAAACCCTAATAAAAAATTAATAATTTAAAGAAATCATTTAGTAACTCTTCATGGCCTAAATGCCCAAATTGTCTACGGGTTGGGGGCGTTGCCCCCTATACCCCTACCCCTATTGATCGGGCAACAGGACCATCAAATACATCTATACATCTGCATAGTCTATTAATATTGAAGTGGTCGACAACTCCAATACTTTTTCTCTAATGCATTTGCTGCCTTCTGCTGAGCAATGGAGGGGCTGACTAAGTAGCGATCTTTCCTTTCCTGTACAATAAACCATCAATGATTCCGAATTATTGTGGGATTTGAGATTTCAAGTTCATGAAATAAATGCTTCAGGTATGATAGATATAACAAGACATATTAAACCTCTTAAAAAAAGGCAGAGGGAATTTTTCAAGGTGTTTACAAAGCAGCAAACAGATTGAACTATCCACACCTTTCCCCTTTCCTATACTCAATCCCACAATCAACAGCCATCCGAATTGATATTTTAAATCATGTCATGCATTTTCACACAAACTGGTTCCTAGAACTTCCTACATGTTCGGAACGAAGAAGAATGTAAAAGGAAGTCACCAATATGCAAAATCATAATATGATACAAATTCAGAATAAGATGTTTGAAGTTCGCAAGTTATTTCCATAATGCTATGTCAAAGAAAAGAAATTCTATTTGAAATTCTCAAGGACTCCTTTTGAGACTCCAGAAGAGTATCAAAATATACTAAATGGCCCAGAACACCAGCATAACTGATAAAATTTAATAATCAACCTGATTTTGTTCTGCTTGATTTAAAATGACCTCAAAGGGATTTGGCCTATGAGTTTTCTCCACCACTTTGTTGTCATGAGAGGTTCCCTGAATTGGATACAAAGAGTGGATTGAAAAGATTGCAGGTTGGTGTAGGGAAGACTCATGTTTTTAAAAAGACTATCAAGAAATCCTGAAGGGAAACTGGCCAAAAAATTAATACCGCAAAGTACTAATTGATTGTCAAGAATCAACCTATATTGAAATGGAAAATAAACTAAAATGGTTAGATTTTTAATATCATTGTTAACTTGAGATTATAAAAGAAATAGAGAACCTTCTAATCTCGATTCCAGGAGAAAATTGCCACGAAACTAGCAAGAACTCTGACACCGGCCATATGCAATCCCGAATCTGGCACCAGAAACAAATTGGCTATTAAGTAAAATTACAAACCGGGAAAGAACAAGAAACCAATATACATTAAATGGAAGAAAAGCACCTACCAGAATTTTCCTTCAAAAATTTGCTCCAAAATGACATCCACATTAACAAGGTTTGAAATAAGGAAGAAAAGCATTTTGAATGGCTTCATTCTCCCATTTCAGCTCCTTCCACCAGTTTTCACTGCCGCTAATAACAATTTTCTGTCCCTTTGCACTGTTGGAATCAAGTGGAAGCTTCTTTAGCTTGGGGCATCCACGTACATAAAATTCCTCCAGATGTGGGAAGCGCAACGCCTTCCAATAAATCCTCTTCAAATTTGGTAGATTTCGTATGTTAGCAGAGTGGAGTTTCGAGAGAAGGTTTAGATTTTCCATCATTTCTGGAAATTCTTCACCCAATTTTCTGCCACTTATTATTTCTTCCAACTCATAACAACTTTCTATTTTAAGATACTTGAGGTTTCGAACAAAGACAACCCATGTCAAGTCCCTTATTTTGGAGCAAGAGACTACTTGAACCCTGTTGAGGTCGTGGAAATGATAAGGCTCTAGTGTTTTTTGTACTACCTTTAAATGCTCTATCTTCAACTCTTCCAATTTTTCACAATTTAAAATGTTTAGTCTGTGAAGATACTTGAGATCTGCTAAAGATGAAACATCAAGCGTCCTGGAATCATCAAAGTATCGAACCGATAGACCATGAGTACAATTCTGAAACTTCCGGGAACTCAGAAATCTTTGGAGAGCATAACGACTTTTTAAGGTAATACTCAACACATTTAAAGAATGCAAACCAAGCAATTCCTCCAACAAATATTCACCACCACCAAACAGAACGCTATCTTCTCCTATTTCTTGATCAGAAACATTATAACTGCAGCCGGTCATTCTCAATATATGCAACGCTGAAAAATGGGATATCAGATTACGCGGAATTGTACAGAGATTCCGTGTATTCTCCAGGATGAGACATTTAAGACCTACCAAGGCTTTTAACTCCATTGGTAACTCTATTATTGTGGACCATGATAGATCAAGATATTGCAGTGAGACCAAATTTGAAATCCCAGAAGGTAATTTGGTTAGAAATTTATTATATGATAGCTTTAAGACTCTGAGAGAAGGCATGAATTGAAAAAAGCTACTACTAATCATCTTCAGGTTATTATGATTAAGAAACAAAGTTAAGAGATCAGGACAAGGTAGGAGTCACTGATAACACCTCAATTTTGTTTTCCATCAAGGATATCCTTTTTATATCTTCCCATTCTTTGACCTTTGGTGCTCCAGTTAATTCAACACCCACCTGAACTAAAAATTTCTGCTGCTCCTCCTTAACTTCACATGCTATCCACAAAGCCATGTCAGAATCACATCATGCATTTTTACATAATGTTCTCCCCTCATTTCTTCTTCTTCCAATAAACAGGCATGAACAAGAACACCAATAATGTAGTATCCGTGGTTGTGTACTTCACTTTGATCATACACATCCAAAATGTTCTCACCAAGCCAACAATCTATCAATTTAGTTTTACGTATTCTAAAGTCTTCGGGAAATAAACTACAATATAAAAAACATGATTTAATCTTGTCATCAGGCAAACTATCATAACTAGACTTTAAAAGAGGATAGACCTGCTTCTCCATACCAGGAAATTTAGACGGTGCTCTCCTTAACATTTGAATTGCGTATCTCCATTCTTGAGGTGTCTTCTTGAAAGTCATAGGCTCTACCTATAGTGACGAGTACAAGTGGTAGACCCCCACACTCTTTGGCCACAATTTGAGCTAATTCCAAAATATCAGGATGATTACTAAGAGTTTCTCTCCCAACCTTCTTTTCAAACAATTTCCAAGCTTCCTCTTCCCCCAGACACTCCACTTTAAACTTCCTATTAACTTCCATACGGCCGCATACGTCAAGAAAGCGAGTAGTGAAGACTATTTTACAAGCAACATTTTCACTTGGAAGAGGGATACCCACTGTGGTCAAATCAACCCTCTCCCACACATCATCTAATAATAATACAAACTTTTTGTTCCGCAAAATCTTAAAGATGTCGGATGCTTTGTCTTCAACACTTTTATTCTTCCATGACTCTTCAACCAACCCTATCTTTTGCCCAATCATTTCTTGAATCCTGTCAACTTGCAAATCTCTAGACACCACTACCCAAATCACAGTGTCATAATCGTTTGATACATTGAGAAATGTATTGTTAATTTGGGTTAACAGGGTAGTTTTTCCAACTCCTCCCATGCCGTAGAGACCAACAATTGTTACTTGTTCTTCCTCAATAGATCTCCAAACTTGATCAAAAATTAATTGCAAACCCACTATTGTAGCCTCACTAGGCTTTACCTCCGCTACTGATAGTGGTACCTTCTCCGCCACCACTTCAAAAACACCTTCACCCTTCAAAGTAGCCACAACTTTCAGCTTTCCGGCCACTTTCTTCCCAAACTTGTAGCTTGACTTGCAATTCTTGGAACAGTACCCTCCAAGACACAATTTCTCAATCTCTTGAGATCTAATTTCTTGCAGTTCACCAACTTCAACTTCCACATTTTGCACTCTTGAAAGCCAGCCTTGCACTTGGTCCGTCCGTTTCATTTGTTTCTGTTCAGCAATGTTAACCCTCCTCATCAAATCGTTTCTTGCTTCAAGTAGCTTCTGCAATTCAGTCTGCAAGGCATCTAGATTATCTTTGAGCTCACTTATATAAGCAGTTTTTCCTATAGCACAATCTAAACAACGAGTGAAAACGGCGTCACATGAGACTGAGGCCGAGCAGACGTTACCCATCGATTTCAACAAGGAAAGGAGGAAGAAATGAATAATCGTAGACTAATGAGGAAAAAAAAAACACCCTCTTGTAAATGTTATAAAACAAGTTGTGTAGGATCAAATCTTATGTTAGTAAAGCTGTGACCACCGAAACGATTTGTCAAACGATAAACACCTTCGAGGAAAGCAGGAAAAGGGAAGATATTTCGGTGAGGCAGCTCAAGACCATGTTACAAACGACAAGAACTCACTTATAACAAAAGAGTATTTAAATATGAGTAACACTATCTTTAAGACCAGTGTTAATTTTTAAATAATATTCATGTCACGTAAGTTTGAAAGACAAGCCATGAAATTATTCTGTCTTTTTATTCTCCTAGAATAAAAAGACAAACCCAAATGCAATAATGCATATGCTACTCCAGGGGTGGGAAAATAAAATAAAATAAGTGAAAGTCTGAATATTTTCGTTTTGTTTTACTTCATTTTCTCGGCAACCAAACAGACTTAAAAAAATTAACATAAATAGAGTAGTTACATTTTGGAGCTTATATTGAGAAAAAAAGTTAGATTAGCTACAGACTTAGCGATTTTAAGCGAGTGATTTTCACTAGCACTTAAATACTTAATGTTAGTGATACGGAGAGGTTGCTATTTATTATTGTGATTTTTAATCTTTACAAGTTGTGTATGATAGAATTCTTCTGAGGTTGAGTCATACTGACATTGGAATAAAATTTATTGTTTAAACCCGTGACTGAGGAACAGGTATTGTTAGAACATGTGTATAGTTGAATAAAATGGAAATGCTAGAGAGGATTTGAAACTTGAGGAAAATATTAGACACCAATAAGACCATTATTTGTTCGAGGTATTAGTTGGATTGCATTTGTATAATGCGAGTTTTGATAAATACTGCAGATGGAAGAAGCCCCTCTTAGTGGTGAGCAAGTACCTGAAGGTGAATACTGTGTGTCGCAGAAAGAAAGAGATGGTGAAACAACAGTATTAGATGGTCAGAATGGTTTAATTGAAGAGAAAAAGGAATTTGTTGCTCCAGCTGTTGGGATGGAGTTTGAATCATATGATGATGCTTATAACTATTATAACTGCCACGCTAAGGAAGTGGGCTTTCGTGTTAGAGTGAAGAATTCATGGTTCAAGCGTAATAGCCGGGAGAAGTATGGTGCAGTACTTTGCTGCAGCAGTCAGGGTTTCAAAAGAATTAAGGATGTAAACCGTTTAAGGAAAGAAACAAGAACTGGTTGTCCTGCAATGATAAGAATGCGATTGGTGGACTCCAAAAGATGGAGGATTCTTGAAGTTACTCTTGAACACAACCACATATTAGGTGCTAAGGTCTACAGATCAATAAAGAAGATGGGTGCTGGAACCACAAGGAAGTCACAGTCAAGTTCTGATGCAAAAGGACGGACAATCAAGTTGTACCGAGCACTTGTAATAGATGCAGGGGGAAATGCAAACTCGAACTCAAATGGAAGAGAACTCAGGAATCGTTCTACTCATCCTAATCAGTTGAACCTTAGAAAGGGTGACTCTCAAGCCATTTATAACTACCTATGCCGAATGCAATTGACGAATCCAAACTTCTTTTACTTGATGGATCTCAATGATGAAGGGCATTTGAAAAATGTTTTCTGGGTTGATGGTCGGTCCAGGGCTTCATGTAGTTACTTCAGTGATGTTATCTATGTTGACAACACTTATTTGTCAAGTAAATATGAAATCCCACTAGTGGCATTTGTTGGAATTAATCACCATGGCCAATCTGTGTTGCTGGGTTGTGGCCTGCTTGCTGGTGAGACTACTGAGTCTTATATTTGGTTGCTCAAAGCATGGCTTACATGTGCTTCTGGACGGTTTCCACAAACTATTATTACAGACAGGTGCAAGGTGTTGCAGACTGCAATTATTGAGGTGTTCCCAAGTGCTCATCATCGTTTTGGTTTGTCTCACATAATGAAGAAAGTTCCAGAAAAATTGGGAGGGTTGCGCAACTATGATTCCATTAGAAAGGCACTTATCAAAGCAGTTTATGAATCCCTGAAAGTTATTGAATTTGAAACAGCATGGGGATTTATGGTCCAACGCTTTGGAGTTGTTGATCATGAGTGGCTTCGTTCTTTGTATGAAGATCGAATCGTATGGGCTCCAGTTTATTTAAAAGACACCTTTTTCGCTGGAATGTGTCCTACACAGCTAGGTGATATCCTTAATCCATTTTTTGATAGATATGTGCATAAGCAAACTCCTTTGAAAGAATTTCTTGATAAATATGAATTAGCTCTACAAAAGAAACACAAGGAGGAAAATCTTGCAGATATCGAGTCAAGAAGCTCGAGCCCTACACTGAAAACAAGATGTCCATTTGAGTTGCAGCTTTCTAAAATATACACTAGAGAGATATTCAAGAAGTTTCAGTTCCAGGTGGAGGAGATGTATTCTTGTTTTAGTACAACACAGTTACATGTTGATGGGCCAATCATAATATTTTTGGTCAAGGAGCGCGTATTGGGTGAAGGAAATAGGAGGGAGATCAGGGACTACGAAGTTTTGTACAATAGAACAGCTTGTGAGGTTCGTTGCATCTGCAGCTGCTTTAGTTTTTATGGGTATTTATGTAGGCATGCTTTGTGTGTGCTTAACTTTAATGGTGTGGAGGAGATCCCTTCAAAGTACATCTTGTCACGGTGGAAGAAGGACTATAAACGCTTGTATATTCCCGATCATGTGTCCAATAACGTTGATGCCACTGATCGTGTGCTATGGTTTAATCAGTTATATAAAAGTGCCTTGCAAGTTGTGGAGGAGGGAGTGATTTCTCTGGACCATTACAAAGTTGCATTACAAGCTTTTGAGGAATCGTTAAATAGGGTTCATGATGTAGAAGAAAAGCAAGAATAACTAACGATGCAAAGGTGGGAGATTTTTTGTAAATATTATTCCTCTCTTTATCCTATTAGTTCTCCCCCACCCCCCTCAGTTTGTTCACTTTTGAGGTTTTTAGTCTTGTGCAGAATATCAAAATGTCATTATCATACATAAAGAGAGTATCATATACCAATTTTCTCTAGTTTGTAGATTCCATGCTAATGAAACCAATCAAGTTTAGATTCAGTTCTCTGATGGTCAAGATAGTTTTTAATTAAGTTCAAACATTTAGTTAATGCAGCATATTGTTTCGGTACACAAAGATTTTGTGTATTAGAAACGTTTTGTATCATTTCAGATGCGCTTCCTGATTAATTACAGGACGAGAGACTTCATCCCAAGGATCGTATAAATATTTTTGTTGTTTCTTTGCGGTGCACAATAGATTACACTGGAAAAGATACATAATTTTGTATCAAGTTTTAACATTCAAAAGCACTAAAATTAGAAGAGAGCATTTTCCCTAAACCTAATTATGTAGCTTAAGGGAGCTTCTCAATTTTCCCTAAATTCTGTTTGTAAAATCCTTTGAGCATAAAAATTAATTACCTGATATAGTTTTAATTGCAATTATTCGTTTTTGTTAATAGGACTTTCTATTCATGGCTTTAACTTTCAATATGAAAGAAAATATTTATTGTCTTAAAGTTGTATGTTGCAGTACAATTGAAGGGTATATGATTAATTAAGCCATTAGACAATAATGGTCAGTTCATTATTTCTTCACTTAATTTATTCATCTTTAATTTATATGATTGTGTCCCTGCTTTTAAAAATATGGTGTTTCTATTTTTAAGGCGGCCTATATATTGGTTTTTGAATTCTTTACGGTCCATTAATATAGAGATTAGAGAACTCAATTAATTTCATTCCAATTGTCTCCTCTAAAACTTACATGGTTAAATTTAATCCATTCGGGGTCCATTTATGTAGACAACATTTCAAAGCAAAAGATGCTCTTTCAATCACTAGAAAATTATAGAATTAATTAAAATTGACTTAAGTCAATGCATATATGTATATATAACAATTAAATTATGATTTATATACAGCCTCCATTCTTGAATAAGATTAATTTGGGTCCCATACATGGAAAAATTTCCTAGAACTTTACTGATTGAAAGAGCATCTTTTGACCAATTTTCTTCTTCTTTTTCTAAACTAATAACACATCATAATTGAGGGACAAAATTGTTTTGAAAGAAGATAGTCCTTGGCTTAAAGTTAATCGAGTGGGGGACAAAATAATTTGGAATGAAAGGAAAGCTATGTGCATTGACATGCTTGAGAGCACTAAAACTTTCGAGAGCATGGCCACTGTTGTTGGTCCTGAGACACAAAAAAAAAGCAATTTTCAGATATCTCAATTAACCTAAATTATAAAAAAAGTAACAAATTTGTTCCAGCGTTGGTGTTGTAGACCAATTTCTCCGACCAGCTTAGGCCGCATTGTTCTGGCACTGCCCTGGGTGTCCGCAAGCATGGTCTGAAATGCCACTTCGTAGTCTCCTACACCAGGTCCGCATTGGAGGTTGCTGCTTTTCCAGTGGTGTAAACCTTTGAATATCAGATGTAGGAGAGAATTTGTCAAGCAACTAGGAATTATTCCTGACATAAGGAATGCAAACTCCACATACAAGAATCTGTCACCAAAAACAAACACATGATAGTCAAGTACACACTGGAAAAGAAGATGTTATAAACCAAATGAAAAAGCACCTACCAGTGTTATTTTAATGTCCTTTAATCATGAATCAGTAGATTCAAAACATGGAAGAAAAACATTATAAGTGGCTTCATCCTCCCACTGCAGCTCTGCACTTTTGGAATTAAGAGGAAGCTTCTTAAGCTTTAGGGGTATCGCCACTTTTAGTTAGTTCCTTTAATTGTGGAAAGGGCAGTGCTTCCACATAGATGTTAGTGAAAGAATTGGAGTTTTGAGATAAGAGTTTAGAAGATCACTCTCCTCCCACAAAAATCAAATAATAACACAAACTTCTTGCTTAAAATCTTGAAGATGTCTGTTGCTTTCTCGATCAAGACTTTTTTCCTTCCACAAAACATTGAACATACTTATTTGTTTATTTTTCCCTACTCCTCCCATGCCATATAAGCCAATACTTCCCACAAGTACTTGTTTATTTTTACCAATTCCTCCCATCCCATGTAAGCTAATAATTCCTGCAAGTACTTATTTGTTTAGTTTTACCCGTTCCTCCTATGCCATATAAGCAGATAATTCCCACAAGTACTTACCTGTTCCTCCATGTCGTATAAGCCAATAATTCCCACAAGTACTTATTTGTTTACTTTTACCTATTCCTCCCATGCCATATAAGACAATAATTCCCACATTTTCTCTAAGGGCATCTCCAACTTTACTAAATATTGATTCCAAGCCTACTTTTGTTTAGTAAATAGACCTTTCATCCATTGTTTGTGCACGCACCCGCACACTTAACAATTGGAAAATTCCCTTATCCAATAGCTGTTACTATTGCGCCACTATTTCCCCTCTTTCAAGCACTGAATGCCATAACATAACCGTCCATTTCACTTTCAAGTTATGAAAATCTTTTCACATCTTTCCATAACCGAATATGATCAAACACCGCAATACAAAATAATTTTTCTTCTCAAGCTACCCTTAAAAATCATGTCACAAATCACATGCATTTATATACTACATTCTGCTTCTAATAAGCCCGTAAAAATAAAAATAAAAACACCAATAATCCTGTATCATAGATATTCTGATCCACTGCTATCTTATCCATCCACAAAAACCTAAGCAATCAAACAATCTATTAAGTTTTCTTTATAAATTCTATTGTCTTATGGAAATAGACTTAAACATAGATATAATAAACTCATCATTCAAATTATCAATAACTAATTAAGAATCAAACCAAATTAATACACATCTTTTTCATACCTGACAAAGAAGGGGATGCGCAATGGCTGGATCACTGACTGCTTGTAGAAGACTGTGACTCTCTTTCTCCCTACTCCTCCCATCCCACATAACTAAACAGTTCATCTGTTCTCCCCCGAAGGGAAAACTGATATTCTCCAACCACATAATGTTGAGAGAGAAGAAACGCACGGCCATTGTGGTGTAAAAAAATGAGGGTTACTTATTTTAGTAAAGTAGTGTTTGTCCTTTTAATCGGGTTAAATAACATTTTCCCCAGTCATGTTTAATAAACTTATTTTAGCCCCTCCTGATTTAGGAAACACAAAATTGCACCATGTGATTTCCTCACGTTGTTATAAAAATTCGCAATAACCAGCGAGACTTGATTGACCTTGGTGGGATCAAATTAAATGAGTGTATGGTTGTGGATCATAGAGGTGGAAAAGTAACCCGCTCGGCCCGGCCCAGCCCGCGGTGGGTTACTTTGTTTGGCGAGCCGGGCCTAACCTCCAACCCGCCCGCTTGACAAGAGGCAGGGATTAGGCCCGCCATTTTCTTCAAAATGGCTGGCCCAGCCCGGCTTGCCAGCCCTAACCCGCCGAGTTAGGTGGCGGGCTGGGCCGGGTTAGCCCGATTTTCCTTTTTTTTTATTTAACTTTTCAAATAAATAATTATAAATATAATTGTTTTTAATTAACTTTTCAAATATCAACAATTCAATTCAATTTTTTTGTTTGTTAACATTTCAAATATTAATTCAATTTTGATACAATAAAATTATAATATAAGAAAAATTATTCATTTATCAAAAAATAAAATAAGAAATTATAACAATTATTGCCTCGTTAAAAACCTCACCAAGAAAAACCCAATGGGAGAAAAACTTGGTAAAGAAAAAAGAGTGCAATAATTGACAATTAATTTACAAATTACATTTTACAAAACAACTAATTTGGGGGTGGTTCACTAGGACCTCCCTCATCTGTATCATCTATATTACAACATTGAAACGATTCTACTAAGTATTGTCGATAACCTCGTATTGATCTTGATGGCGCGATCGTTCCCAATCTCGAAGACATGCGAGGACTTCAATCATTTTTAGAGCAAGTTTAGTCCTCCTTTCATTTAAAATCCTTCCACTTGCACTAAATGTTTGTTCGGATGAGACGGTTGAGACAGAATGAAAACATCCAAGGCAAGTCTTGATAATACCGGAAAAATACATTTTCTGGCTCTCCAATACTCTAAGATATCAAAGTGACCTGTTGAAAACATTTCGGGGTTGCCAAATATTGTTGAAGTTCATTACTCTGCGACTCCATAGAGGACAGTATATTAGTTGTTGTTGTTGTTGGTGGTGGTGGTGCTTCTGAAGAGGAGGTTGCGGCTCTGCTTCAGATTCGGGTCCTCTTCGGCTTGTTCAGAGCATTCCAAGAGTATAAGTCTTCATTTGTTGTTTCTTCTGCTACAACTTCTCTGGATATTTCGCTTCTTTGCGAATGCGGGTTCCCATACCTGTTTTCATATTGAAAATATACTTCGAAAAGACTATTTTTTACCTCTCCTATTTGATTGACAAATGATTCGGTTTGTAAATTTTCACTTAAATTGTCAAAACTATTTTCTAAACGTGCTAATTTAATTCTAGGATCAAATATAACACCTAAACAATAAAGAAAAGGAATGGGTTCCCAATATTTCAAAAAAAAAATTTCCATTGCCTTTATTGGTGCATTTAAAATTTCATTGTCTCTGTTTTTTGTAAATAACTCGGAAATTTTTATAATTGTATGTATTACCAATGGACCTGTAGGATAATACACACCAGAAAGTTGTAAAGTGGATTGGTAAAAACATTTGAGAAAAGAATGAAATACTTTAGCTATCTTCCAATCATTTTCAACCAAATAATGAGGACCTCTATTATTTGCTACAAAATAACAACATGAATCAAGCATTAAATAAGTACTATTCCATCTAACAAGCAATTCTAATGCAAAAGTTCTAGAAGACATATTTGATTTTATACAAGCTTCTTGAAATTTAGCATTTCTTTTATTACTACCAGTAATCCAAGCTAAAGATTCCCTAATTCTATCAATATTTTTTTTAATTGTTTTCATACCACTTTTCACAATTAAATTAATAACATGACATGCACAACGTTGGTGAAAAAACTTCAAATTGTTATATAAAGGATAATTAGTTTGAAAAAAATCTATAGCTTTACTATTAGAACTTGCATTATCTAAAGTTAAACTTATCACTTTATCAATAATATCATAATCTTCTAAAACTTCAACAATTTTATTATAGATTTCTAAACCACTATGATCCACATCCATTAATCTAAATCCTAATAAAGATTTATTTAATTTAAATTCATTATCAAAATAATGACTAGTAACACAAATATAATCTTGTTTAGCTCTACCACTCCAAATATCGGCGCTTAGAGCCACACTAATATGACAAGTATGAAATTTATTTTTTAATTCTAATTTCATTTTTTTAAACAATTTTATTAAATCATTTCTAGTTGCGTTTTAGAATAACTTTTAAATCCTGGAAAAAATGAATTTTGAACAAATCTTTCAAAATATTTATCTTCACCATATTAATAGGTTGATCACCTGAAGAATATATAAAGCTAATCGTTCCTTATATACATCAATTATAACGCCAAGTAGTACCCATATTAGTTATTTGAGTTTGATTACTTTCTATTTCCATGTTGATTAATATGTTTATTAGCATGCCTTTTTAAAGTACTAGTACCATTACGAATCGATTTATAAACATTTGCACAATATTTGCATCTTGCTTTCTTGACTTGAACGCCATTTTCTGTCTCGTAAAACTTGTCGAAATGCGCCCAAACGTCGATGTGTATCGTCTGCTTTCGCGACGGCAGCTTGATGATCCCGCCTCAGCTTGAGATGAAGTTGGACGAGGACGACGATTACGAGGACGAC
Organism: Pistacia integerrima; assembly: GCA_026225825.1. Classification (NCBI taxonomy): domain Eukaryota; kingdom Viridiplantae; phylum Streptophyta; class Magnoliopsida; order Sapindales; family Anacardiaceae; genus Pistacia; species Pistacia integerrima. The sequence goes on along the minus strand of CM047750.1, from coordinate 13,104,858 downwards.
TTCTAGAACCACCGGGAGCTGTTGGAATTGACGACATATTTTGAGGTGTATCGGATTCTGAGACTGGGATTGGGACAGCGGGACTATTTGAATCTCCTGCATTCATAGTAAAATCAGCGGGACTAGGACTAGGATAGTAGTTTTCTTCATCATTGAAATTGAGGGGAGAGAAATATCTATCCATTGTAGTTGAAAAAAAATTGATGTAGAAGAAATTAAAAATTAAAGAAAGAGAATTGGAATATGGAAATTGGAATTTGGAAAATTGGAAATATGAATTGAAAATTGCAAAAACTAATAAAAATTAAAATAAGAGCAAATTGATAACAAAAAGATTAAGAGAATAAATGAATAATTGAGAGAATAGAGATTAGAGAATATGAGAAAATGAGAGAATTTGAGTTGTGAGAAAAATATGAGAGTTTAGGGCTAATTTATAGAAAAAAATGGGGAAAGAAAAGACGAAAAAGACCCTTCCAACGGCTATATTTTAAGGGTAAAAGTGTAATTTAAAAAACTAAATTAATTTTGTTGGCAACAGCCAACCCGCCGGGTTGCGGTCCTCCTGCAGAGAGGACAAAATAGCAACCCGCAGGTCGGCGGGTTGCCATTTTGCAACCCGGCCCGCCCAGGGGTTGCTGGCGGGTTGGGCTCAACCCGGCCCGCCATTAAGGCGGGCCGGGCTCAACCCTTTTTATTACGGGCCGGGTTAGGGTTGACTCGCCTAACCCGGCCCATTTTTTCCACCTCTAGTGGATCAACCAGCAAAGTGAGACGAATAGGTCGATAATGGAAGATAAATAGACCGAAAGTGAATAGAAACAAAAGAGGTTTTTTAAAGAAGTTTGGCGGGTGATTTCCAAGCATACGTCCTTTGTTATTTTATTGCTCAGGATTAACTTTATATTCAAGGCAATTACAGGGGGAAGTGCCGAAGTGGTGGCAAATAAGTGCACAACGAGGTAAACCGTCGGGCTGTTCTCCCTCTTATTCTCTTTGGGTTGACTATTTTTCTTTTAAGAGTGTGTGGTTGAATGAAATGAAGGAGGCTTTCCTTTTATACCCTTCGTCTAACAGTGGTTGAGGGTTGGTGATTACGAGGAGATTTGAATGCATGATCCCTCCTAATCCGGATTGTATTAGGTATGCCATGCCTACGATAGTCAACCACGGCACTAGTGCACTTGATGCTGTCAGTCTTAAGGGAGAAGTCTATGGTTAGGGCGATGCCAAATGGGAAGAGAGTGGCCATCGGATTTGAGAACAGTAGGTGGACAAATGGCGTGCATCCGCTTACTAGAAAATCTACCTCAAAACACTTTGGGACACGAATTTATGTGGCTGATGGATAAGCTATATGACATTTGGTTGAAGAAAGAACATCAACTAGAAAAGAAGGAATTAACGATGTCTCCAGCACACGGCATGGTTCAATGGTTACAGATTCATGAAATATGAAGTAGTCCAGGCAGTGATTTTAATTTTTTTTTTTTTTTTTTTGGGGACTATGAAAATATTTAAGGAAAGCAAAAAATTCTGATAAAAGAAATCAGACAACTAGAAAGAACTTAAAAAACAGCTTAAGAGATTTGTAAGAGATCTCCTTGTGCAATGGTTAATTTGGACCATCTTAAAGATGACCCTTTCACATTAAATTTACATGGTACCACTTCATTTAATTCTCCTTGGCAATTAAATTTTACAATTATAATGGAATCCAACACCATAACCTGGAAATTAAAGAATAGCATATGATAAAATACCAACCATTGGATTTTCTCCTCCTCACGAATCAGTGCTGCACTGATCACGTGTAAAGACACAAACAGGTATAGGAAGAGTGGTTCTTCGGGCATTGGTTTGGATAACAGTGAAGGTTGTCCAAAGTGTTTCTTTAACTCTTAGAAGGCTTTCTCACACTCTTCTGTCCATTTGATACCCTTGTTGCCCTTTAACACCTTGAAGAAGGGCAAACACCAATCCGTTGCTCGAGACACAAACCAGCTAAGGGCGGCTACTCTCCCTATCAAACTTTGAACTTGTTTGAGCTTCGTTGGACTTCTCTTGTTCAACAGCGCTTGAATTTTTTCTAGATTCGCCTCAACACCGTGTTGGTTTACCATGAAGCCAAAAGGCTAACCTCGAATGCACACTTCAGAGGGCTTATTTCATTCAGTATTTTCTAAGAATATTGAATGTCTCTCTAAGGTGCTCGACATGGTCTTGTGCATTTTTTGACTTGACTAGCATATCGTTGATGTATACCTCCATGGTTTTGCCTATCAGTTCGGCAAACATTTTGTTGCTAAATGTTGGTATGTTGGTATGTTGCTCCGTTGTTCTTTAGGTTGAATGACATGACTTTATAACAGTATATACCATGGTTGATGACGAATGAGATATGCTCCTCGTTGGGCTTGTACATCAAGATTTGGTTATATCTCAATAAGTATCCATGAAGCTAAGTAGAGCATTTTTAGTTGTTGCATCTACTAGCTGGTCTATCCAAGGTAATGGGAAGTTATCATTTGAGCACGCCTTATTCAAGTTTGTGTAATCGACGCAGGTTCTGTTAGGAGATCATGCAGCGGAAAACATACATTCGAGATGATAACATATGAATAAATCATACCACACAAAGAGACATGATATTTATGTGGTTCGGTATAACCCTCCTACATCCACGGATGAGAGAAATCTACTATATATAGTTTCATAAACATGATATACAAGAGTACACAACACCATAAACCCAGTATATAAAACAGAGCAAAAACATCCTAATTTCTAACCACGCTCAACCTAATATCTAGAATGGAAACAATCCTAGTTTCTAAGACATTCTCCCCATGGTGTTTAATAACTCTTACATCAAATACTATGTGTTCTCATATTCACTTATAACCTTGAATTGGTTCTCACTCTTATATTTATAGGTAATATATAGGATTCATATTTCAATTCCTATTAAGATTCCTAAATTATATTTATATTTGCAATTGTATTATTTACCAAATAGTTTTCCTAAAGACATACAATTTTACATGGGAACAAATAGGAAAGTGAGCCACAATATCTCAAAAATCTCCACCTTGACGAGTTTTCCATCACGGCGATGAGCATGACGAAAATAACGCTCCACCATCATTAGGGATGGGCGCGGGGTGGGGGACTGGGGATTGGGGTCCTCGGACCTGTACCCGACTCCTTGGGGTTCACCCATCCCCACCCCGTCAGTAGGATAAGGATGTCTTGGGATTTTATATTGTCCATCCCCACCCCGAACCAGAGGTCAGGGAATTGTGGGTATCAATCCCCATGGGAATTTTTCCATCTCAACAGAGAATTTTCCCCGGATGACTTATAAGAATTATTTTAAAATATTGATTTTGTATAATTCTCCTAAAATGTTCCCAAAGTTTAGATAATTTACTTAGAAGAGAAACTCAATTACCTTAGTTTATGTAATAGTGCAATAAATTTACAAATTACAAATCTTTAAGGGATTAATTACTTACTTACAATGTGATTAGATTATTAAGTAATTAAATTGTATTGAATTAATTGACTAAATTTTAAAATATTATATAGAATATTAAAATTAAATATCAAGATTGATATTTGATAACTCATAAATCATAATCAATTATTTGATTTAATTACTTTTTTAATGAAAAATGTTTTGAAGAATCAGAAACCATTAATGTAATTCATGACTAATTAATAAAAATAAAAATCAAGATTGATACATCATACATCATTGCATCAAGTCTTAACGAACCATTGAATAAAAATAAAACAATGTTAATAAAGTTTGTGACTAATTAATTGATTAGAAAGACATGACAATAGAATTTGTGTAAAATAAAACAATGTTAATAAATAATTAATTGATTAGAAAGACAACAAAATTTGTGCAATTTGATATTTATTTTCTAATATAGATTTCTCCTAAAATGTTCCCAAAGTTTAGATAATTTATTTAGAAGGGAAACTCAATTACCTTAGTTTATGTAATAGTGTAATAATTCAACAATTCAACATCATGAACATAACAATATGATTAAACAAGTCAATGTAATTTGTAAACCATTAAAAATAGTTAAAAAAAATTAATACAACAATAAGATTAAACTAGATTTTGATAAAGAGTAATACTACACTTATAAAGAAATTTTAAAAAGATCTTCATACAAAGTGATGTGACAAAAAATGAATGGAAGAGTGAATATAATGAGTTTGACTTTTCGTTTCACTCTTCCATTCATTTTTTGTCACCTTACTTTGTATGCAAATCTTTGTAAGGTTTATTTGTAAGCATAGTATTATTGTTTAATTTATTGCCCCACTTTGGATCTAATATGGTAAAATAAATTCTAAATTTAAGAAATTATATTACATAATCATTCATCTTATTTAAAATAAGCTGAATTGTATTTCTAATAATTTATAAAATTTTGAAATATAACTTATTCACATTTAGTTAAAGATAATAAATGATGTAATTTAATAATGTGAAGCATTGAAGAAGATACTTGGACTTTTTAAGTCATATTGCTTTCGTTCAAATTAATAATCAAATGATGAAATGATATATAAATTAATAAACAGTCTTAGATTAATAATATTTATTAATCTAATATAAGATGAAAATGACTAAATTGCACGTATATGTATTGAAATACTAAATATAAGACCTATTTTATATTTCATTTAGATATATAATAATATATACATTATTATATTTAAAAAAAAAAGGTATTTAGATATATAATAATAATATTACATTATTCTATAAAAGAAGGGGCTAGGCTATAATTTTTTCAGGGCTGGGCAGGTCGGGGATGGCATGAGGTGGGGTTTTCACGAGGCCATCGAGGGCGACACGAGTTAGGGTTTTATGGGGCTTTTTGGAAGAGGGGGCGAGTCCCCGTCGAGGAAAACTAACCTTCAGTCCCGCCCCGTCCCTGGGTGCAGGGATTTTTTTCTACCCACCCCAACCCATCACCCGAGAAATTTGGGGAATCCCCGCCTCAATCGGGTCGGGTCGGGGTGGTTCCCCATCGGGGCAGGCGAAACGGCCATTTCTAACCATCATGTCATCCAAGTCACAGACTAACCTTGTCTATTTTTTCTAGCATCCAGGTCGCACAGTAACCATGTCAAATTTTGCTGCCAAGATTTGAGAATGATCCACCTATAACTTAAACTTGTTGTAGTTCGTCTTTTATGTGCATCCACTATCTCAAAAGAACTCATCTCCCAGGTAGTAACTTGGAGCTCTAATACCGCTTGTTAGAAGATCGCGTAACGGAAAACATACATTTGAGATAATAAACATAGGAATAAATCATACCATACAAAGAGACACGATATTTATGTGGTTCGACATAACTTATCTACATCCACGGATGAGAGAAATTCACTATAGTTTCATGAACACAATATACAAGAGTACATGATATGATAAACCTGGTACATAAAGCAGAGCAAAAACATTTTAGTTTCTAACCATGCTCAACCTAGTACCTAGAGTGGAAACCAATGTTTTTAAACCCGGACTAGACCAGACCAATCGATTTGATCGGTTCGACCGGGTTTTGTTTAAAACTCCAGTTCACTGATACAATAAAAATGCATTAATTATTTAGACCATTTTAAACTGTTGTTGGACCGGCAAGACATTGCGTGTCGTCCAACTGGCCTGATAGCAAAATTTGGTCCACAATAAATCAAAATCCCTAAAACCATTTCACCCCATCTCTCCTTCTTCATTTGACATTTTCAACTTCGAAACAGCTTTAGCCTTCAAAGTTCGGCTCTTATCTCTTACCAAAGAAATTGATTTTGTTATTCGATTGAATTAAGACAAAAACACCCTAAATAAAAACAAACTCACATGTTCGCATATTGTGTGAGAGCATTGAGATAAAAAACACCATCGATTCAATCCCATTTCTCTTGCATTTCTATATATCTGGGTTTCACGTGTGACTTGCGGGCAAGTTGCTTTTTTTGGTTTATTTATTTATTTATTTTGTTTTCGTTTTCGTTTTGTTTTCAGAAGGTTGAAGCAAACCAAACCCACAATCCAAAATTGTAACTTGATGATATGCAAGGGAACTAGGCTTGAAAATCTCACCTATAAAGAAGAAAGAGAAGAGGAGGGGGAGAAAGAGAGAGAGAAAAAAAGATGAAGGAAAAGAAGAAGCATAGGAAGAAAAGAGAAGATGAGGTGATCGGTGAGAAAACAAAAAAAAATATATATATATATATATATATATATATATATATATAGAGAGAGAGAGAGAGAGAGAGAGAGAGTTGCTGACATCAGCTGTCTGACCCGCCAATCATGCCAGTTGGATCGCCTAGACTGAAAACTGGTCATTTGGCCGAGTCACCTCCAAGTCCAGGTTTCAAAACATTGGTGGAAACAATCCCAGTTTCTAAGACACTCTCCTCATGATGTTTAATAACCCTGACATCAAATACCTTGTGCTCTTACATTCTCTCATAACCTTGAATTTGTTCTTACCTGTATATTTATAGGTAATATATGGGATATTCTATTTCTAATAGGATTCATATTTTAATTCTTATTAGGACTCCTAAATTATATTCTTATTTACAATTGTATTCTTTACCAAATAGTTTTCCTAAAGACGTACAATTTCATATGGGAACAAATAGGAAAGCGAGCCATAATATCCCAACAGGTTCGTCATTTGCCATTTGGTTCTTTGACGAGCACGAGATTTGCAAGCCAATTTGAATACTTAACTTCCCGAATGAACTTGATTTTAAGGAGCTTGTCAACTTTTTCTTTGAGCACTCGAGAGCATTTTGTATCCATTGTCCTTCTTTTCTGGCAGATAGGTCGAGCCTTCGAGTAGATATTAAGATTAGAGGTGGAACATATGGGCCGGGTTAGGCGGGCCAACCCTAACCCGGCCCGCAAAAAAGAGGGCTCAAACCGGCCCGCCATGGGTTGAGCCCAACCCGCCAGCCACCCCCGGGCGGGCCGGGTTACACTAAGGTAACCCACGGCCCGCCGGGTTGCTATTTTGGCCTCTTTCAAAGAGGCCCGCAACCCGGCAGTTCATTGGCTGGAGATTAGCATGGCCAACCCGCAGGTTGGCCCCAAAAAAAAAAAAAAATTATTAATATTTTTTATTTTTTTCAATTACACTTTTACCCTTGAAATCTAGCCGTTTTATAGCCGTTGGAGGGGTCTTTTTCGTCATTTTCTTTCCCTATTTTTTTCTATAAATTAGGACCTAAACTCTCATATTTTTCTCACAACTCAAATTCTCTCATTTTCTCATATTCTCTATTCTCTCAACTCTCAAGTCTCAATTATTCATTTATTCTCTTAATATTTTTTGTTATCAATTTGCTCTTATTTTAATTTTTATTAGGTTTTGCAATTTTCAATTCATATTTCCAATTTCCATATTCCAAATCTCTTTCTTTAATTTTTTATTTCTTCTACATCATTTTTTTTCAACTACAAGTCTACAATGGATAGATATTTCTCTCCCATCAATTTCAATGAGGAAGAAAACTATTATCCTAGTCCTAGTCCCGCTGATTTTACTATGAATGCAGGAGATTCAAATAGTCCCGTTGTCCCAATCCCAGTCTCAGAATCCGATACACCTCAAAATATGGCGTCGATTCCAACAGCGCCCGGTGGTTCTAGAAGTCGTCCTCGTAATCGTCGTCCTCGTCCAACTTCATCTCAAGGCCGAGGCGGGATCATCAAGCTGCCGCCGAAAGCGCAGACACACATCGACGTTTGGGCGCATTTCGACAAGTTTTATGAGACAGAAAATGGACGTTCAAGTCAAGAAAGCAAGATGCAAATATTGTGCAAATGTTTATAAAGTGATTCGTAATGGTACTAGTACTTTAAAAAGGCATGCTAATAAACATATTAATCAACATGGAAATAGAGAAACCAATCAAACTCAAATAACTAATATGGATACTACTTGGCGTTATAATTGATGTATATAGAACAGCTTAGCTTTATATATTGCCCGCATCGATCAACCTATTAATATGGCGAAGATAAATATTTTGAAAGATTTGTTCAAAATTCATTTTTTCCAGGATTTAAAAATTATTCTAAAAGCGCAACTAGAAATGATTTAATAAAATTGTTTAAAAAAATGAAATTAGAATTAAAAAAATAAATTTCATACTTGTCATATTAGTGTGGCTTTAATCTGCGATATTTGGAGTGGTAGAGCTAAACAAGATTATATTTGTGTGACTAGTCATTATTTTGATAATGAATTTAAATTAAATAAATCTTTATTAGGATTTAGATTAATGGATGTGGATCATAGTGGTTTAGAAATCTATAATAAAATTATTGAAGTTTTAGAAGATTATGATATTATTGATAAAGTGATAAGTTTAACTTTAGATAATGCAAGTTCTAATAGTAAAGCTATAGAATTTTTTCAAAATAATTATCTTTTATATAATAATTTGAAGTTTTTTTCACCAACGTTGTGCATGTCATGTTATTAATTTAATTGTGAAAAGTGGTATGAAAACAATTAAAAAAAATATTGATAGAATTAGGGAATCTTTAGCTTGGATTACTAGTAGTAATAAAAGAAATGCTGAATTTCAAGAAGCTTGTATAAAATCAAATATGTCTCCTAAAACTTTTGCATTAGATATGCCTGTTAGATGGAATAGTACTTATTTAATGCTTGATTCATGTTTACCTTATGCTAATATAATTAGTTATTTTGTAGCAAATAATAGAGGTCCTCATCATTTGGTAGAAAATGATTGGAAGATAGCTAAAGTATTTCATTCTTTTCTCAAATGTTTTTACCAAGCCACTTTACAACTTTCTGGTGTGTATTACCCTACTAGTCCATTGGTAATACATGCAATTATAAAAATTTCCGAGTTATTTACAAAAAACAAAGATGATGAAATTTTACATGCACCAATAAAGGCAATGGAAAAAAAATTTTTGAAATATTGGAGACCCGTTCCTTTTCTTTATTGTTTAGGTGCTATATTTGATCCTAGAATTAAATTAGCACGTTTAGAAAATGGTCTTGACAATTTAAGTGAAAATTTACAAAACGAATCATATATCAATCAAATAGGAGAGGTAAAAAATAGTCTTTTCGAAGTATATTTCCAATATGAAAACAGGTATGGGAACCCGCAGACAGAAAGAGGCGAAATATCCAGAGAAGCTGTAGCAGAAGAAACAAATGAAGACTTATTCTCTTGGAATGCACTGAATAGGCCGAAGAGGACCCGAGTCCGAAGCACAGCCTCCTCTTCAGACGCACCACCACCACCAACAACAACAACTAATATGCTGTCCTCCATGGAGTCGCAGAGTAATGAACTTCAACAATATTTGGCAACCCCCGAAATGTTTTCAACAGTCACTTTGATCTCTTAGAGTATTGGAGAGCCGAAAATGTATTTTTCCGGTATTATCAAGACTTGCCTTGGATGTTTTCGCTGTTCCTGTCTCAACCGTCTCATCCGAACAAACATTTAGTGCAAGTGGAAGGATTTTAAATGAAAGGAGGACTAAACTTGCTCCAAAAATGATTGAAGTCCTCACATGTCTTCGAGATTGGGAACGATCGCGCCATCAAGATCAATACGAGGTTATCGACAATGCTTTAATAGAATCATTTCAATTTTGTAATATAGATGATACAGATGAGGGAGGTCCTAGTGAACCACCCCCAATTTAGTTGTTTTGTAAAATGTAATTTGTAAATTAATTGTCAATTATTGCACTCTTTTTTCTTTACTAAGTTTTTCTCCCATTGGGTTTTTCTTGGTGAGGTTTTTAACGAGGCAATAATTGTTGTAATTTCTTATTTTATTTTTTGATAAATGAATAAGTCTAATTTTTTCTTATATTACAATTTTATTGTATTAAAATTGAATTAATATTTGAAATGTTAACAAAAAAAAATTGAATTGAATTGAATTATTGATATTTGAAAAGTTAACTAAAAAATAATTATATTTATAATTATTTATTTGAAAAGGTAAATTAAAAAAACAAAAACAAAAAAAAACAAAAAAAAAATAATAAAATCGGGCTAACCCGGCCCGGACCGTGCCTAACCCGGCGGGCTGGGTTAGGGTCGGCTGACGGGCCGGGCCAAGATCTTTCCCTTAATTGGCGGGCCTAACCCGGCCCGCCTTTGTTGGCCTAACCTGTCGCTTTGTTGGCAGCGTCCGAGCCACCAAAAACAAGTAACCCGCCGCGGGCCGGGCCGGGCCAGGCCTGGCGGGTTACTTTTCCACCTTTAATTAAGATGGTGGCAAATGACCTCGTGGCTTATACCCACCATGTCGATGTGGATCCAGGCGAAGACATCCAGGTTTGCCTTTAAAAATTCAACCAATTGTTTAAGCAACTTCTCGTCGAGGTTGCCCTCCTCAATCTTAAGCGTGTGAGTAGGTTCTTGCTCTTCGATGGAGACCTCGCGCAAATCCTCTATCGAGCCAATTGAAGGTTCGTCCTTGTGAGCGCGAGGATTAATGGTATCCCTGCTTGGTCTAGGCTGAGGCTTAGTCCTTGTGATCATCATTGCTTAAGGTCACGTTTCCTTGTCCCAGTGCAAGTGCAAACAGACGCACCATTTGTGGGTGTCCAATTGAAGCAAAGTGTGATCTTTGCGTGCTCGCGAGGAATTTGGTTGCCTTTGGCGTGGGTTCAAACCAGCAGGCTGGGCTTGATCATGCTCTCACTAAGAGTGAGCAATCTCACGACGACCTTCTTGATTGTTGTTTTCAACATTGTCGGCATGGTTAGTATCAATTTGGCTCTTGGAATTTCAGGTGCATACCATAATTGCTATGGGGCGGCTGTGATTGTTGTTGATGAATACGATTTCTTAGGAGAGACCCTCTTCTAATGCCAAAATATTGTTACAAAAATTCGTAATAATTAGAGTTACCCCATTGACCTTGGTGGAATTGGATAAGATGCGCATGATTATGGAAAATCAGCAAGTGATTGATGAAAATAAAAATAAGAAGAAACAAAAAGGATTTTTAAAGTTGTTAGCAAGTTTGAATCAAGCTTATGTCCAATGTTATGTTATTAGGATGTTTTTGGGTTTATTACAAGAGAAATTTGAGCTGCTCGCTTACAAGAATAATGAATGGCGAACTGTTCGCTTACAATTATAGTGTTTTTTTCTCTCAAATGCAAAACCCCCTTTCTTGATTTTATAAGGGTATTTATACTATCCGATTACAACACGAGAGATTTTAGGGTATTTAATCCCATGATTCTTGGCATGGTTGATACTTGATAGGCCGTAATTGTAGGAACTGTTTCCGTGATCTGCTCCTTGATTTCCGGAGAAAATGCTTTATCCTAGATTTTTAGTGATAAGGCTTATCTGTAAGATGGAAGACACCTGCCTAGCAACCGGCTCTAATATGATCGTCGCTATGCTGTCTTTCCCGTGCTATAGCTTACTTAATTTAGCATCAATCCAATTAATTTTTGGTTCACCCTTTATACGCCGTTCTACTTCACTATCTCAAATGCTTTTATCAAAATTCCGGACGCTTGCATGGCAAAGCTATCCTCAATGTAAGAGCATAATAAAATAACTACTCGTTATTTTTATGATTTAATAGTGATTTGCTTACAACTGAGTCATATAACCAAACAAAAATTGCACAAAATTTATATAAAATGACTACTCTATCCTTTGTTTTTTGTCTGATTGTATGACTCGATTGTAAACATACCATTACTCTTCATGATTTGTCCTATATTGGGATTCTCAGATATCGCAATTAACTTCAGATAAAAAGAAAATAGCTAATCTTTGAGCCTAGGTTCTTGGAACAATTTGTGAGGCAACCATTGAAAGAAAGTTCCAGATCCAATGCTCTATTGAAAAAAGAACAGTATTTGGTAGAGGAAAGAAACATTACACTGGATTTTTAAAATGCAACTGCAATGGTATCATACAGACCCAAAAGGAGTTCAAAATTAACAAACAAAAGGCCATGTTATCCAAAATGTTAATTCTGAAACAGAGGACTTAAATACAACCAACTTATTCTTACATATTGGCTTCTTGACAAGATTATGGCCTTCTCAGGTAAAAAAGCAGAGGAGACTGCAGGGACAGAGGAAATGAAAAATAGAGATAATCAAATAACACGCAATCTACTCATTACTCCTGATTCAGATCAACCTCAGAGTGACTCAATTTAGGGAAGGCAGTGGCTAGGCTACTGAGTTACCAAGCACATCGGCGGCGTGATCTGTGACTAGCTTTTGCTCTTTCATTTCCCTTGTTGGGTCCTTCTACTTCTTCTCAGATGCCACCGCTGTATTCTGCTGAGCAATGGAGGGGCAGATGAGAGTTAATCATTCATGAATTTGAAGCTGTAGAGACTGGTAAAGTACTGACCAATCTTTCCGCAGCCTGTATGACAATGAACCATCAGTTATCCAAATTGATTCCCACATGCTCAGAAGAACTAGAATGTAAAAGGCAGTCACCATGATTGTTTAGAATGTCCAACCTCATTTTACAATGACACAATTCTCAGATAAAATTTTTGAAGTTCACAAGTTCCATAATGTTATTTCGAAGAAAGAAAATCTTTTTTAAATTCTCACAATGATCTACCAACTAACAAATTTTGATGAATTAAAGCAGTTGCCACAAAACATCATTTTTGTTTGCCTGCCATCATGTATGGCCAATTATTGTGGCAAGTTGAAAACTCAATATGCTTAATTTCAATCTGAATATCAAACATGAAGCAGAAAATATGATCATTTAACTGTACATTACATGCAATCTTCTTGTTATGTTTGATTTAAAACCACCTCAAAAAGTACCTTGTTTTGGAGGAGACAGGGTTTGGCCACTGAGTTTCTTCCAGCAATTTCGAGTCATGAGTCTTCCTGAATTGGGTACAAAGAGTGGACGGAAACAATTGCAGGATGGAGCAGGAAGACTCATGTTTTTGAAAAGAATATCAGGAACTCCATGGAACTGGCCACAGCATAGTAAAGTACAAATTTATTATCAAGAATAAACCTAACTTTAAATTGATAAAAAATCTGAATGGTTAGATTTTTTAATATACTGGTTAACTTTAGATTGTAAAAGAAATAGCAAACCTTTGAATCTTGATCACAAGAGAAAATTTTTCAAGCAACTAACCAGCTCCCTGACACCAGCCATATGCATCCAAGAATATGACACACACAAACATAAAGGCTTTTAAAAGCAAATTACAAATCAGAAAGAAACAAGAAACCCAAATATATTAAATGGAAGAAAATTAGCAGCACATACCAGAAACCATTTTTGAAACTGGCTCAAAAATCTACATCCCGTTAGTAAGGTTGGAAACAAGGAAGAAAAGCACTTCGAGTGGCCTCGCTCTCCCATTCCAGCCCTTTCCACCAGTTTTCATTTCCACTAATAACAATTTTCTGTCCCTTTGCACTGTTAGCATCAAGTGGAAGCTTCTTAAGCTCGGGGCATACACGTACATAAAATTGATTAAGATGTGGAAAGGGCAAGGCATTCCAATAAATGCTCTTCAAATTTGGTAGATGCCGTATGTTTATAAAGTGAAGTTTTGCGAAAAGGTTTAGATTTTCCATCAATTCTGGAAATTCTTCAATCAATTTTCTTTCACTTATTATTTCTTTAATCTCATTACAATGAGATACAAAAAGATACTTGAGGTTTGGAACAAAAACAAGCCATGTCAAGTCTCTTATTCTAGAGCAACAAACTATTTGAACTCTGTTAAGGCTGCAGAAATTGTTAGGTTCTCTTGTTTTTTGCACTACTACCTTTACATGCTCCATCTTCAACTCTTCCAAATTTTCACAATTTTCAATTTCCAGTCTGCGAAGATGCTTGAGATCTGCTAAAGACAAAACATTGAGCATCTTAGAATCGTCAAGGCGTCGAAGCGTTAGACCATGAGTATAATTCTGAAACTTGTGGGAGTTCAGAAATGTATGGAGAGCATGACAGCTTTTTAAGGTAATACTCAGCACACATAAAGATTCCAAACCAAGCAATTCCTTCACCAAATCTTCTCCACCACCAAACAGAACACTATTTTCTTCCACTTCTTGATTATAACCACAACCAATCATTCTCAGTATATATAATTCTGAAAAATTGGATATCAGTTGACTTGGAATTGTACAGAGCTTGTATGTATACTCCAGGCTTAAACATTTAAGATTTACCAAAGCTTTTAACTCCATTGGTAACTCAATTATTGTGGACCATGATAGATCAAGATGCTGCAGTGATACCAAATTTGAAATCCCAGATGGTAATTGTAATAGAAAATTATTATACGATAAGTTTAAGACTTTGAGGGAAGACATGGATTGGAAAAAGCTACTACTAATCATCTTTAGGTTATTACCATTAAGAAACAAAGTCAAGAGATCAGGACAAGTGGGCGTCACTGATAATTCCTCAATTTTGTTTTCCATCAGGGATATCCTTTTCAATTCTTCCCATTCTTTGATCTTTGGTGCTTTAGTTAATCCAACACCCACCTGAACTAAAAACTTTTGCTGCTCCTCCTTAATGTCACATGCTATCCACAAAGTCATATCACGAATCACATCATGCATTTTTACAAAATAATCTCCTCTTTCTTCTTCTTCTTCCAATAAACAGGCATGAACAAGAACACCAATAATGTAGTAACCATGGCTGTATACTTCACTTGGATCATATACATCCAAAAAGTTCTCACAAAACCAATAATCTATCAATTTTGTTTTAATAATACTAAAGTCTTCTGGAAATAAACTACAATATAAAAGACATGATCTAATCTTGTCATCGGGCAAACTATCATAACTAAACTTTAGAAGGGGATACACCTCTTTCTCCATACCTGGAAATTTAGAGGAAGCTCTCCTTAACACTTGAATTGCATATCTCCATTCTTCAGGTGTCTTCTTGCAAGACATGGCTCTACCAATTGTAACGAGTGCAAGTGGTAAACCGCCACACTCTTTAGCCACAAGTTTAGCTAACTCCAAAATATCAGGATGACTATCAAGAATTTCTCTCCCAACCTTTTTCTCAAACAATTTCCAAGCTTCCTCTTCTCCTAAACATTCCACTTTAAACTTCCTATCAGCTTCCATGAGTCCACAAACATCAAGAAAACGAGTAGTGAGGACTATTTTACATCCAACTTCCACACTACGAAGAGGGATACCCACTTTGATCAAATCAACCCTCTCCCATATATCATCTAATAATACAATAAACTTCTTTTTGCGCAAAATCTTAAAGATGTCTGATGCTTTCTCATCAATACTTTTATTCTTCCATGACTCTTCAACTAAGCCTATCTTTTGCCCGATCCTTTCTTGAATCTTCTCCAGTTGCAAGTCTCTAGACACCACTACCCAAATCACAGTGTCATAACTATTTGAAATATCAAGAAGCTTATTGTTAATTTGGGTTAAGAGGGTAGTTTTTCCAACTCCCCCCATGCCATAGAGACCAACGGTTCCCACTTGTTCTTCCTCAATACATCTCCAAACTTCATCAAATATTAATTGCAAACCCACTATTGTAGGCTCACTAGGTCTTTCCTCCACCACTGATTCTAGGAGCCTCTCCGCCACTACTTCAAAAGCACCTTCACCCTTTAAAGTACAAACAAGTCTCAGCTTTTTAGCTACTTTCTTCCCAAATTTGTAGCTTGAATTGCAATTCTTAGAACAGTAGCCTCCACAACATAATTTCTCAATTTCTTGAGATCTAATTTCTATTACTTCACCAGCTCCAGCTTCCACATCTTGCACCCTTGAAAGCCAGCCTTGCACTTGATCCGTCCGTTTCATTTGTTGCTGTTCAGCAATATTAACCCTCCTCATCACATCGTTTCTTGCTTCAATCAGTTTCTGCAATTCAGTCTGCAAGGCATCAAGATTATCTTTGAGCTCACTTATATACCCTACCTTTCCAGTAGTGCAGTCTAAGATCCGAGAGACAATTGGGTCACATGAGACAGAGGCCGAGCAAACATTACCCATAGATTTCAACAAGGAGTCGAAGAAATGATTAACTGTAGAGTAATTAAAAAAACCCGGTGCGTTTCGTTTATTATTTTGGATAGGATTTTGGGGATAGTATTGGATAATTAAATATGAGAGTATTACGAGGTACAATTTAAAAATTTATAAAAAAACGCCCTAAGTTTGCTAATTTAATAAATACCTCAACATGTAAAATGACAAAAATACCCTCACCACTGCAGTCGATTCACGGTGGTGGCCAATAATGTCGAAAAATCATTACGACACGCAGGTCATGGATCGTCGTAGCAGCTGCTGTTATGGCCTTTTCCTGGCGATCCACCACGGATCTAACCGTAAAAGGTTCGATCTATGGCCTACGTGGCCGCGATGGCGAAAAAGGAAGGGAAAACGACGGCCATCTTTGGCCGTTAGTGACGGCCAAAGATATGGCCGTTGTTGACCTCTTTGGCCGTCGTTCACGGCCAAATCCGTGGTGGATCTGGCCGATCAGTGAAATTTCGGCAATTTATGGTCGGCAGGTAGGCCATTGTATAGATTCCGGCTACCACCGACGGTGGTTGCCGGAATCTGGCAAGTATGGGTCACGGGGGTGTTTTTGATAATTTTTAAACTTTTTTTTCAAGGTGTATTTGATGAAATTAATAACCTTATGGGGTCTAAAGTAATTAAAAAAAATAGGGTAATATTTCTGGAATAATGTGCCAAACATTATTTGGAGAATAGGATTGAGAATAGGGATAAAAATAATAAGCCAAACATGGCCCTCGTTGTTGTAAACGTTATAAGCAATGTTTTAAAACCCTACGGTTGTCAAACCCAACAAAGTGACCAAGTCGTTGGTTGACCGGTCCAACCGATTGGACCGGTGTCATCAGAAATTTTTTTGGAAAATTAATTAGTCCCTAATATTTTAATATATTACAAAAGTACCTCTAAAAATTTCAACTAATCCCAAAAAAATTTAATTTTCTACAAAAAGGTCCCAAAAATTTATTAGTCCCTAAAGTTTTAAAATATTGTAAAAATACACCTAAAAACTTATGAATTAGTCCCTATAGGTTTGAAATCTAGCAAAAACCTCTATGGAATCTGAACTGGATCGGAGAGGCTATTGGGTCTCGATCCAGGTTTCAAAACACTAGTTATAAGTTGCGTTGGTCAAAGGGGTTATTTGATTTGATTTTCTCAATTACTTATAAACTAGTATATTCATGAATGACGTTAAAATGGTATTTGTGTATAATATTATACAAATCTGTTAATTTTTACTAATGTTTGTTAAATGTTTGGGTGTACTTGTTACTTTCCAAAAGATTTGGGTGTAGGGAAAACTACGAGGAGGTAATAACCCCTTTGCTTTGTCTATGGAAAGTAAAACGCTTAAATATTGAACTAACCTGTATTTAATAACTAGGCAGTCATTTCAAAATGCAAATGAATGTTTTACTTTTAATTAACTGCCGGGTCTATAAGATTGATCAAATTAAGAATTTTAGGGGCTAGCCATTTACATAAATAACCAGTGTTGAATAACATTATTAGAGTGCAAGGGGGGAATATGAGAGAATTTACGTAGGAGGAGCTAGCCATCGAAGCCTAGTCTAATTTACATAAATTAAGAATGGTATGAGCTGGGCCTGCGTATGTCGTCTGACCCGGCCCAATAATTTTAGTATTAATTATACTAAATTATTCTTATACTATATATTAAATTACAAGATTATCCTACACATATATACTTATTTTTTTCCAAACCCTACATGGATGGATGGATGCATTTTGTGGAAAGTTATTTATATATTTGGTGAGTATTAAAAAATAAATTAATATTTAAAAATTGTTTATAGAATTAAAAATAAAAATAAAATTGAAATTTATTAATATTTAAAAAATCACATTATAAAAATGGGCGGGCTTGAGCCGAGCCTGAGGTTACAAAAAGCCCGTCAGGTCGGGCTTGGGCTTTACTTGTGATACCCGTGACGGGCTTGGGTCAGGCTTGGGCTTTTGTTATGAGGTCGGGCTTGGGCCTGGGCCAAGGGGTACCCGATCCCGGCTCGGCCCATTGCTATCATTAGTTCAAATCCTTCATGGGTTGCTAATAAGGATAGTTACTGGAGCTCTTATCCGACCGGTAGTTTCAGGGTCCCAGAGAATTAGTTGATCCTTGGTTGCTAATAGGGGTAGCCACTAGAGCTCTTATCCGACTGATAGTTCTAAAGTCCCGGGGGATTAGTTGAAATGAGCGTAATTTGACTTAGACACCCTCCGTTCATAAAAAAAAAAAAAAAAAAAAATTATTTCACAATTTACCTTTATATATATATATATAACTTATAATAACTGTAATACCAAAGGGGTTTCTATATTTAACACATCATATTTTGATCAATGTTTAGCTGCATTGATATTTTGGAGAAGATTTTTAAATTATTTTTTTTCTTTTGAATAAATATTAAATGAACAAACTCTTATACACAAACTATCACAATAAAATTGAAGGATAAGTTCATATAAAATTCAACTCAATAAATGGGATAAATGTTACATTATGTTATTTACAAAATTATAAAATGGCTTCTCAAACTTGGAGCCTAATCACTCTATATTAATTGCTACATATGTAATCTCTT
Organism: Pistacia integerrima; assembly: GCA_026225825.1. Lineage (NCBI taxonomy): Eukaryota > Viridiplantae > Streptophyta > Magnoliopsida > Sapindales > Anacardiaceae > Pistacia > Pistacia integerrima. The sequence goes on along the minus strand of CM047750.1, from coordinate 13,086,120 downwards.
TGTCATTAGCTTTGCATTTTCAAACTAGTAATAGCAGAAGAACCCCCACCAATTTGGCATAAGGTTTTTTACACAAAGAGTGTGAGTGTTAACATGACATTGATTCATGTTCGAGTCATCTCAATCCTTAATGGGGATAACCATTGGGGAGTATATTCGGTCGTTAAATTCAGACCCAATGGATAGTTGATCATTAACTTTAATATTGTAATAAAACCTTACACACGCACAACATATAGGTATTTTTAATTTATTAAATTCACACACACACACACACACACACACACACACACACAAAAAAAGCATGTCATAGTGATTAATATATCTAGATTTATAAATATGTATATATATTTATTAACTTTCTAATATATATTGGAAATAAAATTTATATTTTTGCAAGCAAGTATATAATATTTTTTTTTCTAAAAGCAAGTTTTATTTTAATTAAAAAATAATAATTCTTGAATAAACTAAAAATAAATATAAATGTAAATTAGCCATCTAACAATCATATATATATGCAGTGTATATATAGGCAGAACGACATACACTCACCCATAGTTTGCTATAAAGACAATGTGGTACCTAAAAAGTTTGAAAACGTCAATTACCTACCTACCGTCCAAATCTATTAGTAAAGTTAATTTTAAAAAGGATAATATGATAATTTTATATCAAAAAAAAATATAACATTCTGCTCAAATTCTCTCTTTAATATTAATTTTTTTAAAATCTTTCTTCTCAATTTTAATTATTTTATTTTTATAATTAATTTTAATTAAAATCTTGTCTTCATCTTCTTTGTCTCTCGCCAGAACCACAGGACAACCAGCAGCAAAAACGACTAAAGCCCCAAAACAAATTACCAAAAGATTCAATGCAAAAAATCCCAAAGAATCACTCTTCAAACACTCAAAAGAACCAAAACACGCAAGACACAGAAGGTTTGGGGCAAAACCTCAAACAAGTGGTGTGCCAAAACTTGGAAAATCAATCATCAATGCCAAAACCGATCAGAAATCCCCAAAAATCAAACAAAAAAACACACACACACACAAACAAAAAAAAAAAAAAAAAAAACTCCTAATTAATCTCCAATTATCAATTTCCCATCAAAAACTCTGAAAAACACCAATCAATCCCAATTCAACAAAAACCTTAGGAATTCAATGGGCAGTGAAATATGAGCAAATGACGACGAGGAAAATAGGGGTTTTGGAGAGGGCACACCGAAAAAACGATTGGCAGGGAGAGGAAAGGTTTTCGGTGACGGGGCTTCCGGAAAATGGGTGGGGAAGTGCGACAGCTTTGCAAAAGACCCCCCTTTTTTGCCCTTTTATGAGAGAGATGAAGAAGATGAAGACGAAAAGAGAGAGAGGAGAAAGGCGTTCGATATGGCCATATTCAGGTGCCAGGTTCTTGCCTAGTGACTGGAGGAAAAAGAGGGAGAAGGAAGGGAAGAAAGAGAAGGGAGATAATAAGAGAAAGAGAAAGGGGAGAAGAAGACGAAGGATAAGAGATTTGGGCGGATTTTTTTAATATTTTATTAATTCAATTTTTTTAACTTTTTTTTTTTTATGCACAAACCCTAAAACACAAAAAACCAAAATTACCCCCACAAAAATGATAGAATGTCGATAATACTATTTTAGTTAAAAGATTTACTAATAGATTTGGACGGAAAGTGGTTATTTGTCATTTCAAAACTTTTTGGGTACCAATTTATCTTTAAAGCAAACTCTGGGTAGGTGTAAGTCGTTCCCCATAGACATATATGCAGTAGAACCCCTCTATAGTGATACTCCATATATGAATAACCTCTATGCAGTCATAAAAAATTATGATTTCAACTTTGGCCAGTTATAAATAAGAATAAATTTCATATTCTAAGTCTTATTTTAAGGAATTTGCCTTTACATAGTAATAATTATATGTATATTATAAAAAAAATATGTTATGTTTAAAATGAAATAAAATATTTATCTAAAGTTGTTTAAGATAATGATTTATATTTTAGAGTTGTTATCATATTTTTTATCTCACGTGTACGTAATAAGTCGCTAATATGGATACCTTCTTGTTGAAGTCAAAATATTTCTAACTGTATGTTTGAAGCTTCTTGACACGAAACTTTTGGTATTTTTGTACTATATTCATCCTCATTCCTCTTCTTGTGTTACTCATTTAGCTTAATAAGGAAGAATTAATATCAATTTGATTAGTGTTGTGAAGTTGTTGAATCTGATCACTTAATTTTGTAACGACTTTTTGATATTTATTTCCATACTATCCTAATGTTAGTAAAACAATGAATCAAAATCTTAATACTACTAAAACATGAATTATAAAATAATAAATCAAAACAATCATTTTTTAATCAAAATAATAACTTTTGTAATTACATTTTCAATTTGTCCAACACTATAAATATAAAGAGGTTTCAATATATATATATATATATATATATATATATATAAACAAATGCAAAATACTGGTTTAGAAATTTAAATGTAAAAGAGAAGCAGTATGTAAAATTGAATTTTCCAAATTGGTGTTCTATTCATTTATCTTTTTATAAAAACATTATATTTTAGAAATCGCATTCAGAATCATTTTCTAGTCAATCTTAATATTAGTAATTTTAGGAACTGCAGATAAAATATTTGGAGTTGCAGAATAAAAAATCAAGTTGTCATACTTGTGGGTTTCCGATTTCTGCAGTTGTAAAACGATCAAAAGCAATCAAGGAACAATTTAAGTTTCAATTTCTTTTCTCGAATTTCAACTTCAGTGCCCAGCTGAGTACAGGGCTTTAGTCCTTTGGAATTCTCTCAAAATTCAAAATAAAAGTGCGGAAGCCCTGATCCCATCTCGAGAAGCGTTTCTTTGCTCGACGGAACTGATTAATCTGAGGTGGGTTTCATTTCAATTTTATGTTTTTCCATTTATCTCATAAATGTTCGATGGAATGTGTGAAAGAGTTGAAGTGTGACTTGCTTTAAAGAAATAGTTTCAATTCTTGTTCCACTTCGTTTATTTTTCTATGTTTATTGTGGAAGTTTGATTTTAAATTCTGAAGTTAAATCTAGAAACTGGGTATCATTCTTCTTTTGAGTTGTGAGTTTTGGGGTAGGATTTTATTGAGTTTCAGTGTAAAGGTCTGTGTATTCGCAATCTTTAATAATTAAAAAAAAATGGTGTTTGGCTCAAGGAATTACTTGGGTATTGCTATGAGGGTGTAATTGTAGAGCTTAAGAATGTTGGGGATTCATTGTCAAGGGTTTTTAAACGTCTTTTAGCTTGCGAGTGGAGCTTAATCTTACAAAATGAAGGGATGTTTGGATTAAAAAAGGAAACTTGTGCTACTTAAAGAGGAGATATTTCCTTCAATGTAGATGCTGTATACTTCATATTGAATTTTTTTATGGCAAAAAACAAAATACTCTTGAAAAATTTTAAAATGCATTTGGCTTTAGCTGTGGTTGTAAAGAAATGAGGTCGGCTGTGGAAAGTCTTATGTTAAGTTTTATCAAAGAAAATAAAAGAAGATTTGAAGGAGAAATGGGGTAATAGAGAGAGATTTTCTCTCCAAATTGTAAGAGGATGAGTAACTTGAAAAATATGCAGTATTGTGGACAATCGACTTCAAATTATTTATCCTGTGATAGAATTTGAAGTGGGCCTAACTCCTCACCCAATGAGGCTTTGTTGAATAGGAGGATTACCCCCTCTTATAAATCAGTAGGCTTGAATGTGCCTAGTCGGTGTGGGACTCCAACACTCCCCCTCACGGTCAAGCCCATATGTTGGGTCATGTCTGTTGATGAATGTAATTGTTGGCTCTAACTCTTTACTTGCTAGTTAAAGACTCAGCTCAACTGAACCTAGGCTTTGATATCATGATAGAATGTGAGGTGGGCCTAACTCTTCACCCAATAAGGCTTTGTTGAATGGGTGGATTATTCCCTCTTATAAACCAATAGGCTTGAGCGTGCCTAGTTGGTGTGAAACTCTAACACTCTCCCTCACGTTCAAGCCCATATGTTGGGTCATATCTATTGATGGAGGTAGTTGTTGGCTCTAACTCCTTACCCGCTGGTCAAGGACTCAACTCAACTGAACCTAGGCTCTGATAACATGATAGAATTTGAGGTGGGTCTAACTTCTCATCCCAATAAGGCCTTGTTGAATGAGAGGATTACCCCCTCTTATAAACCAATAAGCTTGAGCGTGCCTAGTCGGTGTAGGACTCTAACATCCTGAATTCCTATCTTGAAGATATAACATAAATAGATGTGACATTGGTCTTGTTATTTCTTTTGCCCCCTTGTCTTCTTTTTTGTGTTTCAATTTTTTTATGTAAATGAAAGCTTCAAGAAGTGATATAAAAGGGTTGATTTATTAGATTTATATTTATAATCTTGACTGCAACCTTGCTGATTGTAGACCATGAAGTTGTCTGTATGTGTGGTTTGTGGTTGTTTTGTTACCATTGAGGCAGAAATGTTGACGCGTGACTCAATAATTTTTTACGACCAAATTCAAATGTCGACTAGCCTATTCTTTTGTGTTTCTAGTCCAGTTCTTATGTCATAAATTTATGTGTTCTGATGGTTAATTTGATCCTTGGTATGATTGAGAAAGGAAAATTGGGGAAAAATGATCTTTGGTATGATCGAGAAAGGAAAATTGAGGAAAAATTAATACAACTGTAAGTGATCATTATAGAATCAAATTATTAAAGCTCAAGTTTTAAAAGACCTTTTTTTAAATTCCTTTAATTTTGTGAAATATTGAGCTAAATATGCAGCCTTGCAGAAGCAAATGTCTAGTTTCTTCATTTCACTTTTTTCGGCATTCATTTTCTTTATTTTCCTTTTTTCATAAAGCTCACTTTCTCCTACATCTATTGCAGATGGATGAAGTTTCTCTCAACATTGAGCCAACAGGTGATGATGATACTGATGATTTTGAGGTTGTTGGAGATTATGCAATGACAGAATATGTAGGTCAAACTGGTATAATCCAAAATCCCCTGCCTCCCGCAGTTGGAATGGAGTTTGAAACGTACGAGGATGTATATTACTTCTACAATTGCTATGCCAAAGAACAAGGATTTGGTGTCAGAGTTAGCAATACATGGTACAGAAAGAGTAAAGAAAAATACAGAGGAAAACTTAGCTGCAGTAGTGCAGGTTTCAAGAAGAAAAGTGAAGCAAATCGCCCAAGACCAGAAACAAGGACCGGTTGTCCAGCAATGATAAAGTTCAGGTTGATGGAAAATAAAAGGTGGAGAATTATTGAAGTCGAGCTTGAGCACAACCACTTGATTAGCCCAGCAAGTGGAAAGTTTTATAAGTCACATAAGCACATAGGTCCTGGAACCAAAAGAACATTGCAGTTAGATGGTGCTGATGAGGTACAAAAAATTCGGCTATTTCGAACTGTGATTATTGATGCCGAGGGAAATGGAAATGTAGATGTTAATGGAGAATTTGGGAATAATGTTGACCATGCCAATAAATTGAAGCTTAAACCTGGAGATGCCCAATCTGTTCATAATTTCTTTTGTCGCTTGCAGTTGATGGATCCTAACTTCTTTAATGTGGCAGATCTAAATGAAAAAGGATGCTTGAGGAATCTATTCTGGACTGATGCAAGGTCAAGAGTTGCATATAGGTATTTTGGTGATGTAGTTTCAATTGACACTACATGCTTGGCAGACAAATATGATGTGCCTCTGGTTTCATTTATTGGCATGAATCACCATGGACAATCAGTGTTACTGGGCTGTGGTTTACTTGCAGGTGAGACCATTGAATCTTATACATGGTTGTTTAGGGCGTGGCTTACATGCATGTTAGGACGCCCTCCACAATCAATCATCACGGACCACTGTAAAATTTTGCAAGTTGCTGTTGCTGATGTTTTCCCAAGAGCTTATCATTGTTTTTCCTTATCGCATATCATGCAAAATGTTCCAAATAAGTTACAAGGATTGTTTGAATATGAAGCAATTAGAGTGGCATTGAATAGAACAGTTTATCACTCTTTAAGGCCTGAGGAATTTGAAACATCTTGGGAAGACATGATCCAATGTCATGGAATAAGGGATCATAGATGGATTCAAACTTTATATGAAGATCGAAGACGGTGGGCTCCAGTTTACTTGAAGGAGACATTTTTGGCAGGAATGTTTCCAGTCCATCAGAATGAGGTTAATTCTTCATTTTTTGAAGGATATCTTGAGAAAAATACCCCTCTGAAAGAATTTCTGGAGAAATATGATCAAGCTCTACAAGCAAATTATCAACTTGAAGCTTTGGCAGATAAGGAATCAAGAAACTCAAGTTATATGCTTAAGCCAAGGTGTTACTTTGAGTTCCAACTCTCAAAACTGTACACAAATGAAATATTGAGGAAGTTCAAGAGGGAGATCGATGGAATGTACTCTTGCTTTAGCACAAGGCATATGAATGCTGAGGGGCCAATTGTAACGTACATAGTCAAGGAAGAATTTGAAGTTGATGGAAGTAGGAGAGATTCCAGAGTTTTTGATGTCCTGTACAATCCATCCGAAATGGAGGTGCTTTGTGTTTGTGGGATGTTCAATTTCAGAGGATATTTATGTAGACACATCCTGAGCGTTCTAAACCAGAATGGTGTGCCGGAGATCCCATCTCATTACATTCTTTCACGATGGAGAAAAGATATCAAACGTTCTTATGTTCTTGATCATAGCTGCAGTGGCATCGATATTAATAATCCAGTGCACAGGTATGATCATCTGTACAAACACATTGTGCATGTTGTCGAGGAAGGGAGGAAATCTGAAGATCGTCACAAGGTTACAATACAAGCATTAGATGAGATATTGAAGAAGCTTCATCTTGTAGAGGATGGTCAAGTGTAATCTATAAAGGTTAGGACTAGATGTGTGTATTATGTATTTGATTTTCCCTTTGTTATAATTTGATTAAATAGCAGATGTATTTGGGAGGGCTTTAGGCAAAAGTACTCGTAAAAACTTATGTCTGTATTTTCCAAAACATATATAAATTACTGGATCTTAATTTACCAGTCTTTTTGGCTTCCTCTTCTATTATCATTATTATTATTATTATTATATTCATCATCGTCATGAGATCATCATCATCATCTCAAAGCTTTCTAAGATATAGTTGCAGATACCCACCAGGGCCTTCAAAGGAGAAAGCTCCTTTAGCAGGATCATCTGACTGTCAAACGTCAAATTTCATAATTGGATAAGGAGAAGTGAAGCCATATGTCCGAGAAAATACAAAAACAATATCAATATGAAGCCAAGACAACCCTGAAAAGACCCAGTACAGTATTATATATATCATATAGATGTAAAAACTTGTTCTGCAAATGTGAATTTGTTTTCAGGTAATTCAAAATGAAAGGAAACTGATAAAGATATCCATAAAACACAAATAATCTGGACTAAGAGTAGAGCAGAGCAAGAATGATGATGAACACATCGGATTGTTAGTTGGTTGTTCATTTCATATGAAAGCTTGATCATCAGTGACGGCAGTGCTTAAAGCTTCCTGTTGGCTGTTATGAATTTACTTGAGCTTTGTTTATTCATTTTTTATTTCTATTTGCAAAACACATCTCCATTTTTCGTGTAAACGAGATGTCGTTCCTACTTCGATTTGAATTTTTTTATTAATCGTAAATATTACTTGGTCCATTAAGATTTAAGAGCCATCAATTTTTGGGTTTTTCTGCACTTTATCAAACAATAGGGGGTGCAAAAATATTTCCCATCGTGCAACACGTCGTTTACAAAACGGACGACCTGTCATTTTATCAAAAAGAATGATTTCGTTTACACTATATGCTACGACATTGTTTTGTACTAAGTGAAATGGCATCGTTTTATTTCCCTACAAACGACGTTGTTTACACCAAACAAAATGGCATCGTTTTGTACTAACACAAACGACGTCGTTTTAGGGACAAATGAAACTGCATCATTTTCTAATAACAAAAACAGTGTCGTTTCTGGGAAAAGAAAACAACATCATCTCTTTTCTATGAAATGATGTCGTTTATGGGAAAAGGAAACTGCAACGTTTTCAGGGAACAAAACAACATCAATTTTGGGGTTTTCTGTACTTTATCAAATGATAGGGGGTGAAAAAAAAATGCTCTGTGGGGAACTCATTTCATGTCAGTGTATTCGTGCCAGTTCGACTATCGTGCGACATGCCGTTTACAAAACGGATGACTTGTCATTTTACAAAGGGGCACGGCGTTGTTTACACCAAACTATACATCGTCGTTCCGTAGCAATGTAAAACAACGTCATTTTAGGGAAACACAATGACACCGTTTTATTCTCCTAAACACGACGTCATTTATAGCAAACAAAATGGGACCATTTAGTACTAAATGAAACGGCATCGTTTTGGGTAAAATAAAACGGTAATGTTTTTAACTTAACAAAAACGACGTCATTTAAGCAAAAGTGAAACGGCAACGTTTTCTACTGATTGAAATGGCGTTGTTTTAGGGAAAAGAAAGACATCGTTTTCTTCTCACAAAACGACATCATTTACCAATACAAACGACATCGTTTCTTTTCAACAAAATGACGTCGTTTTTACCATCGTGCGACATGCCACTTACAAAACGGACGACTTGTCATTTTACTAGGGGGACAATGTCGTTTTCAACATTGATATGACATTGTTTTGTGCTAACGAAAAACAACAGTGTTTTGGGTAAAGAAAAACGTCATCGTTTTTATTTTCTACAAAACGACGTCGTTTTGTGTAAATCGAAACGTCATTGTTTTATCTTCAACAAAACAACGTTGTTTTTACTAAAAGAAACGTCATCATTTGTACTTATCTAAACAATGTCATTTCGTCATATAAAAACGGTGCCGTTTTATTTGATCAAAACGACGTTGTTTTAGTTCTATGAAACAACATCGTTTGTTTCTAAACGAAACACCGTCGTTTTTGTGACAACGTTTTCTCTTCATTAAACGACATTGTTTATGGCAAATGAAACGGCATCGTTTATTGTCAAAATGACAACATTTCTGGTAAAGCAAAACGACATTGTTTTTTGAGTAGGAAAACGATGTCATTTGGGTAAATATCAGTTAAACCCATATAATTCGGTAAATCATAAAAAACCTCTATTTTTAGGATTACGATGGACTTAGATAAAATTTACCATAAAGAATTTTATTTAAACTTACGGAAACTTCAAGCCTTCAACAACACGTCATTTACACAAAACACACCGTTGAAGAAACACAAATGTAAACGACATGTCACGTTTACAGTGTATGAAAATAAACGACATGTCTTTTATTAAGGATTACGACGTGGTTTATAGATTTGAGCGCAATGATTTTTAATGGGCCTAAATGACATTTACCATGAAAAACTTAAATTCAAGGTGGTGAATAGGTCACGTGTTTACTCGGCTGGAAAGGTAAAAGATTTTAATCTTATTTCTTTAATAAATTTCTAATAATAAATCCCCCATTTTCACTGCTTTCAGTGCTTTCCCTCTCAATCTTTGGCGCGCGATCTTCGAAAGGTAACCCCTCTAAACCTAATCCTCTGTTTGTTTCCCGAGAAAATCCAAAATCCAAAATCCAAAGTTTAAATTTTATTTTTTCAATTCCTTCATGCAACTTATGATAAACGAGAAATTGCTCATTTCTAAAGATCAATGTTTTACGTAGTTTTAGATTCAAAAGGATGGTAAAAAGACTTTTTTGAATCAGCTTGTGAAATCTTGTACTTTGTTATGGTAATAGCTTCAATTTGCTTCAGTTTGATCTCTTGTTGGTGATACTATATCGATTGAGAAATGAAACAATATTATATACTTAGTATACTACTTAAAAATAAGAACTGTTTATAGGATTAAATATTAATAGTATAAGATTTCCGATTTTCAAGTTATAGGATTTTGCGTGTGTGATATGGAGTTATGCTTGACTTTGTTTGTGTATAACTGGATTTTTTTTTTTTTTTATTTCCCTTGAATTTATTTTAGCCTCAAAAAGAAATTTAATTTTTGATATTATTATTGTTCTTTTCGTTGAACCTGTTTTCTGTGATGGTTTGTCTTATCACTGCCAATACAGCATTTGGTATAAATAGGATCTTCTTCATAATTAAAGCTTGCCGCTTCCGCCTGAATCTGCAGTTGTTTTGTTACCACTGTAATGATTAATTAGTATTTAGTTGAAGCTTGTTGATGTATGAGTGATATCTTTATTAAGGGCCTTCTTTTTGTTTGAACTTTCACCTAATTTCACATTAGCATACATCGTTCTTTTTTTCTTTTTTTTTTTAAAATATGCATTGAGTGACTTCCTATGTAAAAATGATCATTAAGGACATGGTGTGAGACTGTTTGTGCAGGGCATATATATTACATCATGTTGGTTCTGTTCCAAAAATTGTTTGCACCACAATATCTAGTTAGTATTATTAACTTCTGTGTTCTGCACCATATTAAAAGCTTAATGAGTTATGGAGAAAGAGGCTACATTTTTTTGAGTATAAGTTAGAAGTTGGTGAACATATAACCATTATTTTCAAAATTGTTTCCATCATGCAATATTCATCTTTCTAGGTTAGTGCTTGATATTATAATTTCTTTTATTTACAAGAAGGTTGAATCATTGCCTTTTTTCCTAAAAGCAACCAATTAAATCTGCATTTCTAGGGTGCATATGAGCCTTGAGTATTGTTCTGATACTTTCTCTATCTCCTCTCTACTTGGGCAGTATGTTCAAATGTTTTTCTGAGAAGTGAGGATAGAGTAATAGACAGAGATGAAGTTCAAGGCATTTCTGACGGAGAATGGAGTAAATCTCTTAGAAAGGAGATTTCTTCCAGCCTTAGACAAAATGGGGAAGATATGCCACCTCTTCCTCACTAGAGACCATGCATTCTTCCTTCACAACCTTCTCAGTGGTGATGGGATTCAATGCATTGCACAGTTTCACAAAGAAACTCTGTTTGATGATTACCGTATCTCAAGCCAGAATGAGGACCGCATTGCCTTTGCCATTGACATATCTATTCTCCAACGTGCAGTCCGTAGCAGTGTCAGCATTTGTTCTGAATTTGGTGGTGGTGGCTCCACTGCTAATCGCCTCCAGATAAAGTTGGTGAAGAAGCTGCCCCAAAATTGTACACAACCAATGCCTTTCCTTACATTTGAAACCAAGGGGTATAAGTCTGCTGTAATCCAAGACATCCCGATTTCAAAACCATTGTCAAGGGCTCAAGTTCTTGAGCTTCAAACTGCTCTAGATATGGCTCAGGATTTGCCTCAGACTCTGGTTCAGGTTCCAGATTTAAATCAGTTGCAGAATTATATAGACCGGATGAAGCATGTTGGAGATTTGCTTAATATCTTCATAAGCAAGTACGGCGACCTGCATGTACAAGTTTCAACGACTCTGATCAGACTTGGTACTGAGTTTAGAAAATTGCTGGTTATTGGAGAGCAAGCAGTTGCTCCATCTGACGAACAGCATCTCAGTGCTCAGAGTCGATCAGAGAGGGCAGTTTTGCGGGGAGATGCTCAGTCTGTACAAGTAAGTGTCAAACACTTTTCCAAGAGTCTCCAGTGTCACCTTGCAAAACCAGATTGTGCATTCTATGGGATTCTTCCACAGAGTGCTTGCTTGACAGTTATATTCCAGTTTTTCGTTCCAGGTACACGTCAAACAGATAAATCAATCAGTTTACATTGCAGACTTCCAGTAATAAATCCTGGCTGATAGTCAGCCTGATCCTCTTTAGTGGAATTATTGTGATGTTATAGTTGCTGGTAGCTCTTCATTTGAACTTAAGTTTCTGAAAGCAGTTTTGTAGCACTGTTTCTTCATTAAATGCCTATCATTTAACGTGTTTGGTTGGTATAATGTCTGAAGCAAGTACATGAATTCAAAAGAAGTGTTAGTTTGCATTAAGAGTAATGCTAGGTTTACTCACTCCCCTATTCACTTCTCTTACTCACCCTTCCTCACTCTCTCTATTCACTTCTCTTACTCACCTTTTTAACATAAGTGAGTAAGAGAAATGAGTAGGGAGAGTGAATAAGGTTAGTATTATTCTTGCATTAATTTATTTGAGACTGCAGATTGATCTTTCTTGGATTGCAAGAATGAATGTGGCGTGCTCATACAGTGTTGTAGTTATCAAAAAGTTAAAGTTCGCCGTCAACAAAATCAGAAAATATTGAACAAAATGCTGCCGTTGCCATTTTCAAATTTGTATTGCACATGAATTCTATAGTATAAACTATAAATCCAGCAAGTTATGAAAGTTTGAAGATATTCTACTAACACATGCAAAACCATGATTATGTACTTCTGGCCTCAAATGCTTTTAGGAGGAAAGAAGTAATAACAATTAATTATCAAATAATGAGAATCAAACCCTAATTCAACTCACCAATAATCTTTACATGAACATGACCCATCCCTGAAATGATGGAATCGAGTTTTATCCCGGACAATCACTTCTCTATCATACACTTTCGAGACCAATTTCGCCACACGGTGACAGTCCACGCACATTCTGAGGTTCTTCACAATTCTAATCGTGGCCCCAGGTTCTGAATTGATCAGCCCAAATGCCATTGCCAACTTCTCACTATGCCGATAAACTGCACTCTCTTTTTCTTCTTCCCCTATATCAAGAAACACCTCCGAAGTATCAGGCAAATACCCAACAAATTTCAAGTCACTTGTCATTTTTTCCAACTTCAAGTAGATTTCTCTCGTTTCAGGATGTGACTGGTCCCCGGCAACAAATTCATGGACAACACCATTCATATCTATCAAACTGCAGCCAGGGGTTTTCTTGATTCCTCTATCAAGCATCAATTGTCTAACTTCACGCAGATTATCTAATCTATTGCAAGCAGCGTATATATTACAGAGCAGAACATAAACAGCTCCATTATCAGGATCTAACTCAAGAATCTGCTTCGCTGCCATTTCAGCCATTTCTGCATCTTTGTGAACTCTACATGCACCAAGAAGAGCTCCCCAGACAATTGAATTTGGTTTTATTGGCATATTCTTAATAACTTCCAGAGCTTCTTTTAGACGCCCAGCTCGGCCAAGAAGATCAACCATGCATCCATAATGCGTTACATTAGGCTCAATACTGTGTTGGCTGGTCATGGCAGAGAAATACTTTCTTCCTTCATCTACCATGCCAGTGTGAGTACAGGCACAAAGGACACCAACATAAGTTACTTCATCTGGTGTTATTGAAGCTCTAAGCATTTCAGAGAACATATCAAGAGCTTCTTGACCATGTCCATTAATGGCAAGACCAACAATCATGGCCGTCCATGTAAATTTGTCCTTTCGAAGGATCTCTCTAAATATGCTTCGTGCTTTCTCGACATTTCCACATTTACAATACATGTCAATCAAAGCATTCGCCACAAATGTATCATTTTTCACCTTATATTTGTCAATGTAAGTCTTTATCCATTCTCCTAATTCTAATGCCCCTAGATGAGCACAAGCTGAAAGAATGCTGACCATGGTGAACTCATCTGGCCTTATATTTGAGGTTTGCATCTCACGGAAAAGAGTTAAAGCCTCTTTGAACCTATTCACTCGAAGATACCCATCAATCATGGCTGTCCATGAGACATAATCTTTTATTGGCATATCATCAAAAAATTCCCGAGCTAAATCAACTTGTCCTCTATTCAAAAATTCCGAAACAATACCAGTCCAAGAAATTACATCTCTATTTTT